>CM033980.1:1238125-2476250 GCA_019706035.1 Raphanus raphanistrum subsp. raphanistrum | reverse complement strand
AAGGGAGAGAACTGATTTGGGTCGTATCTATTATCCCGTTTATGGAATATAATATCTCAATCTATCCAATTTATCATAAGTGGGTGTTTGGTCCTAAACCAAATTTGATTAAAATATATAAATCAAACAAATTTGTCCCAAATAAAAAGAGTAATCTAGAACGCCATTTTGAGTGAAAGTTAATCTATAACCCAAAATTCACCAGTGATAGATCATTCGGTTATTTGAGTAAGATCTGAAACATATTTTAACTATATGAAACAGTTGAAGTATATTCGGCCGCCGACGTTAAATGTATTAAGTAATCTAGTGGCCAACCCTCCAGCACCATCGTGTATACTATCGAAAATTGAGACAATACGGAATCTCTTGCAAAGTCACTAAGACAAGAAGTGAAACCGGACAAAAGTTGTCCCCTTGATTTTATCTGCACCTGTTTATTTTGGACTTTTAAAAGTCATACTTAAGAGGCCAGAGAAGCACAGGATATATTGTCTTGTGAAGTAGTATCATTTACTGGAAATCATTGTAACTCTTATTTTTCAAAGCCAAAAACAGCTACTTACAACGTTTAAAATTTCTTAAAAGCCTTGAGAGAAGGACAATGATTTAGATATGGGGAATCTTTTCTTTCTTTATTGAAGGAAAGAACAAGATAATTCATGAACCATGTGACGCCCATGTTTTATTATAACAGCCCCTATGTATAGGTATACTTTAGGTTGATTGATACCTAATATTCAATCAAATAGAATAAAAAAGCACGGTAATGATATTTTATTAGGCATGCCTATGATTTACTATATGTTAATTAAGTATATAACCATGTCAATTTTTTTATTTAAAAAATGTTATTTAATTGGTGTGTTTACGTTACTATAAAAAGCTCGGTCTGATGGCAACAAATTTAACGAATTGTGTTCAATTACAACTAGAGACGTATGTACAACTGTCTCCAGACTCACCAGTTATTAGTTCAATAGAACTTTTAGGAGGGCGTTTGATGAATACCATGGTAACAGCAAAATGTAACATACATTTTGTTTAAATAGATAGCACTAAGCTCGGATGAATCTAAATTCGACATCTTCTAACTCGTTTTAGTTTAAGCTGTATCCAAAAAAAAAAAGATCGGTCGATTCAATTTTGAGATGCATTCCAATGTTTTACTGGGTATAGTAAAAGCATAAATTTGTACAAAACACATGATCAGTGCTTTGGCTATTCCGTATAATTACTGTAGATAACAATTATATATTCTTTACCCACCGTGTTGCACTGGAGTTGCATTCCATAGTGCACCCAAAATATCTAACTAAGAAAATTGCCGTAATTAGAAAACTGTCATCCACGTCCTAGTCGTCACTCGTCACTCGTCACCGTCCTTACTCATTTAGATGATGCTCTCCAGCGGTCTGAAGAGGCTTTCTCTTTTTGCTTTTAAACTTTTTGACTTCTTCTCTTTTTGTTCGGTGGAGCCGTGGAGATTGCCCGTGACAATTAAGATGAAAAATTAAGTTCTTAGGAAGCGGCAAAAACAAAAAAATGTCCGAGCTCAGATGTTCGGATTTTGTGTTTCTTAGTCAGAGATTTTCTTGGTGGTTAAGCGTATTTATGGTCCGTTGATTTTTATAGTCTGTTTCTTTATTTTTATATTGTAAATCTACCCTTGTCATTTTCAGTTTTATTTATCTGCTAAATTATGTCTATAATCGTTGTTACAAATCAAAAATGGTACAGTTACTTAATATTTTACCAAAACAAAAAGTTCCAAACTGATGCACTATTGAAATCTATAATATAATGAGGGAGTTGGGGCTCTCCCTTGCTGCCACATCAGCATTTTTAACGTCTGGGCTTTTTAAAAAATATTTTGGGCTATGCAATTGGGCTTCACTTGATTTTCTCCTCTGATCCACCGTCTTCTCTGCCTCTCTTACTCCACGAAATCACGAAGAATTGTGACGCCTCCTCTCATTCTCTGCCTCTCTTCTCCGTGAATTCACTAAGCACCTTGATTCCTTCTCTCCCCCTTCGTAAAAGCTCCGCTCCTCTGCGTCTATCTTTCTCTGCGTCTCTCCTCTGTTTTTTCTCTTTACTCAGATCTCTGCTCCATGTATCTGTAGCCTCGCGAGATCTCATGTCTCTCCATCTCCTCTCCTTTTTAGATCTACAAATAATTAATTTTCTCATCATTTCTGTGTGGCTTTGATTTTGTTGCAGGTTCAAGAATCGAAGGGTGAGGACGACGAACCAGTGGAGCGATGCGGTGATGGCAGAGGAGGAGGGGATTCTGTTTCTAATGGTGGACGCTCGCCACAGATGTCTACTCGGCGGTGAAAAGAGGCATCATGTTGGGTAGCTTGATGGAGGATGGCTTATCGTATAAGGAGAAGTTTATAGTCAGATCCCACAAAGTGCAGTGTAGCAAAACCGCTACGGTTCAAACCATTGCCAGTCTTTTGCAAGGTTAGATTGTAGATAGTTAAAACTATTTATGAATCTTGATTGGTCTATATTTAAAAAAAAAAACTAGAACAATTGATGTTCGGGACGAGCAGTTGATGTTCTGTCCTAACGAACCCAGATTATTAAAGGAACTCTTTGTCACTGTAATGCTTGCTGGTTGCATTCATTCATGAAATGTCAACTACTCTGTTTTATGTATATCTTTGTACATTAGCATTTTATGAGCAGGAAAATAACAGAAGCTCGAAGAAAATCCCCAAACTCGAAGATCTGGCCGAGTACTCAATCATTGGACTTAAGGTATAAAATAGAACAATAAGATTCTTTGTAGGAATCAACATTCCTAAAGGACTTTATAATCATGTTTCTTTGCAGCCAAGACGAGCTGATCTCGACATGAACCATCATGTCAATAATGTCACCTATATTTGATGGCTTCTTGAGGTTAGTGTCATCATCAGGTTCTTTTTAAAATAATAACTTCAGTAATAATCATATGAATTTTCTGGTATTGTCAGAGCATACTAGAAATTTTATACTTTCTACTTTGAAGTTTGTGACTTAATTGTGTATTGGTACTCGAGTCTACTGGTTGATAGCTGACCTGCAACAGATCTGTAACTACTGGCTTGACTGGTGTTGTCAAGTAAATTCGTATAATCTTTTACATGTTATGAAAGCAGCTTCAGCTAAATAGCCGGTGACCATGTCATTACTAAATCTTAGGTTCTGTGTTGAGCTTGCTGTTGATGATGGCAAATAAAGCGCTACATCTGTTGTTTTCGATAAGGAGATGACAAAACTAACCAAGCAAGAAGCTGCTGTTCTAGCCCTTGAGTAGGTACTTTTCTTTACTACTTCTCAAGTGCATTTAGACTTGCGTCTGCATTACACCGGGGGTATTATAACTGACTATGGCTTCAATTTTACTGAAGGGTCCGAACGGTGGAGAGGAGGCTCTCCCAAGTACCCCTGAAGAGCTAACTGGGAAGGAGTTTGTGTTTCAGATACGTGTCGCGTCTTTCAAGAGATACGTGAAGCAGATCTTCAAGAGATTTCAGCCTCTGAGAAGAACTGCAAGCGCCGTTGTGAGTGATTGGCAATATATATTCTCTATCGGCTCAACCGTCGTTTAAAAAAGTTTCAACTACCTTTGCTTTCAATTATAAACTTTTGATATTTTCCTTGCATGTGATATTTTGTTTGGATGTTTTATTTTTGTTTTTGATTATTAATGAAAGGTTGATGGGTTCTAATGCATACGAGATTTTCCAGAAGCCTAATGTTGTACCTTTTACATTTTATTCAAATGATAGAATATCTGCCGTTTAACCTTCGTACCAAGTAATAATTAATCCCAGAAGGTGCTGCTTTCCTAAACTAATTAGAACGCTTTACTGAAATAATTGTTTTCCATACAGTACATTTGGACTTTCTTTTTATGTTCTCTGATTGTAGATGTTTCTAAACAGAACGAAACATGACATCTACTTTGAGTAAAACAAACTTGCGAAAGTATAAGAACATTGAATAGATTGCTACAACTTGACGACCCCACTTTAGAGCTTAGAAATATCAGTAAAAAATATCTATGATATGAGATTGTCATATATACACGTATGGTATAGGAACACATATTAGTAGAAATTTAAAAATATATCAGCTTCTGCAATAGATATCTATTTTAGACTTAATGGTCGATCAAATAGTAGACATATAAAAATATGAAAATATCAACACATATTCAGATCAAATACTAATGCACACAAACAACAACAATACTACAAAAAAAACAAAATGCATTTAGATTTCTCCTTGTGCAGGCATCTTAATGTTTAGAAGATAAATCAAACCTTACAAAACAAACAAACGTTAGGTGCACTTCTTTTACATTTCTGCGGCTTATTCAACGCCCCAACATACACTTCCCTCCAAAGCCCCCACCTACAACCCTCTGTATATTCAAAGATCATCAGCTTAAGTTTATTCACAACATTACTAACATGGCTTCAACTTTCACAAATCCTGCAACATGTCTCAAAATATATGCAAAAACTACCAAACACATCAACAACGTTCCCTTCTTGTCCGTACCGGCCCCGCGCTTGCGCGGGGGCAACGCCCCTAGTCATACGAGAGAGATAGAGCTATATAACTGCGTGGCCTCTGGGGCTTTCATGTTCATGTTCTTTTTGAATCTAGGGCCCAATTTCAAATGGACATTTATGAGCTAGTTCCTGCCCAAAAGAAGATTCTTTTGTACAATCCAGATACTGTTTTTCCGGGAAAAGTGCCTATTCCAACCTGAACAATTTGGATCGTGCCAAATACAACCTGAACTAATGGTTAGTGCCAAATACGATCTGAACTCAATTAAATCTTTAAAAACCTACCCGAACTTTTTAAAACGTGCATAAATCTACATTGAAATATTATTAAAAAGTTGAAATTACATAAACTACTATTTTTTCATCGTATTAAATTTTAAAACTTTGGTGATAATTTTTTCTGATTTATATAAATACATAACATGTTTTTACTTATTATATCTTCAATAAACTTATATATTACTAAAATATAAATAATAAAATATTTATAACTAAATTATCTTAGATATACTTAAAATTTTAAAGTTATTTATAAAAAAAATGTATAGATTATTTTTATTTTTAAAACTTAAGTGAATTTTTTTTCAAAGTTATTATTATATATTTTGATATTTTGTTCAAATTTTTTGAAGTTATTTATATTTTGAACCTTTTACCTTTCAAAATTGAACAAAATATTAAAATATATAATAATAAATTTTGAATAAAAATCACTTAAGTTTTAAAAATAATCTATACAAGAAATTTTTATAAATAAGTTCAAAATTTTAAGTATATTTAAGATCATGTAATTATAAATATTTTGTTATTTATATTTTAGTAAGATATAAGTTTATTGAAGATATAATAAGTAAAAACATGTTATGTATTTATATAAATCAGAAAAATTATCACCAAAGTTTTAAAATTTAATACGATGAAAAAATAGTAGTTTATGTAATTTCAACTTTTTAATAATATTTCAATGTAGATTTATGCACGTTTTAAAAAGTTCGGGTAGGTTTTTGAAGATTTAATTGAGTTCATGTCGTATTTGGCACTAACCATTAGTTCGGGTTGTATTTGGCACGATCCAAATTGTTCAGGTTGGAATAGGCACTTTTCCCCCTGTTTTTCCCTTGAGTGTTGTCAACCAACCACCTTGTTTTTGTTAGGAATGATCAAGAACGCATAGAAATAATTGTATTTTTTTTTGCAATAGGTTTATATATATTGTATAGCTGTTGACAAAATATGATAAAGTAGTACATTGTAATTATATAGTCATGTTAACATATTATTTGATCAAAAAAAAAAAAAAGTCATGTTAACATATTTATTAATTATTGTTGTTTTGTAATATAGTCTTCTTAAAATCCATAAAGAATTATCTGCATATTTGTTATCGACTTTTTCTTGGGTTCACCCCCTAGGGTGAACCTAAAGGTTCACCAACCAATAGAAATTAGTTATTTTAGATTGAATATCTTTTAAAAAAGGAAACAAAATAATTGTCAAGTTATATTATGTTTTAAAATAAAAAAGTAAAAATAAATAAAAGTAATAGTAATTGTATAAATGTATTTAAAAAAAATTATATATAAATTTTAAGATTTAGAATTTATCTAAAGGTTTAAGATTTAGAATTAAAAAATTCAGTGTTTTTATGATTTAGAGTTTGATATTTATGAATTAGAATTTATTATTTATTCAAGGGTTTAGGGGTTACCCAAGAGTTTAGGGGTTAGGATTAGGGTTTAGGGTATAGTTTTTTGCTGGCGGATTTAAAATTATTTTTCAAAAATTTGTTTTTTGTTAATTACTGTTTTTATTTATTTTAAAAACATAATGCAATTTGATAATTATTTTGTTTCCTTTTTTAAAAGATACTCAATCTAAAATAACAAATTTCTATGAACCCAAGAATAACTCTTTGTTATCGAATTCCAATAGATCTTTAAATGCCATCACATCACATGCATGATTCATACATGAATTTTTTTTCACTCTGACACTTTGGTTATCAGAATTATCACTTGGAGATCTTGATCAAATATCGCTGAGGTGGTGGGACAAATTAGGAGAACTGTGCAAATGATTCAATAAATTTGGACAAGTGGACATAAGTGGGCCGGCATTGGGAAAAAGCTTGGCTCATAGTCTAAGAATGTTGTCTAAAACTCAACTACCTCTCAAATAATTTGATTCTGGCAGTTATTATTTGGCACTTATTTTAATTCAATGTGTTTTTTTGTTGGTTCATACGTTTATTAAGTTGTTAGTGTTTTGGTATTAATGTTTTCATACAAAATGAAATATAGCAGTATCTCTGTAGTGTGTATTGTCTGTAAAATCTATCGACTACTTTTTCTGTATTTGAGATTTATATTAATACTACTACACTAGATCATTAAAAAGAACTAGATTCATATTTCTGTTGTTCTATTTTGTGCACCGATTCATATTTCTGTTCGTTGCACAAATTCTTAATTGTTTTAGTTTCATTTTATATGCCTTTGTGTTAATTTCTTTGTTTTTATATTATTTAGATTTTTTTGTAAAGTTTTTATTAAAAGATATTAATAAAATTTGTGTAGATTGAGCTGTTTATGTTAATTTTGGCATTTTTAATTAATGTATACACTATAGGAAAGAAAACTTTTTAATTGGGGAAAAGATGATTGGAGGAGGCTTTGTCATATATTCATATTTTGTTTTGTGGATGAAAACCGATTTAATGCATCTATTTATTAATGCTAAATTTATTTATTTATTTTACAATAAAGTTGGAGAATATATGTTGAATATACAGTAAGACTGACCAAAGTCTATCGAGTTTCAACGTCCCCTACTACTAAACTGATTAATTAATCGGTTAATAATGGTTAGCGTTTCGTACTTTTGACCTGTCTTTGTAATAAAAAAATTAAACCAAACAAAACACCCAAAGAAAGAATTTCAGGAGTAATAAAAAAAAAAGGTAAAAAGAGAAGAAGACAGGTCAGCGAGTTGGACTCATTAGGCTTAGAAAGAAAAAAGAAGAAAGACGACGAAGGAAGAAAACTGGTAAGTAGCTACAGAGCAAAGTCTCTACAACGACGAGAAGAACAAGAAGAAGAAGAAGCTGGAGATTCCTCCTCATCTTCCGTAATGAAAGGTTCGTACTTTCTTCACTACCAGATCTCCTTCTTCTTACCCATCTCAGATTTCAAAAAAATAAAAACCCTAGCTAGCTAGCTTTCCCCAATTCTCTCTCTGACATTGAATTCACCTCTCTGTTTACACTGTTTGATCAATCCTTACTCGTGTCTCACTTAAGAAAAGACCTCAACTTTATATATAGAATTGAATTTCACTCCTCCATTACTTTCAAATTTGAAAAGCTTTATTGATACTACTCTCTTCTCTGTAATAGAAACATGTTCTGTAATGATTGATACTAAAGGATCAATCCTTACTCGTGTCTCCTCTTAACTTTAGTGATAGACTTAAGAAAGACCTCACCTTTATGTAGAATTGAATTTTACTTTGCTCATTAACTTCAAATTCGAAAGCTTTATCGATTAAAGACAATGGCTTATGAGTAGAGATGTTGTTGGTGGCACTGTAATGAATTATTTAAGACAGTGGCAGGTTCTGTAATGATTGATTAACACATTTTACTCTTTAACAGGTAAATCACCAGACCTTGAGTCCACGGGGTCTGGCACAACCACAAAGCGATCAAGCGTCTCATCAGGAAGCCGTTCTCGCACCCGACGAGACTTCCTCGCCAGGTTCACCGACACCGAGCGTTTCACCAACAGCCTCCAAGACTGGTTCGCTTCCTTGTTGCCACTAGACAACAAGGATGGACCCGTTTTCGAGTCTCCTTTCGAGCTCGTCGAGCTCCAGAAGTTCGACTACGCCTTGGAAGGAGTCTCTTTCCAGCAGCTAACTCGGATGCCTAACGCTGTCTACGCTTCCACTTCTGCTTCTGTAGAAGCGAACGCTTATCTAGCGGTGGAGGATTTTTTACACGGGACGGTTAAGAGCTTGTGGGAGGCGTTTTGGAGCCAGGAGGAGGAGGAGCCTGTTCCTTTCTCTGTGGGCTGTCTGTATAGTCAGAACCTGAGGTTTTACCACGCCGAGCAAGCGTTAGCTCTCGGGAAGCTCGAGGATCTTTCCGCGACTGGCGTTCTCCTGAAGAATCCACGTCATCCGCACGGGAAGTGGGATCACATTCTCGAGCTTGCTCTTCTAACGCCTGACATCGAGAGTAGTGATCATCAAACGCCTTCGTTGCCTGTCTTAGGTGAAGCTCTTTTCTACGCTCTACGCATACTCATCGCAAGAAGTGTAAGCCGTTTGGATTTCTCACAAAGCTCAAACTGCGTCTTCGTTCTTCTCGTCGATACACAACACGGAGGCGTTGTGAGAGTTGAAGGGGATGTTAGTAAATTAGATTTCGACGTGAGCAGTGTTTACGACTGCGCTGCTGAGTGGGTTCAGAAGCACGCCAAGATCTCGGTGTCGCCGGTTGACAGGGTATGGAACAAGCTGGGGAATGCAAACTGGGGAGACATCGGTGCTTTGCAGTTGGTTTTCGCTACTTACCATAGTATAATGCAGTACTTTGGACCGCCTAGGCACTCCATTGAAGACTTAGCCGCTGACCATACCTCTCGCCTTCACTCGAGAAGACAGGAGAGGCAGTTAGGAAGGGATGATGCTAGTGTTAACGAAAACAACGGTATGTTTAGGTTCCAGCAAAGAACCATGTCTCCTGAAATCGTCGAAGTTCTAGAAGAAGAAGAAAAATCCAAAGTTGAGCGTGGAGAAGATTCTATGAGACTTGAAGTTGGTTCGGTTCTGTGGTTGGAGGATACAAACTATCAAAAGGGGTATCAGATTAACCGAGTCTTGGCTAATGCAACTTTTATCGCTTCACCGGTGGATGAAGCAGGAGAGTCTGTGTTTCTGTACGTTGGTTCTCCTCCTTCACAGCTTGAGCCACCTTGGGAAGACATGAACTTATGGTATCAAGTGCAAAGACAGACTAAAATATTAAGTGTCATGAAACAGAGAGGGCTTTCTAGCAAGTACTTGCCGGAGCTCCACGGGTCTGGTCGGATCATTCATCCAGGACAGTGTCAGAAACCAAGTTCAGGAGGGAGATGTGATCATCCTTGGTGTGGTACTCCCATTCTTGTCACCACTCCCGTTGGTGAAACGGTAGCTGATTTGGTGAACGAAGGAAGGTTTGGACCAGAAGAAGCTATCAGATGTTGCCATGATTGCTTATCTGCACTCTCTTCCTCCTCTTCAGGTGGGATTCGCCACGGTGATATCCGACCGGAGAATGTAGTTTATGTCACTTCAGGTGTGAGACATCCTTACTTTGTGCTGATTGGTTGGGGTCACGCTGTGCTTGAGGATAGAGATAGACCGGCGATGAATCTTCACTTCTCGTCTACCTATGCACTCCAGGAAGGGAAACTGTGTGGTGCATCAGATGCAGAGAGCTTGATTTACATGCTTTACTTCTGTTGTGGGGACTTATTGCCTGATTTGGATTCAGTTGAAGGAGCTCTTCAGTGGAGAGAGACCTCTTGGTCTAAAAGATTGATACAGCAGAAGCTTGGCGATGTCTCCACCATTTTAAAAGCCTTTTCTGACTACGTTGACAGTTTATGTGGGACGCCGTATCCTTTGGATTATGATATTTGGTTGAGAAGATTGAAGAGGAGTCTCTCAGAAGATCATGGGAAAGAAGTTGAAACTTCAGGCTGAGCTCGCTCTCATCAATCTAGTAATTGGGGGAGGTCCTTTATATAAACAATTCTTTCAGGTGCTCTCTCTCTGCTGCTTTAACCTGTCCGAGACTGGAAAGCTTCACGGGATGAGACGGTTTTTGCACAAGTCTGAGACCTTGTTCTGTTCTTGTACAGGATCTTTTGAATGGGATTAGATTCTGTGTTTGTTGACTCCGTTGATAATGTTCTGTTCCTTCTCTTCTGTATTATTATTATCTTGAGAATTGAATTCTCTATTATTTTTCATTGTAATGAGTCTTGTTATTCTCTATTGGTTCGTAAATGGTTTGATGAACCCTGCAATAGTGTGTAGTTTGATCCTTCTCCTATCCTCGTTGAAGACAGAAGTTGTATGGCTTTAGAAGTAAGAAAGTAAGTTTACACAAAGTAATCAAGGATTTAAATTTTTTACAGGCGCAAAGATTCAACAACAGATCTCTCTGTCTTTTATCTCGATCTCACATCAAACATTGTGGTGGTCTCTACGGTTCCATCACTTAAACCTTTCTTCTTAACAGTTTCTTCAACTTTGTTGTTCTTGTTGTTGACGTCATACTCGAGTGTCTGGAGAAGCAAACCGCCTTTGTTAGTTTTCCAGTCTCCTCCAATGTCCATATCCATATCATGTTTATCTCCTCGTCCTCCCCTTGGTCCAAAAGCTCTGTCTAGCTCAGATGCAATGGAACCAACCTCCACATCAGCTTCCTCTGGAGCCCAGTCTCTGAAGTTGATCACTGGAGGTGGGATCCTAGCAAAGAACAACTCGTATAGGTTCTTGAACAGACCTTTTCCATATGGGTTCTCTTTCTTGTCATATCTGTACCGGAAATTCTCATAAGTTGTCTGCATAGCACAACCAAAAAAAGAATCAGTACATAGCAGCAGCAAGCAATGATCAGACAAGAGAGGAGGTTTTATAAGGATCTTGCCTGATTGGTGCAGATGAGATAGAGGTGAAAAACAGTGAGTCCACCAACAAACCAGACAACGACAAAGCAGTAGACGATGAGAACAATAAATATTGCATCATCCGTTATAACCATTAACAACATCTTGCCGTTTGCCTCAAGTATGCTGACCCATGAGAAGACAAAGACGTACAAGCAGAGCAGTGTTGAAGTTGATATGAAACATATGAAGTAAGGATAGTTTCTCTGCAAAAGACAAACCGTTTATTTATATAAACACTAAAGTCTAACACCTTTTTTTTGAATAAAGAAACATTTTTAGACTTACTAAAGCGATGCATTGGCCAACCCATGGACAGTGATGATCAAATCTTTGGACACAGTTATTGCAGATGGAGCAGTGAGAGGCGCGAGGAGGACGGTAAAGCAAACAAGTATCACAGAACTTAACTTTGACAGTGTACCCATTCACTAATACGTCCTTGGTTCGGGGTAACTTTGTGTTACCGAGTTTGTTGTTTACCCACTCTGAGGAGTGAGTGATTTTATCAAGGCCTTCTCCTTCAGGTGAGTCTTTGTTCCTTGGGATGATGCCAGGGTCTCTCGATGATGTTAAGAAGAGAAATGTGAAATCCTGGAAAGGGAGAAAGTAAAAGAGATGCAGAGGAATGAATAGCTTGCAACGCAAGATAAAAAAATAGTTACGGTTATTACCAAGACAGTGAGCAAAAGGGAACCCATCAAGACAAGGGAGTGGAAGAAAGGATAGCGCTTTCCGATCATGAAAGCCATACGAATGGAGAAAGTGATAGCAGGAGCTCCAATCATAGCTGTGGTCAGAAGAAGTGAAGATGCATCTGGACCAAAGACTAGTCTCCCTCCGCAATAAAATTTCTAAAACAAGAAACATGACAAGTCAAGCTGCAATTTAGACATTCATTTAGACAAACACTAAACAGCTAGATAGAACTCTTGCCTATGCTAAAGAGCTAAAGACCAAACCATATCCAGGGCCTGTTCTGAGCATAGCAAGGGAAACAATGGTTTATGATCCCCAAAATCTTTGAAAAAATTACATATTTATAAAAAAAAAAAAATTTCATATAAACATTTATCTGTAACCTCTAAAATCTCAAGTCATGACCATATCAAATGTCTTAAACCTCATATTACTACACATTATGCCATTTAGTGAACCAGGATTTTGTATTTAGATCGATCCCAAGCATTAAGTAAAGAGAGAAAAATTAAAAATGAACGAACCCTAATTCATAAATACAGAGCATGAACCGTGGCTTGCAAGAAACAGGAGAAAAATTAACATGAGCGTGAAAGGGAAAGGCAAACCTACATTGTTGCCAGGCCAGAGTTGGTAGATCCTCTTGGGTTTAGAATCTTTAGAATACATGTTGTTGTCGTCGTCGACAGAAGGAGCATTATGGACATGACTGCTCTTCTTCCTCCCCATCTTCTTCTTCCTCAAGCCTCAGAACTCAAAACATAAACACCATTGTCTTCAATCCTTGTCTGTTGTTCTCGCGGCCAGCGAACGAAACCACCGGAGATTTCAAGTCGCTGCCGCCGACGGTTGTTTGGAACCTCTCCTCCCCCTCCTCTTCACCAACTCTATTCTCTCTCTCTCTCTCCCCTCCTTTTTTTTCTTTCTAATTAAGGTTTTGTTTCAAAGAATATGGTTTTTTCTCTCTCTTTCTTCCTTCTAAAGCTTTCTCCTCAGCCATTGAAAGTTCTGTCAACAGCAACATCCATTCTCTGGAACATCCTTAACATAGCTTTTCTTGATAGCTACGTCACCTCTAATATCTCGCCACCTTACAAAAACCCTAACTAGATTCTTCCCCTTCTCCCGCACGCGCCATTTTCTGTTTCTAACAGTTTTTGTTTTCTGTACTTTGTAATGACTTTTTTTCAGTCAGACTCTTTGTCTGTATTTATTATATATTCATTCCCCTATATAAATGAATCTAAAAAATTGTCATGCTTTTTGACTATGTTCGTCTTGTCTAAGCCGATTTAGGATAAATTTTGAGATATAATTGAATCATTGTCACGAGTTTAGAACACTGAGTTTTGTCCTAAGAGATGAATTTTGAAACCATGAACATCTAATATTATTAAAACTCAGAACCAGCAAGTAGTTGTTTATCAGCACAAAATTTTGAATGTGTAGTAAAAGAAAGAAGAATATAAATAGAATAAGATGAATCTTGATTGGTCAGATCAGAATCCAAAACTGTATCTGTTCAAGGCATCTATCCATGTTTGGGAGTAAGTAGCCAAGCCTTAGACAACTTCTGTTGTCTCATACTTCTTGTCAGAATCTGTGTCTTTGCGACATCGGAAGTGGAAAAACTGAAGTAGAATCTGAAAGAGAAAAAAATTAAAAAGAAGTTAATTAGAACTCAGTGGCAAAGAAAGGAATCAAAGACCAATAAAAAGTGATGTGGTGAGATTTGTGTATACAAGAAAATCGAGAATAACACATCCTCCTGCATCAACAAGCCATGGTAGATTCGGTGCAATCTTTGACCATTCGACGCTGGCCACAAGGATGCTGCACCACAAAAAACAAGAACCTCAAAAAAAGACTCAGAAGCAAGTAAAAGATAATTTATCCATCTTTTTTTTACCTTCCTACATAAGTCATATTGCCAACTAATGCAAAGAAGAACATGAATGGATTCAATCCTTCCACATGTCCTCTCCTCATGTTGAGACATATTTGGGGAAGCCTTCCACCCATGTAAATGAATGCCATTGCCCAACCCATCCACATTCCAACTTTACTGTTTTCTCCACCGTTATGTTCTCCTAAGTTGCTGCCACTAGTCACCTGTAAAAGCTTTCTTGCTGCTCGAACGACAAATACTCGATCACTCTCTCCCAAAGACATAGTTCTTGGTTCACTAAGCAAACTAGAGAGGTTGAACGTTCCAAGAAACATGAACACCGAGACCTAATAATGTACAAAAGAAGAAGTTCAAATAATGAAACAACTTAGACATGAGAAGAAACCAGAACCAATGCATTGTGAACAAAGAGCTCTAACCACGCATAGCAATGATTTGGTGGAAGGAGGCATTGAAGAAGGAGGTGTGCCATCCTCAGGAAGCAAAGGCTCCTCGAGAGTTGGTTCGCTTTGACCACGAGCCATTCTCTGAGCTAAGACGGATCCAGCTGGTGGTGTATGACTACTCGACAAAGATCTTGCCGACCTGAACATAATAATCACAAACCGCAAATATCAAAACGATTTTCTTCACGAATGCTAAAGAATCTAAAAAGGCAGAGAGAGAGAGCATTACGTGTAGAATAGTTCTCTTCCGGTGAAACTAGTCCGATGACTCCCAGGAATCATAGTGATAGGTGTTGTTTGACCGCCGCAAGGAGTAGCATCAGAGCAGCTGTTCCTCCATCTACTCGGAATCTTCGCATCACTGCATATGTTTGATAACCGTTCTGCTTCAACCTTAAACCAAAACAATACATAACTCAAGAGCTGTTTTAGTATCTAAACAAGAAAGAGTCTTAAGATCAAGTAGTAGTATACCAACTGGTTTCTTCTGTTTTTCAACCGGGGGTAGATATGGCCGTAGTAAATAGATTGAACAAAGAGAACTGATGTAGTCACTGTATACAACTGCAATATCAAACTAATCGATCAAACACACATTGTAATAACACAAGAGCTGCTTCAGGTATTTAGTAATTTTACCAATGCCATGTAGAACTGTGTTGGAAGCTGCAAAACAGGATTTGGAAAACTCAGAGTTAGCTACTACTCTCTCAAAGTAAAACAACAAGATCTGAAGATTTCACTTACAGTAGCTGGTTCCATCAGGCAGCCAAGAAGATTGAAGACATCTCTGCAAAGCAAAACCAATCCAAATATTGTCAAATTATCACTTAAGAGAGAAGAACATGTAAAAAAACAAAAAAAAAGGACTTGTTATGTTTACCCAATGATCCAGGTTGTTAAGAAGGCAAGAGAGAGACCTTCAGTGGATTTCTCGTAGTAGTTAGTCATAATCTGTGGTATCTCAGCGACTCCCCAGCTGATAACACTGATGACACCAAGAGACAATGACAATCCATGTCTAACACTGCTGTGGAGAAACATCATATCTTTTCACAACAGCCTGCAAAAAGACACAACAGTATTGAAAGGTTGTGTCTTTTTTTTAATTGTGACAAGAGTTGGAAGATATGAACAGAGTTAGAGGTTCTGTCAATAAATGTAATTTTAATACAGAAAGACCCCACCAAAAAAAACTGAATATTCTCCCTAAACCACACCCAAATCATCAGAGGATTCAGATTCAATCAAAAAGTAAATGTCTTTTTGGCTTCAAAGAAACGTTACACATTCACATATATACACCATTTGTTTCTAATACCAAAAAGAGAAATCGATTCATTCATTGATATAAAGTCGTTACCTTTTTTCCTGAAGAGTCGATGGGTTTGTTTCTCTGTGTTGGAAGATTTATTTATCTGTGAGATTTTTATTGAAAGGAGAGGCCTTTAAGCGTTTAAAGGGGGCGTTGCTGGTTCTTTTGTCTTCTTTGTTCTATGGCGATATCATCATCTTCTTCTGGAAACACACAAATCCACCTTTTTTAAGTTTTTATTTTCTTCTTCAATTTAAGCCTAAAGGAGGAAATATAAATATTATTGATTGTGTTATTTTATTTTAATTTTATTCGAATTATTATTGCCGTCTGATTGATTTGGTGTGCGTTGTATTTAGAAAATTATGTTTACTTTTAGAGTGGGTTGGCCGTAAAGTGAAAGACAACAAAAACAGGATCATTATTGAAAATAATTCGGCGAAATTAGCATAATTACCTTAAATGAGTATATTCCATCCTATTATACTATTATAGTGGTGTTTTGACCATGACAAACTCTTTTTCGTAAGAATATAAATTGTCTTGGTCACTTGTGACATTTTTTTTGTTTCCTATATGTCATTGTTACATTTTGAGTTTTATTGGTAGGCATTTTGCTTGCCTCCATCGAACTCAGGATACCTAATGCAGTAATGCCTATTATATGTTCTAGAAAGTAATCGCCAGAAAAAGAAGATTAATCGCTAGCAACTTGTCTTTCGGATTATGTTTTGAGTTTCTAACCTTTTCAAAAATAATATAAGAGAATATAATACAGTTTTAGACTTTAGTGGATGCTTTTTGTATAAAAGAAATAAGGTTGAGATGAACCGAACAAATGTGCCTGGGGGACGGCACCAAACTTCACCCAACTGGCACAACTTGCCCAGCTATTAAACCACTAAATCTTGCCTTTATTTTATCGGTTTACATGAAAACTTAGAACCGGCTAAGTTAAATTGGCCCGGTTCAGTTCATTCTTCCGATTTGAAAAAAAAATTAATCCTCCTGATGAATCCTTCTACATGGGCCTCCAAACTCCAACTAATGTAACTGATCATCCAAAGCCCAGTATTCTCAAATGGGGGGTCTACCTGAATCAAGTCTTTGTTTCAGTAATGTTTTGAGTTTTGACCTTTGAATATCTAAAGACATGGATTTGCTGTGTGGGTTTGACATGTCCATGGTTTATGACTAGTGGTGGAACTAGAAACTTTTTTGTACTGGGATCAAATAATCATTTTAGTAGGTTCAATAAAAAAATTCTTAAGAAAAAGAGAAATTTTAAATAGACATACACCGCCTCCAAACCCTGTTTAATGTTCAACTTATTGCGTTGTAAATATCGTTTTCAAAGCTACATGTCAATGTTTGTCATTTAAGAATTCTGCAAATTTAGCTTCACAAACTCATGGTTTTCTTGTTTTTTTTTTGAACTGTTCGTTTTTGTCCAGTTTATATCTTCAAAATTATTTCATATTTTCTCAATTCACTGAAAGAAGTGAAGCTATGCTTCACGAATTAGTGGTTATATATAAAAAAAATTAAGCAAAAGTTGTGTTCTTGTTGAAGTTCATTAGGAATCTGCCCGAACCACCAAAATCAACTTGGTTTGACTCTCTTCTAAAAGATTGAACAAGTCTAGGCGTGCATTATTTCAAATTTTGGGTAGTATTTTTTAAACGGATAAGTTGTTCTACGAAATTTATGTTTGATGGTATTTTTTCTGCCATACTGAATCTTTTGTATATTTTCTTTTTCTTTAATTTGCATAATTCGCTTTCTAAACATTCGAAATTTATACATTTGGGTATTCAACATTAATGAACTATTACTCAAACCACCAAACTAAAAAGACACTCAGCTCAATAAGTCTGAATATTACAACAAGGTCCATTAGACATCCGTAACATAAAAAAATAGAGTTCACTTGGGTGTTATTCCACTTCAAAATTGTTTATTTCCCTAGTTGTCTTTTAGGCCACTAGGTTAAAAATGCATTCAACTAGTAAAAGCTTACTCGACACTTGGTACTATAGCAAAGCTGGAATCTGTGTAGCAAAGCTAAGATCTGTGTGTTTTTCTTCTCTCTGTGACAGGATCAAATTGCCGCACAGGATTCACTGGTCATCATGTTATTCTCCTAAAGTTCACCAAAATTTCTTATCCCAATTTTTTGTATATATTAATACATTTTAATGAGTAGTGTATATATATATATATATACTATGTTAAGAATATATATTGGATCTCTAGAGGGGTAATAAAGGAAGCACAAACACGTGGGAGAACATCCCAAAGAGGAAGCACACGCGGATCTTCATGCAAACCCCCGGTTCTCTTCAACTTGTCTTACCCCATGTGGTCCCTTCCTCCTTTTGTCCCCCTCCCTCTTTCTCCTTTTACTCTTTTTACCATGTAAACGAATCTTTTTCTCATTAAAATAAAAGTTTATTTTAATTTTCTTGGTTTATATATATTTCAGTACACCTTCTCGGTTTAAGTCATTAAGAAAAGAAGTGCATTTTTGGGAAACTTATGTTTGAGAAAGACAAAAAGTCTTTAATGAGAGTGATTTCTTGACAAAAACAAAGATATGGTTATATAATAGTACAGTGTCTTTAATATTTTTTAGATACTATGAATGTACTACCAGGTTTATTCCTAGGGAATAGACTTGATATCACATGTCCCTTATAAAGTATTCTTTAAATACAAAGACTATTTGCTTCTTTATCCTCTGTATTTTCTTAAAGTAGCTTTTAACTGAAGATTCCTTGAGCTACAGTTTCAAGTTCGAGTGTAACAGTTTCTTAGGCTCTTCTTTCTTTCTCTCCCGTGTGTGAATAAGGGAGAGAGAGAAGATAGAACCCAAGTTCTCTTTTTTTCTCTCTCTTATCCATCTTCTGCTTCTTCACAATCTCTTGTCTCCTCTCCTTTCTCTGTTTTCAGCCCTCGGATGCTGCATGCAAGTCATCTGATTCTCCCAGGAAGTCCTACTCGCATTGATGCCTTTGATGATTAGAAGTTCTTGATCTTGAGGTGTTTAGATCGATCAGGGTTTCTAGTTTTCATATCATACATACGTTGTTTTTGTTTCTTTTATAAAGGTGGCTATATGGGTTCTCTTAGAGGAAACATTGAAGAGCCTATCTCTCAGTCATTACCTAGACAAAACTCTCTCTATAGCTTAAAGCTCCACGAGGTTCAAACCCACTTAGGAAGTTCCGCAAAAGCATTAGGAAGCATGAACCTTGATGAGCTTCTCAAGAGTGTCTGGTCTGCTGAAACTAATCAGCCACCAGAAGCAACAGAGGCAGGGCTCTCTCGTCAAGGAAGCTTGACTTTGCCTCGGGGTCTCAGCAAGAAGACGGTCAACGAGGTTTGGAGAGACATTCAACAGGACAAGAACGGAAGCATTGATAATCCTCATGGTGAGAGGATAGATAGTAATAACAATAATAATAGGCAACCTACACTTGGTGAAATCACACTTGAGGATTTGTTGTTGAAAGCTGGTGTAGTAACTGAGGCAATAGTCCCTCAAAATGTTGTCGACGTAGCTTCAAATGGGCAATGGGTTCAATATCCTCAGCATCAACATCAAGGGTTTATGCCATATCCGGTTTGTGAGATGCAAGAAATGGTTTCTCCAATGAATATGATGATGGGTGATGCACCACAAGCGCATGGTAGGAAAAGAGTGGCTCCATCAGGAGGAGATATTGTGGAGAAGGTTGTGGAGAGGAGGCAGAAGAGAATGATCAAGAACAGAGAATCTGCAGCACGTTCAAGAGCTAGGAAACAGGTAAAAGAATGAAGAAGAAAACAAACAAAAACAAACTTGTCTTGTTTTATTTAGTGTTTGTTTGTTTGTTGTTTGTTATTTTGTCTAATAAACTATATTATGTGATGAGCAGGCTTATACTCATGAATTAGAGATCAAGGTTTCAAGCTTAGAAGAAGAAAACGAAAAACTCAGGAGACTAAAGGTAACAGTCCCACCTATTTGTTTTTTCTTGAGAACGTTTTACCAAATAGACTACAACAAACATTTTTAGTCCCATCTATTTGTTTCTATGTTGTAATATCGTTTAATGTTAATTTGATTTATGTTTTGAATATATTTTGATAAAATGGCAGGAGGTGGAGAAGATCCTGCCAAGTGAACCACCACCGGATCCTAAGTGGAAGCTCAGGCGAACAAGCTCTGCTTCTTTCTGACTCCTTTCTGCTTCAAAGACTACTTTCTTTTCTTTTTTCTTGTCATTGTTCTTCATTTGTGTTGTTGGTTCATATTAGAGAGAGATAGAGAGAGAGACAGCTTTGTTCTTTGTATATTATGTGGACTTTATTGACTCAGAACAATGTCTTATTACATTTTCTTGAGCACAACTGCTTCATGCTTTCGAGTCTGAACACTTGTTCAACTATGAACTCTATATGACCAAAGTGTTGGTAGCTTTTAGAGGAAGATAGGTTCTATCATACACGGGGTTGAAATTACTATTCGTATTGTGGATTGTTCTTTTAAGATTAAAACTTCTAAAGTCAAATTCTATTAACTTACAGGAACCTTTTGAGTAACTATGAATTTTGCAAGTTCATCAAACCAACAATATTAGACTTTAATAAAAAAAATATTAGAGAATCCATTAACCAGTAGAATTTGAAAATTTTAACTATCATTGCAAATTCACATCTACTGACACCGCTGTAAACTCCACAACATTACTTGCAGAAAAGAAATGAATGCAGTATACATTATCAAATACCATTTTAAGTTTCTAACCGAATTCAGGTTTAAGATACGTTTTGGGCCGCATTTTCACCATTTAACTTATTGGGCTTTTTGTAAAGGCCCAATTAAATCGACTTGAAGAGAAAAAAACACTCTCCCTCCATCCTCATCGTCCTTTTCTTCCGCCGGCGACAACTCCGGCGTATCAATAGCGACACCCATCGGCTACTTCTCTGATGTCACACCAAGCATCCTCCTTTCTTCGTCCTCTATCATCAGATTCCGCAACCGCCATCGCCACTCTATGCTCAAAACGTAACTTCCGAGAAGCTTTCCGTCGATTCGGACTCAACATCTTCTCCAACACATCTCTCTTCACCCCATTCATCAAATCCCTCTCCCTCACACAATCTCTCCCCTACGCGAACCAGCTTCACTCCCTCCTCGTCGTCTCCGGGTTCTCCTCCGACAAGTTCGTATGCAACCACCTCATGACCCTCTACTCCAAGCTCGGAGCTTTCCCTTCCGCCGTGGCCTTGTACGACCGCATGCCCAAGAAGCATTACATGTCGTCCAACATCCTCATCAACGGGTATGTACTTAACGGAGATTTGATCGGTGCACGGAAGGTGTTCGATGAAATGCCTGACCGAAGTAAAAAGGTCACGACTTGGAACGCGATGATCGCGGGTTTGATTCAGTACGAGTGTAACGAAGAGGGTTTGAGTCTGTTTAGAGAAATGCACGAGTTAGGGTTTTCGCCTGATGAGTATACATTGGGTAGTGTTTTTAGCGGGTGTGCTGGGTTGAGATGGGTGTTTGTAGGGATGCAGGTTCATGGATACATGGTTAAGTACGGGCTTGAGTTGGATTCGGTGGTTAGCAGTTCGTTGGCTCATATGTATATGAGAAATGGGAAGTTGGAAGATGGGCAAAATGTGATTAGGTCAATGCCTGTTCGGACTTTGGTTGCGTGGAATACACTCATCGCCGGGTACGCTCAAGAAGGATGTCCTGAAACTGTGCTTTGTGAATATAAGAAGATGAAAGTTTCAGGTTATAGGCCGGATAAGATTACTTTTGTGACTGTGCTTAGTTCTTGTTCTGATTTAGCGATTAGAGGTCAAGGTCAGCAGATTCATGCGGAAGCTATTAAGATCGGGGCTAGCTCTGTAGTAGCTGTTGTGAGCTCGTTGATCAGCATGTATTCGAAATGCGGGTGTCTTGTGGATGCAGCTAAAGCTTTCTCAGAACGTGGAGATGAAGATGAAGTGATGTGGAGCTCGATGATCTCTGCTTATGGGTTTCATGGACAAGGGGAAGAGGCAATCAAGCTGTTTGATGCTATGGTGGAGGAGACAGAGATGGAGATAAACGAGGTGACGTTTCTTAACTTGCTTTACGCGTGTAGCCATTCCGGTTTGAAAGACAAAGGGCTTGAGCTGTTTGACACGATGGTTGGAAAATACGGGTTCAAGCCTAGTTTAAGGCACTACACTTGTGTGGTGGACTTACTCGCTCGAGCAGGGGATTTGGATCAAGCCGAGGCGAAAATAAGGTCAATGCCGGTGAAAGCAGACACGGTTATATGGAAAACATTGTTATCTGCGTGTAGCATACACAAAAACGCAGACATGGCAGAGAGAGTCTTTGAAGAGATTCTTAAGATTGACCCTAATGACTCTTCTTGTTATGTTCTGCTTGCAAACGTTCACGCCTCAGGGAAGAGATGGCGTGACGTCTCAGAGGTGAGGAAGTCGATGAGAGATAAGAACGTGAAGAAAGAACCGGGAATCAGCTGGTTTGAACACAGAGGTGAAGTGTATAAGTTTAAGATGGGAGATCGTTCTCAGTCTCAATCGAAAGAGATCTATGCGTACCTGAAAGAACTGACTCTAGAGATGAAGGCGAGAGGATACAAGCCTGATACGGCTTCGGTGTTGCATGATATGGATGATGAGGAGAAAGAATCAGACTTAGTGCAGCACAGCGAAAAGCTAGCGGTTGCGTATGCGCTCATGATATTGCCTGAAGGTGTGCCCATTAGGATAATCAAGAACTTGCGGGTTTGCGGCGATTGCCATGTTGCTTTCAAGTATATATCGGTGATCAAAAACCGAGAGATCACGTTGAGAGATGGTAGTAGATTCCATCATTTCGTTGACGGGAAGTGTTCTTGTGCTGATTATTGGTAACTTGGCGGTAGAATTAGGACAAAAGTTGTGAAGGTCTTAGTCACACGACTCAGATTCGTTACAGTGCTGATTAGCTTTGTGCTAACGGTTCGCATGAAGTGGTTCGTTGTATACTTCACTAACGGGTGAGGTGTACTCGTTGAACTCCACTAAGCACAGAGCTATCGAGGTAGCAAACGTTTTGGATGTTTCTTGTTATCATTAAGTACCATGTTTTTAGTCACTTATATACATCATTTGTAATTTAGACAGGTGTGCAATTGCTCCATGTGTAACCCTTTCGTTCATAATTATATTCAACACTACACTATATATATCAAAACATTTTTTTAGCATGTGCGTTAGGCTTCGCCAAGCTTCAGGACATGGTGATGACTTCTACATGTGTTGTAAACTAAGAGTATTGTCATATATTTTTTAGTGACCACTCGTTTATTTTGGGCACCGCACCAATTTTGTAATAAGAAGATGAAATTAGTCTTTGATGGAAAACAGTGGGGTCAAACATCACTAACGAATATTACGAATACATCATCTGATAGATCATAGAACTATTTGGAATGATGATACATTGATGATGGTGCCAAGACAATGACCTGATTAAATCCCCCTTCACAAAAATTCCAAACTCTATAGTGACTTTTTTCACCACTGTATTTTTTCCAAAAAAGTAAATTTGTTTTATGCAGAGAACATTTTAGATATTAGCATATAATTGTAACGCCACGATACAGTGGGTATATAGTGAATTATTTTTTATAGATCACTTACTATTTTATTAATCCAACTCAAACAAGTTTAATGGTATATAGATAATCAAATCAATTTCTTTTTTGAAAATAATGGATTGTTTTCTATAAATCACTTACTATTTAATTAATATAACTCAAACAAGTTTAATGACATATATATATATATATATATAATCAAATCAATTCTTTAAACTATTTTCACATATACAACCACAAATCACATGCTTGAATATTACAATAATAAATTAATAATATTATACTGTTCAATAATAATCTACAGTAGTATCAAGTTCAACACACTCACTTTACTACGTATATAAAATCCATCTTTTAGGACAGAACCCACCGAAAGCTCCACAAACTCCATTAAAAACAAAAAAGAAGGCGGCGCAAAAGAAAGAACTAAAAGATGCAACCAGAGAGTTCAGATCAGATGTTGTACTCATTCCTCGCCGGAAAAGAAATCTCCGGAGGTGGATACTGCCTTTCAGATGACTACATGTCGACTATGCAGAGCTTATGCGGGTCACCTTCGTCTACGTCGTCTTATTACCCTCTAGCGATCTCCGGCGTCGGAGAAACGGTTGCTCAAGATAGAGCTCTTGCTGCTTTGAGGAATCACAAAGAAGCTGAGCGAAAAAGAAGAGAGAGAATCAATTCTCATCTCAACAAGCTCCGTAACGTACTCTCTTGTAACTCCAAGGTATTATAGAGTTTTATATACATACTAATACTATTTCATATGGCTTATGTGTATATATATATCCCCCATACATATGTAAATACGTATACACATGCGTATATTTTGTTAATTTTAAGAGAATGTTTTGAAATGGGTTCTAGGGTTTTGCATCTTTAGAATTTTCTTATGTTCCATTCGATTTGGTTTTAGCTCATCAAAAATAGTCTTTCTTTAAAACGAATACTAGTTTTTAATTATATCTTGTTATAGAATTAAAATACATAGTAATAATCTTTCTTACTAACATGTTTTATCAAAGATGATCAGTAGTTCTCATTATATTAGTTCTTGAGGTATGCATAGTGATATTAAATATTTAACACTTACAAACAGTGAGAATGTTCAGAAGACGAAGAAAAAAACAAAAAGCTTCATTGCCTTTTCTGAATCTTGTTGGAATAGTATATCACCTTTTGGGAAAGTTGACAAGTTTTTCTCTCAGTTTATTTGTTATGATATGAACTTCAAATTTCAACTTCTTGATGTAAAACTCAGAAAAGTTTTTTTTTTCTAAAGATTTCATGTTTTCATTTCAGACGGATAAAGCCACACTGCTCGCCAAAGTGGTTCAACGAGTCAAAGAACTTAAACAACAAACCCTAGAGATCTCTGACTCCGACCAAACTCTTTTACCTACAGAGACCGACGAGATTAGCGTTCTACACTATGGAGACTATTCAAACGACGGTCATATTATCTTCAAAGCGTCTTTGTGTTGTGACGACAGATCAGATCTCTTGCCTGACCTCATGGAAATACTTAAGTCTCTTCACATGAAGACTCTTCGAGCTGATATGGTAACTCTTGGTGGTCGGACAAGAAGTGTACTTGTTGTAGCTGCCGACAAGGAGATGCACGGGGTCGAGTCTGTGCATTTCTTACAGAACGCTCTCAAGTCGTTGCTCGAGCGGTCTAGCAAGTCGCTGATGGAACGTAGTTCTGGTGGTAGTGGAGGAGAACGGTCAAAACGCCGCCGTGCGCTGGACCAAATCATCATGGTGTGAGATGATGAAAGTACACTAAAAGGTCTTTAATTAATGTATTTATAGGGTATGATCATAATTAACTTGGTTATAATTACCAAAACTTTTTTTATTGTTCCTACTTTATAATGCTCTATGGTTTTAGTATAAGTCGTGTGAGTGTAAGCAAATGCTGTAAGACCATCTCCAACCCATCTCTATAATAGAGATTTCTAAAATAGAAAAAAAAATAGAGATGGTGTTTTTGCTCCAATATGTTCCTCTATAATAGAAGAATGCTATATTTACCTCTATAAATAGAGGAATGCTATTTTTTCCTCTATATTTAGGGAAAAAAAATAGCATTTCTCTATTTATAGAGGCAAATATAACATTCCTCTATTATACAGGAACACATTGGAGCAAAAACATCATCTCTATTTTTTTCTCTATTTTAGAGATCTCTATTATAGAGATGGATTGGAGATGCTCTAAGCAGGTTTGGTGTGTTCTTTTCTTTTCCTATTTCATGAAAAATATAATATATAACATATAAAGAATATTTTTCCTGCCATTTTTCTTTACTCACTATCAATTATGTTTGAATTGTTGATGTGAGGACTATACTAGGGTTTTGAGATTGTGGAGATATTTGTCGACGTAGAAGAATCTAAGTAACAGGTGTGATTGGTGAAGTACAAAAGAAACTATACTTCCATATATTACAAATTCACACTTAACATGTGAATGTATACAAGTACATGGTGAATAGAAGTCTATATGTTTGTATGCAGTTTCAAAGCGACCCTTATGTCACCTTTGTCCCCAAATGAATCCAATCTCTCCTCCTTTCTTTGTTCATGTCTTTCTAAATGTGTACATGTGACCACATTTCCCTGACCGAAGAATATAAGCAGGGTCTGATTCCTTTTTCATATTTATATTTAATAATTTGTAATCCTACTTCTTCAAAAATAAGCGAGTATTAAGTTATTAAAAAAATATTTTCTCACAAAAAAAAAGTTATAAAAAGTCTACTTATATATTTCATGCTACTGTGACGAACTGAAACACTTTTAGTTGAGATTTATAAACTATTGGTTACTATTTAGTCTAGACTTTTTGGATCATATGGAAAAAGCGTGCATACACGCATAAGACAAGTGCATACTGTATATGCTTAAGTCTTACTCGAGTGGTAAAGACCGCTTAGCTCACTTCTTTAATTTGGCCTTAGACTTCGTTTTAGCCCCTATGGAAAATATATACAATATGAACATGACAAAAAATGTTAGATTTTGGAAGTGAGAGCCTTTAGAATTACATCATTACAAAAAAAAAAAAATACATCCGTGAATCAACTACTTGTATATAGAAGAAGAAAAAACTACATTATGATAGTTTATTGGTTTTCACTAAAGGAGGAATTGTTATGTTGATCTATTGGCCAGAGATTGATTTCTTTCAAATATGGAATTATTAATTTCTTATGTGATCATGCAAATATAGATCAATTGCTTCTATTTGAATATTCGGAGAAAAAATCCATCTGTAGATTAAACTTTCTCTTAGAAATTTGTCTGGAGATATCCGAATTAACCAAAAAAATTTATATAGAAAAAATATGTATAAAATACTTAGGACTTTATACATATATATATATATATATATGTTATCTCCCATGATATGAATATATCCTTTTACATAGCATGCACTTTTTTTTTTTGAAAAAACATGCACATTTGTATTGCTCCTAAAAAGGTTACCTAATACATGAGTGAACAAATGAAGAAAAAAGAGAGTATATGAGTAAACATTATAGTTGTGGATGAATGACTTAAATAGTATATTTAGAGCATCTGCAATGGTTGACTTCATTTTTATCTTTAAAAATTCACTTTCTTCAAAATGAAGAAAAAAATGAATCAACATTCACTCTAATTGTTTAATTCATTTCTTTCTTATAAAAGGAATATTCTAAGTATATTCTATCTCCACTTTATCATTAATTACTAATAAAAACCTTATACTTTTTCATATTTACTTATTTTACCTAACTGTTTTATCTTAACAATAATCCAACACAATCATGATTTTATATAAATTGAAAATTGTTACATAACAAATTTATTATATAACTTGAATAAACAAAAACAAAAAATCATAATTTGTAAGAACTCCATATATATAATTCTTTTCTACAATTGGTTAACAAAAGTGTTTAAAAGTAAGAAATGAGATTATTTATATTTGATTCTTTTAAATCGAGTTAAAAAATTCTTAAAAATAAATATTCATATGATTTTAAATATAAAAATCTGATTATATAAAATAATAGTCAAAATTGTGAAATTAATTGGATAATATTAATGTATATAATTTATTTAGGTAAAAGATAAGAATAAATAAAAATTAAGGATCAGTTTACAATTTGAAAAATTTATCTTTAAAAAATGAAGATATGCACAGTAGATCTTCAAATTTGAAGCAACACTGTTCACGGCTTCATTTTGAAGCAAGAAATGAAATAAGGTTGAAACAAAATCCACTTCAAAATGAAGCAAAAAGTGAAAAATGAAGTGGGGTTGGAGATGCTCTTACACACACCGATGCTCATATGTGTATGTTATCTCCCATAACATGAATTATTATACTAGCATCATTTGTATTGCTCCCACAAAAGGTTATCTAGTACATGAGTGATCATTTGCTTCGATAGTTGTGGATGAATAGCCTAAATGGTATATTCACACACTGATACTCATAATCGTATATAATGATCTAGTGGATGAAAAATCTCAAGGATATATAACAGAACTTTTGCATACTCATACATATAATGGTTAATGGTTGAACAACCTTAAAGATATATAACAAGGATAAGCATTTACACGTTTTGTATTTCGAAAATAGGATATAGATCAATTAACTCAACAATAATATTATAAGTAGAAACCATTTCATTATGATTTAATGGATAAATAATTCATTTTAGAATTGATTATAAGAATGAGAATTCGAGTTTTCTTAACGTGAATTTTTTAAGTAAATGGGCTGGTTATTACTATGTGTTTAAATGAGAAATGCTCAAAAAGTTTGAGTTTTGGTTTGAGATCTCCTAATCATCGAAAGCAATTTTAGTGAGTTATAATGAGTTGTAACATGAATAGGATGAGATGTGGGATTAAAGGACGAGAAGCGTGAGAAAAGGCGACTGACAAAAGGAAGGAGAATTGATGGGCCATTGGCTCTATGAGACAAAAAGACTGACCCTTCTCATCACTCTCCCTTTTTCCGTTTTCTCTCTTTTTCTAATAATTGTTTCTCAGTTTTTTGGAGAATTTAATAAAATAGTATTGAAGAAAACGAAGAGAAGAAGAAACAAAAGGTGGTGAAAGTTTGTCCATGGAGCGTGATAGTTTTGGGGCAGCCGGTGTCCCCTCTATACTCAACCTCTCGACCAAAAAGTATATTTTATAGAAGTCTTCATAGCTTTTGCACTATTTTATTATTATTAAAGTTAAATTTGTATCCAACTCAATAAATAGTAAAAAAAAACCTTCAGATTTTAAATTTAAAACATTCCTTTGAGAGTTTATGGGTTTTGTGACAAAATCAATCATTAACCTCACACGTTAGTGTCTCATCGTGTGAACATGTGAGTCACCCTTTCTTATCTTACCACACAATTTTGACCATCCTATTTCCTTTTTGAATATTAGTACTATTTTGTGTGTTTGCTTTATTTTATCTTCATTTTATAAACAAGCACATATGAGTTGTCATATTATATGTCAAATGTGTTTTTCTTTTTGTTTTCATGTGATCTTGTTGTCTGTCTTGGTCAGGTTTTCTTGTTTATCGACGCACACAAATGTTTTTTGGTTTTTTTTTTTTTGCTAAAAACGCACACAAATGTTGGAACCTTTTCACGTACTACGGGATTTTACCGCGGGAATTTAGAAACCTAAATTACTGAAGTAGATTTTGTCGAAAAAAAAAATTACTGAGTACATTGACCCAAAAAAAACTAAGGTCTCAGCATAAATTTTTGTATCCGTTTAATATAGAAATTGGTTTGCTTTTGATACAAATGTTTTAGAAATCTTCTGCAGAAAATGAACTATAACTACTTGTTTTAAACAAATTCGTTTCAAACTTAAGCTCTCTTTTTGTGCACTTTCAAACTTAAGATTTGAGTTTTGAATTATTTAAGAAGTTAGTATGTAACTCTTCTAATTGATGATTGATCTAACGTAGTATTTTGAATTAGCTTATCTTTTATACAACTAAGTTGGATTTATGATTTATCTAAGTTTCAGTCTATGTAAACTATGAACATACCTTCAATATTATCTAAATGTTATTGAAATCGATAGATATTTTAAAAGAAAACCATTGGTTATCCTCTTTTGAATATCAAACTCTTCAACGGATTTTGACAATAAAAACAAATAAAGAGAAGAATGGATGATTGAAGCCCATCTAAAGAGACTTGGACCCCTCTTACGGTTTCCAGAGAAAGGCCCAAATTAGAGTTAAGTAGAGCAGTCCATTGTGACAGCGACTCTGACATGACACCTCTATAAGACTATAACACTGTGAGTTACAAGACCATGTCTCTACTCTAAGCCTATGCCGTACGTCAAAGGCACCAACACTACTACCACATACATAATTTATCATTTCATAACATTTCTTAAAGAAACTCCAAATAATTCAGGGGAACATGAGTTTCGAATTGAACAGGACCAAAACTGAATCGCTCAGGCCTTTTTAACTTTGTAATATCTTTTCTAATTATGCTTTCTAATGCAACAAAAGACGAGTGAATACACTTAAGAAAAGGAAGTGAAAATGGAGGGGAGGAATGCAACAAATGAATTGTTCTTCGTTGTGCACAACCACTTCTCTTTACGAGACACTTTCATACGCATTTCGTTTTGGGCCTTTTGGCCAAGACGTTGGTAATATTTTACGTGGTGAAAATGTTAAGCTGAAATAAAGAAACATACTGGTTGTATCTTCTGTTTTTTTTACTGATACTGGAGAAACCTCGAACAACTGTTTGTATCCCTTGTGTTCGCGCTCAACTATAGTTTTAGGTTTTAGGAGTTGGAGAAAGCGTTAAGGATTGAAATTAGGAATGGAAAGAGGTGGGAAAAGCAAATGAAGTGGAAGAGAGAATAGTTGTCAGGGGAAATAGATATTCTTCTGTTCAGTCTACTTTTACAGTTTTGCTTTTAAGCCCACCGACGGTGGTTGTTAGTCATTCTCTGGTTTCCACTTTCTTTGGGCTATATGATATCAGTATATCACCTCAAACATTTTTTGTTTATTATTCAAGTTCAGAATCTTCTTTCAGTTACGTTATAACTAACACGTTCGGATTCATTATAATTATTGTCATTTTGTATAATTCTAATCTTGCCACCATGATTCTTTGAACATGGTTTTTCAAAACTTATTTATTGCTGACTTTGACATGGATAAGAAAAAATAAGAACCGGTAACTAAACCCAGCACTTTATTAGTATTTGTTTGTTTGATGGAACTTGTCTGTTCGTTTTTATTATAAACTGACATCAGAACCCACTGGATTTTATAAACACTCGAGACACTCGTTTCCAAATAATTTACCCCCAAGCCCTGAAATTGGGTTTTCAACTCATTGTAATACACGTGAGATAGTCACTATCTCGCGCCTCACACACGAAATATAATATTCATGAAATAAACGAATTATGACTATTGGTTTCATATGATGTATACCCCATGAAATAATTAATGATAATATCATAGGATGCATAGAATTAAAATATGTATTTTCTTATGTTAGACGAAACCATTATTTAAAACGTGATAGAGGTGGCGGGTGGGTTTGTCCATACATGATTAACTGCGGCATAAACATAAATATCTGAACGCATTTGTAAAATAGTGTAGCCTTTAATCTACTTAACCCATTAGTTAACAGCGCAAAACCAGCCTGGGTTGTATTGTAAAACACCCTGTCATGTAGGAACTTAAACAGAACAAACATTCGCCTGGTTAAACTATGCCAACGATGATACTTGTTTTCTACGATAATAAATTCACCGATGTATTCAAATCATATGTGCCTAGTGGCTAGTACGCTAGCACCAAACCCAAATTATTGTTTATTAATATATTCATATCGGTTTTGACGTGCAAGTAAATTCATAGATGTTGTTTTCAAAGTTCGAGTAGGCAAAGAAAAATTGGAAATGAGATGTGGCAGAAACCAAGAACCAAAATCTGGAGAAATTTAAATTATGTCTCATTTAAAAAAAAATATAAAGAAATTTGCATGTTGCATATTAACTCAAAACATTTTTTATTTTGAATATAGTTTCTCATGTATAGGTTAGCATATTAAATGTAAATATTTGCCAACTTACCTACTATTAAAAACTAATTAGGCCTTTCATTGGGTTGATTTCTTTTTATCAAGTGCCAATTTCGAGGTTATATGATCTTTTATCATTTTGGCATGATTTAAGAACTCTTTTTGGATTCTTTGCTTTTAATTATATTTATAGCAATTCCAAATTGGGCAGTGCAAAGATAAGGCTGCTGTGAGTCTTGACAATACTTGTCAAATTTCTTTTTATAGATAGACTCGTCTATTCTCCCCCACTCTAAAACCTAATATCTCTAATGGAATAATAGCAAATCCATATTTCTATAAGATTGCATACAACTATTTACATAGTCATGACATTATGATAGCAAACCAACTTCTAATAATGCTCCACATATGTTAGCAGAAAGGACCACCAAATAGTGTTTTCATTAATTGTTGTATTCACCCACCATCCTGGTTAACTCTAATAAAATTCTAATTTTGTTGGAAAAATAAAACCACATATATATGAAATTTGCATAATCTTGTTGTACAAGATCTCTAATAAACATCACAAACTCTTCCTTCATTCTTGGCAACCAAACATCACATTATTCCCATTTAACAAAAGATATTGCGAGAAGGAAAAAATAAATATTAAAAAAAAAAGTAAACCAATCAAAGCTTTTGCTTTGTTTTTTTTATTCTCTCTCCTTTATTCCTCTCTCTCTACCTTTTTTTCTCCCTTCTTGTTGCTACTGTGAAAGCATCTTCCTTTTTTCATCCCTTGAGAACACTTTGCTTTTGCTTCGCGTAGTGTATTTACTCAACTTTCCCTTCTGTTTGGTCTTAATCTCTAACATCCATCCCTCTATGAGACAAAACTAACTCAAAGTTTCAATTTTTCTCTGTGGTGCGAATCGAAAGTTTCGATCTTTCTCTCCAAAATTCACAAAGCCAAGCCATGGGGATGTGTCACGGCAAACCCATCGAGCACCAGCAGAAACAGAGCACCCTCCAACCCTCCGACGAAGCTCCGACGAGTTCTCATCATCCCCCGGCGGCGAAATCCTCAGGCTTTCCGTTCTACAGCCCGAGCCCTCTACCCAGCCTGTTCAAATCCTCCCCCGCCGTCTCCTCGACGAGCGCGAGCTCCACGCCTCTCCGCATCTTCAAGAGACCTTTCCCTCCCCCTTCCCCTGCCAAACACATACGCGCTTTCCTCGCGCGTCGCGCCGGCGGCTCCTCAAACAAGCCCAACGAGGTCCCGATCCCTGAAGGGGAGGAGTTCGAGATCGGTCTCGACAAGACCTTCGGGTTCTCCAAGCACTTCTCGTCGCATTACGAGATCGATGGGGAGGTGGGTCGGGGGCATTTTGGGTATACTTGCTCTGCCAAGGGTAAAAAAGGTAGCTTGAAGGGTCAGGAAGTTGCTGTTAAAGTCATCCCTAAGTCCAAGGTTTGCTTCTTTTAACTCTTTTTACAGTTAACACTGTGATCAGTTTCTGTTAATGTTGTGTCCGGTTTAATGTCTTGTTAAATTTTGACACTTGTTAGGATCGTGCTCTGTTCTGAAGTGTTAGGATTGTGCTCTGTTTATTAAGTGCTCTGTTCTGATGTGTTAGGATTGTGCTCTGTCCATTAAGTCCTCTGTTCTGGTTTCTCTATGTGGAACTGCTTTAAAATGTTGGCGAATGATGTTTGATTTGTTCCAAACTTCCGGCTAAAACAGAGATCATGCTTATGGTTGAACAAAGTTTGATTCTTTTTTTAGATTTACGCTAGCTAAGATGAATCTGAGTGTGAAAGAAAAGTGAAAACAGAGTTTATCTGTTTCTAGATTTGGTCTGAAACAGAGTTTTCAGATGATATTGATAAGCAAGCTACCTTCTTGAGCTCGTTGATCGTTTGATTTCATTGTTTAGTGTTATGGTGTTGTTGACTGCAGATGACAACTGCAATTGCAATTGAGGATGTTAGTAGGGAAGTGAAGATATTGCGAGCTCTGACTGGTCACAAGAACTTAGTCCAGTTCTATGACGCGTTTGAAGATGAAGAAAATGTTTATATCGTGATGGAGTAAGTACACATCATTCTCTTAACCTCATCTGATCATCTCTTAATTACATGATTGTGATGAAAATATACTTCAACCTCTTGTTTTTATCAGGTTATGTAAAGGTGGTGAACTCTTGGACAAAATACTTCAAAGGTAACTTTGCTGCAACATCACATGTGGCTTATCTATGTATTGACTTTGTTGAGCTTGATTCTCATCATAGGGGTGGCAAATACTCAGAAGATGATGCTAAACAAGTCATGGTTCAGATTCTTAGTGTGGTATCTTACTGTCATCTACAAGGTGTGGTTCACCGTGATCTTAAACCAGAGGTACTTTCCAGGATGATGTCTGTTTTCTTGTAAATCATTTCTCTTTAGGTGACACTTCACTTTCTAGGTCCCATCACATTATCACTACTCTTTGTTACACACACGGATTGAAGAATTTCCACTAGTGATAATGACCGTTATGTTTCTTTCTATTTGTTTGTTTTTCCTCCCACAGAACTTTCTCTTCAGCACCAAAGATGAGACCTCTCCTCTAAAAGCAATTGATTTTGGTCTCTCTGATTATGTCAAGCCAGGTCAGAGATATGATTACAATGATTACCAGACATTAAATGTGAAAACTTGACAAGTGTTTTTTGCTCTTACCCTGCAGACGAGAGGTTAAATGACATTGTAGGAAGTGCTTACTACGTAGCCCCGGAGGTTCTGCACCGTACATACGGAACAGAAGCTGACATGTGGAGTATAGGAGTGATTGCTTATATACTTCTCTGTGGGAGTAGACCCTTCTGGGCTCGTACTGAATCTGGAATCTTTAGAGCTGTTCTCAAGGCAGAACCAAACTTTGAAGAAGCTCCTTGGCCGTCGCTATCACCTGATGCTGTAGATTTTGTGAAAAGATTGCTAAACAAAGATTACCGTAAAAGACTAACTGCAGCTCAGTCTTTGTGTAAGTAATATACTTACAAATCATCTTCATCTCTATAAGCATTTATTTGAATATTATGAAACATGTGAAGAATCGATTGTCTTTGTTCCTCCAGGTCATCCGTGGCTAGTTGGCTCACATGAGCTAAAGATACCATCTGACATGATCATATACAAGCTTGTGAAAGTTTACATAATGTCAACTTCATTGAGAAAATCGGCTTTGCAGGTGAGTTGGATTCTAAGAATCTGTGACATATACTACTTGGTAGAGATTCATTTGTTGAGATTCATCTGTTGTATGATAAAATCTTTAATTCTTTTTTTTATTTCATGGTTGCAGGCGCTTGCCAAGACATTAACTGTACCACAATTAGCTTATCTGAGGGAGCAGTTTACATTGTTGGGGCCAAGCAAAAATGGATATATCTCAATGCAGAATTACAAAACAGTGAGTGACTTCTTCTGTCTCCATCTATCTCTTCTCTTTGCATTTTTTTGTGGATTCTTGATTTTTTTTTAATACAAATAAATCCCCAGGCAATCCTAAAGACTGCAACAGATGCTACTAAGGATTCAAGAGTCTCAGATTTTGTTCACATGGTAAGAAATTGTAGGGAATAAGTTTTTTTATCATTAGGTTTGGTGGTTAAAACATTCCACTCTCATTTTTTTGTGTGGGGGATGCAGATAAGTTGTCTTCAATACAAGAAGCTAGACTTTGAAGAGTTCTGTGCATCAGCATTAAGTGTTTATCAGCTGGAAGCAATGGAAACATGGGAGCAGCACGCACGTCGTGCTTACGAGTTGTTTGAGAAAGATGGGAATAGACCCATCATGATTGAGGAACTTGCATCGGTATGAATCACTTTTTGACACACTTTCTTATGAAGAAGGACAGACACAGTTGAGGATATTTTTGTTAATGGAGAACGTGTGTTCGTTCAAAATGCAGGAACTTGGACTGGGGCCATCAGTTCCAGTGCACGTTGTGCTACAGGATTGGATAAGACATTCAGATGGAAAGCTTAGTTTCTTGGGTTTTGTGAGACTACTACACGGCGTTTCTTCTCGGACATTACAGAAAGCTTAGAGGAGCGATGAATGAACATTGGTTTTAGATGCTAAAATATGCAAAACTGAAGTGTTAGTAGTTTTTGTGTTTCTTCTTCCTGTGTTCATGAGTAATATTTTGAGTTAAAGATTCAATAATTGTTGTCTCTGTGTGTGTAATGTGTGTGTGGTTTCAGATAAAAGAGGAATGATGTTACATTCCATACCTCTTACACAATCATATTTGAATATGATCACACTTTAAAAAGGGATTGTCCCAGTTACTGTACGCATGTGCGACAGATCTGAGGGTGAAGTATTTATTAACCAAGCCTAAGCTGCTAAGCATAAGAGATTGAACCTAAAAAACCAAAATTACCAGACTACCAACACAGTATTATTGCCAACACATCCTTCAATTATCGGTTTAGAGTAGGATTATCAGTTGACTTTCTCAGAGAGGATCCGATCCATAAATGGGATACAACGACATCTGATCTAAGAGAGAGTCTCCGACACAGTAGATAGAACTCAAAAAGTGTGTATATTTTGAAATCTTGGATTCTTGCGCGCTGCATACACTTTTTTAACGTGTCCACTACTCTCTTTCATCAACATCCGTTCCAAAAAAAAAAACAGTTCTGTCTGAAACATCTTTGGATCATGATGAGCAATGATCCGTAGACACGTGATCCCCACGTGACCGTTCCCCTTCAGATCTCTGATCCATAAGAGACTGTTCCTTCTTCTTCCTCCTCTCTGTCTCTCCCTCTCTCTCACTTCGAAATGGCGACGATGAGCAAAACCCACAGGTCCAGAACCACTCACGGTTCAAAAAGACTTGTTCTTTTATCTATACTCTCCGCATTGCTCCTCCTTCTTCTCTTCTTCTCGGCCTTCTCCGTTGAATACTTCTTCTCGAGGAGGACTTCTCGTAGCAAGAGACAACAACACAGCTTGTCGGAGAAGTACTTGTACTGGGGAGACAGAGTGGATTGCCCTGGCAAGAACTGCGAGGCGTGTGCCGGTTTGGGACACCAAGAATCCAGCCTTAGGTGCGCACTCGAAGAAGCCATGTTTCTCAACAGGACGTTTGTTATGCCTTCTCGGATGTGCATCAATCCGATACATAACAAGAAAGGTTTACTCAATGAAAGGTGAGAGAGCTTCTACTTTGGAGACAAAGAGATGGATGTATCTTTTCTTTATGCTTTTTGTGTGTGTGTGTTTTGTTAGTTGGGAAGTGAGCTCTTGTGCAATGGAGTCGTTGTATGATGTTGAACTCATCTCAGAGAAGATCCCTGTGATCTTGGATGACTCGGAGACTTGGCACATTGTGCTGTCGACAGGTATGAAGTTGAAGGAACGAGGGATTGCGCATGTGAATGGAGCTACTACAACTACAAGTAGGCGTGAGCTTAATGACTCTACTAGTCACTATGCAAATCTTTTGCTCATTAACCGAACCGCAAGTCCTCTCGCATGGTAACCAATGCTTATCTTTTCGTTGATGAGCGAGCCCCTTATGTTGTAATGACTTTGTTGCTTATTATAATCTTCTTGGTAATTAGGTTTGTTGAGTGCAAGGATCGAATTAACCGTACCAACGTCATGCTTCCTTATTCATTCCTCCCTAGTATGGCAGCACCAAAATTGAGAAATGCTGCAGAAAAGGTTAATGAACTTGCCATAATACAATCTAGCCTTGAAGGAACATAGTTTAAGTGTGTTCTTGTGGCCTTAATAGTTGAATTGTTCTTGTGGCCTTAACAGATAAAGGCACAATTGGGTGACTATGATGCAATCCATGTTCGTCGAGGCGACAAACTGAAAACAAGAAGAGACAGGTTCCACGTTGAAAGAAGTCAGTTTCCACACTTAGACAGAGACACACGCCCGGAGTTTATCATGACCAGGATACACAAGCAGATTCCACCGGGGAGAACTCTTTACATCGCTTCTAATGAGAGAACCCCTGGATTTTTCTCGCCTCTCTCTGCCAGGTACGTACGTTACATGTCTTTAGATGTTTCTTGTAAAGATGGTTTTTTTAAGACACTTTTGTTTTTCACTACAGGTACAAAGTGGCTTATTCGTTCAACTTCAGTGAGATTTTGGATCCTGTAATAGAGAACAACTATCAGTTGTTCATGGTGGAGAGGCTGATAATGATGGGTGCAAAGACATTCTTCAAGACATTTAGAGAGTATGAAACGGATCTTACTTTAACAGATGATCCGAAAAAGAACAAGAACTGGGAGATACCGGTTTACACCATGGATCAAGAAAAAGAACTAAAGACTACGCAATGATCCAGACAAGAGTCCCTATAACTAAACTTGTGAATGTATAATGTGAAACCAGAGGCAATGAGGAGTTTCTTGTTCTTAGCTTCCTGTTTCTTGTATATCATCAACACATTGATAATAGTTTTTATAAGCAAGTTTTCACAATGACTGAGATTTTTTACCAAGCAAAAACTTAATGTTCAACACCACCTACAAATGTAGTCCTCCTACTAAAACACAACGGCAAAAAAACAAAACCTAAAAGAAAGAAAAGGAGAATCGTTCGCTGGACACACGATATCGTCAAGGTAAAATGCCACTTCAGTTGTTAGAACGCAGCAGAAGAAGAAGAACGAACACCTCTCCTGTCTGGTATCTCGAATGGAATCTTTTTTTTTCCTAATGAAAAGGTTTTAGTGAGAGTGGGATTCAAGAAGAATGTTGGTGGCTGCATTGACATCATTTCTGGCGTGTACAAGGGCCTGTCTAGCTGCGTTCTGGTCAAATCCCATGGACACCAGAGTAGCTATTGCTTCCTCTGATGGCTCTATACTTGTCGGCACCGGTGCTTGATAAGATCTCTATATTAAAAAAAAAAAAACTCAAACATCGCATGTCAGCAAACGAAGATGGGTGTTTTTGAGATTGTAACAAGAGTTTGGCTAAAGGAAAAAGGTAAAAAGACTTGCCACTGCTTGGCGACCTAAGCTGGGTGATGTCCTACTTGGTGGTGCTTGAGAATGGCTGCTCGAAGACATTCGGGAGAAGAAAGAAGCAATGAACTCTGGAATCTGTTTTAAGACAAAAAAAACTAGTGTTTAGTAAAGGTGACATACTCCCCAACTTGAGGAGATAGATACTGTAAGCATATAACCTTTGCCTTGCGGATACCAAAGATGTTCAACCGATACAATGAACCAGCAATTATGCCGCAAATTCCAGGTAACATGGATCTTTTCCAAGATGATAGTAAAAGCTACAAAAAAGTGGAAACCGATAACTTGTCTATCTAAAAAAAAGGGGTTCTACTGTTACAGAAAGAACTGTACAAATGATGAACATATGGTACTGTTTTTACCTGGACACCAGCAAGATAAATGAATGATTTATCAGAGAAGTGAGCGCCAAATACATTGAACCTCTTTGTAACCGGAATGTCCAAGTAGAAGGGTACAAAGGAAGCAAATATGAGGGCGTATGGTCCAGATGTCAGTACGTTTGCTGTAGGGTCTACAAACATAAACAGATATTTTTATGTGCACACAAATTCATAAAATGTAAGGAGTATATTTGTGTTATAGAATATATATAAGTGCTTATCAAGAGAAACAGCTCTTAATAATATAGTACTCATGGACCAGTGAAAGTTTCTGTGTAAACATCTTCAAGAGTATGAGAGTGAAGGAATAAAGCAAGAAAGAATTTAAAACCAACAAAAGATCATCACCAGTCATAAGCCTCCTCCCTATGCACTTTGGTGATTGGTGAGGCTAGTAACCAGGCTAATTGATAACTATATTCCCTTACAATTGTCTACATTTCTAGTGCAGATTATGAAGATTGGAAGACGCATACCTTTAAAGAGTGCTAACACAATGGTCTGTAGAATTAGTGATACAAACCCAGAGAACAAGATGAAAACCTGCAGATTATGAGTTGAGTAGTAGTTAACGTCTCGTAAGACACAATAACAGAATTTCAATATTTAAAGAAACTAAAAGCAATCATCTTTCTAGTTACAATGATAAGTGACATGACAGAATAAATCAAACATGAAGATAGAATTGAGGTGTGAACTATTATCTCCTTACAGAGTGCTTATTAGAACCAAGCTGTCTCTCAAAGACACGGAAGTAGTAAAGCAGATACACGCCAAAGAACAATTCAGGGGTGGAGGAGAAGGCGAAATTCGATTTGATTAGCTTCCATATCTTGAACTTCTCAAAAATATCCTGCAATGAAATTGGCACAAGAAGTTTACAAAACACAATCGTTTTTTTCTTTCATTCATTACCTTTCACAAAAAAAGGACGAGACTTTCATAATAGTCACTCTACAGAGACACTCAAAACATGAAGCTTTTTAAACAATCAAAGACCTAAACCCATGTGTTTGAAGCCTAAAGATTAAGGGTTTAACTACTCGCCCTCAATAAAGTAAGAACCTTTGGAACCTAACATAAACAAGGATGGTGATTAAAGAGAAGAGCTTTGGAACGAGAAAGATAATCTACCTGGTAAGACAAACCGAGCTTGGAAGAGCCTCCTCCGCGGATCCCGAAGAAGACAGTGAAGAGGGCGCTGGTGATGACGAAGGCTCTCGTGACCGGAGCATTATCTGCAAAGTTGGAAACTTTCGATCATCAATCGCAAAACACAAAACAAAAAGATAATATTCTCAGAAGCTGAGCGGAGGAATCGTACTGAAACCAGAGGGACCTCCGTTCATCGTGTAATCGGATGAACAGATAAGTCAACAATCGGCGGAGGAAAGCTCGTCGATGATTGAATCTCTGGAACTGGCGATGGATCGATCGAGGGGTTTTTGTTTCTCCTCTTGAGTCGTGTTTGTTTTCTTCAAAGGAAGGATCTTTCCTGGAATTTTCAGTGATCTCTCGTTTATCAAACTAGCATTACTCAGATAATTAAGATATACAATTTTTTTTTTTCTTTTTAGTGAAAATATTATTCCTTTTTTTCTAAAAGATATATATTTTTATTAAAACCACACGTATTAAGATAATAATTAATTTTTATCAGAAATTACATAAATTTAAGTTAGATAATTTTGTCTCTCTAAATTAATAACATTTTACTGAAATTTCATTAATTCAACGGTTTAATTAAAAAAATTATTAATGTTTTTATATTGAAAGATTTGAGTTTTGAAGAAAAAAAATTATAGAAGATATTTTGTCTCGGTATTAGATCTGAATTTTTTGCATAATTATCAACAGTAGTATTATCTATGTAATATTTTTGGAGTTTATAATAATATAATTAATAAGTACTACAAAAAGTTAATGACATTCTTTTACATATACATATAAGTATTGTTCATAAATATATTAATCATACAAAATTTGTCACTGTTAACTAATAAAATATGCATCGAAAACCTAGAAAATTAGGAAATCTATAGCCTAGTTTAGAATAACTGAAAAATAAAATAAAAATTTTCGTAATTGCCAATAATTATCAGCATATGCTATAAATTAATTAAGACCTTTACTTTTTCTTTTCTTGTAAAAGTCCAACACTCTAGTTTTAAATGTGAAACAAACCCTTCTTTCTCTAAAACAAGTTGTCTGTCTGTCTGTTTGTTCTTTTTTGCCAGTTAGCAGTCGTCTGTTTCTGTTTATGTTTTGTTGAAGCAGAGCCAATATACACACTTTTCTTTAAGTGTGTTTTTGTTTACAATCAAGTAGAAATCCCAAAACTAATTAAATGAGATTTGCTATTTCTTAACCAAACTCCCCTAAATAAAAGTACGAATCAAAAACTTAAAAGTATAATTTTAATCTAAAAAAGAGAGTCTAATTTTAATCTAAAACTTGCGAAGGCCACAACCTCTTCCAGGTAGAAACTTCCTCCTCTGTACCCAACTTCTTAACACCGCCGTAAAAACCACAAACTTCATTCCCCGTCTCACGGTGTTCCCTCCTCTTTAGCACCGTCGTTTTCCACGGTGACTCCGGTTTGAACTGTCTAAACTCCATCACCACATTCTCTGCCCAATATATATAAAAAAAAGAAAAATATTCACTCTCCTGCTAACGACTCAAATATTTCTGAAGAAACAAGACACATTTCTTATTTATTACCGTCAGAGATGCAACGACAGCTCTCTTCTCCGCCACAGTTTTGAAGGTGACCCACAACTCCAAACCACCAGCCATAAGGGAACTCTTTAGTTCTTCTCCACTGGATCTCGAAATGGTCACCAGGTCTAAGTTCCTGCAGACAATCAGAAACATATAGGTCACGTGACTCTGTGTCCACTAGAGACGGTCTCAGTCTCTGCCACGTCACGTTTTCCTCCGCCGCACGCCGTCCATGCGCCGAGTATCTGAAAAAACAATGAGAAACATTAAGGGACATGAGAGAGAGAAAAAAGTTTTGAAGAGTCTCGTTCTTTTACCTTGCTTGAAATGTATCAGTCTTGGCATCGTATCTGACTTTAGCATCGTAACACGACATCATGAATCCAACGTGTCCGTTCTGCGTCGAACCAAAACATATATTATACTCCTCCATTTCCAAAAGATGTATTTCTAAACACAAATATATGACTAAATCAAAATTTAATATGATTAACTTTTTTTTACAACTTTTGACTAATCAAAATTTAATAAACACAACTAATTTCTTCAAAATTTACAAGTTATCATTATTATCTAAAACATGAATAATTTTGAAATGGAAATTTCTTCAAAATTTACAAGTTTTCAATCCATCATTATAAAAAGAAACTCTAAAATAAGAAAAATAGACTCTTACCTCTCGGTTGTAGACCTGAGCAGGAAACCAGAACTTGCCATTCTCAAGAGTCGAGTACCAATACATCACAGAATCAATAGCTGATGACGAACCTCTGTTGTGGCAACCATGGTTTGTTTTTAACCATGAAAAGGGTTTAAGATTGGCAGCAAGCCTCGACCTCCATTGTGTTGTGTTATTTCTACTACTTCTACTCGAGTTTCTGAAACATGACATTAACGTGGCGACATGTGATTTCCACTCTTTAATTGCTGCATCACCCATTACTCTCCCCCATCTCTTCTCCACGTGCTTCTCCCAAAGATGATCGCTCCCACATTTATCTCTTAGCTCGGAGCAAACACAAGTCATAACACATAGCTCAGATGGAGAGAGCTTCTCCAAGATGCAGTCTAAGGTTAAGTCAGGTAAATCCAGCAGAGACATTTTGTTTTCATCATCTGGATTCTTCTTGTTCTTTCTTGTTTTCTTTCTCCATGCTAATGTTCTTCTTATTCCTTTAGTATGGATAATGTTTCTTGCAAGCCAAGAAACTATGAGTAACCAACAAATCGTGTTGGAGAAGCAAAACGAAAGGATGTTGAGGTACGTGTTCTCCATTGAAAACAAGAAATGTGGTAGAAAAGAGAAAGAGAGAGAACAGAATGACAATACCATTAGTTGCTAGAGAGAGAGAAAGAGTTTGAAGGCTCTTGCCTTTAGGGTGACTCACACGCAAGCTGTCTCATGTGGCTCACGCTTTGCGTGTGTGTCTATGTATTTTACAAGTATGAAGCAATATGCAAGGAGTCTTTGAGACTAGTGGGGTTTATAATTTGTAAAGATTCGTTGCTGAGGCTATTAAATTTTAAAACATTGAATTGGGTGAGCAATAAATAAATACTGGTGAGAGTTAGGTGGGGGCAGAGGAAGAACCAATGTTGTTGGTTTGGTCATTAAGACTCCATTGGCATTACCATGAGAGACAATGACCTTAAGAGTTCATGTCGTGTGTCTGTGACAGCTGGTGCTCGGTGACCAAACTTCATCTTTAAACTATTTATAATTTATCAACAACATCTAATGGATTCATAAACGCCTTCCCAACGACTTAACCTTTTGTTCTTTGTAGGCTTAATTATTCTACCAAAGTTCCAACTACTTTTATTTTATGTATATGTTTTAAGGATTATGGAAGAAAAAGTGGGTTTAGGGATCTATTCACGTTATCTTAGAAGTCTTAAAGCCACTATCTCACGAAACCATTACCGACTTGGTCAACTCTTGTTGGGTTGTAACTCAACCAAAAGTGAAGTGGACTATACGACAAATGCAGTAGATTAGGTTTGAAAAAAAAACACTAATCCTTTTTATTTCCTAAGTGGAGAATCAAAACACATTTAAGTTATAGAAAACCTAAGGGTCAATCAAAGACTCAGATGGTCTCAAACCAATTCCTTTCAGCAGTATCAGGAGAAAAGAAACAAAGTAAACTGAAGCTTCTGAAACCTTCTCTTTTGACAAGAGTCTGATGCAATGCAAGTGTATTTTAAGCTCATATGCATTTTATTCCTTCAGGAACTGAAATAAAGGAATGTGCGATTTTTACAATCAGCTTGTTTGAGTGTTTCTTGCCGGTCAAGATCACCAATTAACGTAAACGTACTATCTCCAAGTGTATTTGTAAATTTGCATATGTTACCAACAGTACATATTCGGTAACCAAACTTTCCTTGATTCTCCTACATCAGTTTTTTTTTTTCTTTTGGTCTGCGATCATGTGAACCGTTCTACTAAGGTTCTGCTTATTCACTGCACCAAGAAGGAAATCTCCAATGGTTAGTTTTATTTTACCAACAACAATTCTTTGTAGGCTTAACTATTTTTATCTTCAAAAGTTCATTTTCTTCAAAATGAAATTAAAAATGAAGCAATATTGACTCCAATGCATTGTTTCAAATTTTATAAAGAATATTCAAATTATATTCAATGTTCACTTTATCATTAATTATTAATAACAATTTATATTTTTTTAATATTTAGTAATTCTACCCAACTGTTTTGTTTTGACAATAATTCAATACAATTTTTATTTAATATAAAATAAACATGATCATATAAAAAATTTATTGCATAATATGGATAAACAAACAAAAAACACCATATTTGTAAAAAAAAAGCACCTTTTATAATTTTTTTCTTTAAATAATGAATAAAAGTGTTTAGAAGTAAAATATGAGTTTATTTATCTTCCATTATTTTTAATCGAGTTAAAGTTTTTAAATGAATATTCTCATGTTTTTCAATATAAATATATAATTAGATAAAAATAATAGTCTAAATTTTAAAATTGATGGGATATTATTAACGTATATAATTTATTTTAGTAAAATATAAGAATAAGTAAAAGTTAAAGATCAATTTATAATTTAGAAAGCCTAGCTTCAAAAAATAAAAATAGTGAACAATATATATTCAAATTTGAAGTATCAATGTTCATTGTTTTATTTTGAAGCAATAAATGAAACATTGTTGCAGCACAATTTATTTTAAAATAAAATGTGGAAAATAAATTACTATCGGAGTTTTTTCTTTTGATTAAAAAAAAAATCTACTGGAATTTAGTCCAATGGACTTCTCTTATTTACTTTTATCGATATGGACTTTGCTTTAATAATTTGATCCAGTGGGCTTCTCAATCAACAAAACGTAAAAGATACTAATACAGTACCACTATTTTTGTTGTAATGTTTTTTAGATTTTTTTGTCAGCATTATGTTTTTTAGATTTTTATAATTAGTTAATTTGTTTATTTGAATAGTATAAACACAGGAAAATCTATATTGAAATTAAAAAATTATGTTAAAATTAGAATTACGTAGATGGATATGTTAAAAGAATATCATCTAGTAAAAACAATATAGATCATCATAAGATCAGCTCCTAAATAAATTTAGCGTACTTGCTATTTCTGCAACGAATAACAAAACTCAAACACATCGATCCAAAAGACTTCTTGTGGTATTACTCGAATCAACTTCATAGAACACATAGCTCCGGAGAACGTATCAACTTCATATTCGATCAGAAGAAGTCCTTTGGATCGGTTGTTCCAAGAAAAAAAACAAAAGAAGTCCTTTGGATCGATCCGTTTACTTAAAAGTCAACACACATGTCCTCCTCATGATGCAACCAAGCCTTTTTACTATTTAGTTTCCAATCCTTGTCTGTTTGTTTCAACAATTTATTCGGCTGTGGTATTATGGCCATATCGTAATTAATTAGGCCCAATTTAAAATTTTCATCGCCATCAACGTAGTTGGTCATTAGCTAGTTAATCGTTGACAAAAAGGGTCATTAGCTAGCTAAACATATGCAAGTTCTGGCCAAAAAAAAAGAAGTTTGTGCCGACAAATTCTTCATTTTAACTTTAAGCAATTTTTTTTTGTTCACTTAATTTTAAGCAATTTAAATGGGGAAAAATGTGAAGCGTTTGGAATAATGAGATCGATAAATATAAATGTGATAGATTTTTTCTTTTATTTGAACGATATGTGGTTGTTAACTTTATTTTTCCTTTAAATGAAACTTTCCATGTTCATTATGGTGTCACTTGGTGAAACTACCTGGTTATTTTTTGAGGAAACAAATAAATCTTCCGTGATACATACTTTTCTAACTTTTATGGGCAATTGCATGGAGCTAAATCGTAAACTTGGTTCTCTATAAATCTTTGTTAGATTTATCATTGGGAAAGAAAAAAAAAAACTTAATCCGGGTTACATACATATTGAATATAAGAAAATACTAAAAATTTATTGACGCGTTTGATCACTGAACTGATACACAATACTTATATTTGCTTAGAATCCAGGCTACAGCCTAAATTACACGTTGAAATAACTGTTTGCCAAAAGAAGTGTACTACAGTAGTAGCTGAAGGAATTCTAATTAGGAGTAAATAGAGGGAGATAGAGGTCCCGCATTAACATTAGACCGATTTTAAGAGACCTTTTAACTAGGACCTGACCACACTGCACATACGTCCTCCCTCTTCCCACTAGTCCACTTGGACCCCCTTCATTTAATGTCGATCACTTCTTAAATTATAAGTTTTCTTCTTTCTAATCATACAAGACTATTACAGTTCAAAACAAATATCTGCAATTTGTTTTGATAATAATACTAAAAATACGTTTTGAAAATTTAGCAAATAACTTATTTTGTTAGAGTCGGCCAAAGAAAACCGTCAAAATAACAATAATTAAATAAATACTAGCTAGCTGATTGAAATTTATAGTAATTCTTATCAAATCTTTTTTTTTTGATCAAATAATTCTTATCAAATCTATAATGAATAAATATATACATATATATATATATATATATATATATATATATATATATATATATTTGACACGTTTTCTTGAAAAAGTAACTAAAATCCACTAAACTAAATCACGGGCTAGGCCTAGATCTTTATCTACAACGTCATACTTGAATTTGGAGCAGAGTGCTTAGACGATTTGTATTGATATTCCATGCTCACCAATTGAATGGACTCTAATTAAATAACTTTCCATTCTGCATCGTATATATTCTAATTCAATAAGTTGTATATATTCGAAACAGATGAAATGTTATTAGCATTTTAGTTTGATCTTTTTTTTTGTGTGTGTTTGCAAGGTATGTTTAGCTAATGAGACATGTTCAGTAATAGTATCTTATAATCGCATTATTTTCAAACCATCGACAGTACACCATCTTGTTAGGATGGTATTGTCATCTTTCTTGTCCGAAGATTATTGTTAATAAATGCTTTTTGATGTACTATTAACTTTAATGATCTACCTAAAGTCGAGTATTAATTGGTAAATTAGCAAACAATACATAACAGACGAAACGAACGTAAAGAAATATTTGAAATATAACGTGCTAGACATGCCGAACAAATAAACTAACAGAAGAATTGGAAACGTACACAAAGATAAGTATGTACGATTTGAACTTGCCGGTTAAAAAGAGTCGAGAAAAAAAAATATTTGTAACACAAAGAGTCCAGAAGAATATTTAATTTAACTGTGGGTTAATTCATGACGATGGTTAAGTATCAACGTAATCGAGTCCTTCCATGGTTCCCGCGAAGGTTAAATTTGTTTTTTCTTCGTTTTGTCTTTCGTATTTGTGTGATTTGTCTTCAGTTAAAATTAAGGTGGTGACATCACTATCGACGGGTCAAGTGAGTGACGTCATGGCGTCTATCTGTCTAAGTCACCGATATAGACGTGGCGCTTCTCTGGAGGACCTGATGGCTAACTCTAGCCCACGGCGGCTTCCACTTAAACTTTATTCACTTTTTTTCCCGTCACGCGAGTGTTTGGCACGTACATAACACTTCGAGCACTGCTAAAACCCTTGGATAATTCTAATTTAATTATTTTCCTCGTGAATTTTGGTTCTTGCTTACGTGGATATATTGTTGGGAAGTATAAAATTCCAGTGTTGACACAATAATACTATGCACTAATTGAGAGCACCTCAATAGGGGGAAGTCCTCTTCAAAAATTCTTGATAATATATAAATCTTAAAACAATTAGTACGTATATGTTAAAAGAATAGTTCAATAGATTACCAATCTTGTTTTGTTTATACATTGTAATGATTGTTCATGTTGGTATTATGTTATATAGTACCGTATTGTGTATAGTTCTGAAAAGAGAAATGAAACTCCACAATTCACACCACGTCCAACTACAATTATGTACAGAATAGTAATAAATCATACCTGTTAAAAGCAAGGTTAGTAATCACATTGAGAAAAAGCGGTGGAGAAAGGAGTAAATGTCAAAAAAATACGCGCGTAGAGTGAACGTGCCGTCGGTAACAGCAGCCGAGGACCCAATGGGACTTGTCACTAAATTTTTGTTTTGCTTCCCTTCGCATTCAATTCCACTCTCCTAAAATTAGCATATAGCATTTATATATGTTTAGAATTTGGGCTCAAACAAGAGACCTCACATTCTAGATATTATTCTTTTTTCTTCTTTCTTTTTGGGTTCTTCACAAAAGAATCAAGAAGATGAAGTCATCATCAGCCTTGCTCACAAGCTTAAACCAGAGACAGCCATCTTCATCTCCGACAAGAAAACAACCGAAGCAGAAGAGGAAAGCCACGACGACTAACGATAACAAACCCATCAAAGTCCGTTACATATCGAATCCTATGAGAGTAGAGACTTGCCCTTCTAAGTTCAGAGAGCTTGTTCAAGAACTCACCGGTCAAGACGCCGCCGATCTACCTCAGGAGGCCACCACTTACGCCGCGGCAGATCCTCAACAGGTGGAGATGAATCCTGAGCCTTTGGAAGAAGGGATCCGTGAGTACTACTCACCGTTGGATGAGGAAGTGTTCAATGCTCCTCAAATGTCGGCGGGTCTGTCTGCGTTTTTCTCGTCTGGATTTTACAATGTGAATGCCTTAGGGAGCATTGGCTCTCTCTAAAAATCTTATATTTTTTTTCTAAAAAATGGTGTCACATCGACCAGAAGAAGAAATCGATCGTCTTATAGTTTAGGGTTTCGTCAATACCTATATATATGGATATATAACATATGGAGTTCTGAGTGTTACAAAAAAAACATATGGAGTTCTGTTTTTTTTTTCATTTGGTTTGCGGCGAATTATTTGTGTTTGTGAGTAAATAAAATCGTGTTTTGTTGGGTGGTAATAATTCTGTATTCAGTTCGATCTCCGATGTAGAAAATGATCGGGAATGAAACGGAAAAAAGGAACGCCTAAAGCTTTTATGTCATGATGGACTTTAGTAGAACATTTGGATAGATGTATGATGTATCCCTTTTCTTTTTGGACTTTGGAAGATTTTTATTTTCGGATGGCCCCCATCTTCGTGTAAAAGAACTATGTAGTATTAAATTAAATTACTGTTTCTAAAAATTTCGTGAAATCATATGAGGTAGTCTAATATAGTAGAACGTTCAGATAGATGTTAATTAAGGGGATGTAACCTCTAGTCCTCTAGTCATAGTGGTGGAGTTAGGAAAAAAAACCAATGGGTCAAAAAAAAATTATATATGAAATTGACTTCATCTTCTTGATTGTGCTTCATCTTCTTGTCACAAAAAATTAAGGGGGTCATCAAACTACTAAAACTCAACCAATTACTCTAGATATATTACAAATTTATGCCTAAATTTGATTAATTCTTAAAATTGATATGGGTCAAATGACCCACATGCTTCTCAGCTGCCTCCGGCACTGCATAGTCATATGCATTAAAAGAAAATCTTGGTTGTGTTCTTCAGTGATTTATAAACTTGTTTAAGCTTATAGTTACACTTTCCTCGTGGTGAAAGGTTATATTTCAAAATACAAACACAAAGAAATGTAAGTTTTTCTCGATTGAAATTCTAGACTTGTACCATGTGATGTTCTTTATGTTCTCCTGAATGCATTAATCTATCAACCGAACCTCAAGGTGATTTACTATAATTACATTTCTGCTGGTGAAATTTAAATTTCAGTTTAGACGATGTAAGATATGCAAGCTTCTTCGGTATGAATGTATGATATAAGATGTCGGGTCCGACTGGTGACCATTTAGGAATCAAGAGGAACACATAGGAAAGAAACGTAGAGGAACAAAATTGCAGAAATAAAAAGGAATTGTTATTCCATCTTAAATTTGACAAGGAATAATTTTCTTCTTTATTTCTCTACAGAAAAAGGAATGATGGGGAATGAGATGGAAAAACTATTCCTTGTGAATGGTAAATTTTTTTAAGAATGTTAAGGAATACATTATTCCTCGTCGTTCTTTGGTCACCAGTTAGACCCGTAGACTGTAGCATCCACTCGGAACCGCTTGTTTCACGCGGCCAATAAATCCAACTAGTTTAAAAGTATTTGTGACAAGAATTGGCTCGTTAATACGTAGTTTGTTATCCATAGATGTAATTCTCTTGTCATCAACCTTCCATCATTTCACTGATTTAAGAAATCTAAGTTTGTATTCGAATGAAATGTACCTTGTTGTTAATAAAGGCATATGGACCAACCAATTCCATATAGAAGAGCATCTATTGTATATTAGAACATACATTAGACCATTGTTTTATAATTTCCGTAAGTCATTGTAACTCGCTCATTAGAAACGAAAAAACCAATATTCATATTAAAAGTCAACTACTAATGATAAAAAGTCAACTAACCGTGAATCTTTACTTTATAGTATGTATTTATGAAACACTTTATTGGTTGAACTATAAACATTTGGCTGGACCGACAACCTTCAAGTCTCGTTACTTCCATCCACCATGTCTTGTCGGTTATGATGAGACTTGGGATATTTGGGTAAATGATTAGAACATCAAATGAAAAATACTAGTTTTGGTTTCATTTTTTGTCAGCATTTTGGTTTCATATTTGCACCAAAACTTTTGAATTGTTCAATTAATTACTCATGTGTACACAATAAGTAAATAGTTTCGGTTATATGACAAGAATTAAGCATATAAAAATTCTATCAATTATTTTGAATATTTCGAAACAAAAATTGGATTTTTGTGGTTTTCTTTAGTTATGATATTTTCTAAGATTTTTTTCTCTCTTTTAAATAAAACTTGTTTATGTGTGCAGTATGTGCTTGTTGCTTATAATATCTTTCTTGTGGCAAACGTATACCAAGCGAGGGCCCAATATTCCACTGTCTTCTTTCGAAAGTTTTAATGCTTGCGAATGAAATAGTCAATTCAGATTTAAATAGAAGAAAGATGCCCACAAAAATAAAGAAAATACACAAAACAACAAAAAGCAAACATGACAACTTTTGAGAAAGCAAAACCTTTCACTAATCTTATTACTACTTTAAAGTCCAAATTGATCTTAATAAAGATTTTTATTAGCATAAACATAAACATTAAACTCAAAAAAAGAGAGACTATGGTGGCTTCTTCAGTCATAGTTCCTAATGATCTTTGCAACCGAAGAGTATGCCCCCAAGGTCCCACTTACCAAACCAATCGCCACTATTATCCAACTCAGAATAATCTGGTTATCACAGCACAAGTCAGTGTTAATCTCCCCAAAACTACTTACAAGAACTGTCAAGAAGAGACTAAAAAGCTCAGTTTATATATATATATACCTGTGTTCTTGTAGCTTTATTACCCATTATCTTCATGAAGCATAGAGCTGGCATTATTATTGCCTAAACCACACATACAATTAACGATAAAATACTTATGATTAGATCCAAGAATGTGTGTTCTTATGATATTAAGGAAGTAGGGAGAGAAAGATAATGAATGTTAACCACTAGTATACTGAGTATAGATCCTATCAGTGCCATCACAAGACCTAATACAAAATTTGCAACAAAACAATAATGAGTCTTGAGTTGAGACACAATTAAGCAATAAACCCATTCTTTAACGTTCTTACCAAAAAATGGAATAAGGAAAGCAGCACAAACGGAAGAAGCGACCAGTGCTGTTCTTAGAAGAAGAAAGCACCATATGTTCTCTGGCATTCCTTCTGGTAATAATTCTTCTATACCCCTTGCTAATGGGTTTATCAGAAGAGCAAATTTTGTAAACGGACTCGCAACCTGACGATTGAAAAAAAAAAAATCAAAACAGAACCAAGATGAAGTTGTTAAGTGTAAAAATGCAACTTCCAATGATGATGTAGAGGGAAACAACTAACGGTTGTCCATTGAGCCACTTTTGAAAAGAACAAGTCCTTTGGCATGTTTAATGTTATCTGAGACAAGGTGGCTTCACCAAACATGAGATAACCCATGATTCCAACGCTTCCATACATCAAAACACATAAAGCAAAACTGCAATGTAGCCACCACACACACATACAACAACAACAACAAACAAACAAACTCTTTGATGTAAGAACTGGATCAAATTAAACATCAAAAGCTTGTATAAGAGTGGAAAATATAATTGGTTTACGTTATGATCACTGCTTTGGTGAATTTGGTTTTATCAGCCATGGATTGGTATATATTTGGGAACACAGAATGGCCTGAGTAGCAAAATCCATAGACACCAATAGCAAACGGTATCCCATTCCATTTCACAGCATGACCAGTGTGATGAAACCCGATTCCACCCGTTGCCCCGAGGAAAAACGTGCTCACCGTTATCAAAACACTTGCAAGAACTCCACCAGCTGTGGAATCAAAGAAGCTGATTCAAGATCCTTGACTAAAGGAATCAATGTAATTAAAAAAAAAAGCAGTTGATTGTACCGGAGAGATAGGAGATGATGCGAAGATCTTTCAGCCAAACAGTTGGAAGAACAATGAGAGCAGTCAAGATTCCAAACAAATGTTTAGAGTCGATATGGATACCGAGCCAATCCAGTGATGTACCAGGGAAGAGCCCTGTCAGGTTATCACCTTCCAAGATGATGAACTCCACACAATATGACTACACAAAGAAGTAAACAAAGATTCTATATTAAATTCACATTGTGCATACTGAAACAAGCTTTAGAAAGAAGCTTCACTTACATATAGTTCCGTGTATAATAGCACCTGCGAGAAAACATTGCAGATGTTATAAGATAATGTGAAAAGAAAAAAATAAGAACAACATAGAGATTTAACATGGTTCACCAAATCAGCTACATCCATATAACATGGGTCAACTAAAGATGCCGAGTCATACCATATTCAAAAAAACTTGCATATAATTAATTTATGGAATATTAATTAGTGACTTACACAGATGAGAATACGACCAGATATCCCAAAAGCCGCTTCTCCAATGTCAGGATAAGTGATGATACCAGTCTTGTTCTCGAAACACTCTTTCATCAAAGTAGCAGTGTAACAACATATAACAGCAAACAAGAGAAGAATCACCACCCCTGCCCAACCAGCTTCTCTAAGTGTATAAGGTGTTGAGAGAAGCCCAACTCCAGTCATTACATTAATCGCTATAAACCAAAAAACAGAGTTTTGAAGGAAGTTTAGAGTTACTTACTTACACATGTGTTCTTGATTTTCAAGCTAAAGAAAGTTACAGATTTTTTTACCATTGAAAATGGTTTGAGTTAAGCTGCAGCCATAGCCTCCAATGGCTAATTCTTCAGCGAAGGAGCCTCTGCGAGACCAAACTGATTGTGCAGCTGAGGCTTTGTCGGATTCTTCGTTCCTCTCGGGGAGGAAAGGAGCTTTAGACTCGACATCTAGATTGCTTCTGCTCTGTCTGTAGAAACTCGGCTTTTGACTTGTGTTGTAGAAACTCGGATTGCTCCTGAGAGATCCGAAGATTGGTGATGCTGCAATCGTGTACGAATCTGTCGTTTCCCTGTTTGAAACAAACAACAACAATCAAATAAACAGAGTATCTCGATGAAATAAACAGAGTCCTTCAATCAAATAAACAGAGTCCTTCAACCAAATAAACAGAGTATCTCAATGAAAAAACAGAGTGCTTCAATCAAATAAACAGAGTATCTCAATGAAATAAATAGAGTGCTTCAAATGATCAGATGGGTATTGATTCAAGTGTGAAAAGAATGATTTTTTTCCAAGAAAGATTAGATCTTTACGAAGAAAAAAAAGACGTTACAGTTACCTAAAGCTCTGAGGCCATTGAACCTGGGAAACGAAAGTATCTTCGTTGTCTTCGTCAGCAGGAAGATCTGCGACGTCGCTTCGATCAGTGTCGCTGTCGTTCTCGTACTTACTGCTGTCTTCATCGTCGTCAAACGTAAAATCTGGTTTCTTCTCCATTTTTGCGAGTGAATAAGGAAACAAAATAGACTAAATAAGATCTCAATCTCCTTGGATTGATGTTTTCTTTTTTCTTTTTTCTTTTTTCTTTTTTGAGACAGAGAGAATGGGTTCGAGAGGTTTGCAGAGAGAAGAGAGGAGGTGGACAGAGAGACGAATATGAAACACGTAAAACTCTCTGACTCTGTTTTTCCGAGAAGCTTGCCTTGTTATAAGGCGGGAAGCGGTGACGTGGCAGTAACGGTGGAGATTTAAGAGTGTTTAAAAAATGATGAAAGAGTAAAAATAACAGAAAAAAAATTATCATCTAAAATTTTCAAAAGATTATTTAGATAAATTCTCTTAAAATTAATTTACTATAAACTTTAGCTATTTTTAATTTTATTATTAAACTCCATTGATGAAAAAAGTAAAAATAAGAGAAAAATGATCTTCTAGAAATTTCAAAAGATTATTTAGATAAATGTATTATCTACTGATTAATATATATATGGAGTTTAATAATAAAATTAAATATAGCTAAATTTTATAGTAAATTACTTTTAAGAGAATTTGTTTTTAAAGAAAGAAATCAGAGTTTAAAAGCAAAATGTTTAAGGGAGTAGTATAACAAGTGTTGAGTTGAGGTGGTCTTTTTTATCGGTGGGATCACCGTCTACACGGGTCTGTAAAATCGGATTTATCATGTTCAAGATCGAAATGTCCATTATGTGTTAAAATTTCTAATTTTCTTGTCAAGCATGAACATATTTTTACGATTGCTAGACTTGATTCTTTGTTTGTTTTCGTAATTCTGTTTTCAAAAATCCAATTTTGAAAACAACTAATCATCATGAATGTTGCTGGATTCTTATGCTTAGTACTTACTAAAAACTCATTCGTTGTTTTGAATCTTAATGTCTCAAAAGAGTCCAAATTAAGAGGAGAAAACAGAGATTTGAGTGACGCGAAGTCGACGAGGGGATGGGGTGTAATTGTAATCGTTGTCAGTAAGAAATAGAAATACGTTATCTCTATGTAGTGCATGTGATTTTCTACAAGTGTCAAAGCGTCATATGGTCGTTTGATTTTTAATAGTTTATCCTTTGACGCATTTGTAATATTATTTTGGTTAACTTTTCCACTGTACTTTTAAATGTGGAATAATTAAAGAGAGATTTGCATGCCTCTTTTTTTTTTTTTGAAAAAAAAAAGGTTAAATCCGGGTCAATGATGACACAAACCTAACCCCCGGGTGGAGGTACAGCCCACGGATAGACCCTCTCCTGGGCATTCAAATGAGTCGAAAGCAATAACTCATATCCGTATGACCGGTAGGATTTGAACCCGGGTTCGCCTTATTGGATTTCTCAATTCCCTCAGATTTGCATGCCTCTTCCACGTTGATATTTTGCAAATCAGGAGAATCTTTTCCTTATGATGTGAATGTCATTTTTAGAAGAAAACTATCTTTTTGGTTAAGAAATATTAATAACGGATTATTTCAGTCACTCTACTACAATTTGGCTTTCAGAAATTATATCATCACCACACGTTATTTGTCAAAACTAAGGGCTGTACATTAGAATACAGTGACCATCATTCATTATATAATTTTCCTATCTCAAATTGTTACCTCAAAAAACAAAACCTTAAATAAGTGGTGTTCAAAATATGAAGCAAGAGCCCGATGGATTTTAGACCATGAACTGGCTAAAACATTAGATTTGCAACTATTTCCATGTAATATTATTCATATTATCTTTTAAAATGACAACAATATATCTATATAACCTTTTTGTGAAAGTATGTAAAATATGTCATATTTTATATTAAATATAGGGTTTTGTGTCAATGTATAAAAGAGGCTAAATATAGAGAAACTCAGAGTTTCTCTAATTTTCAAGGCGTTCATTGGTTTGAGGACATGAACGAGTCCTTTGAATAATGGGTAAAATTAGTTTGAAAACCTGATAAGAAAAGATGAAATCTCGGAGACATTAGTTTTTCTTTTAACTCTTTTGTGGCCATTAGTTTACCCTCTTTTTCTTTGTTTGGTTTGGAACATGTTGAAGACCAGCTCAATCCAACAATGATACACTCTGAAAAAAGAAGAAGAAAAATGATCAATATGTTTGTTGATGTTTAGGGTTTGTGGTACATCTTTCGGATATTGTTATTCAGACAAGAACGTTCATGTTTTATGAAGGCATGTTTCTAGCTGCTAATAACATACAGATTTTTAGATAGATTGTTTCTTAGTTTAACACAATGAGCAAGGAACAAAGCTATGTTCTAAAAGCATGGGAGGTGACCCTGCGCAAGACCCATCAAGCAAAGAAGCGGGCTAATAGCGTTTTTGGGACAGTATCAGTATCTCCACATACGGATAACGATGTCACAAGTGAGGAAAATGATGATGAAACCACCACAAACAGGAGCAGCTTAGAAGAATTTTACCTTGCGGAGAGAGTACTTCCCAATGGAGACTACTACACAGGACAATGGTATGACAACTTTCCTCATGGGCAAGGAAAATACCTCTGGACGGACGGCTGCATGTACATTGGTGAGTGGTACAATGGAAAAACCATGGGACATGGAAAGTTCGGGTGGCCATCTGGTGCAACATACGAAGGAGAGTTTAAAAGTGGTTACATGGATGGTATTGGCACATACACAGGGCCAAGTGGAGATGCTTATAAAGGTCAGTGGGTGATGAACCTGAAGCATGGACATGGGGTCAAGAGTTTTGCAAATGGAGATGCATATGATGGTGAATGGAGGAGAGGTTTGCAAGAAGGTCAAGGAAAGTATCAATGGAGTGATGGGTGTCATTACACCGGTGAGTGGAAGAACGGTACTATATATGGTAAAGGGAGTTTTGTATGGACAAATGGGAATAAATACGATGGGTGTTGGGATGAAGGGTTTCCTAGAGGTAATGGGACGTATAAATGGGATGATGGTAGTTTCTATGTTGGTAACTGGTCAAAAGATCCAGAGGAAATGAATGGTACTTATTATCCATCAGGAAACGAAGGGAATCTTGAATGGGATCCTAAAGATCTGTTCAGTAATCTGAGTGAGTACACTATCTGTAGTGGTGAGAGAGTTCCTATGCTGCCTTCACAGAAGAAACTTTCTGTTTGGAACTCTTCCAAACGTATAGAGAAGCCTAGGAGGATGTCAGTTGATGGGAGGGTAAGTGTTGGTGTAGATAGAGCGTTTGAGAAGATGAATATGTGGGGGAATGAAACAGGGGAAGAAGGCTCAGATTTGAGGAAGGAGTTGGATGCAGAGTTGATGAGATTGCATGCTGAAGGTTTTCAAAGTCTTAAGCCAAGCCCTCTGCCTATGAAACTGCCAAAGGCAGGGAGGAAGCAAGGGGTGACTATATCCAAAGGCCATCGAAATTATGATCTTATGCTTAATCTACAGCTAGGAATCAGGTAAATATGAGAGAGCATGTATGTGTTCTAAGCTATATAATATGATTTTGTTGGTATATATATATATGCACATGGAGCAACAATGCTTGTGTTTTTTGTTTCTACAGGCATTCTGTGGGAAGACAAGCTCCAGCTGCATCTCTTGATCTGAAACCTTCAGCTTTTGATCCAAAAGATAAGATATGGAGGAGGTTTCCACGTGAAGGAACTAAGTCCACACCTCCACATCAGTCTACTGAATTCAAATGGAAAGATTATTGCCCACTAGTTTTCAGGTTACACACAAAAAATATACTCTTCATTTTTCACATTGCTACTAGTTCTAACGTTTTTTGTGTCTAACTTGTTTTGCTTGTGATTCAAGGAGCTTGAGGAAGCTATTCAAAGTAGACTCAGCTGATTACATGCTGTCCATTTGTGGGGATGATGCTCTTAGAGAACTCTCATCCCCTGGTAAAAGTGGGAGCTTCTTTTACTTAACAAATGATGATCGTTACATGATAAAAACAATGAAGAAGTCTGAAACAAAAGTGAGTTTTTTTCTCAAGTTATCGCTTGCTGTTACCAAGTACTTGTGTTGCATGTACTGAAAACATATATTTTGGTTCTTGTTGGTATAGGTGCTTCTGAGGATGCTTGCAGCATATTACAACCACGTTAGAGCATTTGAAAACTCTTTAGTGATCAGATTCTTTGGGCTACACTGTGTGAAGTTGAATGGACCAACCCAAAAGAAGGTAGATACGAAACATTAGCACTTAATGTGACTTGATTTTTAGAAAGGGTTGGGTAAAATCTCATAAATCTCTTGGTCTACTGCAGGTGAGGTTTGTCATAATGGGTAATCTGTTTCGTTCTAAGTACTCTGTTCACAGACGCTTTGATCTGAAAGGATCTTCTCTTGGCCGTACCACTGACAAACCTGAATCAGAAATAGACTCAAACACCATCTTAAAAGACCAAGACCTAGGTTTCATTTTCAGATTGCAGAAAGCATGGTACCAAGAATTCACAAGGTAAAAACACCATTATTCTCTACTCTTCATTACTTATAGTTTCTGCTTGTTTCATTTCTCATGACTTGTTATTCACGTTACAGGCAAATAGATAAAGACTGCGAGTTTTTAGAACATGAGAGAATCATGGATTACAGTCTTCTAGTTGGGATTCACTTCAGAGAAGCTTCTGTAGCTGGAGAACTGATTCCTTCTGGAGCTCGAACACCTACTGGTTTGCTTATGTTAAATCAAATAACCTTTGGTTTTGAATTATTCACAGAACCAGAAAGATGATTGTTATCTTATTTACAGGTGAATCTGAAGAAGAAGCAGGACATCGTCTCTCTAGATCAGAGGTTGATGAACTACTTCCAGACCCCTCAAGGTAATAATACAACACAAGAGAACAATACCAACACCTTCCAAACTCAAAAGAGAAACACTTAAACTTTGTTTTGGTTATGTTGTTGCAGGTGGGCTAGTATCAGATTAGGAACCAACATGCCAGCGCGTGCAGAGAGAACGATGAGGAAAAGCGACACTGAGCTTGAGCTTGTGGGAGAGCCTACGGGAGAGTTCTACGAAGTAGTGATGATCTTTGGCATCATTGACATTCTTCAGGATTACGATATTAGCAAAAAGCTTGAACATGCTTACAAGAGCATACAATATGATCCTACCTCTATATCAGCAGTAGATCCAAGACTATACTCGAGGCGTTTCCGTGACTTTATTTTCAAGGTCTTCACGGATGACATTTGAGAGAGAGGGTTTCTATTTTTCTTTGTACTTCTTAGGTTTCTTGTGTCCAAGAAAAAATAATACATAGAATTTCACATATATTATTTTGGCAAGGGTTCTGAAACTTGCAAATTTGACTCCCGCAAAAATTTCATTAATTCCCATTGATTTATCTATATTAATAACCTTTGCAATATTAGTTAGTAGTATGTATTCATTCAGTTCAGTTGTTCTTGTGTAATTTCTAAACGAACATGCGTCACCGATATTAGTTTGGCAAGGGCTCTACAACATTGTATTCAAAATCTTGAGATGATGTGAGTTGTTGGGTACCGTTCATCATCTGAATTATTACGGAATTATCCTATAGTGATAGAAATTTCACCTTAAGATATATATTAAGTTCATATAAATTAGAATTCTAATAAGTTAACTACTGTTAGGATATAGCTTTCTTTATTGTATAGATATGTTGCAACATCCTCATTATTCAATACAAATATTATATTACAGTCTCTATTTAATAGTATCAGACCATTAAAACTTTGAAATTTAGAACTATTCTTTTTAAATCGAAAGTTTTAAAGTTTTCTTTTTAACAATGGTCAAATTATCGATCATATCACCATATCTGTTTATTCTATTATATATGATGATAAATACGATGATAAAATATATGCAGCATATGCGAACATGATGAACATCTTCACGAACATCAATTCTATGATGTAGTTCTCTCTATAACACTTGGTTCGACGAATATAATTTTTTTTTGATGGATATATATCAGTTATGCATATATATCAGTTTGATTTTTGTACACAAATTAAAAATAATTAAAATATATTTATCGTTTTATAATTACATATATTTAACTAATAATATTTAGAATAAATAAAATTATTTATAATATCAGTGTATTATACAATTAATATTAAACTAAAAATAAGTGTAGTTTGTATTAAAATTTAAAATGATATTTAGTGTAAAAAGTGTTAAAATAACATTTTAAAAAAAAATAAAGAGAATACAAATTATATAGTGAATTAATATTATTTCAGTTAATTTAAATATGTATTTCTTAGAACTTTAGTACTTTTCTAGCTTTTATTTTCGACAGAAACACTAAGAACATGTCCATTAATGATAACTTATGGATATCTTAGCATTTAAAAGAAAAGAAAAAAATAAAAAAAATAGAGAAGAGAAAGTATCTGTGCATACATACTGTCATATCTCTTATTTCACAAGTGTCATTTAACAAATGACTTACAACTTTAGAAAAATGTCATTTAAATTTTATTAAATAAGTAAAATATTATTTAATAATAATTTTGTTTTCTTTAGATCCTGAGTTAGAATACTTCACCAATGAGGTTGCTCTAATCCAACCAAAAGCGATTATTGCTAGGAAAAAAGTTTCATAACTATAGAAAATTTAGGTGAAAATCCAATATATGAAAATGTATTAATAATTACACGAAATTTATGTTAATAAATGCCACATGTTGTTATGTACGAAGTAAATAATAATATGGTAACAACATCACAATCGGGTTTAATTGATCTTAATTAAAGCTAATGGGGTCGATCTGTAATTTATGAAATTTAATAAACTTAATTGATTTTATTAATAAACTTAATAAATTCAATTCAAATTTCCGAAGAAAAGACAATAGAACATTAAAAACAAGAAAAACATCAAATGAAACTGCATGGATTGACAATTTTCATCAAATGGAACAAGAAACCAAAACGCAATAAACGAGACGCATTTTCCAATCACATTACTTGACTAGAGGAAGTGTCAAAGGAAGAAGAAAAAGAGAGAGGAGGATAATAGATGGCTACGTAAATAAGCATTAGCATCAGCACCACCGGAATTCCCATCATAATCATCGGCGGCGGCGGGAGAGGCGGAAGAACGGCAGGAAGAACCACCAAAATCACCAACATCACCACTCCGATCATAAACATTCCGAAGATCCTTATTATATATTTTTGCGAAGCTTCTTTTCTTCCTCTAAATCTTGGCTTTCAATGTTTTTTTTTTTTGCTTAAAATCTTGGCTTTCAATGTTCCTGCACATATAAGTGAATTTATAATAAATCATGTGGGTAAATATTTTGTCAGTTTTTCCTTTTATGTGTGTGAGACTGTGAGAGAGAAAGACGTTATTGCAGCTTACAGGTGAAGCTCATGCACTGAGCAGCAACGTATTCCAATTCATATCCACCCAACGACAAAGCCACCCTTATATCCTTTTCATTTTTATCTTTATTTATTAAAAGTCCAATCAACTAGATTTTATTTTAAATTCACACACATGAGATTTTTTACCAAAAAAATACCATTAATTACTAGATATGGTTTATCATTACTTGTAAATAAATTTTGATGATATTTTTTCAATGTTTGTTTCTGACTCAGAATATCTCCAACCATAATATCAAATTTGATGTTTTGATGTCAAATTTTTTTGTCATCTCCAACTATAACACCATATATTACACCAAAAGTAATATTATATTATTTGATATTTTATATTTTGATAATTTTTATATTTTTATTATTTGAAATTTATAAATAATTATTTTATCACACTTTAATATTAATTTTATTAAATTTTCGTAACTATATGTTTATAAAATTTATTATTATCAATATTTTATAATAAAACGATAATAATTATTTAGTGATTTTTTATTTCAAAATAATATATAATATAAAATATAAAATTTCTATGATATTTTTTATAACACAAATATGATAACAACTACTGAGTGATTTCTTACTTGAAAATAAAATTTAAAATATTTGGATTATGTAAAAATAATTTATAATATAAATAATATAATATATTTATGTTTAGTTACAAATTTGAACTGATTAATAATAATAATTGAAAAAATTGAACTGATTAATAATAATAATTGAACTATATTATTCAATGAAACATAATAAAATATGTATATAAAATAACTGGTATAATACTATTCACTCTATACCAAATTTGATGTAATAATGTCATTTTGATGTTCTATTGAAAATAAAATTACATCAAATTTGATGTTTTGATGCTCTATTGGAGTTGGCCTTAGAAATCCGCTCAACTAAATTGTTATTATCATGGATGCGGCCATCTTTTCATTATTGGATTCACCTAATCCATTCTTTTAAACCTCTCACCATCTTTTTCACCAAACTCTATGTTTGTCGATGATTTTGAGATTCACCTGGTCTCCTCGATAATTTTTGTTTGTTTTAAAACGGTTCATGTTTGTTTTAGTGTCAAATCAAGCTAAATAAGAATTCATATTCTTGATGTTGCCTACCGTTCTAGAACTCCTCATCGAAAAGTTTTGTTGGTCAAGATTCCAACTTCTTCTAGTAGATATATCAATATCGTATTCGACTATCAATTATTATTATTTCGGACAATAGTTTTTAGGTCTTAAGTGAAGCTTTTTGGATCATTTCACTCTTTAAATACATTTTTTTGATGTCTTTGTTATTCAGCTTACAATTTACTTCCAGTTGTACTATGTTAAACCTTTTTGGTCATTAGATTAATATAATTGTTTGATTGACAAATTAAAAACCTAGTATTTTGTTAATTTTTTCAAAAACATGATACTTTTTTTTGATAAGCGTGGAGATCCGGCAACCGAAGTCAATCGACTAATCCCACGAAATTTATGGTCTTCCACGTATTCTTACGATTTAACAATAGCTCGGGTGGCCACAGCAAGTCGAATCCACGCATCACTATCTCTTTGACGCTTACCACTGAGTTACCTTGATACTTTTTTCATCTTAAATAAAATCTCTCATCTATGTTTTCACCTTTAAAAGAAAATTTTTTCACTATTTGAAAGAATAATTTAATAATAAGAAAATGTGTTTTAGATTTTACAAAATTGTATACTAGAAATTAATGTAATAAATTTAAATTTATTTTGAGTAAGGAGTATTTTGAAAATATTTTGTATTAGTTTATGGTCATTACATGATATGTATATGAAAAGTAAATTAGAAGCATATATATATATATCTTATTAACAATAATTAAAAAATAACTAAAACCTCTGATTAGCTGGAAGTTTTGAATAAAAATGTTAAGAAAATAATTAGTTCTTAAATAAACATGAAAATATTTTTGAAAAATAAAAATAAAAGATTAAGTATCACCATCAGGAACTAAAGCTGTCAGCCTCTCGTCATATCCTTTGTCAATAAATGACATGCAGCAATTAAATTATTTCCTATATGTGGTGACTACATTCTACATATTAAAATTTTTTTTTGGGGGGTTAAAATGTGAAATTATGAACCATAAAATTATGAGAAAATTATACCAAAACCTGTATAATAATACAGAAAATTGATACTGACAAGTAAATATAAAGTTTTAAAAATAAAAGCTTAAAGCATGATTTTATGTCGATTGGCCAAATGATTTCATTTTATTTGGCAATTTATGTATCAGTTTTTACCTTTTATACTATTATTAATTTAACTCCAATCGATGAGGCATTGTATCATTTATCTAGTTCGATTTAATCCCTTGAAACAATAATTTTTTTGGGGATGTTATGTGGCATTTGTATGTCGACAGTTAACACTAACAAAATATTGTAAAATCAAATACGTGAGAAAAATATATAGGTTGTTGAAAAACAAAATCAAGAAACTAAAATAAACTGACGTATGACATGCTAGCTGCTAGCAAAGTATTAGTGTGGCGGTTTAAATGATTTGCCATTTATGTGCTTTTAGATGACTGAAACGGTAAGGATGGTTGGTGAATGTAGAGGAGAGAGTGAGCTTGATACTTTGAATCTGAATCAAGCCGTACTAAGTGTATTTATTTCTTCTTATTCCATATACGTTTCACCTAATTTATTGCCATTGTCCGTTTTCATTTTTCCCTCAACGGCTAATTTATTAAGTATTACTTTATTTTCTGTTACTAAATGGTTTTTATAATGTTGATTTTTGAATTAATATTTTTTTCTTTTAGTAATTTTATTAATATTTCATTTTTCTTAATCATTTCTGCTCACAGTTTTATGTCGAAAGTGTTATTCTATTCATAAATATTTTAATTTTATAAAAACCTTTTATATAAAGTATCATCCTTAGCTTTCTTTTTTAAAAGAATTACTTTAAAAATTAATACACTTCCTATTTTACCTCTGCTAAAAACAGTGAATTGAAATCATATTACACAATTGTATGTTCTAAAAATTATATTTATGCATGCAATGTATTAAACGCACTTTTATGACCAACTTATTAAACGGCACTAAAGATTCTTTTCAGGGGGTTAATGATGCGGAGAGGATGAATCTTCTCATTTCCATCATGACCGTCTGAATTTGTGTGTGTAATTCAAGAGTTCTAAGCATTTGACTTTCTTATCTTGAAAATTTTGAGTTCTTGAAAATTTTGAGTTTGTGAGCACATTTGATGTCTAGGGATTATAGATCACGTCGTTTCACAATTTATCCGACCTTTTTTCAAATGTATCCCTACGGTTACGATCGAGACAAACAAAAAAAAGAACCAGAAATATGAAGACGTAGCATTCATTCCCATTCGAATGTATAGGTGCAGTGAATCTGATTTTGTGGACATATGAAATTCTTTCTCGCATGCTTTTTGTTGTGACGAAAGATAGACTCGACAAAGGAAGACTCGAAGACCAATTGTCTTTTATCATTTTGTAATTATATAATTATTTTTGTTTCCTTTTCTCCCTTGAATTTGGTCAAATCTCCTTTAGTTCTGTACATTAATCTCAAAACTTCACGCACACTATTTCCCTGGATAAAGTATCTCATGATTCCAATCCATCATATATATACTCGTACAGTACTTCGCACTGCTGTTCAATGCAAACACACACAAACATTTAATTACAGACATGCTTAATTTTATTATGTTAAAAATCAATAAAAATAATCCCTCAAAATTGAAGTGTTTTCTTACTAATTAGCCCACTAACTGGAAAACTGAAATGCAGTGTGTGAATATTAAATGCCTTAATGATTTTTTTGAAATCAATCATCATTCTATAAGATACTTTCTTTGTCTAAAATAATACTATTTGTATTTATTATCATTAGACCGTCGATAATGCTGACCCCCAACCTAATTTTATACTACTTTGTTTTTTCTGATCAAACCTAATTTTACTACTATAACTCAAATACTTTTAATAATCATGAGTTTATGGCTATGAATGGGAACTGCCGTTTCCATTTTAGCGGGGGCGGTACTGAATTTCACACTTGCGTTACCAATCAATTGCAACTAGTAAAATGTTGTGCGTTATTGAATTTTTAAAATAGAAAACAAAAGTACAAGTGTGGTATTTGATTTGGTGAAAGAAAATGTAATAACCGCACAATACAGTGATTCCACTAGTTACACAGATGAAGGGCGGTTTTGCAAAATATAAGTTTTAAATAATTTTTATTTTTACGATAAAAAATAAAATAGATGGTAAAATACTATAACTCACGTTTTGTACTTAGATCATCTCCAATGTATTAAAGCATTTTTTACTTCAAAATAATGCAACATCGAAATAGAGTTAAATTTTATTCTAATGTAGTATTCCATTTTTTATTTCAACAATATTTATTTTATTTTATTTATTAATAATTAAAGATAATATCTTATACTTATAAAAATTTATCAATTTTCGAATTTCTAAATTTGGGCAATATTTCACTGACTTTAGCGAGGGATCCGGAAAAAAATTTCCAAATTATTAAATCACTTATTTTATTTTATATTATTTTATTTTAATTATATATGTTTTAAAAATATTTTATGCATTTTATGTAAAATTATTAAATAATCATTTGTGTAATATACTATTTTCTTTCTTGTTATTGTGTCATCTTTAAATAATAAAAATAAAAATATTAAAAATTCAAAGGACTATGTAATAAATAAATAAAAAATCAATTCCAAAATAGAGTAATGAGTTAGATTATTCCATAAATAAAGTAATCCTAATCATTGCTCTATTTTAGAGTTGAAAATAGAATGGAATTAGAAAAGATTTTATTCCATTGTAATGTTTGAAATTGAAAATAGAATAAAGTTTGAAATATCCTTAGTATACGACTATAAATACATAAAAAACCACATGTAATCACATATAACATTTTGTAGTTACATGTTTGTGATAAAACAGAGGCATATAATTAATATCTTTTAACTTTTCTTTTGAAAATAGTTTAAAATATTTTGTGTTGCGTTTTGTAAATGTTATAAGTATGCATATGTATTAAATAATTAAAATATTTGTAAATAATCATTAACTAATATAATTAAAAAACTGTTTGCTTTGTTCACCAACTATAGTTAAACAAAGACCTAAAAATATTATGAGGCTATAACTAAATAAATTAATTTCAGATGTTTTAATATATTTTGTTTATATCATTTTCTATAAAATTTGTTTTATTTCTTTAAAATGCATTTTTCATAAAACCGTACTCTTTTTAATATCAAAACCACATTCATAGTTAAACCGTCTCGCATTTTGATTTCGTACAGTTTATGAGCTCATCAATTGAACCTTATGACTCTCTCACTTGGTAGCCACAGTAACTACAAGTCAAGTATACCTTTCTATATTTATTTTTCATTCCACAACTAGTAGCACAAAGTAGAATGATTTTTGACAAAAGAAACTGATTCAACTATTATTTTGGTTTGATTCTTTATTTAGGGTCATGGATCCTGAAAGATATATCGAATGGTTAAGAATAGTTACTACTCTCCTCTGTTCCATTATAAATGTCATGTGTTTAATTTTTTTTGTATATTAATAAACAAAATGATTAAATTTTCTGTTTTACCTCTATTTAATATATTATTTTTTAAAATTTTTTAATTAATGAATTAAAATTAAGAATAAAAAACTTAGAAAAAATATTTTATATTTATCTTAAAATATAAAACAACTTTTATAACAAAAAAAATTAAAAATAGAACGATATTTAATTTAAAACGGATGAAGTATTTGGCTTTTAAATGTTGTTGTCTAAAATTTTATACAGTTATTAAAAAGTATCTGAAAGTTTATTTGATATCGTTTTTGCACAGTTGAAATGGTCTAATCAAAGCAATAGTATTTTATTACAAAAAAAAATATTTTATCATCTTATCTTTCAAATTAATAAGGTAAACTAGCAGAGCTAAATTTGTATTATGGTTTAAATATTGCATTGACAATATAAATTTACATTTGAAAAAGAATAAGGAAAAACACAACGATACTTATTATGAAAAGAAATTAAAGCACTAACGATTAAATACACCAAGTTGTGAAAACAAGAGAACGAGCATGGATTCTCAAAAAGAAATAAAATGTCTACAACAAGAAAGCAACAAAAAAAATAAAGAAAGATTATGACTTTTTGACCATATTAAAAGAATCTAATCCATTTTGGTCTGTCTGACATCAGAGGGCGATTATTCACAGTTTTCCAGTGTCTCTGTGGGTTCCACAGTAAACCAACTTAAAAAAGAATCATATGTTTCAATTTTTTAAAAATAAAGTTTAGTAGATAAACAAGGAGAAGCGGATAGATGATAAAGGTATTAACACAAATAAACTTAGATATAATATCAAAATGTAGTATTCAACCTCTCTCTATAACTTCACCAATTTTGTTTAATTAGTTTATCATTTTAAATATATCATGATATATTATTTTTTCATACATCATTTGGTAATTTAAAAATGTCAATATTTTATTTCCCCACAGTGTGTTATAATATGAACAAAAATGGGAATATACATTGAGTTACGAAAAAGACGAAAGTGATATATATAAAATAGACGTGCACAATTGCTTGTATTCAGTTTCAAAAATATTATTCTAAATCTAATAAACTACATTTCTACGAAATCATTTTAGAAGAAAAGTCCGAGATCTATCACATGAGTACTTGCACAAAACTAAAAGCCCTTAACTTGCTCCTTACATACACACACACACATGTATAGACACACTTATACTATTTGTGTAATGCATATATATCTGTACGGTCGGTGCGGACGTCCACCACTCATCAGGGATCAAGAGGTTCTACGTAGAGGCTAGGCTCATTAGAAGGAGAAAGAGCCAAGAAGATAAGGAGAATCATGAGGAGGAGAGGGAGAAGGAGGAGAGTCGCCGGAGGCGGTGGAAGCGGCGGAAGAAACGGTGGAAGAATCAGAAGAAGTAGAGAGAGAAAGAGAAGAACTGCGACAGATCTAGCCGTGATCAAAGAGCTCCCGGTCAAACCCATTGGCTTGGGTGTAACATCAAATCTCAGCGGTTGATTATGTACCCTCATTTTCCATCAGTATTTAGTTATTTTGCTCCAAAAAAAAGAAAGAAGACTCTTCTGCCTTTGTCTCTCTGTGGCTCTACTTCTATATATAGTGGGCAATTGGGATGGTTGGAATATCATGTCCATATATGTTTATATTCGTGTCGGGTGTATCTTTTACACCGAGAGCCAGAAGGGTACATTTTCCATAATTACCACTTACACATTATATGCCAAAAGATTATGTTTTATTTATCGGTTTTTAAATATTCATGATTTGTTGACACAATATTTTCTACTACATTTATGTTTCTAAGTAACTAGGTGTTTTTCCGTGTATAAATAAAAGATTTAAAATTTAAATTAATTATATATATTTAAAACAAAATTTTGCTAGTTTTTATATTATATTAATTTTACGATATTTAATTTTAATTTTTTAAATTTAATTATACTTAAAAATTGAAATAAATTAGTAATTTTTTATTAAAATTTATCTTTAATAATATATATTTAAATTTTTAATCTTAGAAAAGCTTTTTGTCTATTTTGTTTTGTTAAATATTAAATAAAATTCTATAAAACTAGGAGAAAATTTACTAGGTATATAACTATCAAAAAGGTAAAATAAACAATATTAAAAAAAATTGTAGATATAAAAAGAATTATTGGTGTTGAGATTAGAAAATTAATTTTTAAAATTTTTAAGATTTTTTTTTGTACAATTAGATAATTATAAACTAAATTGAATAACATTTTGAAAATTACAAATTTTATTATATTATTATATTATTTATTGTTATATTAATGATGATCTATCAATTATTATCATATTCTAAAAATTTACCAAAATATAAATTAATAATAAATATCAATGTTCATGTTCATGTTACTATTAATTTAAGTCATATTATCATTGTTAGTGTGCTTATGTTGTCATTCATTTAAAAAAAAATCATTGTTATGATGAAACATGACAAATCACTTTTAAATAATGTTTAGGGGTATGTGATATATGAATTTAATTTATCTTTTCATATTTTTGAATGTATTTTGTCATATTTGAAAAGATGTGGTGCTTAAATAAATGGTGTGCTAACAAAAAATATTACAATATTTCACTTGTATGTTAATGATGTGGCTAAAAATCGTACCTAATAAAAATCAGATGGTTTAAGACCACTGTAGTTAATCAATGTTACTGGTGAAAAATAGTTTACATTTTTTATAAGAGATTTTCAATTTAATTAATTTATTTGGCAGAAAATTACTTGACTAATGTAAATTTTTTATAATTATTTATTATTTTCTTTAAACTTCTAGAAGAACAAAGCCAAACTAATATTTTACTGCAAGCAATGAGAAAAGGTAGATGCATGAACATCCCAAGCTTGAGATATTGTAGGTAATGTTGACGGTGACCGGTGGCTGATATACTTTTTTGTACATTGTTTGTAGTTCTCAAGGAGATTCTTTGTGGAGCATCTCCAACTCATTGTTATTTTCACCTTTATAATAGCATTTAGAGATGAAATTATTCTAATCCACCTCAATTTCATACTCTATAATAGAGATTTTTGTTTTTTCCTCTATTTATAGAAGAAGAAATAGCATTCTTCTATTTTTTACTCTATAAAATAGAAATTACTATTTTAGAAAAATATATTAGAGTATATTTCACCTCTATTATAGAGTTCCTCTATTTTAGAAGAGAAAATAACAAAATACATTGGAGATGGACTAAATTCGTCTTCTTGTTTAAAAAAAAAATCGCCTTCTTGAGAAAATCACAAACCTTAAATAAAAACAATACATGATTAGATACTGTATTTGAAACATATATCACACAAATGATATCCGACTTCACAATTCTTATTTTTGCCAGCTACAATAATTAGTTATGTAGTAAAGTAGAAGAAATACTCAAATTATGTAGTGGGAACAATTGATGGGAAATAAATGAATAGACGAAATAAACAGGACAATGTAAATAGTTTATTGATATAGTGTAAATATTATTGATAACAATATTTTGATTGACCAAAAAACTAGCCATTTTCATTTGTTTTGGGAGACATTTTGAGTGGTGATTCTTAAAAAAAATTAATTACTTATGTATGTCATTACATATATATATATATATATATATACTATCTTTTCTATACATAATATCATCATATATATTAATATATAATTTTCATATTATATATAATTAGGAATAATCATATATCGCTTGTGTTCTATCACATTAACTCAAACTTGATAGAACACATAGATATGACCCTTTTTTAGTAAATGATATATGACGTTACACATTTTCCTTTGTAAATACTGACTTTTACATTTGAACGCTTATGAAAACGTCATGAGTACCAAACAACGATGCGGTTAAACATGGGTAAAAATATTTATTATTTACCTATTCAATACAAAATGAAGTTACATATGAAAAATGGATTTTCGTATTTATAGCAAGTTCGGGTCATGCCTGTAAAAAGATTAAAAGTGGAGAATGCATTGCACCTAACTGCACTATTCTGTATGCTATCCCCTGTATTTTGCATTATTATTTGACCACTTGGTTATTTTAATCCTTTTCTATTTTAAGTAGTTTCATTTTTATTTGGCTAGCTCGTTCCCAACTTGGTAGGCTTTACAGCTTCGTTGATGCAGTCAGCATAGAAAAATAATATTCCCTCTTGCAGTTTTTGGTAACAAAAAACAATTAACTAATCTTAAGATACAAAAATCTTATTATATAAAACATGGTTTTAAAAATAGTTAGTTAACATGTTCGCGATGTATATGAATAAAAAATTAAAACTATAACATGAGCAAAAATATAATACAATTTTTTTGTTTAGAATTAAATGATATTTAAATAGAAATGTTATTATTACAAAATATATTTTTATAGTTTCCTTTATAGATTCTTTAGAAAAAAAATACTACATAATCTTTTAAAAATATATTTTGTTTAGGGTATTAAAAAACATTACTATCAAATACTATTTCCAATTAATATTAAATAATTATATAAATTTAGTATTTTTACAATTCAAATCACTACTATTTTCACAATTCATTTTTAGTTACATATTATTTAGTATCATTTTTATCATCAAATTCTTTTTTTTTAAACATACCATCAAATATTTTTTTACAGTTAGTTTTTGGTTAGGAATTAGTAAATAAGATACAATTTTTTTGTTTAGGATTTTTAAAATAAGGAAAGTTACTATTAAATTATTATTAATAAAATAATGTAGATTGTTAAATGTTTCAATAATACCATGCCAGTGAAAATAATTTTCTTTTTCTAAAATCATTAATAAAAATAATTCTAAATAATTCTTTCCTTTTTGAAATCCTAACCAAAAAGAAGTTTGTTTTAAATCATGAACAAAAAGAAAGTAAAATCTTATTTAATAGTAATTTTTTAAGATAGATATGATACTAAAAGTTATTTAATTGGCCAAAATTGTTAAAATATTAGTAATATTGGAAAAAAGAATTTTTAAAATAGCAACTATGAACTGGAAATAACTATTTGTTATTAATTTTATTATTCTAAACCCTATAAAAAGATAATTGTAAAAAATATGTAATACTAATTTTTAATTTCTACAATCTTAAGATAAATTTGTAAGTAATATTTTACCGTAGTTTTTTAAAAAAAAATATAGACAAAAGAGATTTGTGTCGTATTTTTAAATCTTAACCAAAACATAATGGTAAAATGTTATTTGACAATATATATTTTAAATAAAATTTGATGGTGAACATGATACTAAAATAAAAATTATCATGTTTGTTATCAATTAAAAAAATTCAAAAGTTAAGATATTTTCTTGATTAGTCTTTATAAATGGGTGTTCATAGGAAAATCAAACACATATTGAATATATATTTCCATGTTTGATCATAAAAATATATTATTATTATTATTATTATTATTATTATTATCATCTTAGGTGATATTTTAATGTATTTAATCAAAAACAAATCATAATTAACTGTTGTTAAGGAAATATATCACTAAGAAGTAATGAATTAAGAAAATTATTTAACATCAGATAAGTTTAATAAAATTTATTTACTGTTACTAGAAAATGAGAAAAAGATAATTTGAAAATAATAATAAAGCATATAGAAAATTTACAAATTCAAAATTAAAAAAAATACTAAAGATATTGCTTGATTCTCGGTTAGGCCAAAAATACCTTAATTCTAGTTTTGGATGGACATCACCTAATGCGCTTACTAAAAAAAATGGGCCCTAATATTTGCTTTAACTGTTGTAAGTGATGCAAAAAAAAAAGGGAAAAGGAGACAAATTTCAAGATATCCACCGAGTGCAGGCTTGCAGCAGCACTATGTATAATGTATCTCTATGCAAGTATTACTTGAAACATAATATTGAAGTGAATCTTTGGAGAGGATAGTTATCTCGGCGACGTTTGAGGTTGTTCATGCATTACATTTACAAGGCTTAAGGTTTCCAAGCAAATGTGAAAAAGCAGTACGTAAGTTTTTTTATTTTTACGTTAGTTACTAATGCTTTAAAACTCTTAAGAGATTTGAACAAGCCAGAGAGACTGGTTTACGTCTTTAAACCAAATAACTTCACTTCCCTAGAGCCAAGCGTCACATGCTGTGTCTCTAGCAACGCCCCGTTCATCGTTCCTACTGTCATTTCGTACACGAAATGCATCCTCAGGATTCACAAGCTAATCAAAAGATGTTTGGGTTTTGACCGTAGGTTTCTTCGCTTCAACCTGTGAAGCAATCAACTAAAAACCTTTAATACAAAGGAAACGAGGTTATGTTACTTCTAACAGCTACCCCTATCAAATTAGTGGACATACATAATAATACATACCTCTAATAGTATCGTTAATATACTTTATACTTTATAGTGTACATTTCTATTTTAGTTAATTACTAATATGTAGAAAATCAGAATAATGTTCTTGGAAAAAAAATATTTTTTCATTCCCTTAATCTCCAAACTTACATTCTTCTTAGATTCACAAACTCCATATTTCCATTCTTTTTTGTCTTCTTGATCACCAGGGAACTTCCAAATTTCCATATTAAGATAAAAACTTCTTATTCTTTACAAGTAACTCAATTTTCCCATCTTTGTGGAGGTTTATAAACTTCTGTAATCCTAGCTATTCTTTTCGATCACCTTCAATTCTCTTCACCGTGCAACTCTTTTAGCTCTCTTGAAAGATGGTTAGTTTCTTTTCTTAGAAAACCTATTGAGCAAAATATAAATGCAACTATATTCAAATTCCATTGCAGTGTTTTTGTTTTATTTAATGAGACAACTAAAGCTTTCGTTTGATGTATTGTCCGTAGTCGTCGAAAATTGTTTTTAAGTATCAGGGTTTTAACGAAGAAACCAGGCGGAAAGCACTTCGAAGTCTCTCTCATCGTACAGGTACACCAACACATCCCAATAAACGGTCTTACACTACACCATTGGAATACTTCGAATAAACTAGCTTAACTGAACCAAGTTAAACCATGTGTTATATAGAGATGTAGATACTTTTAGTTAGGTTTTAAATTGTGATTTGTGAACAATACGTAGTGTTATAAAAAAAAGAACAATACGTAATAATGTTTTTTCTTCTTCTTTGTTATAGGATACGAGTATGCAGATTTTAATTTAGACCTAGACGTACTAACGGTGACGGGACAAAACATGAATCGATGTAAAATCCTGAAGAAATTGAAGAAGATTTTTTACTTTATCGACATCCTTCAGACGTTGTGTGTTCCCCCTAATTAGTATGGGTTTAATGCATGTTCTGATGATATTCTAATAAAGTAATAATACTTTTTTTTTTAACACTGAAAAAATATTTTATTTCAAATAGTCTTCAACGAGTACTGTTTACCAGAAGGTAGAAACAGAATACAATAGATCAGAAACTAACAAATCCACGCACACCAGTAGGGGCTATGGTAAATGATTAAATTCTAATGAAGAAACACACAACTATATCTTAAATAAAAGATACTAGTGTTTTATGACGTGAAAGGAGATGAACAGCTTCTTGATAAACCAAACATAGCTGTATGTGTCTTATCATCTTCACCACTTCTGCATATATCAGACCACGCACTGATAAAATTTTGATCAAAAGAAGAACCCAAATAACACTGAATAGGAGGCATTGTTGCGTCTCCAATAAGAAGAGCACACCGTCAACCTTTGGATCCGGCAACTGACCGTAGAGCTTCTAGTCCGGAACAAAGCCAACTCGTGGTGCAGAACATAGACATCCCATGATGGGCTTCATAATGATCAAAGGCCCAAAGGATTATGTAAGCCCAATCCACGTTATTAATCAGACTGCGTCGCTTGACGAAGTCTTCTTCTCTGTTTCTATTTTCCTGCAAATAAGCAAGTGGGTGTTTATCCACGTTTCCATTTTCTTTGTGATTCCAAGTTTGTAGGAGTTGTACTCCACGTTTCTTTTATCTTCCAGTTGTAGGAGTTGAACTCCAGTATTTATATCAATGAAAAACCTAAAAAGAGGCAATGATTAATTGCCCAAAAGTAAAGTTTTATTGTTTTTACTGTTCTAAAGCTTTGAAGAAGTTCATAGCTATCATCCCAGTGAAACAAATTTTCGTAAAATTGTAACTCTTATTCGGGGAGTAAAAAATAACAATATGTGCCACCAGAACCGCACAAGTTATATAAGCAACATAAACGACCAACCCACACCAATGCTCAGATCCACGGACGCAAGAGAACACCACATCTAATAAAGTAATAATACTTATCTCTTAATAGTGGTGTTTTTCTGTTATATTTTCGTTTTGTGCATTGGAGCTATACAGTTCAATCTATTGGGGTGGACCCCGTCAGTTCATTTTTTTATCTAATCTATTAAAACTGAAGTACAAAAAAGAAATAACCCTTAGTTTTTCTAAATATTTACAAGTTTATGTCACTGACCTAAACCATGATTAATAACATTATTAAACCACCTCAATTTAATTGATTTATTTAACCATTCATTACCTCTTCCCTTAACCAATCATAATTCTTTTTAAAATTTGGAAATACACCAGAATCCAATATATCCTTCTTTTCGTGTATTACTCCATTGTACTCATTTATGGCAAACTTTAAACTATAAATTTAGTCAAAGAAAATTTAACATAAATTGATCATTTCTCATTATATGCGTAGAAAGAATTTCCTCAAGTTTGCATAAGTCTTATGCATATTCTTCAGATTAGATGATAATATAAAAACTATCAAAGAACTCTTTACCATGTTAAAAATCTCTTTTTATGTATATCACTAAATAAAATGATATGTCCGTTTGTATAGATTTCAAATCTTGAATATGAATCCACTTTTCTGTGAAAAAAAATCATGCCAAACTATATACTGAAACCATAATTTGTATAACCACAATTATTATATTAATAATATTAACAAAATATAACTAATAAAGCTATATTATTAAAGTTAGAAGTACACAATTGGATTCTTTAAAAACAAGGATAGTAAAATAAATGAGATATGTTTGGAAATATGGATAGTAGAGATGTATATTTGTTTTTATTTACATATTTAGCCATTGTATTTTTAATAAATTAATAACAAATGAGAATTGTTTAGAAACATGAATAACATATTTAATACTTCTTTTTATTTAAACATTTAACCATTGTTTTTACAATAAATTAAACAACCTTCTTTCTATATTTCTTTTTATTTATAATTATGTCACTATATTTACAATTCTTTTTATCTACAATTTTTTATGTTGAAAATAAAATCACAAACTGAAATATAAATAGTAGATCATATAAAACAATTTTTAAAAACAGTATTATTACATTATTTAGTTTAGTCAAATATAAATATTTCAAGAGTTCAATTTTCAAAAAATAATAACATAAAACTAATAATAATTCGTAGAAAACTAATGTAAAAAATTATATTTTGAAACATGGATAAAAATATGTCAAGAAGAAAAAAGGTAATGGCTTATGTTATTAATAAAAATTAGAAATCCATTATAACAGTTTTAAAATGTACAAAATGGACTAATCTAATTACCTATAAAAATTGTTTTGTCAAAAATAATCATAAAATAAAATTTATATTTTATATACATATTTCAAATCAAAATAATAATTTAAAATTGATTTATATCAAAAATTTATTTAAAATATGCATATATTCAAAAATTTATTTTACTAAAATATTTGTCAATAACCATTATTAAAAATGTTTTCAATATATATAAGAAAATTACAACACAAAATATTAATTTCTATACCAACTTAAATTATGGTTTTTATATTTCACATTAAACTTTAAGAATATTATATATATGATTATTTATAAGATGGTACATATAAAATACTATTAATTATATGATTATTTATATGATGGACCAATACAATTAAATATATGATGACATATTTATATGATACATAATAGTGACTAGGGTTGGACATTCAGGTATCCATTCCGGTTCGTTTTAGATTTGTTTGGGTTTCGGGTTTCCGAGATCAAAGATTCGAGTCACATTCATATATTTCTAAATTTCAGTTCGAATTATGACTAGGACTGGGCGTTCAGGTGTCCATTCAGGTTCGTTTTGGATCTGTTTGAGGTTTAAGTTTTCGGAGTCAAAGATTTCAGCCTCATTAAGATAATTAAAAATTTCAGTTCAAATTATATTCGGATCTTTGCGGGTTCTGTTCGGATTCGGATAACCCATTTAAATTATTTTTAAAATTCATTATATATTTTGACTTTTTTAAAATCTATAAATAAAATAATATATTTTATATAAATCTAAATAACATATGTCAGAATACCTAAACTTAGCATATAAATTGGTTTAGTTTAAATTTTGGATCAAAATCAATAATTATTTTAAATATTTTTGGTGTTTGAGTGTACTTCCACTATGTTAGATATTTATATTTGACTATTTTATATATTTTCTAGTATTTAAACCAACCTAAAAGTATCATATATATTCTGGATGTTTTTATATACATTAAAACTAAAATATTTAATATATATATAAGTATATAAATCTTTTTCGGATACATTTTGATATCCACAATACTTCGGTTCGAATTAGTTATGGTTTCGGCTGTCTAAATATCAAAATTTTGAATAATTTGGATATTAAATATCAATTTTGGTTCGTGTTTGGTATTACTCTTTCGGATGGTAATCGGTTCGGTTCTTCATTTTTGAATTTTTTATCCATCTTTGATATTGACATGAATAATAAATAGCAATACATTTTTGAAATATACACCCGCAAAAGCTCCCAAGTTTTAACTAGTTTACGAGTAAAAACGTAGATTTATTCTTATCAGTAAAGCATTTTTAATAGCTATTATTAGCTAACTATGATTAAAATCATAGTATAAATACGCAAATCCTAATTTTCAACGTAAAAATCAGTTATTTAACCACATGACACCATATTTGATTCATATATATTATTCTGTTTCTATATACTTTCTCTCTTAAATTATAGCAAATTGTAGTGATTTTTTATAAGAAACCCCAAAATTTAAATCCATATTTATCAGATTCACAGTTTTTTAGATATATTAATGTAAAGAATAAATATCTGTGTTAAACATACAAAATTTTGAATTTGAAATGCAAAGAGAAAACAATTTCTTTGTATCATTTGGCTACCAATATTTTGTTAATTTTAGTGATTTAACCAAAAGAGAAAACATTTCTTCGTTTATTACATATGATTTTACAAAAAGAGAAAGAGAGTCCTAATTAGGATTCTTCATTTATAATTTTTTTTCATTTAACATGTATATAATAAAATGATCATTCCATTAGTTCTACACAAAAAACAAAAAGTATTTCATAACAATTTATTAAAGAATAAATAAAATAAATTATTATATTTCTGCTGCATTTCATTCATCTTATTATAATCCTATCCTATCTATTCTATTTATTTACTTTTGTACCAGTTACAGCCTATGTGATTCCTCTTGGAATGTATAGATGGACGTTATCCTTTCGCATGGTGGGCTTCAAGTCTAAGAGTTGGACTTTATGACAATTATTTAACACGTGGTCATGTACAGAGCATGGCATTTACACATGGAACGACATAAAAGAGTTTCAACATTCAACTACTGCCATGGGTTTTTGGCCAGAAGCAAGAGCGGGTATTTGATATATATATATGCAGTTTTGTAAAGTACAGCTAATTCGATTCTTGTCCTGTAGTTTTTACTCAGCTCTTTTGTAATCGGCTCGATTAACGATATTTTAATAGACAAGCGGACAGGCCTCTAATATTTTGTTTTTCAAAATCAGATCTCTAATATTTTCTTTTCAAAATCACATCTCTAATATTATCATAGATGAACTTGTAATACGATGATTACGTCTGCCGATCGATACCAAGTATTAAACGAAGGGAATCAATCAGAACGAATGTGCTTATTGATTTATCTATTCTTACACTTTCTATGAAGGGTAAAATTTGTTTTTCCCCATTAAATATGTCATTATCTTCCCTCAGTACTCACTCGACATAATTGACCGGTCTATTGTCGCCATCTTTTGCCGCCCAACTATATATAAATAGATGTGATGTGGTCGTACACTCTTCACTACCAAAGCATCTTTCCTCACAACAAACCGAACTAGCTCTAGTGACGAAATCGAAACATGGGAAGCCTCAAGTCTCTTGTTATCTTGGCTTTGCTTTTATCCCTCACTCTCGCTGTTTTTGCTGACACATCCAACGATGCTTCTACAAATGGTATATAACTCTCTTTTATACTTCCACATAACTGATAGTCGAATGTTTTATGCATAGCCTGACGCAAATAACATATAAATCACACGTGCAGCTAAGAATGAAGTGAAGCCAAGTGAAGCAACCGATACCGTAGAGCCGCAGCAATGGTGGCCGGGTGGTTGTAGGTTCGGGTGTTGCGGTGGCTGGATGTTTGGACGGTGCAACTTCTGTTGTCGACGGCCACAAGCCGCTGAAGCCGTGGAAACCGAGGCTGTTGAGGCCAATGATGTTGAACCTCAGCAGCGGGGAGGTGGTGGTTGTAGGTACGGATGTTGCGGATCCTGGCGTTATGGACGGTGCAGCTACTGTTGTCGAAGTGCTCAAGCCGAGGAGACCGGGGAAACCGAAGCTGTTGAGGCCAACGCTGTTGAACCTCAGCAGCGGGGAGGTGGTGGCTGTAGATACGGATGTTGCGGATCCTGGCGTTATGGACGATGCACCTACTGTTGCCGAAGTGCTCAAGCTGAGACTGAAGTTGTTGAGCCCCAACAACGTAGCAGATGTAGGTATGGTTGCTGTGGAAGCTACGCTTATGGGCAGTGCAGTGCTTGCTGTTCTAAGAAGATGGCTACCGAGGAAGCGGAGAAAAAGGAAGAAGCTAAGCCATAAAATGGTGTGTAGCATACAAACTCTATATAGCCCTTTTGTCAAAAAAAAAGAACACATACAAACTCTATGTTTGTATGCATGTTTTACTACTGTTTTGTAAGTATGTCAGAATAAGGGGAAAAAATGTTGCTACGAGAAGGTCTATAGCTCAATAAAAAAAGAAGTCCTAGGTTCGTATATAATATGTATTTTGTTATGTAGTGTTTTTTTTGTCAACTGTTATGTAGTGTTTTCCTCGTGAAGATTATAATAATAACTACGTTTTAAAAATTAAATCGTGAATTGCAATAATTAAATTATGATAATGAAAAACATGTATGAAAACCACATTTATAATATGGTATTACGCAAAAAAAAAAATCGTATTACGAAGATTTATGATCCTAAACATTCATTATGCAGACTTGAGATATAAAATAAATTTAAATCGCTAGTTTAGATTATTTTTATCGTTAATGTACGAATGATTTGTTTTTAGATTTTATACACTCCAGCGAAAGGAGTATTCACCGATCCAACCCATAGAGTTCCGTCACGCTCCTCCACCTCACTTATGGAGATCCATTTATTTCCATTTGTACCCTCGAAAACCTCCGATATTACGCCACTGCCTTCGCTCAACCTCACTGCCATCCCGTTCCCTTTGTACTTGGTCCAATACGAATGGACTTTCATCCAGTCCACCGGCAAACCCAAGGCGGCGCGTCCTAGCCACGCGTTTGACATGGCGAACTCGGTTAGCTTTGAGTGTTTTGTATTCAAGCCTACCCAAAATCCACCACGTGGACTCCTCTTTATATTGTCGGGGAACCCAGGGAGCTGCTCCGCAAAAACCTCATAGTTCTCGTGAGACTTAGAAACCGAAGTGTCGTTGAGCCAGTAACGTAGGATTCGAGACGTGGCAGTCTCAGCCACGAGAAGGTAATCGCCGTTTTGGCTTAGTACGATCCCGTTTGCGAACGCAAGGTTGCTTAGAAGCGTTGTCACTTGTTTTGTACTTGGATCATATTTCATCAATCTACCGGTTCTGTCCCCACTCATAATCACGCCTATATAATTCCTGAAAAGAAATTAAACAATATACTCTTATACTAGATTTTTTTTGTTCACATACTAGATTTTCAAATCATTATTTTAATAACGTTTACTTTTTCAGTATTACATACGATGTACATGTATAATTCATGTGTATATTGTATTTGACATATAAGAATGCTTTTGTGTTTTAGATAAATGATCAAAATTCACAGAAGGTTACCTCCGTTGATAAACAGTACTACTATCGGTAAAGTAGATAACTCCGGTCTGTGGATCTATCTCAACACTGTTGGTAAACGTAAGGGGCTTATCCAGCTGATCTGTTAATACTTGATTGGCTAAACCACCTTCCCGACCAACTTTAAGAAGGCCCATGTAAGCATCAGCAATAAAAAGATCACCAGTGGACTTTTCAAAGGCCAGGCCCAATGGTCGACCACACTCGTGTTCCGTTCGTTGGTGCTCGTGCGGGCCCTCACAACCATCTCTGCAAATGTAAAGGGACCCTAATTAAGTGTAACAGTAAACAGTAAAATCAGATCATAACGGACTAATTTTCACAACTGTCTATAACTATTCCTTTATATCAAGGCTAACACCAAGGTGAGTTTAGTGAGTTGTTTATTTTTATTTACATGATTGTTATTCCATCCGTTTGCTTAGTGGTATATTGAAAAGATGCATTGCTGTCTAAATATACTGTGATCTTTCTGAAATATGTTTAAATATAACATATTTTAATACAAATCTAGACCACAAAAATCTAATATCACATTTGTGTCTTGGTTGTGTACTGATGACTCCTAGTAAATAAAAAGTGCAACATTGTCTATCTTCTGACTCAATTCTTTAGCTGTCAGCAATTCATAACACTCGCGTGAGGAGCATCGATGAATAAAATATTCAAAGGAATTATAGAAGCAATTAATTTTATAGTCGAATGTGCAAATATAATTGAATTCTAGAATAGTAGAATCCCCTCAAAATGGGAACTTCACATGCATGCCCAAATAACAATATTGTGATTCAGAAAGTGAAACTTGCAACTTAGAACAACCAAGTTGACCACGTGAAAGTTGGTAGTACATATGCAGAAACAAAAGAAGTACCTTTCATTTGGTCAGGATCATAACTTACTATATTATATATGTAATTTAGTTAAACTCAAAAGATTAAAGTTAACCAAGTTGGTATTTCAAAGAAGATAATTTCACCATTATGATAATCAGATCGATAATTTCGGTGGAACAGAAGAAATTGCTTGGATACAATTGAAGCACTTTGTAATGAAGATGCATTCCAAAGAATAGTAGAAAATTAGAAAATGAAAAGGAGAAATTATTGCGTACCTTGCTGGGGTGGTGACGGCGAAATCTATCCAACGGCTCTCATTAGCTATCCACTTAACAATTCGACCGTCGGATAAACCGGTGTAAGGGCCATCTCCGGAGATATCGAAGACGAAACTCTCAGGTCCAGAAGCTCCGGTGGTAGGAATCAAATGGAACTCAGGGAAATGAACAGTCAACATTGACTCTCCATGTTTTAGACTCTCGCGGGAAGAATCGAAGAGGCTTAAGAGAAAGGCAAATGATATCGCAACCACCAAAACGAGTTTCATCATTCTCCTCTCCCCGTAGATTGTCTTTGTGGTAAGAGCGATATGTAGTTCTCTTAAATATAAACTGAAGTGTCAAAAATAATGAATAGTTTTCTTATACATGTCGAATTCGTGTCAAAAACTCAACACCAAATATTTTACTTATATTATTGTATTCTTGGGGTTTGTGGATCATGCATTTATTATCATGCATATGCTAGTTCATATGTTTATTTTTTCTTGTTCAACATTTCTTTCTTATTGCTTTATTATGAAAGATACATTTCCTTCTTACTGACCAGACATTCATGATACCCAAGTTTGTCAAGATATAAGTTTTTGCTGTTTATGGAACGAGATTATAAAGAAATCAAACAATACATTCTTCTAGTCTGCTTCAATTCGTGTATCAATTAGGCATATGTGACTACGAAGTTTCCATGATTTATGTAATAAGAATATTTATTTCCTAATTGTCTATACTAACAATAAAGAAAATAACAAGTATTCATATTTTATTATTTATTTTTAGTGTTTGATTTTTGATGCATATTATACATGTGCAGATGGTATGTTTGCTTACAAAACGCCTTAGATCGAGGGATCACATTTACTTCATTGTACTAAAAGGAGATCTATTTTCCATAGTGTTTATCTAGTTTGCATCAGTCTACAATTTTGGGTAAAGAGTAAATTTTATTCGACAACCAAAACAAAGATATGAAATAACGTTGAATGAGAAAGTCGTAAATTTAAAATATTTTTTTTTGTGGTAAATTTAAAATATATAAAACCAAAATTAACAGAAAAACGCAGCGACCTCAAACTTTACTAACCACGTTTTATTTCGTAACAATTAATAAATGTTTTTGTTTGACCGTTTTTATAAGTATAAATGAAGCATAAATTTAAATAACAATAATAAAAAGACAAAGGAGGTTGGAGGAAGTGAATAGGCAGGAGAAGGGGCAGTGGACAGAATAAGCAAAGGCATGCAGCCCCACTTAGCAACCTATTCGTTCTGTTGCCTTCTGAGTTCTGACAATTTTTTTTTTTAAAAATTGTCAGTCATCAAACCCATCCAAACAAACAATGCCATAAACATCAGTGTCAATTAAAGAAAATAATCATAAAAATTTGTGACAACCAAATTACCAGAAAAAATAAGAAGAAAGAGAAGAAGAACGTGACCACCTCATGTTTACAAATATCCCGCTTTTATCTTGTCTGTTATGGTTAGTGGACTGCACAGACTGGTCATTAGCCTCACACCTCTTTCAGATTTCTTATCAACTTTGAAAATCTTATGTAGGTACTAGCTTGGGATCTAAGACCATGATTAATGAAGGTTCTTAGAAGTAAGATTTTTAGCGTAATTTAAGAACCAATTTTTAACTTTAACAAAGAAAAAAATTAGTGTTAAAAAAAAAAAATTAAGAACCGGTTCTTAAATTATGTTAAGAACCACATTTCTAAAGATCCTCATTAATCATGATTTAAGTATACAAACATATATTAAAAGGAACGGACCAGAGTATATTATCATCTAAAAATAATATCAAACATATATAAGAAATTGAAACTGAACGGAATTTCATTCAGCCTGTTGTCCTTTGCTACTTTGGCTGCTATTCCGGTTATCCAAATCATTCGCTTTAAATGCTAACTTTTGGTTCCATCATGAGATATCTCTCTTTGAGCTTGTAGATATAGGATTTTAAACAATTTACATTTTAGTCGACTATATTACCATTATTAAACCCCGAAAATACTTGAAATATTATCAAACTGAACGAAAAAATGGATCGTCGAATTGAAAGGAAAGTGAACCATATTAGAAATCAAGATTTGCTTTAAGAAAAGAGAAGAAGCCAACATTTCATTATAGTATAAGACCAAGAGTCTTGCAGGACTTAGCTTAAGCAGGACTAACCGGATACAGCAAATACTTTTTAAAAATTCTCGACTTATTATCAAAGATTCAAATCCACACACATGGGACGTAGACAAAAGAAAGATCCTAATGACGGTAATTTAAAAACTTTTAAAACTCTGTAATCATATAGATCACTGACGATCGAGAACCCAAACAGAAGGAAGAAAGACAGACCCAAACCAGAGCTTACCATCTCTCTCTTGAACCTCACTTACGAATTTCATATTCTTCCCTTCACTATCTTCAAGAACCTCCACAACCTCACCGGTCTTGCCGCAGAGCTTCACAGCACCCGCATGAGGCTTTCCTCCTTCAAAGAGAAAAACCAACAGGTCCATATTCAACGTTTTCATGAAAAACTTTCCAATCCACGGATGCATCAACGAAAACCTAGAAAACGGAGTTTTCTTGGAATGCAAGGCAACCCAAAAATCCCCTGTCTCGGTCCTCCTGATGTTATCAGCGTAGCCGGGGAGCTTTGCGAATATGTCGCGGGTCCCGGCTTTAGGTCCTTTGACCCAATATCGATGCACAAGTTGCGTTGGGACCTCACAGGAAAGCACGAACGAACCATCTTTGCTTATGGCAAGCCCATTGGGGAAATGGAGACGGTCCATTATAACTTTGGCCTCTTTTGTCTTCTTGTCATATCGAATCGCTCTTCCCGTCTTTTCGCCACAGAGAAACGCGTAGAATACGTCCCTGATCCATACACGAACGCAGGTATATTAATATTAGCATGTTCCGACAGTAATTTTATACATTTTTACTATAACTTGGTAAAATAATAACATCGGACTTTTCTTTGGGTTTACATGTTTTGTAATGTGCTTTTCTCCAAATGAAACCAAGACTTTAGTAAAAATTTATAAAATATGCTGTTTAAAAAAAAAACATGATATAATCTACCTTACTAGTTTATGATTTGTGATTGCATATCACCATCTATATTCTAATATACATAATGCATATTATTAAGTAAAAAAAGTATACATAGAATAGGATAATATACATAGAATAGCCTTTTGATGTCAAAAAAAAAAAGTAAAAAAAGTATTAACATTTTTGGAAACAAAAAACTTAAACGCAAATGAAAGGATGCCTTTGTTTAACGTTGGGCGTTTTTCAATTTGCAAAAAAGACACAAAATATGTTTTATCTTAGTTATATATTCAAATATAGATGCAAAATAATATTTACTCTAAAAGACAATTGCAATATAAAATTCTTAAATCGTGGATTTATCCTTTTACAAACAAACAAAAAAACTCGTGGATTTATCTGGAAGCATGTTATTGTAATTTGTAACATATAAAGGCAAACGGAAACAAATATCCAAACCATGATTCCCGCAATAAATAGAAAATTAAAGAAAGCAAAATAGTGGTGAAGTTATAATACCCGAAGTGGTAGGTGTCGCTGCTATCGTTGAAGTAGATAGCATCATCTTCTTCGTCAATATCCATTTGATTCGCGAACATAATTTTCTGACCTTCTACCTCATCCACGACCTTCTCGGCCAATCCTCCGTTAGGTCCTACTTTCATTACCCCTAAGTAACCGTCACAGAAGTACAAATCTCCCGATTTTTTTTCGAAGCTCAGTCCTAAAGGCCTTCCACACGCAGATTCCACCTTATGTCTCGAACAATTCCCTCTTCATATATACACCAAATTTTTAAAATAGAAACTTCATCAAGTCTGTGTCTAACCTATAATTATTTCTCTATGTACACATTTATTCTAGCCTTTTAATTTTAAGCTGCGTTTGCATCAACTTTACATGATAAATTATTGTGTTTATCTTCTATAGAAAAATGTTATACTATTATTTGAGTGTTTTTATCAATGTTACTTAGAAATTACTACAAAACTAAAGTAAATAGAAGATGCTAAACAAAAATATTCCTTATAATTTGTTAGGGTACATTTACGATATGTAAGAGTTATTAGTTAAAACACATTAATTTGAGAGGAAATTAAACGCTCGGTCTTTTTGGGTCATATATAAGTTAAACAAACCTGTGGGGAGTTGAGTAGGCGAATTCGACCCAGCTAAGATCCGCACCGCGCCATTTGAGTATGCGACCATCGGTGACGCCGACGTATGGGCCTTCCCCTTTTGGGTCCCAGTCCAGGCTCTCCGGTCCATCAACGGGAAGCGGGATCATCGTCGCCGTGGTTAGGACGTTTTTCGAGCCGACTATACTCTCCGGTCCGATGATGGATGGCCCGACGAAGACGACCAGAACGGCTATAACTGCCGTCACGATGGCCCACGTCCGAAACTTCCGGCTGATTGGCATTGTTGTGTAGCTGCTATCTTTAACTCCTCTTCCGAGAAATAAATGGTGTTTTAAGTGTAAGTTTGGAGTGGCTTATTACTTAATTATATGCATGATTACTACTTGTTTGGATGTTTCATGTTCCAGAATACGTGAGAAACAAGGAATAAATAGAGAAAAGCATAAGAGATTAAGGGAAGCGATCCCATGTTACTACTTTTTTTTGAACTTGATGTTACTACTTTAAATGACTTTATCTTTTTTACTTCTATATTTTCCGAATATTACTTCTTTATTTAATTGTTTTTACATGTACGAAAGTGGACTTAAAGATTAATAAATATTTCTGACAAAAGGAAAGAGGGGTTGAAATAAGATTCGGAAGACATTGACACTATCAAGTCGATAGTTATATTCCGGAAATCTTTTGAAATATTTGCATTTGTATAACATTTTTTTGATAAACCAGAAGTTTTACCATGCAGCATCTATAGAATTGTGAGAATCTCACTTTGGGAAAAGGACGAACAAAATTATACTTGGGACCATTCCAGGGAAATTAAAAGTTATAAGTATATAGGAATTGTTACATTTTTTGACGCGCCTCTCTTTCTTATTTTACTTTTGAGAAAAGATATTCTGGCTGAGGTGGAAAGAAAAAGACTCTGCTTCACGCTTTCTTAGACACTTTCGTATGAATACCATTTGTTTTGCTTAATCTCATTTGCGAAGATTCCTTTTCTTAATATTTAAACAAAAAGAAAAAAAAAGGAAGAAGATGAAGAAGATCATTGTCAAGAAACATTGACAAGGTAGTACGGTGAATTGGAATCGAATATATGGAAAAACAATGCAATCTTGGTTTATGGCTCCGGTGTAGACAAGTTTGATATTCATGTTTAAAAGATTTACCACTGAAGGGGCTATAAGATCATAACTAGTTATGTCCGCTATTTGTCATCGCGTATACCATTGCATTGGTACGGTCGATGGTGTGATTGTACATTCTTCTGCCAAGTCTAGAATAATTTTTCAGCAAAAGAAAAAGAAGAAAAAGTCTAGAATAATTTAAAACCAAATAATTTAAGAAACAACCCCACGACTTTGGATTATTTTCAGATATAAGCCCAATACCATGTCAAAACCGGCCCATTTAACTACTAGCAATAGGGGTCCCTCAATGTTTTCCGGTAGGGAGAGTCCATTGTGATTTGACCCTTAGTGACGTAAAAATTATACATATATAATGTTATAATCGACATATATTAAAAAAATCGAGATACCAACGTTTGATATCATAACTAACCATTGTTCAAAATTCTCGTGTGAATATTCACTACAATATCTATTACGCAAAAGATAATAAAAGGTGTATTCACATTTGTTTTTTTTTCTGCGATATCCGTGCGTCAAAAAAACTTGGATAGTTTGGCAAGATAGGATCTGTATTGCAATCTCCTACTCCACCTGATTTGGTACTAAAGGTTGATATAATAACCTTATTCTACACCAACAAAAATAAAGATATAATATAATTAAATGTGGCGTTAGAAAGGAGTTTAATGTGAGCTTTATAATCAAAAGGAGTTTACACGAACATAATCATACGTAACATAAAATATAAAGATTTGGTGTGTATTAAACCTTGGCCTTATCGGAGGGGCTATAGCCAATTGTGTCCTAACATCGCTTGTAAGGGTATTAAATTTTTTTTTTTTTGAACAAAGGGTATTTAAAATTTTAGTTTCGTATTTTATATTTTATGGACTAAGGACTAATGATGAAACCATCTAAGGGATAAGAAACATGAAATTACACCCAAATGTATTAACTTCATCATCTCATATCTATTTACACCCAAATGTATGAGCATATAACTCAGATGGAAATAAGATCGATCACAAGCAGACGAAGTTATTGAAAAATGTAAAAGTTATGTAACTCAAGTTGTTTCTTAATTTTTTTGTCGACAAGTCGAGCTGTTAATATTCTCAAAGTAGATCTCAACGTCCGGTCGTATCTTTTAAAATAATGGTTGAGGTTTGGTTCACCGTATTAAGACCATATATGAGCTCATTTCTAATATAAAATCTAGTTTTATTAATGATATCACCGTGAGCTAACGTGGTTCAACACTAATTTATACACACAGAAACAAATAACTACATAAACTAATCATAATGTAAGCTTGTATAGGTACACATTATGTTAACATATTCCGTCAATTATAAGACCGGTTGGGTACAACCACACGTCCACATGTAATATGGCACCCATAATATTTCATTTTCTATATATTAATTAGTCCTTTTTCTATATAACCCTAATTAGGTAATTTTCAGGAACATAGTTTTCAAAGTTAACATGTTACACAAATAGCATGTATTTATGGTTTTTTTTTTTTTTTTTTTTTTTTTTTGGCATCAGCATGTATTTATGGTTTAATTGACGAGAACTGAGAAATATATAGAAGCCAAGAAAATCTATGATGGTCAAGTGATTAAAAACGCGATATCATTATATCAAGAGTCTTCTTATTAAACATGTTTTGCCACTATGAATGTTATGCTTAAGTATATCGTGATCCACATACTGTTTTTATAGAGTTATATTTTTAGGGAGAGTAGTACCTTTTTTTTTTTTTTTTTTTTTTTTTTTTAATGTTAGTAGTAATTATTATGGGATGGCGAAGTAACCAAAAAAAAAATTCTAGAAAGAAGGTAGAGAAAGATAGAAGAGATCGAAGATAGTTTTGGTTACTTTCTTAATTTGTATTTTTTGTTTGGTTAGAGGGGTGCAATTTCCCTAATTATTATGATAAAATAGACAAAAATAAATATATGTTAAAAAATAAAATAAAAAGCAAATCAAAGATGGATCCTTTACCAAAAAAAAACAAATCAAAGATGGAGGCCACCAGATGCGATCCACCATATCTTCTCTTATGCCACATGCCGACGTCTCTCTATGCGTTAATGATATTAGTTACATTGACTTTGCATTTATACCAATCTTAAATCTTATACTTGTACACATGGATGTAGTTTTGAGTTGAATATAAAATGATACAAAATTTTCAAGTCAAATACTAAATATTCGTGAAATATGATTTGAAAATTGTACAAAAGGTTTCGTTCAAAAATCCATTTTTATTGGACCGAATCACACGGTCAAATCATAAAGTTGCAAATTTCCAAGGTAAAGATGGTATGTTCTTATTATATATTTGTGTGTAACAAGTCAAATAATTACTTTTGTTTTGCTTATTACAAGGATTCTACTTTGTGATGCTAAATAATTGTGATAGTGTTTGTATCGTCGTCAATTAATGAGCTCACAATAAGAAGACTCGTGACAATCTGATAAAGACACAGATTCCACCAAGTTAAAAAAAAAACTCTCTCTGTCAATTTTTTACATTGTAGACAGAATCATAGACAAAAATTAACTGATAACGAGCTAGGACAAACACTTTGCTTCTTACAATTTTTTTTCACTGTAAATACATGAATCGTCTGATTTACATCCACTTCATATTTTCACTCGCCCCACTAACTCGTACGTGGGATCTTCTTCAAAATTGTAGGGTCAAAGTTGTGATGATAAAGTGATGAATGTGTTTGAAGAAGAGGGGTCCTCTATCATCAAAGAGACATGGATGGTTGTGCTGAAGTTTAAAGAGACAAGATCTCAGTTGAAGATCTATTCGACTATACATATATCTTTAGGGTTATTGAGATTCAAAGCATGTCTACCCGACACATCGTGCATTACAATTTCATGATCACTCCATTCATCAAATCGTTTTTAGTCAACACCACGATCTTTTGACTCTTGCGTCTCAATCTCTTTGAATACTAGGCTGAGTTTATATTATTATTAATTTAATTTTTGTTTCCGTCTGGTTGATCTTTAAGGTAAATATACAATATGAGTGACTAGAAAATCAAGTGTGAATTTATTTTTCTTGATAAATATTGTTAGAAAGAAATTGTTTAAGCCTTCTCCAAATCATATTTCAAACATGTTACTGTGTTATGAAAAATAAGTTCTCTTGATACGTTACAAATATTAGACTAGAAAAAAAGAAAACTAAAATGATTCCATTCATCCAAATAAAGAATTTGAAAATTTGTCGACATTGACATTCGATTCAGACACTCTTCATAAAACTGGTCTTATAGTAATTTTCTATCACATAACTAATCTTCTTAGGTCATCAAAAGGACTTGCTTTATTACATTATCATACAGTTGTATGAGGACAATATGGAACCCACTAGAGCAATAAGAGGAAATGGTAATTGGAGGGACTTTTCATGTGTGTCTACCATACTTTGGATACGTGTTGTGCAGATAAAGATGATAATGATTGATAAACGGGGATTATGGGCATGACTATGGGAGGCAAATCTTTGGCAGAGAATCGAGTGAACATTGTCATGTCTTTGCCACTACCGCATAAGTTAACTGCTAATAGTTTCCTATTCTTTTGCCAAACGAATCTTACTGTCAAGTAGTATAAGATAGTGAACGTGTTATAGTCCGATTTGAATTTGAAAGCGAATGTGTATAAATTATAAACAACAAGAAAAAAAAAACTCAATATATCTTATTATTATTTGGAAGTGAATGTTTTATAATCCGATTTTAAATTAGGAAGTTTATTTGTATAAATTATAGGCAGGAAAATAGCCTCAAACACCAGTTTTTTTTTTTTGCCAGCCTTCTAAAATAACCAAGCATGTGATTGGTGTAGCATATATATTAATCAAATCACTCATCTTCTTATCTTTAATCCTATAAAATCTTCGTATAGATTTCTTTTCATTATTTTTATCCATCACCAAAGTTTCTTTATTGTCTCCCTCGTTGTCTTCTCAGATCATTACTTTAATCCCTCAAAACTTGCTTAGTCCGTAACTCAAAGCTAGATCCAAACTTTAGTTCTCTCCCTCTCTCTCTCCAAGTTTTGAGAACGCTCAACATTTCAAGAAAAAACGAAACAATACAAAAAGTTGGTAAGTTTGCATAATGGGTATGATAACAGAGTCAAAGTTCCATGTTCTGGCTGTTGATGATAGTCTCTTTGATCGGAAAATGATAGAGAGATTGCTGCAAAAGTCTTCTTGTCAAGGTAAAAACAAAACAAAAGCCAAAAACTTCCAGCTATGTTATTGGAAAAAACAGAGAAAAAAGATTCTAAAAAAGCTTTCTTCTGTTTGTATGTTTGCAGTAACCACAGTTGATTCAGGCTCCAAAGCTCTAGAGTTTCTGGGGTTGAGAGAAAGTAACGACCCAAATGCACTTGAAACCCATCAGGTTTAGTTCTTTTTCATCATTCATTTTGGTCTGTTCAAAATTTACATTCTTCTTCTTGTTTTTGAATGTTTGTTGGTTTGTGGATTTAAGCAGGAGGTTGAGATCAATCTCATAATCACAGATTACTGTATGCCTGGCATGACTGGTTATGACTTGCTCAAGAAAGTTAAAGAATCATCAGCATTTAAAAGCATTCCCGTAGTAATAATGTCATCAGAGAACGTTCCTGCTAGAATCTCTAGGTAAAAGCCTCTGTTTCTTTTTATTTGTGAATTGGCATTAGTGTTACTTGAATAACAAGTCTTTAACTTTAGACCTAAGACACATTAGCACTGATGTGATTTAAATGTCCTGAAAAAAATTGAACAACAGATGTCTGGAAGAAGGAGCTGAAGAGTTTTTCTTGAAACCAGTAAAGTTGGCTGATGTTACCAAGTTGAAACCTCATATGATGAAAACCAAGTTGAAGAAAGAAGGTGAGAAACCATCAGAAGAAGAGAATGCAACTTTGAAACCGGTGATCGAAATCCTGCCTCTCCACCAAGAACTTGAGTCTGAACAACATGAATCATCAACGTTGAGTAGTAACAAGAGGAAAGCAATGGAAGAAGTGATATCTACTGGCCGATCACGTCCTAAATACAATGATATCACAACCTCGGTCTGACCGGTTCGGTGTCCTGCAGAAGTTTGAAAACTTTTGGTTCAGAGTTTCTTTTCATAGGAATGCTTCTTCTGGTAAATACAGAGAGAATGGAGATAATATGTAGATGATGATGGTAATGGTAACAGTTGTTAAATTGTTATTACTGTATTTCATTATATGAAAAAAAATCATCAAATTCTCAGTTTTGATACTTGTTAGTTTTCTGGTATAAAACAATCTCAAGAGTAAAATCTACCTACTTTTGTTTGAGTTCTTATTTATTTTCAAGCAAAAGAATATATGATTAAGCTTTATAAGCCTTCTGAAGCATTTGTATGATTCATTCTCTCATTCTTTCACAATCAAGTCCAGAAAACCGCTCATTGAGAGAGAGAGAGAGAGAGAGAGAGCGGAAGCAAAAGCACGACGTACACCTCCCACAAATTTCTAAGACCTGGGAACGAAGAAAGATGAGACTACATTTCCTTATATTTTTTGTCCCACATCGGTAACACAAAGCTTTTCTTTGTTGTATATAATAGATTAGTTTACACTGATTGGACGTCGAGCTCGGTAGCGTGGGCTTGTGATCCAAGTGGAGACAATAAGGTGATGGGACATTTAATCGTGCTCATTGGGCCGGGTTTGTGTTGGGCTATATTTGGCCTGTCCATTCCAAGTTGGGAGTTGATGCATGGTGCTTGAGCGAAGGCTTGGGCTTCATGGATCCTATAGCGGAGGAAACTGCGTGAGGCTGGTTTCACAGAGCAGCGTCCACCTCCCGCTCTTGACGGTGGAAGGAGAACGGGCCTTTGCCTTCCGGATCCACTATGACCCAATAAGTCGATTCTGATTGGACCATCACTTTTTTTTCCGGGTATTTTGTTTCTGAGCCCAATATAACGGGCCTTCTCCTTTTTCATTGTTAGGTTATTTTTGATACGTTGATCTTTTTCTTCACGAATAAATTATAAAGCTTTCTTTTTTTTAGTAATTAGTTTTAACTAATAATAATTTTAGTATAAGCAAATAATTTAGATATTTCTCTAAGAATAATTATATTAAGCTTTGCCTTATTTTAATTGCCAAGTTTAATCAAGTCTATTTATATTGACGATTAAAAAAAAGTTTTGCTTTTTCTCATGAAGACCAAGATTGCGTGAAGCAGAAGACAACAAGAACAAGATAGTTTGTTACTTCACTAGCCTCAGAGGAATTCGAAAGACTTATGAGGATTGCTGTTTTGTAAGGACGGTATTGAGAGGGTTTCATGTTGCGGTAGAGGAACGTGATATCTCAATGGACTCTGATTACGGAACAGAGCTTCAGAGTTCACTCGGCCAAGAGAAGAAACCTGTTGGTTTGCCTCAGGTGTTTGTGAGAGGCATCCACATTGGTGGAGTTGAGGAGATCAAGAAACTGAATGATGGTGGTGAACTGGGAGAGATGTTTAAAGGGTTACCTGTTTGTGGATCCGTGGGAGCTTGCGAAAGCTGTGGGGATGCAAGGTTTGTGTTGTGTGCTAATTGTGGCGGTAGTACTAAAGTGTTCGAGGGACAAGAAGATGGGTTCAAGATGCAATGGGTGCAATGGAGTGGATTGGTACGTTGTGAGAAATGTTGTCTCTAGTGATTGGTTGATGTTGATGTGCAGAAGAAAAATATTTAGGGATGTACTTGTTATTGTTTCAGGCGTAAGTTATCATGTCATTTTAGGCATCAACTGTTTTTTCACAAAATTGAATGTTTAGGTCATACTTTTGATCTTCAGAAAGTATTTAGATCTAAGTTTGTTGATTGCTAATTTACAGATTATCATGTCTACTACGTAATAAATAAATAATACTATAATGGTCATTTGTAAAACTCATATGTGTTTCTGGTGTTGTTATATGTGTCTCATTAGTGATAGTAGAAAAATTCCACCACACGTTGTAAAAAAAGAAAAAAAAAAGAGACGACCTACCACAAACGTAACAAATTACCCTTGAAAGCATATTTAAAATGGTTTTATTTCTAAGTACTTTTGACATTTATGGTTATTTTAAAAAAATTCTTACATCTCATATTTTCTGTTTCCTGGTTGATTTGGAAAAGAAATATATTGATTTTTGATGGAAAATATAATACAGCCAAGCAAATGTTTTATATGCCAAGAAAGCGAAGTATGAAATGAACACTGACCGAAGACACAAGATCGGATTGATTGGGCTCTACATTGTTGAGATGACAATGACACTCCCGTAAATATTGGCTTTTCTACTTTTCATTTGTTTCTATCCTTTCTTTTTTGTTTTGAACTTTATTGATAAGATCCTTTCTTCTATCCTTCACATATATCGATAATATGATCAAAGGTGTTTCGTCATGTAATGTCCCGATCCCTTTGTGTTAATCTTCACACGACAGCTGATTAGAGATGACAAAACTGATTGTTTCCATTCTAAGTTTATCTATCAATTATCAAATGATCACATTTTCATTATTAATGTTTTAAATTCTCTCAATTTATGAAGAGCGATTTACAAATATATTATGCCGTCTTTTTGTAATCTCACCTAATTAAACTTTTAGTATAATCTTTTCTTTTATCAGATCTTAAGGATTTTTTTTTTTAACACAATCGGATCTTATGTATAAAGAACAAAACTTGGGTTCACCCCCTGTGGTGAACTCTCAGATTCACCTTAATTGTCAGCACCAATCAAAGTGCCATGTAAGATTAATAAAAAAAGGAAACAAAATTAAAAAAAGAAAAGAAATAAAAAGACGTAGACTAATTTTTTAACGCCATTCATGGCTTCTTCTTCATCACCTACACAAAATATTGAAAGCTTTTTTATCATCCACACAGAATATTGAAAGCTTTATTTGTCAAATTGGTAAACCCAAAACATTAAACCCTAAATCCTTGAATAAATTCTAAAAACTAAACTTTAAACCCTTGGATAAACCCTACACTTTTGGGTAAACTCTAAACCTTTGGAATATCTCTTTACCCAAGGGTTTAGAGTTTACCTAAAGTTTTAGGGTTTACCCAAGGATTTAGGGTTTAGTATTTTGGGTTTAGATTTAAGATATAAGAGAAGAGGATTATAGACACCAATTTGACAAATAAAACTTTCAATATTCTGTGTAGATGATAAAAAAACTTTTAAAATTATGTGTTGGTGATGAAGAAGAAGCCATAGATGGCGTTACAAAAATTAGTCGACCTATTTTTCACTTCTTTCCCTTTTTTTTCTTTTTAATTTTGTTTCCTTTTTTTATTAATCTTACATGGCACTTTGATTGGTGCTAACAATCGAGGTGAATTTGAGAGTTCATCATAGGGAGTGAACCCAAGTCTTGTCCATGTATAAAATGGTAGAATTACAAGAAAACGCATGTGTTCGACAAGAGTCAAACTGCGAACTAAAAAAGTGGACCAATGTTAAACAAAAGAGGCATTGGGCTACCAGTAATATTGGTTCAACAGGTTGAACCATCCCAAGTTTACTAAAAGAATTAAAGTGTGAATTTCCGACGGTAACATTGTAAAGAAAGACAAACGCTATAAAGATATCAGCTCATAATCCTACTTTTGGAAATATGATTAGATGCAAAACTTGAAGATAGCTAATCTGGACAACAATTATTTTCCAATATTACCTGTTTTATGATTAACACGTCCCAAAAAAGTTATGATATACAGCAATTGACAGTCCATGTGGAATGTGTGAATTGCATACCGTCTCAAACGACGATGGATAATCAGCCACACAACAAATATATAAAAAACTATTCAAACTTTTCCAAGTGATGAAAAAACTATAAAGAATGGTATATTTCTGTTGTGTATGTATAATATGGTTATATTTATATACTCAATAAGACATTGCTGATGCAAATACATACAAAAACTTCAATCTAAAGACAGTTCTCGAATGAAGGATAAAACAAAACAATGTGAAATTATTTTCGTGATAGGTAAATCTGACAATTTCTTAACCATACAACATTTTCTGTGACAGAAACTATGTTAAATTTAAATAATTTTGAAGTGGACGACAAAAAAAAAAAATTTGAAGTGTCCCCAATATAATTTATTGGTATGCATACACAAATTTCTGGAAATATCGAGAGATCAGGGTAGAAAGATAAGGAATTAATTGATGGCAAAACTAAACAAAGAAATAATCAATACAATTACAGAGAACTAGATTAAACATTTCTAGAGAAATAGATTAAAAAGATCAAATAACCTAAGTCTTTTAATTATATAATGCATGATCTTAAACTCTTCAATGCCACTCTTCTTCGTACTCTACTTGTATGTCCGCATTTCCATAACCAAAAGAAAATATATGAAAATACAAAGAACTAAATTAATAAATATATTTTGAGTATCTTAATGGCCGAGATAGAGACTGAAAGAGAACTAGAAGTGATGTTGATGATGGTTATGATACATAGTAGATGGGTCATGATGATGTCGACTCATACCTTCCCTCTGACTGTTATGGTCGTCTCCATGATCCCGACCCGGACCCATCTGACCCGCACCAGCTCCAAGATTGAGATACACAAATCTTGAATCCAAATTGTTATTACTTCCTCCACTACTTCCACTATTGCGCTCATCGTTCATCTGAGAGTAAATCGTGTTGTTGTGATCATTGTTGTTTCCTTCTTCTCGAGATATCACCATCGCAGCGGATTGAACAAGCTCAAGGCAGAGCCTTAGCTTGTTCGGTTCAATGTGAGTCAATCCAGGAACTGCCCCCTTGAACAAGAAATCAGAAGTTAACGTCCTAAGGATATCAAGAGGAGTGATTCCACCGACCGTCCTTACATTTGGATCGGCATGGTGGTCTAACAGAACAGCCACCATGTCAGGAGAGACCATTTCAGCGGCGATGTGCAACGGTGTTTTCCCCGCGGAACCTGCCGGGTAATTCACATCGGCTGCTCCAAGCTCAAGCAAAGCCTTCACAACTTCTCTACTACAGCTTTCAACAGCGTAATGCAATGCCAATGACTCATCAAGATTGAGTCCTTCTCCCATAACCATTAGCTTAACTAGCTCCACATCTGATGAATCCAAAGCTCGTCTCATCCTTCTTATCTTTTGATCTTCGAGGTCTTGAGCAACTGTGAGATCATGTTGGTGGTGATGTGGCATTAGAGAACGTCGAGCTATTGAAGATTTGAGACGAAGCTCTTCAATCTTGGCGACAACATCCATGGTGAGATGCTTGGCTAGAATCTCTGGTGGGAGACCTGATTTGGCTACTAAGTGAGAGCAAGTGGTCCATAACTGATGCATGTCTTGCTTCCTTGATGCTATTAACACTTTCATCACATCTTCTATTGAGGCTTTCTCCACCATGCTTACTAGTTGTTTCTGCCAATAATACAAATAGTTTATTGGTTAGTGTTATATACAAAGAACCGACATTTTTAGCAAGTGGGTATTATTTCCCAAAATTAGGTTATGTTTTTTTTTTTCATTTTGCTGTCATCTCAGTAGGTTTTGATGTTTTGATTGTGGAGTAGGTTTCATTCGTTATGTATGGATTATTATCGAAACACACAAATGAGGAAATTAAAATTGAGGGAATAGTGGGATTGTTATAAGAAATTAAGACTACATAAGTGAATAGATCCAACTACATGATAAGGCTCTTCAAAGTTTCTACTTTGGGGAAAATTAAATGCACATCCGTGCAACTAAACTAACGTTTTCTAATTTTGGAAAACTTGGGAAGATGGTTTATTCGCAAGAAAATAATATCATTTATTCATGAAATTAAAAAAAACAATAAAGATTAGTTAACATATAATTGAAAAGCGATTAGAAACCATAACAGATTAAAACTATTAACAAAGAGGTGGAAACATGTTCTTCCCTTAGGATGTGCATGGAGAAGTAAACTGAGTCGAGAGAGAAAGAGAAACCTGAGTGAGCAATGCGAGCTGCTCGACGCCGAAGTAACGAGAGGCGGCTAGAGTATCAAGAGCAAGATCGACGGCAGCTGAGCAATGGGTATGCCAACATCCTCTCTCTCCACAGTTAGGTCTCGGCTCGTGTTTCTGCGGCACGATCGAGACTTGTCCGCTATAAAGAAACTGAAGCAGCAGAAGAAACACCTCGTAACCGACTGAGTTCACTGGTATGACTCCAGCTGGGGCCTGGGAGCCTCTTGTTGGGCTAACGGGTACTGATCCATGTCGGGTCGGGTCTATGCCTGCACCGGGTTGTGGTGGGTCGGTCCCACAGAAGAATTTTCGGAAGAAAAGACTCCGAGCGGCGAGGATGCAACGGTGAGCGTGAACTAGACGACCTTCAACGCTGAAGGTTACGTCGGAGAAAGCTTGACCGTTGATTAGAAGGTTTAGGAAATCTAACGACAGAGATCTCAGGGATTCCTCGAGGCTGCTCATTTCTTGATTCTTCAAGTCTCTTTAGGAAAAGTTAGGGTTTAGCAAGAACTCTTAGGCAAAAAACAAGAAAAAAAAATCAAAAACCAGAAAAATAGTTGCCTCCTTTGGTTGATTTTGTTGGCTGGCGAGAGGATGAAGATAAGGATTATCTTTTGTATTTGAAAAAGGAGAAAAAATTACCAGGGAGAAAATCTTAAGCTTTTAAAGATCTTTTGAAGCTTTCTTGCTCTTCTATGAGAGAGAGAAAGAAGGATTCTTATGCTTTGTGGTCTTAGATATTTTTTGTGTGTGCGCGTGTGTGTGTGTGTGAGAGAGAGAGAAAGAGATTGAGTGGATGAACCAGGCGGCTCACATCTTTAAAGTTTTAAACCAGGATGGTTAAAAACTGTGTACTGTTTTGTCTTGATAGCCATTTTAAAGCTTAGTCTTCTTTTTTTTATCACATTTAAAGCATTAGTCAATGGGGAGATTTAGTGATTTGGTTACCAAAAGGGGAAAATAATTATTAAGTAGAAAAGAAGAAAAGATGGGCCAAATTAATCTTCTTATGGAAATAAATATAAATAATCAACGTCATTAGCATCTCACTGATCAAAATCTTACTATTTTGAGCATTAGATTTCCATAACAAGACGCATTGATTGAGTAGGATAATATATAAAACCAAAACCCTCGGCAATTGTCTTTTTGGCTTGATACAGAACATGTGAAAGCCTGAACAACAACACGGGTGTAATATGCAAATCCAATGCAATGCAAGGATGTGTCCTGGAGATGGGATAAAATGGTAAAACCGGGAGGATACCATTTTAAAATGGTAAGAACATAGGCCTAATTAAGTTAAAAGACAGAAGAGTGAAATAATTTTCATCACTGTAGTGAAATCTGATTTGATGGGTTTCTGTTTGACCGTTGGACCAATCCTCCCACCCGCTTCTCTACCTTTCTCTTTTTTTTTGTCATCTGATTTGAATTCATTTTATTTTTATTTTATGAAAGAATTCATTTTATTTTTCTGGCCAAGTATTCAATATTATGAGAGTATTCTAAACCAAAATGAGACTAGTCTCCATATTCTATGAAAAAGCCGGTTTTTTTAACAATTTTTATCGTATACACTTTTGCAACAATCAAAATTTTGATGAATTTACTTTTCTCATGTGTGATCACTAAAGGGCATATACGATTACTCGTTTTCATGTCATCATAGCAACGTAGCAAATTATTATTTGTTTGATCTAATTTTTTTAACTATATTTGTATAAGTATAGCTAAAAATACCAGTTATCATAAAAGTAAAACAAGGATGTTTATTATTCGTGTAAAATATCAAGAATCAAATCAATCTGCAGGTAGAGAATATGAAACATCCAACGAAATAAGTCAAGACGTGGCTCTGATAATGGCGCTGTCGTGGTCCGAACCTATATATTCACCAGCTGAGAAAGCTGTATTTCACAAGTTAGACCAATCAAAATCAAATACATTCCTGTTTGGCAAAATATCACTAATATTTGATTATTTTCCAATAAAGAAGTTATAAAAAATGGGAAATAGTGGGAAGGCCATGGAGAAGCGTGTCGGCCGGATCGATAGGGTCCTTCTGTTGGGTTTTCTTCTATTATCATTACGAAACTCAAGTAACCAAACCGATACAAAACTCTATTGATATTAGTCTAATTTATGACTGACCAAAAAATTTGATTTGTGAGGTTTTGACGAGATGATTGGATGAATTTTTCTATAATTATTCTATCTTGTACGAACTATTTCTCGATAGTATATCCACATCATGCGCGCGAGTGAGAGTATATTTATTTTGAAACAAAATCTTTGAATATTGCTATTTATCTTTTTTTGGGTCAAAAAATTGCTATTTATTTCTTTGCTTAATTTAGGGGTAAAAGATAGTGAAAAAAAAATATGAGAAAAAAGAATGACAACACAAAGAGCACTGACAGTCGTATGATAAGGAAGTGGTTTAATCTGACGTTTGACTTGTCTTTTCATTCTCTCTCTTCGTTTCAATTTACATTATTTACTTTAGTCCACCTTGCATCAAAACGTTATTTTCTACTCAAAAAAACACAATAAAATGATTCTTATGCACATCGACATATTCTATTTCCCGGATTTTTCTTTTTGTTTTTAATTTTCGGACATATATATAACATAATACGTTCTCCGTTTTAAAAAGATGCATATTCTATAGAAATTTTTTATATTTTAAATATAATTTTTGTCAAATAATAATTAAAAATTATGAAGTTCAAAAACATTAGTTGTATTTTGTAAAATTTTATTGGTTTAAAATATAAAATTATAGAAAGCTATACATGTATTACTAAATTTTAATATGTTTTATTAATAAATATGAAAATTCTAAAACATATTCCATCTGTATTATTTTAAAAGGTGTTTAAAGTTTTTCCATAAATATTAAAAAAATATAAATTTTTATGCAATTTATTTTGGTAATATAAAATATAACTAATTCAATCAATAAAAATAAGATGCAATATTTTGTAATTGGTCACAAATTTCAAATGACATTAAATTTTATCTAAAATTGTGAGAATATAACTTATTTATGAAACAAAAATAAAAATTTTAAATACCACTTAAAGTGATAAGGAGGATTGTTATTTTTAAACGGAGGGAATACATTTCTGAAAGACATTCTCGTCGTCGTGTTTGGCCCTGTCTTGAGTTTTGTGTTTCCCCACTCGTTTTAATAATTGGTCTTTTCTTGTCAACCCTTAAGTGGTCTATTACTAGCTATGAGTAGTGTTTTATAAAAGAAATAAGATGTTATATCCTTAAACAGAATGATTAAGGATTCAAAGTGTGTAATTCTTTTATCAACGCATAGCTAGCATAAACTGTCCAAATGTAAGAGAGTTTGGAAACTAGTTTTCTCGAAGGTAAAAAAATTATAAATTTTATTAGAATTTAACTGATAAGAATTCATGTGTTTTTGAATCAGCCCTAATTAATGCTTGTTTTCTCAAAACCTTAGCATGACTATCCCATCTTAGTTTAAGTTTAAACCAGGCTTTTAGAGAAACGTCTCTAGTTTTTGTATTTCCAACAAAATTAAACTAAACAGCTCAATTTGTATGAACAAAAAAATATTTCAATATGTAACACTTTTGTTTTCGTTTTGTCTTACAAAATATATATTATATTATGTTCGCGGGAAGACAATGTCGTCCTCTCGTCATGAACATTAATTAAGCAGATCGAATGGATTTCTGAAGTGGAAATTCTCCAGGAAAGCTCGAAGATCTGGTGGCTCGCCAGTGAACGATCTTTGTTAGGGGATAACCGAATGGTCAGTGGCAAAGCTAGACGAAGTTTTCTTGGATAATTCCAATTAATTTAAGGAGCAAATTAACTCAGTAAAATAGAGTTTAGTGAGTTAAGGAAAAAAGAAAATATATCGAGTTTAGGATTTATGTTTCCTTATTATTATTACGTTAATGAGTAGCTTACTCTTATATACAGAATTCTTATGGAGATATGTAACATAAGAAAAACACATTCATTGATTTAGTTTTGAAAGAATTTCTAAATCTAATAAAAAGAGTTAGTTCTTATAATCTTTTGTGTTTTTGCAACTTTAAAGTTTTAGGAGGTTCAATCTCACGATTAACATAGAACATAAATCTTACTAAGCTAGTTTTGCAATATTTTCCAGTTTTGTTCTTAAAATATAAGCTAATTTTTTCTACATACAAAATCCACCTGGATCAATTAACCCACTTCCCATAGAGCTGCCTCCGCCACTAGAAATGGTGATTGATGATTAGAAGATAGTCATCAGGGCGGAGGCTGGTATTGATTTTCGAAGAGCGTGCAAGTGTTGATGGTTCTTCCACTCAGAATGGCGGTTCTTGACGGGACTGTTTTTCGTCAGTCTGGTTCTTATCATCGCCATCGCGAATGTTGGATTACGTGTGTGTCTTGAATCTTTGTGGTGGTTTGAGTCTCGGATAGCTAGCAGTGGCTAGTGTTTGGAGGTGGATCTTCTTCTTTAGGGTTGAAGGTTTACAGCCGCAGGACAACTACGTGTGTGACTACAAGTGAAGTCAACTGGCGGGGGATCGATAACTGGTCTTGGACACACTGGTGACGTGAAACTCTGGAAGCGGTGGCCGCTATGTTCAATGGAGGTGGGAGTTTGCTCCCCTGTTTCTTTTGTAAATCTTATAACATTGTATTTTGTACGCTTTGAGGCTCCGGATGAAGGTGCGGTTGAGTAGTGAGTTTTCTCGGATATTTTTTATTTTTTATGGTTTTTGTCTTTGTTTCGCCATAGTGCTGGTGTGTGGTCATCTGAACATGTGGTTCAGATGAAGGTTCCTGCTCTTCACAAAGAGCTTTTATGGTTCATGCTCTTTTGCTATGTGTGTGGTCAAATTTTCAGCTTATCGTTAGACAATTAAGTTTAGTTTCTATTATCTCTTGATAGGTTATGGTTTAGTCGAAGGAGTTTAGTTTGTAGCTTGATGTTCCAGTTAGTTTTTAGTTGTCTATTTTTTATCGTTTTTCTCGTTTAGGCTTGATTTCCGGGGAAATTTATATATTTCGTCGGCTTTAGTATTTCACCGATGTATTTTAACAAGAATATAAATGAAAAATCTGTTGAAAAAAAAAGAGAAGAATGGTACCCACAGGTTGCATTTTATCCCCACTCATTTTATTCTCCTTTTTCTTTTCTTATCGCAAGAAATTATTTTATGTCATTTGATTGCTTTTTGTTTTTCATTTCCCGACAGCTTAAATTTTCTATTATATATACAAGATTGTGGAAAAAGTTAAAAAGAAGCTATCAAAACACTTAAATATTTTTGACAAAAAAAACACTTAAATATTAAATAATTAAAGATTGATGCGTGGAGAAATAGAGATCACTATATTTCTAAACAACTTAATAATTAAGGAGGGTCTATTCAATTTAACTTTTGATGTAATTTGTTTTTTTAATGGAGTTTTAGATGATTTCAATAAATTGCAGAGATTTAGGTGATTTTTATTAAACTACTCTAGAAAATCATCTAAAACTATGAGATTTGAGTTTTAATTTTTTTTAACTAAGAAACTCCACCCAAACACCCTAGAATCACCTGAAAATTTTAAAATTCCACAACTTAAAATATTTTTAATAACGGTGGATTTCAGAGTACTTTACAAAATGTTAAGTTCAATAACAGTGAATTTTAAATGAGCTTTTAAAATTCATGTTTGAATAACAGTGAATTTGTCATTTTAATACAAATCACCTAAAACTCTCAGTTGAATACATCCCCCTAAGAGTCTCACTCAGCTATTTTCTTCTTCTTTAACTATTTTACTGGAAAACTAAAAAAATATGTATTATTCGTTTTTTTTTCACAAATTAAAATATAAATATCCATCTATTTCATAATATATAATAATATATGATGTTTTAACTTAGTAAACAAAAATTAGAAAACTTATTTTCTTTTACTAATTGAACAGATAGAATAAAAATTAACTTTAAAATCTCAAAAATCTTAGATTTTAAGACAACATAAACATTTTAAAACATTATATAATTTGAAATATAAGAAGTGTATGATTTAAGAGGAGACCATATCACATAGAAGTATGTGTGAATTGTGTTTATTAATAGTTAAGTATCCGTACTAATTTAATTATATATATCAAGAACACAATGAAACAATTTAAACTAGTCACATGACTAATTAATCATGTATAATTTGGCAATTTCCACTGTTCTTAAGCAGTGAACAACTAATGAATGGCTATGAACTATAGAAACAGACTCGCCCAAGAATGTGTTTAAAAGAAAGAAACGTGTGGGATACACAGACATTTTACCGAGTTGACACGTGGAAAAAATCTCCTTCTCCAAAGTGACGTGGACGCAGGAGATGGTAGATATGTTAACTTTATTGTATAAGATTATATACTTTTCAATTTATTACCAACCTTGAATTTTTGACAAACCAAACATACAGATTAATTTATTGATAAATATGGTGAGGCAAAGTTATATAGTTTTCAATGCATTACCAACCTCGGACTCGTTAGAACTATCAACTCAATACAATTTCCTTTTGAGTTGTATGGAGTTCTCAAGAATATCAAATTTTTATCTTCGCACTTTAATTTTATTTGCTTCTCTCATGTTTCACATTTTGTAACAGCCGGGCTGATCCTGTGCCGAGAAACTATCTATTTTTACCTTCTCTGCATTAAACTCTTACCAGTTAACGTATGGGTTGTTGTTCAAAAAAAAAATATGGTGAGGCCAATGATATGCAAATCATTTTAATTTTTTGGTAAAAGGATATGCAAATATTGTGTATGGCGAATCCCGCATACAATATAAATATGGTAATTCAGTTCGTTATTTGAATCTTAGATTAATTTCGATGTTTGCAATAGTCAAAATGACAACCATGGAAGGAACATGCCATGCGTTATCTTCCTTCAACTTATTTCATACACCTAATCCCTTGCTTTCTTGATTGCTTTGTTTATGTTGTTGTCAGTTTTCCTCGTAAAAACATCTCTAATCCTATTATATAATTTACTGCAAAATAAAGTATGAAAATCAGTAATTAACAAACAAAAAAATAATTACTATATTTATGAAATAATCATTTTTTATTTTTTATTCCTTAATTTTGCAGTAAAATATGAAGTGTGATTAGATACATTTTTAATCTATTGTTGTTGTTTCTTTTGTATGTCAGTGTCAATGTTTTGCTCCGAAATATCTTCTTTTCCAGTTGAATATTTAATTATAATTATATTAAAAATTGAAAAAATATTTGAGCAAATTTTTTTTTTGGAAAAATAACTTAGACTGTGTTCGAAAATACAAGCATCATCTCTATATATGTTATATCATATGCTTTTTTTTTTGTCACAAGTTATATCATATGCTAAAAGTTATCTAAATAGATGACGAACGCATTGAATGCAGCCAAAAATAGCATGAACCCCAAGAAGTTCTACTCTTCACAGTCATCTCCAAGTGGAACTCCTGAAGTTTATATATCAAATAACTCATATACTAAGTGTCCACCAATAATCTATCTCTACGCTTTGAATGCAAACCATTGGCTGAGGTCGATCGAACTTTTTGACTTGTAGCCTCGAGTTGTAGGGTTATTGTGAAATAGTATAGGTATGTATACGTTGTTCAAAAAAAAGTATAGCTATGTATACTGAGATATATATATATATATTTATATATATATATATATATAGAGAGAGAGAGAGAGAGAGAGGAGGAAGTGGAACCCAAACTTAATTTTGTGAGCTGTTGATTCGAATGTTGATGGAAAATCCACAGTAAACGAGAAGTGGATGAGCATAAGAAATTAGGTTCTTGTGGAAGGACTATCGGGTCAACACACAACTTAAATTCTCTTTTAAGTTGTTGTGGTGGAAAACGTATATCATTGTGATGATATTGTCTCTCTTAATGTGTGTGTTGGGGAAAGTCACCAAATATGTCATCCATCTATACCATCCGTTCGACTACTCCAAAGATCAAGACCTCATGGCAACTGAAAAACCATTATATGGAACTAATTACTGTATATAAACAAAAATAACAGTTAAATATCTAAATAAAAGTGTAAAATAATTACTGATAATATGGATCCATAAAATATGGAAATAACATTTCATATCTTGGATTCTTAAGACATTGTCTAGTCTAATTATATAGTCGTATTTAAGATATAATAAATAACCCTTTTTAGCAACTGATATAATAAATAAACAATATGGGTTTGTAAATAAACAACTGATATAATAGATATACAACTGATAGTATAAATTAAGACAATCTTAGGGGTTCGAAACAAAATGAGCTATGCGTTTGTATATGTTGACTTGCATATTGTCTCGCAACAAACCCTTTAACAGAAAAGGTTGTCTCGCAACTCTGTTAATTTGTTCCAATATAAAAAAGGAGAAAAATCTGTGAACAAAAAAAAGGAGAAAAATCTGACTTCGTATTGTGGTGATAGGATATTAGAGTTCTCGAGGGAACTTTTAAAGTTGACAAACGTCACTTTGAAACATTTGACCGAAATATTTATATTGGCCGCATGATATATGTAACAGGGATTTTTGGATTTTGTAAAAAAAGTCCAATATACTTCTGTTTTTACAACATCCTCGCACTATCTTCTACGGTTCACTTTATTTTCTATTATAAAATAGAATAATTCTATAATAAAATTATGATATATTTCAATAATATTATATTTTAGAATATAGAATAATAAACAAAAAAGTAAATTATTTTATATATAGAGTAAACTTCTTTTTTTTTTTTTAAGTAAATTTATTTTTTACGGCGAAAACTAGAATGAAATTGGAAATACTCTTACGTTCTAGCTGTTTAAAATTATTGGGATTTGATAACAAGTAATTTTCATTTCTCAGTTTGTGTTTTTAATCTTCACAGGTATCATATCGACCTGTCTATGTATTAATATATCATATGCACCATCCTCCTGATATACGAAGAATTGATTATATGTAACTTTGTTTTTCCTAATGCGTTCTGGAAGGATAAAAACAGTTTATATAATAATCTCCAGGCCACTTCGAATCAAGTCCCTTGTGATCAACTTGTCTTAGTAGTCATACGAACCGGAAAAAATGTGTATACATAGTTGATTCCTATCTATAGCATTCTTGCAAAGTTCTCATAAAACTAGCCATTGAAGAGGAAAACGAATGCATAAAGAAAAGTAAAGACATTTGTCAACATTTATTGTCCAATATGATAGAGATTTATAAATATTTTTCTTTACACAGCTAAATATTTGGTAAGTTTCTGTTCAAATTTCAAATATATTTTCTAATCGGAATCTCCAAATAATATTGACTTTCAAACTGATTCAAATTAAAATTTTAGATAACTTACACAAACATCCCCCTAAAACCTTGATCGTATTCATACAATTTGCATTGAAAATCATCTACTTTTCAAAAGGTTCCTTAGAAAATGGCTAACTGAAGCCCGCTAACCAAAAAAAAAAACAAGCGAAGTAGTAATAATTATGTATATGTATTGATCCCATAGGTAATTCTGGCTCTTCATTTTATAAAATCAAACTTCTGGCTCTTTCATTTCAAATTCTTGAGTTGCTAATAAATTGTCGTTAATCAATTTAAAACGTCCAGACACAGACTTTGACAAAAAAAAAAAAAACGTCCAGACACAGATACAAAAGAAGTATATGCATTGCTAATTTCATAATGTATACACGACAAAAGAGTGATACATAATTTCATAATGTATTATGGGGCACATGAAGAGGCCCCGCTCTTAATGTCATCATCCCAAGGAAGGATAAAGACAATTAATCCATCATTTTTACACTCTATGCTTTTGTCATATAAAATTTTATAAAGTACTCACTATTGGGAACCAAATATGAATATAAAAAGATTTTAACTCTCAATTCCAACATTATTTAACATATATAATTTGTGTGACACATGGACCCATTTATCAAATTAACACAAAAGAATCTCTACTTTACCCTAAATCTAATATAATTTAAATAATTACATGTTTGATTCTTCCCAAAATTTAAACTTTCTTCTTTTCATCAAGTATCAAGTGTGTGCTCTTCTTTAATTTCCATTTGCTTTCTCTTGTCAAGTCCCTTTCCCATTATAAGAAAGATTTTGCATTATATATTATTCTGTGCGGAATTTGAATAACTATGGTGTTGGGGCACTGATTTCCACCTGACATAATTGTGGTCTAGCTAGAGCTTAAGTCTCAGTCTCGTATTGATGCGTCTCTCTCAGTCAATGTAAAATGTTCAGTTTTATTAAATGCATAATGATGCGTGCCTTTGCATAAAAGCAGAGGTGAAAGACCTTTGGTTTGAACCAGAAGCTCTTACAAAATTCCTTTTGTTTCGGGATATATAGGGAGTTCAGAAGACAGAAATTGAAAGTTGGATGCTGGAGTTAAGAGGTACCTGAGACACTCTGTTTCTGTGATGACTGTGACCATTGAGCTTTGCTGTTCTCTATCATCTTTGTGCTAAGGGGCATTCTTGACTTTTCTTTATCTTAAATCAAAATGTTCATTCAACTATTTATTGGCTTGTTGTCATCATTTACACTGTGCATTTGCACAAAACAAGATTTGAATTCGACTAAAAATCCACAGTAAATATTATTCTTTAATGTAACATCTCATTTTCTACTTTAAAAAAAAAAACATCTCATTTTCGTTATACATATATTTCACAAATAACCCCTATATTAGTATATATTATTATTCTTTGTCAACTTATTTTTGTTCATCAAGTTCTTATTGGATCTGTTTTTATATCGTATCTTCAGCATCTTTCTTTGACAAGACGTATACTTGTCTGATTGGAAATCATAACAAGAAACACGTACTTGTGTGATTGATATCTCCGTAACAGTATTTTATCTTCATATACATTCTTGTAGCCAGGGCCGGCCCTGAGATTTTGGGAGTCTACATTGTCTATGTAAAAAAAATTTGGAGGCTTAGAAAATTTTTTTGGAGGTTTATGTCTATGTAATTTTTTTCAAAAATTTCAGAGGTATGTTACAAATGTTTCATTACGCATGACTCAGGACCGACCCTGCTTGTAGCATGATTTACAAAGGAAAATGGTCTAAAACAAAATAACTAGACGATGGCCAGAAATTATTTAAACAGAAAATAATTGTTTGCATATCAAAACGAAGAAAGCTTAGTATTATATAGTCGAGGAATAATGTAATCAGCAAATATTTAATGTGTAATTAACTAATTGAAATAAGTCATTTAACCCAAAAGTAGAAATCTGAGAAGGGAAAGCATATTTCCACGGATGAAAATATAATTACTGCAAACAAATTGCTAACATTTCAGATGAATTTAAATGCTGTGTAATTTTCCAGCAAGGAGAAATATTTTTCTTTATGTAAAACAACAGATTATAAGATTAAATTTTCTCTAAATCCACATGTGTATTCGACTGGCTATACAATTTATATTTTCATGTACATCCTAAAATTCCACCCAAAATTTGGTGGCAAATGAACTAGATAATGGCTAAACATATTTTTAAAATTCAAGAATTTATAGATGACAAATAATAAAATTGTCATTAATAGGTGCCATTGAAGATATATATACTATTAACAAATATGTTTCACCTTAGTTAAAAAAAAGTTATACTCTTCTAAGGAAAATAATATATGCAATGCAAAAAGAATACCACCCAGTTCTTATTTAGTTCTGATCAATATCAATTTTTTTATAAATGTCTTACTAACTTCTTTTTTTTTCTGTTTTTGATCAACTATCTTTAACTTCAATCGTGAAAACTGAACAACTTGTGCTAAGTCTAGAATATAGTGGTAGAAAAACACTTACATAATAATTCAAGCTATATATGGTGATGTTAAACTTCTGGACGCGACCAGAAAATAGTGTTTTAATAGGTAAAATCAAATAATTGAGTCAATGGTGAAACAAGTTGGCTATAATTAACCCTTTTTGATAGAGGGACCAACGGAAGGTGAAATAACAATGGTCCTACAAAAGAAACTCGACATGATTTTAATGAGGATTTACCATTAAATTTGGTTGTCACTTTCATAGACTTTTCACCAATTTCCAGACCTCTCACTTTAACATTCAGTTAATTTCATTATTTTACATTTTGTAAGCATTAATCATCCTTGCCAGGAGTATCAGTTAAACTAATTACTGATAACCGTTTTTCAACTATTTACCACCAACCTACTGATATTATTTTAGTTGTAAGAAAATGTGGACAAGAAAAAAGTACTTTAGTCACAAATGCTAAAGTAATACTCCATCATATAAAGTGTAATCTCCAATATGTTTTCGTATGCTGAGTAATTGGCATTTTAATTTATTAGATTGGGCTAAATAGAATCTTAGAATTTTAAAAGCCCATCCAACCTTTTCAGAGGAAATCTAGAAGAGAGAGAAATCGGTTTCAAAATTCTTCTGTCCTTAATTAACTAAAGATGGTCTAGATTCAAATTAGAGGTTTTATTCTCTTAAACACACATATTTTATTAAAATAAAGGTGTTGATTATTTTGGTGTTGGCTCGTAGAATTTAGATGTTGTGGTGTCGGAGATGCCGTCTATGGCTTCTCAGAAACAGTATATTAGGCTTTCATCCTTTCGTTTTACATTATCACGGGGTTTGGTTCCAGTCTCATCATTGAACTTGTCAACAAGGATTTGTGATGATATGCTCTTGTTTCCCATTGTTATTCTTGGTTCTGCTGTCACTGATTCCAACCTAGGCGTATTAAAGTTAATTATACTTTGGTTTTCAGAGCCGATCTTTTGGCGAGGTTTGTAGAAGCTTTAGGTGGTATGTAAGTTTATATTTTCTCTCGGTGACTCCAATCAGCATTCAACATATCCCAATGCTATGGGCTTTCAATTGATTTTCCATGGTAGTGTTGCCGCTTATACTTTTTGCAGGTCTTAGAATATGTTTGGTTCAAGTTGCAGTGGTCTTACTCGTGTCCGTCTTTGTGTTACCGTTCTTGGTTTGGAGGTTCTTTGGTCTTTCGGTCCAAGATAGGGTTTTGGCATCATAGGCAATGTATAGCGGGGTTATTGGGCATGCTTCATGGGTTAGTGTCCTTTCGCTCCTTTCTCTTCTAGTTCGTCTAGCGTTTCAGCGACAGTGTTGGTTATGAACCTTGTGGCGTTTATAGGAAACCAGTTACTCCAGAAACAACACATGAAGTTCCAGCATAAAAAAAGAGAGGAAACCTTCATTTTTATGTAGTCATCAGGGAAGGTTGAAAATGACAACTGATTTCTCAGAATTCTAAATGCAGACTAGCGGAATAAGCAGTATTTAATAGGTGGACGAAACTAGTTTTTGTAACAAATTAACTTGAATTTTTTTGTTCAAAACCAGTTTGTGAACGGATCTGATTTTATGATTTTTCGGGTTGAACAAATATATATTAAGAAAACATGGGACTGTAGATAAGAAATGGGACCGTGAGTATCGACTGGAGATGGCAGAGTTTACAGAAGTCGACGTTAAGAGAAACCATTTCTTGTAGCTCCAGCTTCCTCGGGGATAGAATCTTTTGCTAAAGCCACATGCTACATTTTTGTCCTCTTTCTCTCTTACCGCACACGATACTACACAACATATCTTATAGCTATGGTTACATGTGGTGATTACTAGTTTGCTTGCAAGTTATTAATGATCATTACTTGTCACTAATTACAGTAGAACCTCTATAAATTAATAATGTTGGGACTTTAAAATTTTATTAATTTATAGAGATATTAATTTATAAAAGTTTCCATATTTAGATTTTTTTCTATTTTTAAATATTTTTATTTATAAAAAAAAGAAAATATTTTATTTTACCGTATGTACATTATTTAAATTTTAGAAATTTGACTTTCATATTGTTTTATTATCTTATTTTGTGTATATTTTTATGTTTCATAGAATTGTTAAGTGGTTTTCGGTATAATTTTACCAAATATTATTAAAATATATTGAAATGTTAAGAAAAACAAAGAATTTTCATTGTGAATATAAAACCAACAATATAATATTTAGCTTGTACTTATATAAAAATTATATATAGATAGATTATTAATTTATGATTTTAAGGGGACTATATATTTACATAGAAGTTTTAAAAATATTATTATCTTATTATTTTATCGATTTGTGTTATATTTAACACTAGCCCAATTTGGGACCGGCAAAATTTATTAATTTATAGAGATTATTAATTTATAGAGTATTAATTTATAGAGGTTCTACTGTACTATGTAGATTGTAGAGTATTTATAATTAAACTAACAAAATTAGAAACTGACCGAAGTCAATCACGTGTGATATCATGTATCAGTACCGTAGATATAAATCTTTATCGAAGTACAAAATGATTTAAATCAATACGACACCAACATGGGCTTTCTACTCCCCAACATCAAATATTTACATTAGTCCTTACTAAAACAAAATGACTCAACCGTCCGTGGTTAAGAGCATCTCCTATATAAAATTCCATTTTTTAAAAAATAGAGTAAAAATGATTATGAAATAAAAATGTTTCAATCTTACTTTATTTCTTATTCTATAATGGAGTAATGAACAAAAAAAAAAAAATACTCTATTTATTGAATAAATTTCATTATAGAATAGAAAATAAAGTGGAGTTAGAACATTATTTACTCCATAGTCACATTTACTCAATTTTAGAAAAGAAAATAGAATGAGGTTAGAGATGCTCTAATGAGCTTTCTACTCCCCAACTGTCCACAGTTAATAAGTCTTCCACTCTCGTCGATCTTATTCTGTGCAACAAACGGTATTAATCTTTCAAATAATCGAAAATTTTGTATACTGTTTCTGTAATCACTATCATCGAAAGCATTTTTTTGATCAGAAACAGTCATTTCTCAGAACATTACCATCTTGATGATGTTTTGAGAGATAATTGCGTTTATGACCAACAAAATGTCAAAGCGTCCACAATCTATATAAGCTGTCATATATACATATATATACAAACGTGTGAAGAGGAGGAACAAACACCCCAAGAACTTTCAAACTTATAGCCATATGAAAAGTCATGCCCACTGTGGACACACATGTCCACACCACTACTACAATTAAAGTTTGGAATGTTTGTTATTTTAGCAACGATTTTTTTTTGTCACAGTAGCAACGATTAAAACTGGGAACTTTTAAGTTGGTTTTACTTTACATATAAGATTAGATCTTGTTGTACTTTTTTTTATCTAAGACTCAAGTCCATACTAAACTCCAAATATTTATAATGCCTACGTAAAATATACAAATGTGCAGACGACAAAGAAATGAAATGAGAATGAATTATTGACCTCGACCAACCAAATTATCTACTTTATAATTTGTTATGCATCTCTCTAAGGTCGACACTTGTTTCCATATGCCTAACAAAAGGATTTTTATGTCCTAAGAGACGACAAACAAGTTTATATGCTTTTTTCAAGCATAATTCGGATTCGGGACTTTTTTTAATCGAGCTATTATCTCATTTATCATTTGAGGTACCATACTTCGACTAGATAAAGAGTACCTTTGGGGTATTTTTTAAAACAAAAGAATCTCATCGAAACTTTTATAATAGAAATCAAGCTGCTTTCAAATTATTCATGTGGTCGGTAACATTAGTACTTAATATATAACTCTAGCTAGAAAGCATTTATACTTCCGGTAGAATTGTTGATTCTTTAGCACAATCATTCGTTTACACGTTGCTTATAAGTTATAACAAATGTAATACATTAAATATAGTCCATTTACTAACCAACTAAAAATCTTGTGCTGGTCCAAATTTCCACGCCTCGGTGTGTGGTTGCGACTTAAGAAGTGGCTGGCGCAAATTCCTTTGTTTATCTAACGCAAATTCAACTGAGACATAGCTTCTGTGTCGTGGACCTTGTGGTGCATGCATCTTTCGTTTACTTCCAATTTAGAGTTCGGCGGACTCTAATATAGAGAAAGTGTAAAACTTGTAGAAGGTAAATAAATCTACATTTTATAAAAAAGGAAAAGAAGAAACATTGGAGACGGGGAGGGTCCATGTTCCATAGGCCTCGGTTCGAGTGGAGGACAGTTGGTCGGCGCACTTGCTTGGCAATGCTTGTGGTCTTGTGGACATCGTTCCTCCTCAAATGTGTTCATTCTTTTTAGTCCTGAACTTCATATCTTAATTATTTTTATGAGTCTAATCGTTAGCAATATGTATTTTTCGACGGTTATGTACATGTAGTTAGATTGGTTAAAAAAAATAAAACTTTAATGTAAATTTAACATTGACCAACATGTATAATGCCTTTATACTAGTTTAGCCAAATATAAAGCAACACATAAAAAGCCTGCTTAAAAATTTGTAATAAAAAGCTAGCCGGTAAATTTTAAGTGGTGGCGATCTTTTCATGTGGCATTAGCAGAACCCGAGTTTTTAGCTATTTTCAAAACAACCGTTAATGAATTAAACTAAATCATAAATATACGTTTTCGCTGGATGCATAGCAAATACAGCCAATACAAGTTTAGTAAACGGTTTTACAACCTCTTAACATTGAATTAAACTAATCCTGTTGAGTTTTTAAGACTTCAAATGTAATTTTTAGTATTAGCTAGTATTTGAATTCTAGCACAACCAATACAGAAACGGATAGGTTGTTTTGTAATCCTCTGATAGCGCACTATCCCTTATCACAAAAAGTTTTTAAAAATGGATAAGTTAGAACATAATGCTATAACGCTTTGATACAACCACTGCATTTTATTGTTGTAGTTTTGAGATATCCTTATTATTTTAGGTTTTTAATTCAGTTTGCTGGTAGGAAAAAGTATGAACTACTTATCTAGGATGACAAAGTACGGGTAAGGGTCTTGTAATTTTAACATATCTCAAAATTCAATAGCTTTTGAGTAAAACAGAAGATTTATCAAAATATGATGAGTAAACTCTTTTGATCAACCGGAGAGCGACACATGTGCATATTATGAGTATAATTTTAGAGAAACCGACGGTTAACTTGCTTACCGTCACGAAATTAAAACCCAACGCAAAATAGAAATTACAGTAATATAAAATAATGTGTAAAATAAAAGGCAAAAAGAAAAAGAGAGAGCATGGCACGATGTCATTATCATTTCAATCATACAAGCATGACTCAATGATGATCATTCATCGCTTGGAGCCTGGAAGCTCCATCATTCGGCAAAAGTCATCGAACCGAACAAAACCATCCCCGTTCCTATCAACAGTCGCTATCATACGCACACACTCTTCTATCGTGCACCGCTCGTCTCCGATAACTCCAAAAACTCTATGCAACTCCTCCGCCGAGATTCTCCCGTCGCGGTCCGCGTCGAAAAACTCGAACACCTCCCTCATCTCCTCCGTCTCTATACACCCTTCTCCCGCGGATGTCCCAGCCGCCACGCGGCTAGCCAGCTCCTCGAGGCTGATACAACCCTCAGCAGCGTCTACTTCTCTCAGCATCATGCTCACCTCTTCGGGACTCGGCGGTTCGGGGCTGAGCCTGCTAAGAAGCGACGCGAGATCTCTCCTCGAGACCACACCGTCGTCGTCCCGGTCTATCAGCTTAAAGGCCTGGACCAACTCGGAGTAGAAGTCACCTGAGTTTTGTGGGAGGACGCTGACGGGAGTAGCGGCGGGGCCTGGCTTGAGGTCACCGTCGGATGAAGAGGAGGAGCTGAAGGAAGAAGGTTCGGATCTGGAGACGGAGGAAGAGGCTTTGGACTTGGAGCGGAACATGCGTTTGAGGCTAGCGGCGAGCTTCATGATAACTGAGAAGTAGAAGGAGGAGATGAGAAGAGGTTAGTATCTTGTTGGTGTGAGAGGAAAGAGGGAGGAAGGAAGGTATTAAATGGGGGAGAGAAAAGAGAGAAGCCATGGGCAGCTTCCGCGAAGCTTCGTGGTGGAGAGAGTGGTTCGATGATTTTGATACTTTAAATACCCTAAAACACTATCATATCTTTATTCATTCATTCCTCTATTTTCTTCCTTCTTTATTTTTAATCTTTTGCCTTTTTCCTAGATTTAAAGAGAAAGCGATTCAAAATTTATTTCGTCTTGTAACGTACACATGCAACGTATCTACTAAGAAAATACAAACGTAATCTATCTACTGTTTTCTTTCTCGTAGTAGGGGTTAATGAAAGAGTTTTAAGTTAAAGAAACGATAATATGCACTTGTCTCATAAACTACATAGGTTTTGTTTGTGTCTGGATTCGGTTCATTACTATTTTGTTTGTGTCTGGATTCGGTTCATTACTATTGTCTGACATCGTCACAGACACATGCAGGTCCAGACTGGTCGTCTAGTCATGATTCATGACTCATATGTACCTAATAGTTCTTTTTAATAATTTATTGATTGGTGCCGAATTACGAGAATGTTTTTACCTTTTTTTCTTATCGATTTGTTTCTTTTTTATTATTTTTAGTGAGTTTATTTACTCTGGGCAATTAGCGTAAAGATTGGTTGAGACTCTTTTTCATGACACGCGAAAGAAAACCAGTAAGAAAAAGGGTATCGTCATCTTTCTATTTGTCAATTAGAACTCGATACTTTGATAGTATATCTAAAAAGCCTATGCTTTGTAATTTTCTCAACAGTTGCATGAGATAGACTTAAAAACTAAAACAAATACTATTTGATGACTTTGTATAACATTCTTTTGCGGCTAAAGTTAACATCGGCGTGGCCTAACACGTTGTGTGTGTGTTTTTCTTTGTTAATGGATTTGTAAACCAAAAAGTTTCAACATCATTAGCAAGATATATTCAATTGTTCCGGCTACATAAACAATTGAAAATATCCACAGAACGTAAGACGCACTATTTGGTACGGCAGACCCTGGTCTTATAAAAATAATTTGTGTGTAGAACTGATGACAAGTTGATATAACCGAATAGTTTAACTTTATCTATTGACATTTGAAATTATTAGTATTATAAAATTTTAGTAATCATTCTAGAATAAATACGAAACAAAATCGATAGTGTTTTATGTTGTTTCCGTACCTAAAGAAACCTTTTTTTTTGTTTCGAATTCAAAAAATTCTAGGCCTAAACCCATAATCTTCTTGGACTAATCCCCTCCCGCAGGACCTAAAAAACCTTTCACAAAGCTAAAGGTAAATTTATGGAGTCAAAGGACTGATCTGAATAGGTTATGAAACTCTTCTTTGATATCTACTGTTTAAAACATTTTTGTAAGCCACTCCTTTTGTCGGAAGATAACTTAATAGATCAGCATCAGAAAATATGTATCAATATTTTAAAGATCCTGCACATCATCTTTCGTGATTCAGATTCGTAAGCATTAGAAGAGAACATCAAAAATAATCTTCAGCTTGCAAACTAAGTAACATGTTAATTGGCAAAGATCCCACCCAACCATGCTCTCACAAGAAGAATGCGAAGTAACATGGGTCCACTAGGAGCAGTCTTGTCTTCGTTACAATGCCACCAAAAGGCCGAAACACTTAACATAGCACATCATTGCGGCCAAGAGAACACTTTCACCGCAATTAACTTCACACCACATACATAATCCCGGAACATAGTTACATAGCCAAACACGTGTGTCAGAGTCAGAGCACATTTTACCAGAGTATGGGCCTCAAATGGCTTCAGTTCAACCATAATGGGCTTTAATTTTTTTGTGTTATATCCCATAGGGGGCGAGGACAAGTATCAGATCCATGATCCAAAGCGCGATTTGGAACTTTGTAACATGCAACTGAGTCAACTTTTCCTGTACCCCTATTTCTCTACACACAATCTCCTATGGTCTCCCTTAGTTTTCTATACCCCTTTTTTATAATTCTATTTTTGATCAAAACACTAAATCCCTAATCAAATCTTCCCCTCTCTTCAAAACTAAACCCTAACCCCCCCCATGGATTAGTGAACTCATGGGCAAGTATTTAACTTCTATAACTTTCAAATTTGAAAAAAAATATTTTAAAAACGTTTTTAAACCCTATTTTAATAATTTTCGTGAAAATATAAAAAAACAGTTTTTTTGATTTTTGAAATATTTTTATCAAATTCTATAAATCAAATAAAAAATATTCACGTTTCCGATTTAATTTTATGATTTTTCGTTAGACATATAAAATTAAAAGAAGAAAACTGTCTAATAGAGATTGAGAAGTGAGATATAGAGGCATGAGAGGAATTGCCTCCATGCAACTAAACTGATATGGAAAGTATCCATAAAAGTTGCTGCTCAAAAAGAAAAAAGGAAAGTATCCATAAATAAATAATATGGACAGTGCTCTACTCTTCTAGTTACTTCTAGGCGAATTTTAAAGTCAAAACGTGGCAGAACAAAGACTTTTCAGACCCTAACCGATATAGACTTGTTCTTCAAGTAAAACTCGTAGAGCCCAAGAACAAGTTTTCCAAAACCTCTCCTTGTTTCCATTATTCATCTATATAAAGCAGATACGTTAACACACGGCAACCATCTCTAACAAAGTTTGATTTAAGTTTTCGATTTGATTGCAAGAGAAGAAACGAACAATGTCTGGTCTTCTTCAGTTCAATTTTTTCCCAACCGATTTCTACTATCCGAAGCCAATTCGCGCAGAAACCACTGACAAGGCCCCCAAACCTTGTGTTCAGTCAGTATCTTCATACGGATTCAAGAAAGAGATGGCGATCAATGTTACAGAAAAAAACCAAAGTGGTTTGGTTCGTTATGTCAACGGCGAAACAAAACGGCGTGGATCATCTGATGCTGCTACGTTTCTTGAATATTCTTCTAATGATTGTGACTCTACCAGTTAGTATTTTTTTAAAATAGTTTTGACTGAAAAAAATCTTGCTATTTTTTTTTTGTTTTAATACATGTAATGGAATATTTTCACACAATATTTGTAATGAATTCTAAAATACTTTATATTTCATGCCTTGACTAATTGCTACTAGTTTCATAAGTAGCATTGATATGTTTGAAGAGTGTTTTGCTCTCTCGCAGATTACAACAGTTAACCTAACAACATTAATGGAAGAACCAACCCATGTGGGCATGTGGAATGGATTGCAGACAACATGGCCACTTGAAATCGAAACTACTTTTTGCAATAATATAGCATACGTATGGGGAATCAATGATATATGGAAGTAACTTTTTTTTGGGCTAAATATATGGAAGTAACTAAGAATCATTTAAGATGAGATAATACGAGTTATGAACACAGAGAGAGATAACTGTGTACTGAGGCAAAAGGAATAGTGTATTCATATCATACCAACCAATTTACATTCCCATTAGTCTCAAATCCGAACCGGAGCTAGCTAGAACGTCGATAGAAACATAATTTATGAGCCCAAAGAAGACAAAACGTAAAAGAAAGCGAAATAGACGAGATATTTATATTATCAGCAATCCATTCATTTTATATCCCATAAATCAATTTGAGGTTCTTGTGTTTTGCCAAACACTTCTCTTGCAAATGAAATCAGCAGCCTCTGAGAGCAGATACTCCAATCAGAAGCAAGCATCCAAGAGACAACAACAGCAGAGAGCAGCAAGACTGCAAAATCAAAACCATTTGTTCACATTTTCAAAATGCAAATATGTATAGTTCTCAACTATTTAAAAAGATTGATGCAATGTAAACATGCAATGTAGTATAACCAGTAATATTTAAAAAGATTGATGCAAATTAACAAGTTGGTAAGCATGTTCATCCTAAACATACGCAATATGGATGCAATTTTCACACTCTTTAGTAATGATTCAAGCTATACAGAGGAATGATCTAGGTGTAACCACATTAGACATTTTTCTAAGAATCTGAATGTTAAATAATCAAACAGTGAAAATAGTACATAGTAACATAGATGATCCATACGAAAGTCACAAGATGATTAGATCGAGTGCAGTTTAGGACACATACCATCCTTCTAGACATCCAGGACCGGACTTTTGTGGATGCTGCTGATGCGGTGGTGGCGGAGGATATTGAGGCGCATAAGGAGGAGGATAACCTTGCGGAGGATAGCCCTGCTGGGGTGGATAACCTTGCTGTGGTGGATAGCCTTGTGGTGGATAGCCTTGCGGCGGATACCCCTGCTGTGGAGGGTAGCCTTGCGGCGGATACCCCTGCTGTGGAGGATATCCTTGCGGTGGATAAGCATCTTTTGAATATCCCTCCGGCGGATAACCTGATTCAGATCATCAAAAGCTAAAGCACGGATCGGAGATGATCAGATATAAAGAAATATAATGATGGAATAGGCGAGAGAGTAACCTTGAGGAGGAGGAACACCGACGGGAGGTTGACTCATTGTTAGGTTTCTTCTGATAACCTGTAGAAACGTGTATGTCAAGAAACAATGTAGATGAAAGGAGGAGGAGGAGGAGGAGGAGGAGATGAAGCAGAGTGCACACCCCCTAGATCCACAAAAGTGAGAGTAGTTATAGGAGGCGTTAGAGAAAGTGAAGGAGATGGAAACGAGGAGGAGAGTGTTTTAAGTAACACGCGTTTTTATCTCTATCGTTAATAATAATACCAATGTGAGTTGTAACCAACAACCTATAGTTATATGTTGAGTATTACAACAACTTTCACGAGGTTTCTGCCCTTTCCAGATATTATCTCTGTTTGTTTTAAATAAAAAACAAAAAACAGAAAAACAATAATACTACTATTTTCGTTGGTTGTTTCTTCCAGAAAATTAAATGTACATAATTTTGACCAAAAAATAATATTTAAATGTGCATAATAAACAAAAATAACAGCCTGCATTATGGGTAACGTTTGCATCTTTATTTATTCTTTCAGTGTACAGTGTTCTTGATGTTTACAATTACGTCATAGCTACTTTTTTTGTTCCCAGAACAGATGTTGTATCCAGACTAGTACTGGTTGGTGGGTAAGAAAAGGATGTTGAATACATTATACATGATGGTGTTAGTGTTACCAACACTGTACTAAAATAATAATGCCCTACTGTATTCATACCTAAGCACGATTCTAACCCAGCATGTCCTAAGTGCACAGAACGTCCGGTGCCTCCATGTTGAAGTGCATCATCTTGATTCTCATCAAAACATAAAAGCAGAATCTAAATGGACAAACAAAATTCACTAGACATAAGTGGAAGAAGTTGCCTTTTTTGACACTGTGTCCAAGTTTATTATCGCCGTATCTCATTTGAATCTTTTCGACGTAAATGTCCCATCATCATCCAATTCAAACTAGATTAAGAAAAAAAACTCATCTTCAGACAGCACTCAATCTTCCAGGTCGGTTCTGAGATACCCACAAACCAGAAGAACATGTACCGAAGTTATAAACCGGAATCAGTAAAAGTTACCGAAGAAGAGAAAAAAACAATAATGAAACTCCTTATTTGGGCCTCGAAGCTTTGGGCCTTCTTAAAGATGAGCCCAAAAACGTACTATTACAATTCTCGACGTTCCATGTCCATTTAATATTTTACTTTTCTACTAAAAAAACTAAAAATGGCGCCAAAGAGAGCACCGCCGCCGATGCAGTCGCTTCTCCACCCTATCGGTGAGGAAAAAAGCTTGAACCTTTTTGCTCTTTACCGATACTCCGGCCAAATAAAATGAACCTTCGGGTGTTTTGACTGATCTCGCTCTCTCTGTCTCTCTAATTGATTGTGCAGAGAAGAAGACAATCGTTTCTTCTTCTACTGATCCGAAACAGCTAATGTTTCTTCTTCTCAATCCTCGAGATGAAGATGATTTCACCAAATCTCATCTCCAGGTTCGTCTACTCTCACCAAAGTTTGATTCTTTTTTTTGGAGTGGTGTCATTGCGCCGCTCATTAATTAGCACTCATTGTGTTTTTGTTGTTGTTGATTCAGCAAGTACTCAAGTTGTATAGTAAAGAGCTACCCGACATGAACTACGCTTCAGACACTCGGAAGCATTCTGCTTTCCTTGAGAGATGCGTCTCTAAAGGGTTGGTTATATTCTCCACTTAACACTCTCTCTTATTTAGAGTCTTTCAACCATTCCTTGGATTTTGAGAGCTATGAATTAGACAATTTAGTAAGGATTTTAATTAAAAAATCTGTTTTTTTTATAACAATTTAGTAGCCATTAGACAAGTATAGACCAATGTTTCATTTGCCTATGTCTATGACCGGTCCTGCTTTTAATTGCTCCGTTATATTGTGCTTTCTTGCAGCAAGTATTGTTCATTGGTTCTGAAGTCGACACTCAACGGTGTTTCAGATGAGGTGAATAAGCTTTTAGTTATATGCTCTGGCCTTTGATAAAAAGCAGCCTAGGAATTGGATGAATCTTTGATATTTATGTACAAGAAGGCTATGTTCTTTTATCTAATACAAGAGCTGAAATCTATCTAACTACACTGTCAAAGAATGGCAGATTATGCACTTAGTTTGTCTGCAATTGTATAAAATTTAATTTTTTTTATTGGTATGTGATTTTTGGTAGGTCTTAGCTGCAATCACCTATCAAATAGTCCCTGCTGATACACAGTATGCTGAGATACCTCTTGCTGCTGTTACATATACACACCAGAAAAAGGTTGGTCTTTTTTTGCTCTTACTCATTTAGATAGTAACAGCTTTTATTGTTAAATGCTTTACCAAGGGTCTTGTTGTGTTTAATAGTAAATGTCTGTAACCTCCGTGAGTGTTTAGCTTTTTCTTTGCAACTAGTTTTACTCAAGATAGCGTGCTTGCTTGCTAGAACCTAATTGGGGCTTCTATAAATACATTTTCAGGGTTTTGGTAAACTCATCTATGAGGAATTAATGAAGAGGCTTCATAATGTTGGCATTCGGACTATATACTGTTGGGCAGACAAAGAATCTGAGGTCTTCTGGGTTAAACAGGTGACTACGTTTAATGTTCTTGGAGCTTTCTCTTTAGTGGATTCAAACTAAGATATATTTCTGAAGTACTTTTTACCTGTGGGCTTTCTGTAACTTTTTATGTACTTTTTCAGGGATTTATAGCATTGGCAGAGGTAGACCAGAAGGGAAAAGCAAAGAGGCTACACATTAAGCCTAACATTCGAAAAGCCCTGTGTTTCCCCGGGGGTTCCACTCTCATGCTTTCTCATCTGAAAAAGGAACCTTCTGTTAATCCTGCAAATCTTGTGGCTGGAGGAGATTCAGTTAAACTTGGAGATAGCTTTGGTGAAAGCGTTTATGTTGACTGTAAGTTCTCTTTAATGTTCATATTACAAAGAATTTTTTTTCACTTATTGCGAATTTTTTTTTCCATTTCTGTTACAATGTTACATAAACAGGTCTCTCTACCATCAGAAGTCCAATGGACTCTGACCAAGCTACCACAGCTGACAATGATTCCGCACCTGGCTTGAAGAGATCTTGGGAGGAAGCTTCACTGTCTTCTCTACAATTTAAAAGGATCAGGGCCAAACGCAATAATAATGACTCTAAGGTAGCTAAAGAGGATCATCTGTCTATCAGCTCAAAGAAATCAAAAGATAGGTCTTCCTTCCAAGTGGATTCAACCAAGAACCCTCTGCCCACAATTCGCAAAAGAAACAATGTTGATAGCTACAGAATCTTATTGATGGACATTGGAGACGAAAACAAGCGAGATTGGTTAACAGAGGTATTTGGATAAATGCATTTCACTTAGATGTGTGTGTTTTTTCTGTTTCACCTTATGTTGTCTTCTGGTTTTCTTATTACAAAGATAATAAGAAAACTAGGTGGGGATGTGACCTCGGATGGCAACATGGGCACGCATATCGTCACCGGAAAAGTCAGGAAAACTCTTAATCTCTGCACTGCTCTTTGCTCTGGGTTAGTCTCTAAAACTTACTTGCATCATGTTTTTTGACTGTTGGTAAACTATGCGTTTCAATTGCGCATCAAAACTTTACTTGCAGGGCTTGGATTGTATCACCAAGTTGGTTAAAAGAAAGTTTCCGACAAGGCAGATTTGCTAGTAAGATGAACTCTCTCTCTCTGGTGTGTTATTATTATTAACTGAAATCTTTTGCTGATGACACTCTTTTTTTACATTAGATGAAGCCTCCCACATATTGCACGATGAAGACTACCAGTTAAAATATGAAACCGATTTGAAAAGCACAGTTCTTAGAGCAAAAGCTAGACCAAACTCGTTGCTCAAAGGATATGACGTGTGCGTTGGACCTCACGTTAAGCTGCCTGTTAAAACTTCATCTGCTATCATAAAATCTGCTGGTGGAAATGTAAGTGTCTGCTTTTCAACATTCAGAATCCAAATCATGTATTTAACATTTTTTTTTGTGTGGAGACCTTTCAGGTGATTAGAGGAGTGGATGAGGTAAATGAGGCATCTAAAACGATATACATAGGGTGCGAAGAAGACACAGCTGAGGCTCTGTGCGCCGCAAAGAAGAGGGTCTGGACGTTCAGCAGTGAATGGTTAATGAACTGTGTGTTGAAGCAACAACTTGAGCTTCAAGTTACTCAGTTTGTAGAGTCCTTGTAAACAACATTGCATTTATTGATTTAAAGCGTTATTTTAATTTTACATTACATTTTTTCTCTCACAAATACACTCAAAACAGATTGCTTCTCTTCAATTTTACATAGCTGCAACGGAGGCAATGTTGGGCTGAGAAGACTTGGCAATGCCGTTGCAGACGGAGTTAGGCAAGAAGAGGTTATAGTAGAAAGTGGCTGATCTGATGTACGAGCCATAGATCTTGACGCTCTCTGGTTTCCAGCCGTCGTATCCTTGTCTGAGTAGGTAGAGATAACAGACGTCATGCATACACGGTCCTGTTATCTTGTATGTGTCCGAAGAACACCTTTCAAATGCCCTCGAGTGTGGATCGTCAAGTCTCTTCACGTATACCTTAAAGCAAAAAAATGAGAAGGTAAATATCTTTCTCAGACTAATGTGCGACAATTTCTTTTAAGACTAAGAAGACCTTTGGATATGCATCATCTAACTATCAAAATGCAATTTAATATTTAACACTGTTCACCAAAATGCAAGCTAATACTTGATAGTATACTATACTTTATTATATTGATGTAAGTATGGTTTTGAAAGCATTAAAAAGATGATGACCCATAAGTCGCTGACAAAGAAAATCGAACTTTAAGATCTAACTTTTCTCATACTAGCTGTTTATGTCGATTACTAATAATCTGTGATTGGTTAAACCCTAAGCCATTTTATTTGCATCTAAAGATACTAGAAACTTTGTTTAGACGTTAAGGAACAAAGAAAAAAACAGTGTACCTCGTTGCCGTAGACATCACCAAACGCGATACTGATCTTATCTCTGGTGTAAGACACCGAGGAACAGCTTGTCTTAATGATCACCGTGTAAGAACACCCACCGGCATTCTGAAATATTTGATCCAAAATGAACAAAGAAAATTAATCAATCGACCATTAATAGGTTTGTTTCCTTGATTCCTGGATCAAGAATCTTACAAATGATTTGAGATTTGTTATTACCTCTAGCTGTGGTTTAGGTAGAAACGAATCAATAGGCTGAGGTTTAATGGTGATGAAGGATCTCGCCGAGGAAGACGTTGTGAGAAAACATAATGCCAAGAGAAACAAAGCTAACCACCTGAGCATTTTTCTAAGTTGAAAAGGTTTGGAGATAACAAAAAGTTCAGATCTTAGTAGTTAGGACCAAAAAAGTGATTCTAGAGACACCGACACGAGGATCACGTTCTTTTTAATAATTGGGTGAGTTTGTTTTGTGTATTTTATGTTTGCCAACAAGAATAAAACCGTCCTTTTCTGTCTTTATGCATAGTTTCTCAACCACTATAGAAATATTTTTTCAAAAAGGAAATTTAGAAAACTACCTTGTATAGTTGTATGGTTGGAAACTATTATTTTCTAAAATTATATGACTATCAATTGGAAGCAAAGTTCATTTTGAATTTTACCCTAGGTTTGTTTCTCTTGTTCGGTTATTAATAATCACCTCGGAGGCTTTTCTATTGTTGTTGGTCTTTAATAAAAAGAATAGAAGACCTTTGGAAGAATTTTTTGACAAAATACAAAAAAAAAAGTTCGCAAAGGTAAACTAAAATATAAACAATTACTAATCGACCGTCACACATCATTTTCCATCTAAAGAGGAGAAGAAATTGCAAGATATATGGATCTTTTTTTGACTTTAGAAAAGATAAAAGAAACCCCAACAGAAAGACATGCTATGTTACTTTCATGCTCTGAATACACATCAAACGTTGTTGCAAATAGTATAATCTCTTGATTAGATATGAGAGATCAAACTTTGAAAATAAGTAACTTTTCTCCAAGCCCTATAATTCCGGTAAAAAAAGTCTAGAGACTTTGTTAGGGGGTCGTATTTTACCAGACCGCGGGAACAGCGATGTGAGAGCAGGATCTTCTTGTTCTTGCATACTGCCACAGGTGTGGATGCCTCAACCATATCCTTATTGCTCCATTCAAACATATCGCGGATCTCAGTCCGAGGAGAAGGGCAGGAAATGAGATCTATGGAAAAAATCTTCTCCCAAGTGTCTTCTGATGGTTTTAACCTCCAAATCTCTTGGATCATTGTAACGTGATCCCTCATCGACATACACAAACGGTTATCCAGACTGCACATGTCTATATGGTTAGGATCTGAACCAGCAATGGCGGGAATGATATTCGGCAGCAACCTGAATGTTTCTGTCTGGATATCAAAAGCTACCACTTGGATTCTAGCGTTATATGGTTCCGTGAACCAGTACACCGACCCATCTGAATAGGCTGGCTTTTGATCATAAAATATACGATAACTTGGAGTGCAAGACAAGTATCTCCAAGTGTTTGCCCTAAAGTCAAAAATCTCGCACTTGGTAACTCCCTCGTTCGGAAACGAAGCATCAGCGTTGTAGTTTTCACAATTATACAACCAAACTAATTTATAACCAGCAGCAGCAGCCTTGACAAATGCTAGATGAAAGACTGAATCCATTAATCTCCAATCTTCTGCAGTCGGGTAAAACTTGTGAATCGAAATCTGAAACCTAGAGGGAGGAAGTTGTCGGAGCCACCGTGTAGCCGGGTTAACTACATATACAGAGTGAGATTGTGGGGAATGAATGCAGAAAAGGCCATCACAGTTTTCTGAAACGTAGGTAGAGTTAAAGAATCCTTGAGGGAAATTGATAAGACTAAAAGATAGAGTAGAACCCGATTCTAAGCAGAATGTTCTAAAACCAATGTCTGTGTCTGGGCGAAGAGTCCACTTTTCGCAATCTTCTACGGTGATGACCATAACCTTGGGATGAACCACGCAGTATTGCTCGGCGATCTTCAAGTGTCTCTCTGCGAAAGAGAGAGACTCTATCGTCACTCTCCATTGTTTTGAGAGCGACTTGAGTCGAATTATGGCTTTCACTGGAAGCCGCAAGAAGATCTCCTCGACGACATCGTTTGGTAGTGATAATGGAGCAGTAACTAGCTTCTCGTTTCTTCTTCTTCTTTTTCTTATTATTCTTCGGATTTTTCTTCTCTTTCTCTTTCTCTGAGATGATAATGATGATGATACAATCGCTACTCGATTCTCTGCCGTCTCCATCGCTGATAATAAAAAGGATTCCACGTGCTGCTAATCCTTATAGAGTTATAGTAAAGATCTTTCTATAAATTAAAAGTAAATAGTCACATATTTATATATATAGCTCATAATCTCCCTAAAGTTAATGCCCAAGATATGATACTACATTATGTCGAATTTACTTTTTTATCACAATAAAATATGCTTTAAAATATATATTTCCCATAGAGATGATATCAGAATTATGTCATAGAGATAGATAGGATACTACATTATGTCAAAGTTCCTTTTTTATCACAGTAAAATATGCTTTAAAAAATATATTTCCCATAGATGATATGATACTATATTATGTCGAAGTTCCCTTTTTATCACTGTAAAACATGCTTTAAAATATATATTTTCCATAGAGATGATATCAGAATTCTTGCCAAATACATTTGTGAGATACAATTCTGTTTCGCCTAGTGGGCTTGTTTCTTTGGTCTGATGATGTGTACGGAGGCCCAAATAGAAGATATAGAAGTCTAACCTAACAAGTAAAGAGATTGTAGACAAAAATAAAAACAAGTAACAATAGATTATAAATTTGTAAGGCATAAAACATTCGGGTCTTCTTTTGAAAAAATAAAACATTAGAGTTTTGCACCAAGAAGTATATCTCAAACAAGATTCCGGCTGAACTTCATATACATTGGGTTCTATGTCACTGTAGATACATTTTTGGGCCCAAAACGTGCTTTTAGTATTGATCCGTAGTAAGTTACTGTTCACCCGTTCACCGACCATCACGGTCTCACTACTACTATTAGTTATGCTGTGTAGAAGTCTCACTAGTGATTTCCTGGCTTCGCGGGGAATGTGATATATTTGGTTGAACGTAGTTTTTCTATGTATGTATGTATTGTTTGTTTATTTTATAAATTTATTGTATACCTGCTTCTACAACATCTATTGTGTATTTATTATTAATTATAATTGTTGTGTGCTTTAGATATGTGTTGAATTGGCCCCGAGTAGATCAAACTATGCATATAAGTTTGGTTTTCAATTTGGTTTTGGTTTAGTTTTTTTTTCCGTTTATATCTTTTTTTATAGATTTGTTTATGTTTTTATAGTTTAAGAGATATAAGAATCGTTCAATTATTTATGAAATTTGATTCGATTTTGATTTGGTTTGGTATAATCGTAAGAACTAACTAAGTATCTGATAACTTTTTTATTCGTGTTCGGTTCTGGTTTTTGGTAAATTGTAAATAATTTAGATAATAATTAGATCTTTGCAGTTTTCAGATTAAATATCAGGTAATGATAATGATTTTTAATATTTTAAATAAAGAATACCTAGGTAATTCAGTTCTTTTAGGTCATTTGATTTTTTTAAATTAGATTATTTTTTGGATATGTCAGATTTTTTGGTATTTTGGTTTATAAGTATTATTTTTATTTTTGGTAATTTTAAAATTAAATATTATTAATAATTATAGGTTTATAAACTGTATTTTAGATATTCTTGTATCCATTCCTCAATTTGGTTTAAGTTCGGTTTTGGTTTTCGAAAGAAATCCAAATAGGTTTCTAAACAAACAAAATATTATTATTTTAATTTAAGTTAATTAAACCTTTTATTTTTTTTTCTTTTTAGAAATCAACTAATATGAAAGAGATAAGTGGCTAATGGAGTTCCAATGAGTATCCATAATTTTTTCTCTAGAGAACTTTAGAACATCATCATCGACGGATACGGTGAGTGGTTTTAAAAGAAAAAAAAATTAATATTTTGATTATTTTTTGTAACTGGCTTTCAAAATAATATTTTGATTATTGCAAGTCTTGAAATATTAATAAGGTGACGTCTGTTGCTTTAATGTTTCAATGGTTCTAAAACTCCCTAGTTTAAGAAATTTTGCTCATTTTCTTTAATGTCTTTATGATTTTATCTTTTTTTTTTTAAGTTAAGAACTTCAAAAACCAGTGTTGGAGCTGCTGTTTTTTTCTTTTCTTTTTGAACATACACATCTTTTCAGACTTTTTTTGTATTGTATTGTATTGTATATGTTTCCATATATGATATACGATAAGTTGAACAAAAATAATAATATGATATTCGATATATGCATGTTTATGTTTCCTCTTTAAAAGACCCTTATGTCTCGAGTGTGGTTTTTCTCGTTCAGACCACATCCTTACCTATAAACCTTAAAATTATAATAGTTCAATTCTTGGATGATTATATTAAGTTTTCTTTATTTTCTAAATGTTTACATTCGTATACGTGCTTAGGTTTCACTCACGTCGAGTGTTAAAACGGAGTATTAATTAGTAGACAAAAAGGGTTTTAGGTATAGGAAGCTTCTTTTCCAAAACTAAAGCTACATAGATACTGGCAGAGGTGAAAGGAGGCCAGCCCTGAAGAATTATCAAAAGATGAAGGGAGTGGTCACGTTTCTGTAACTAGCGAGAAGACAACTGGCAGGGGTGAAAGGAAAAGACAGCATATTGAGGATACTATGCTATTGGTGGACGTCGTAATAAACAAAGACAGTTAAAGTCTTGCTGCAAATCCCTGGCCATAGACGCTATCCATCCTGCCCCAATTACCCTTACTTTTTTCTTTGCTTTCTGAATTTCTTTTTTGTTTGTCCAAGTGTTACCGTTCATTATTTTCCACGTTTGTTTTTAGTGTTTTTATTTTTCGTTTTTTTTCATTCAAAACCAAATTCATTTTTAAATGTCTTAAGTTCCTATTATTTTTTTCATTTCATTGTGTTAGTGAGTTTACTCTTTTTCTTCTTTTAGTTATAAAAATAATTTTAGTCATATTATTTGACTAATTTTTTTAATTTTTTTTAATCAAAGTATATATAACATGTTTATATATTACTAAGTAAAAATTATTTATTAACTAAATCTTTAGCCTCTACTCCAAGATCCACTACTGATCACCTCCAGTCATGGTGTGAGTCAGACTCAGAATAGTCAGCTTAAGAGGGCCTTTATCTCGTCTCCCCCATCCCTTGCTAGTTGATAATTTTTGAAGACTTTGTAGCCCAGTCTTATTCTGACTCATTTTCTTCATCATTAGCTTTTGTAGTTACTCTTTGGACTTTATTTGGGTTCTGACACTATCTCTTCAATACTAAGAAAGCTTATTTGTTAAAATACAACAGATTTTAATTTCCCACCAACCTCTGGTATAATACAGGTATCAATGTCCTTAGCCCTGCGTAGATAGTTGGATCAGTTTTGCACCAAAGAGTATCTCTTAATCCCGTTTAGGTAGCAATCAAGCATTGGAGGGATTGACTTAAACAAGATTCCGGTGAAGAGGGAGTCAACTGAAAATGATGATATATATTAGCAGTATAGTACTATTGTATATATAGCTTACGTGTACATGATTTACAGCTTACATATACTGTACATAGTTGGATCAGTTTATACTTGTATATATATAAAGGATTATAAAGACTTGTTATATTTACATGTAAGTTATATGGCCTATATACACAAACTATACTGCTAATAATATATATATATATATAAGTTCTCTTCGGGGGTTGTATAATGGGAACGTATTGCATGCATGTATTGTTACGTCGTAATATATATATATATATATATATATATATATATATATATATATATATGTTTGGCATGATAAAAAGGGTTTCAAGCAGGAAGTTTCGTTTCCAAAACTAAATCTACGCAGATACCATCTTGGTTAAGGAGCCTCAATCCTCGCACATACAATAGTAAAAAAGCTTAAGGAGGATATTAATGATTTACATGTGCTTGTTGCATACATTTGTTTTATAATTTGGTAGATGAAAAGGTAAAAGTCGATATTGAGGCTAGTTACTGTTGAGATAGTAATTACCAAATGTGGTGTGTCTCAATCCTCGCACATACAATAGTAAAAAAGCTTAAGGAGGATATTAATGATTTACATGTGCTTGTTGCATACATTTGTTTTACAATTTGGTAGATGAAAAAAGTAAAAGTCGATGTTGAGGCTAGTTACTGTTGAGATAGTAATTACCAAATGTGGTGTGTCTCGATGACATCAGCCGAGATTTCACATGCTAAGGACCTGGGATAGAATTTGCCAATTCGGGGACGAACCGACCTTCCTTGCATCTTCCTCAAGCAATTTGTTTTGCATTTATACTATCACCCCTTCTTCATGACACTCTCTCTATTCATCACATCTCTTCTCTTTTCTTCTTCACAAACCAAAAGAAAAAAAACAAAATGTCATCTAGTTCTCGTAGTGGTGCTTGGGACGATCACATGATCCGTAGGTACGACAATGCGGTTGCGAAAGTTGGAGGGAATGATAAGCTTATTAAGGAGATAGCCATGGAGCTTGGTGTGCCAGAGAGTGAAGTACAACGTGAGGGACAGAAGTTGAAGAACATTGGGAAGAGCAAGAAGGGAAAGCTCAAGAAAAGTGCTTGAAATGGTTTAAGAAACATAAATTATATTTTATATGATCGGTTAGTTTCTTTATCTTTCTTCTTATATTCTTCTCTTCCTCATGATGATGTTAAGTGAAACATATAAAATTAGTTTGTGGTCGTAAGGGAACTGCTTATGGTTTAAGGAACATTAAATATATATATTTTATGATGGTGTGTTCTAGTTTCTTTATTTCTCTTTTATTTATGATGATATGAATTTGGATTGTAAATTGATAATATGCTTGATTGAACCAACCAAATAAATATATGCTCAAAGCCAGTGATTAAAGAGTGTTGTAACCGAGAAAGCAATGTTGAAACTGAAAGGGGTAGGGAACAAGACAAGTCAAAACCAGAGTACAAAACATCACCGCTCAAAAACTTTAGACCTAAAAGAAAACTCATACATCTTACTCTAGTTCGGTACCAGAGAAAAAAATGTCCATCAGAAACCTTACAAACCGAAAACACTTCTCATTTAACCTCTCTCAAAGTTTTTAGTACATTTGTGTCGAGTCCATCAGATCCGTACACATACACATACTCTTTCTGAGCTTCCAATCTCGATGAAAAAGCTGTTTCACGGACAATGCATGAATGACTCTGTTTTCGGTTGCAAATGCATGTGTGTAAATGATATGTACTTGTTAGAAAAGCAGAAACGTTAAGCAGAACAGCTTGAGGCTTTGCCTTGTCTTGGTTCATTATACAGCAATCGAAACAACCCAACAGGTGAGAGCATCTAATCACCTCGGAGGCTTTCTATTGTTGGTCTTTAAATATTTAAAATCCAACTTGGATGACACGTGTCATATTACATCAGAATGGCAGATTCCTATTGGTTCAATGACGCCAAAAAGTGTTCAATCTTTCAACGAAACGTAGCTTAAAACCAAATCAAGACGCGAGGGAAAAAACCGAATTCAACCGAACAGAGATCCGCCATGGCAGCTCGTAAACGACCTTCTCCGACAACAAAACCCGACCCGTCAGAGCCCAAATCATCTCCATCGGATCAGAAGACGACCCGGAACACTCCCAGCGACGACGTATTCCATCTATCCCCGCCGAAACTGGGAACGATCTCCGTGATCTCCACTCTCCTCTGCTCACTCTATCTCTACCTCCTCTGTTTCCACTACAACGTCGACGCAGAGCTGAAACGCTCCGTCCTCATCAACGCAGGGCTCAGCTTGGTGGGTTTCTTCGTCACGCTCAAGATGATCCCCGTAGCTGCCAGATACGTTCTGAGGCGTAACATGTTCGGTTTCGATATCAACAAGAGAGGCACGCCTCAGGGAGAGGTTAAAGTGTGAGTCTTTTGATCGAAAAGTTGCTTCCTTTTACATGTTTATTATATTCATCAGTCTTTTTATTTACAGGCCTGAGTCGTTGGGTATTGTTGTTGGTGTTGTGTTCTTGATCGTGGCGATTATATTTCAGTACTTCAATTTCACTGAGGACTCGAACGTAAGTGTGCTTGTTTTTTTGACCGATGATTCTGTTTTTTCATATCAGTGTTACTGAATGTTATGGTTCTGTTCTGTGTAGTGGCTTGTGGAGTATAACGCAGCATTAGCATCTATTTGCTTCATGATCTTGCTTGGCTTTGTAGATGATGTTCTTGATGTCCCTTGGAGAGTGTAAGTTCTTTTTTTCCTTCTATTCTTCTGTATTTTTTGTTTTGATAATATTCACATGACTCTTTGTTAGTTTTTAACCAACAGGAAACTTGTGTTACCGTCTTTTGCTACGCTTCCGTTGTTGATGGCTTATGCTGGACATACAACTATTGTCATACCGAAACCTTTAGTTGGTTATGTTGGCTTGGAAGTGCTTGATCTAGGTACTGATTCTTGTAGTATGTTACACTTCCATGATTAGTAGCTAAGTAGATGCTTCAATGTTGCAGGACGGATATATAAGTTATATATGGGGTTACTTGCCGTCTTTTGTACAAACTCTATAAACATTCACGCTGGTTTGAATGGCCTTGAAATTGGTCAAACTGTTGTTACTGCATCTGCGGTAAGTCCTGTATATAAACATTTACTCACTGTTCCTTTTTTGGGTTTGAGATGTGATGCATCCAAGTTATATTTGTAGATCCTAATACACAACGTTATGCAAATCGGATCATCTACTGATCCTGAGTATCACCAAGCTCATGCCTTTTCGATATACCTTACTCAACCGCTGATGGCAACATCCTTGGCATTGCTTGCTTTCAATTGGTAAAACCATTCACAAGATTTTCTCTTTTTTTTTTCTTTGTTGAATGTAATGATTTTTTCTGACCAGTTCTTACCATCTTGTGTTTTGTTAGGTATCCTTCTTCAGTTTTTGTTGGAGACACTTACACAGTCTTCGCCGGAATGACTATGGCAGTTGTTGGCATTTTGGGTCACTTCAGGTATATTTCCATAACTTTCTTTAATTTTATGAATGCATTTCACTATTACACGGAAGCTATCAACTCTATGGCTTTCTTATAAACACATCATAGTAAATATTCATCATTTGCATCATGTATCCAGCTAGTGTATGACCCTGCAACTGATATTTTGATATGTTACTTTTGCAGTGAAACCCTCCTCATCTTCTTTCTTCCCCAAGTTCTGAACTTCCTGTTGTCACTTCCTCAGGTTCATATCTAAGTACACTCTTCACAGCATACTTATAATCTTGTGAACTGATGTTTTAACCATCTAACATACTATATATATAACTCTTCAGCTTGCTGGCATTGTGAAATGTCCGCGTCATCGTCTCCCAAGGTAAACCATCTCTGTGTTCTTACCATTTGTAGATTGATTTAAAGAACAGACACATCACTCAACTTGTCTTTTGGAAACATCCAGGTTTGATCCTGCAACCGGATTACTTACCGGAACAAAAGATGGGACGCTCGTCAACGTTTACTTGAGGTTGTTTGGTCCTAGATCAGAAAAGTCTCTTTGCATCCATCTTCTTGTTTTCCAGGTAACTCCTCAAGATACTTGTTCATCACTATTTTTGTAGCATGAAAATAATCGCTATTGGTTTTGTTTCTATTTCAGGCTCTAGCTTGCGCCTTCTGTTTCGTGCTGAGATACTTTCTAGCTGGTTGGTACAAATAAATTTGCAACCTGAAGAGTCTTTAGAAGATTCTATCCCTCTGTTCTTGAGACAGATCACACATACAGAACATAACTTATGTTCCTTGTACAATCTGATATAGCAATGTAACTTTTCTTTTGTTCAACTATTAGCAAAATTTTCAAAGACAATGTATCATCATCCTGAGTTTTGTTAATCCTCCACAAGATTGCAAATCAATAACATTTTAAAGATTCTCTGTAACAAGTTAATCTTTGAACCCAAGTTGCTTTCTTCCTTCTCACGCAAATATGATGAATAAAGAAGCTAGCGATCTATGTCCATTGTTTCCCCGCTTTGGTCTTCTTCTTCTTCTTCGTTGCTACTGCTTGTCCAAAGCTTGATGGTACGGTCGTGTGATACAGTTGCGATACACGAGCTATCTGTAGTGATATCTAGAGAGGCGACTTTTGATTCGTGTCCTGCTAAGCTTTTAACAAGCGAGAAATCTCTGCCTGACCATATCTGGTATAAGAAAAAATGTGAAAAAAGGATGAGAATCAAACTATTAAGCAAATGAAACAAAAGACATAGGCAAGGACTTACATTGACTTTCATGTCGTATGATGCAGTGGCCAGGAAGTAGCCTTCTTGTGGTTCATACTTCACTTGAGACACAAGGTTAGCATGAGCTGGTATAATGTACAATGACTTTCTCATTCTTAAATCCCAAATACGGCATTGATTATCCTCACCACCAGATGCTAAGTGATAGCCATTCGGAGAGAAGTTCACTGAGAGAACCTGGAGAAGTATAAAGAACAGAGGAACATTAGTATGTGTTCTCGCTTTTGGCTGAGTAAGAGGATCAAAAGGAAAAGAACTTGGTCTTACCGGTTTGATGTGTCCTTGGAAGACGAGAATACTCCTACCAGTGCGGAGATCCCAAACCCGTGCAAGCGAATCAAGCCCAGAGGAAGCTGCTAATGCTCCATCTTGTTGGAATGCAATTCCATAGACACTGCGACTGTGACCTTCTTGCAAAAGCAGCTCTGATCCTGTGTTAATATCCCACAATCTCCATGTTTTGTCAAAGCTTGTTGTCCCGAGGTACTTCCCTGATGGGTGGAAGGCAACACGTGCAAGACGATCCAAATGACCTTCAAACGTTTGTAGGAGCGTTCCATCAGTTTTCCACAACTTTGCAGTTCGATCAGCAGAAGCAGTTGCTAGGCAATCATCCACGGGAGAGAAAACTACATCAGTTGCACGTTCTTTGTGATCCTTCAACACAGCAATCTTGTTTGTAACTTGAGGCATCTCCCATAATTTAGTGACTCCGCTTAGAGAACTAGCCAAGGAAAAACCAAAAATTAATAAACATATGTGCAATACAAGCCAAGAACCTAGAGAATGTGTAATGCTGATGCAAGTATAAGGGACAAATGCATTTAGACATGAATATAAAATTATATGCCTGAGAGTGAGAAGGAGATATACCATGTGGCAAGTATCTTTCCATCTCTTGAGAAGGAGCAGCCAGTTAGAGGACGATCATCCCCAAAGTTACTGCAATCAAGAACCATTCCTTTTGCCTGCTTTAAAGCCCATTTAGTCTCTGCATCCACATCTTCATCAGGATCATCCCTCCTCCGCTTCGCACGTTGAATCCTTACAGCAGCTCTCTTCACAGAAAACTTGGCAATATCTATTCTAGCCTCTCTAAGCTCCTTTGGCCCCTCAGTGAGAAAAGGATACTGAAGTTCTTCCTCTTCCACTTCCTCTTTTAAAGAGGCATCTTCCTCGTGAGCCTGAAGCAGTCTATCCAACTGCCCGCCGATATCAAGCCTAGCCATAAGCTGAGCCAACCTAGCTCTTCTCTCCATCTCCTGTTCCCCAAATAGAGTAATAGGCTCCCCAAGCCGTCTAAGCCGGTCTCTAACGGATTTGTCGTTCGTTGGCACTGCGATAGCAGCAGCACGACGCTTTATAAGCAACTCCTGCATTGCCTTCTCTTGTCTTTCTCTGACCTGCTTACTCTCTTCAGATATCACGTAATGCTCATCCTCTGATTCAGAATCCGAGTCGCTAGTAGCTTTGTCTCCACCGTTTTGTGGTGGCCTGAAAGTAGGTGGACGTGCAAGTGGAGGATGTTGAAGCATCGGTATTGGAGCCATTGGTGGTATAGTAGAGACGCCTGTAGTAAAGGTGAAAAATTTAAGAGCGCTAGGGATTCGAGTACGCATAAGCTTAGATGAAAAATGAGTGGGAATGCTTATAAATATAACCTGGAACTGGAGCTGCTGTGATCTGAGCGTTATCTTCCTTGTTGGGTTCCATGTTTACACAAACACAGTAATCTAGACAAAGACAATGGAACATAAGAAACAAAAGAGAGAGAAAGAGAAGAGTTCCAGATCAGTTTCTCATGGATGTACATTGTGCATACGACCAGTAAATACTCTCTTGGGAATTTAAACGAATAGTTAACAGACATAGCATCAAAATTTACTGACACCTTGTTATCTCTGTATTAGATTTTTACCAGGAATGTTCGAATTAGGTTACTATCTTCGAGACCTAAACACGAAAGAAGGCTTCGCAGCTGATCTGAGCTTTGTGTTTTCCTGAGGAAGAAAGCTATATACTAATCAACAACTCAATGGGTAGACTTTTGAATTGCTGAGAAACAAGCAGAAGCGAAAGGAGAGACTTTTGGAATCCAGAGAAGCTTTCTTCTTACCTTCTTTCTCTCCGGAGAGAGTAGCAGAACGGGAAGACGAGCGAAGAAGCCGAACTTTACAAAACCGATTTCTCTAACCCGGCGGATATTAGACCCCAGTTGGGCCTTAATGGGCTTTATATTTTTGGCTTTTGTCAATTATTTTTGGTCAATGGGTGGGCTTCGTATATTACAAAAGTGGCCATAATAAAAATAAGCAGAAAATATTACATTTTGTAATTTTTTTTTTTTTTTTACATTTTGTAATTTCTTATGGTGTGTTAAAACTGGAAATTGAGTAGATTATTATAGGCTGGATATCTGCTCTCTTTACATAGTTCTGCCATCTTGTATACTTTTACTAAGCATGACCTGGCCATATATTTGATGTTTTGGTTGTTACCAAAATATAGGCTGCTGATTCTCTTACAAGACGTTTTTAGCCTCTCTTGTTTCAACAGAGTATCTTATTCGGGCAATGTTTATGTTCCCACATAATTTTAAAACGTGACATACAAAAAGCTACATGATTTTAGGCTTTTGAAATCTTGTCTCCTTAATGCTCTTGTTAGTTCCTTCTGGTGTTAAGTCTTAAAAGTTGGCTAACCCCACAATCTTTATCTCAATTCTCAAACAATATAGTTAGTTTTTGGTAAGTGGTATATTTGTCAAATGAGTCTGTCTAAGATTCACGATATTGATATCCTACACTATCATACTAGTATCCACGTGACACAAGCCGAGACATGGGTTTAGAGGAGGGTCCGGTCTCTGTACTGCATGCGTCTCTTGACGTTGCTTTCCCCTAAAGTTGTTCAACCTTGTTTGAGGCTTTTATTTCAAGCTCAGCCATTGAGATATAGAATTGATGGTTCCTCTTCTTCTGGTTCCCACACTTAATTTGTATGTTCAATTTCTATTTCTTTAAGATGTCATTTCGTGTATATATCAAACTCATTTTCTTACTCCTGTTACTTACTTTCTATCTAGTGCAGTGGTTGAGGAAGATAATCCTTTTCCCATGTTCTATAACCCTCAAAAAGACAATAACTCACTTGTCCCTATCGTTTGAGATACTTGGGACTTGATGCTTGATCATTTACTAGTTTGTTGAACTTAATAACGCAAAGGCTCTATACTCTGACTCTTGTTAATCAAATTTACTTCATTTTACCAAATAAAAAAGGATTTAAAAAAAAAAGAAATAAAAAAGGATTTACCTCATTTATTTATCAATGATTTCAGAAAATCACTCAAAACATATCTTAAAGGTTCCCTACTCCTGATATTGTTCTACGAGAGGTAATTATCATTTCCTTTTGTATTATTTCCTCATTTTTACTGTTATGGTTTGTGCCGACTAATACACAAGCTTAGCTTTAAATTATTCGTTCACATATGATCATTACTTTTACTCTATTTTTTTTGCTAATCTAGTAGTTTTTCTTGACCTTGATTATAAACAAATGTTACATGGGGTGTAAGATTATGCCTCTGAAATGATTGTGTTGCAAACTTTATGCAAATGCTTATCTTTCATATTATTTATTCAATGGGTCTAAAGAAGACTGAGTTGTCACAAACTGATTTATTCTAGAAGTCAACGAAAACAGTTAATGAGTTGTTCCAGGAGACGCTCTAATGGTATTTTCTGTAGAGATATAGTTTTCTTAGTAAGCGGCTCTCAAATCTTGAAGCTAGCGTGCAGAAGATAGTCATTTTCATGAACCAAGAGCTTCTCCAACGCTCGCTGAGGCCCAGGAGAAGTTTTTCATGATTATTCTATTGAAAAAGTGAGAAAGTGAAGTAAAAAGCCATTTTTCATTTCGACTTAATATGCGGTCAATGCCATAAAGCAGAGATTCATGTATCACGTAGAGTAATGATTAAATACGTTTGTGGAATCTAACCTTATTTTTGCGGCAATAGTAGTGGTTTAATGATATATTCTGCGCATCATGATGCCATTTGTTTCATGATACTGTTCTTGATAATGGCATTGATCTTCTAGACAAGAAATATGTTATGTGCTACTAGACTAAAATGCCGTGTTATGCTTATTAAATAGAAAAGTTTCAATCTTACAGGGGAAGAAACAAGTTTCTTCTGTGTATTATTTTACTACATCGACTAAGATATTGTAAGCTTTTTTTTTGTAAGCTACTATTGCTAAAACAAAGGTGTAATCATGAACACACAAAAGAAACAATAATGCAAATAGAAAATAGAATGTAACACTGCACCATGGAGAAAAAAGAGAAGCAAGAAAGGGGTATTAATGCTTAGACCACTGGTTTTCATTGCACGCAAAGTCACCTATACAACATACTTCTCTTCAAATGAGCAACAAAATCAATAACTTTTATTTATATTTATCAGTGCCTTTGTTCAAACTATCACTCAGTGCTCACATTACCATCTTCTTCAGCCTTTTCTTCCGTGTATGCAAGGCCCCTACATCTTTCAATCACACAACAAGGAGAACATGACGTATACAATTACAAGACACGACACAAATTCAACAGTATACTTAAACATATCTTTGTTGCAAGTACCACAGTTTTATTGATTTTTTATTTTATTTTATGTCTCTTTAATTTGTCCTTATTTTGATAAATCTGAGCAAATAGCACATATCACCTACTCGTGAAGGAGAATCATGACAAGGACTTACTTGTTATGTTAGGACCACCAATAAGAACAGAATGCTAGAATCTTTTAAATGCCCACTTCAATATGTCATTCTTGAACCTATGGCAAGAGAAGATACACGTGAACATCATCGATCACTTCATGATGGAAACATTTATATGCAACAAGATTATTATTTTCTCCAAAGAATCTGGAACCATTAATTCTTGGCCACATCATGTGTTTCAGACAGCTCTGCATCCATCATGCAAGGAATAATAGCCAATGTTGATGTGTGGTCCTAAGGAGGGTTTAACATAGTTCCAAGCTTAATAGTCAAACTCAAATGCTGCAAGAACTGACAAGATAAACTGATGCAAAACGTGGTCAAATAATCATATGATCCAATGAGGTCACTAGACTAATTGTAGAGAGTTGTGGACAAGATTCTCTTCCCTTAAACTGAGCTCAAGTACCATGAGACCCAAGTAAGGGCCCTACTATACATGCTCTGACAGTAACTGTAGCCAAAGAGATCTTAATTTACAACAAGATACAAACAAAAAGTAATGGCAATACAGCTATATAGTGAACAGAACACAAGTTATATGTTCCTTTAAATTCCCTTCTCTACTTCATTTTTTTCCTGAGAGAAGCTCTAAACCTCAAATTCTCCTCTACTTCTCCCATATCATCCTGCCTCTGTCTTTTCAATTTCTCTCAAGAAAGTAAAAATGAGATTGACCTCACCCTTAAGGTTCTATAGACAAAACAACAAGACTTTCCTCAGAATCTTCATGATCTTGGTTCTAAGTTGTATACCAGGTAGAACCAATCTTTGTTCCAATCCTTCAGATATTCGTTCCTCATTAGAATCACTTGATTTAGAGGGCTATATAAGCTTTGATGATGTCCACAATGCGTCCAAGGACTTTGGCAACAGATACCAGTTACCACCTTTGGCAATTCTCCATCCGAAGTCAGTTTCTGATATTTCAAAAGTGATGAGGCATATCCTACACCTAGGCTCCACCTCAAATCTTACAGTAGCAGCAAGAGGCCACGGTCACTCGCTTCAAGGACAAGCTCTAGCTCATCAAGGTGTTGTCATCAACATGGAGTCACTTCCGAGTCTTGATATCAAGATTTACAAAGGGAAACAACCGTATGTTGACGTCTCTGGTGGTGAACTATGGATCAACATTCTAAGGGAGACTCTAAAACACGGTCTTTCGCCAAAGTCCTGGACAGACTACCTTCATCTGACTGTTGGAGGTACTCTATCTAACGCTGGGATCAGTGGTCAAGCGTTCAAGCATGGACCCCAAATCAATAACGTCTACCAGCTAGAGATTGTCACAGGTATCTTCATTCATGCTTATATATCTCCATGTTAGTCTCAAAGTATATATGCACCTGCAAAGTATATGTTAAAATAGGTTTGACACTGTGACATATTGGATCAGGCAAAGGAGAAGTAATGACCTGTTCTGAGAAGCAGAATCCTGAACTTTTCCACAGTGTTCTTGGAGGGCTTGGACAGTTCGGCATAATCACCCGGGCACGGATCTCTCTTGGACCAGCACCACATATGGTAAAGTTCTAGTCAGAACATGTACAATATGTTTCTCTATAAGCACCAGTTTCCTGACACAGTGAGATGGATTTTTTAAACAGGTTAAGTGGATCAGGGTACTCTACTCAGACTTCTCTACATTTTCAAGGGACCAAGAACATTTGATTTCTAAAAAGAAAGGTTTCGACTTCGTGGAAGGATTTGTGACAATCAATAGAACAGACCTTCTCAATAACTGGAAGTCATCATTCACTCCCAATGATTCCACAGAGGCAAGCCAGTTCAAGTCTGATGGGAAAACTCTGTACTGTCTAGAAGTGGTGAAATATTTCAACAAGGAGGAAGCTAACTCTATGAACCAGGTGAGATGTGAAAGCAAATACAACATCAATGACGATCAAAACCATTGGTTTCTAACATAGCAAGAGTGGCTGTTTCCCTGTAGGAAACCAAGAAGTTACTTTCAGAGTTGAGCTATATACCATCTACTTTGTTCTCATCTGTTGTGCCATATATAGAGTTTCTGGACCGTGTGCATCTTGGGGAGATAAAGCTGAGAGCTAAGGGTTTATGGGAGGTTCCACATCCCTGGCTAAATCTCTTGGTTCCCAAGAGCAGCATATTTGAATTCGCTACAGAAGTTTTCAACAACATTCTCACAAGCAACAACAATGGACCTATCCTTATTTATCCTGTCAATCAATCTAAGTAAGTGAGCAAAATGGCCAATAAATCTTCTTATTCTGAAAAAAAAGAAAAGCAATATTACTAACACTTTTTTTTTGTGTGTGTGTGTTTCAGATGGAACAAACATACATCTCTGATCACTCCTAATGAAGATATCTTCTATCTAGTGGCCTTTCTCCCCTCTGCAGTACTGCAAAATGATTTAGAGTACCTTTTGAGACAAAACCAAAGAGTGCTTAACTTCTGCGCAGAAGCAAACATGGGTGTGAAGCAGTATTTGCCTCACTATGAGACTCAGAGAGAGTGGAGATTACACTTTGGAGACAGATGGGAAGCATTTGCAAAGAGGAAACATGCGTATGACCCTCTAGCGATTCTAGCACCTGGTCACAGGATTTTCCAAAAGGCAACAGCACCGCTACCATCTCCCATTCAACTTCTATAAAGCCAGAGTGAAACATACATATAGGTACCCATCATCAAAGATAGGCAGCAAGAGAGTGAAAATGAAATCCTTTTTTTTCTTTTTCTTCAACAAATGAAACAAACTGGGGACACTGTATAGGATCCAACATAAAATATATTAAGACTTGTCACTATAGCAGAGGAAAAGAGATGGTCAGAAAAAAAACTTACAAAAATTCAACAAGTACAACAAGATCATGTTTTTGCTACAACATGTTGTCTTGTCTATCTATGATATGAAGTCCTGAAATGTCTGGATCCTATGTTTTCATTTCGTTTGTCACGTGTGAAGTAATCCACACACGTGTGTAATATAATATTTTTATATTAATTCTTTTCTTTCCAGGGCGGTCAGGCGAAGGAGACACGCTCCCCCCTGTGTTAATGGCGAATCAAGTTTGGTAATAATAATAAGCCAACCCCCAATAAACCCTAATTGTTAGAGAGACAACACTGTTACACCTTTCTTCAACCTCAGATTCCAATTCTAAACCCCTAAAGTTTCGATTTTTATTTTTTGTGGGGGATGTCTCCGGCGGCGGCAGTAGAGATTGGGTCTCCGGTTGAAAAGGTCTCGTCTTTCTTCTTCAACCCGGAGAGTACTGTTCACTCTCGCGATCAACGAAGCACGGACCCTATGTCTTCCTTCCATTTCGGGTCCGGAGCGGGCGGTTCAGGACAGAAGACGAAGAGTCGACAAAAGCCGAGGCTTGTCAAAGTGAGGAAGAACGGTAGAAAGGTTAAAGATCCCTCCTTTTCCGGCGAGTCTCCTTCCGGTTTCAATCCCTTTGCGCCGCCCATTAAAGGTGAGTTTCTCGTACGTGTTGGGTTTCCTTAAAGATTCAATTTTTTTTTTATATGAGCTGATTGTTTTTTTATTATTGTAGGTAGTCTCCATGTGGACAGTGATAATGGCGATTCACCTGGGGATAAAGATAAATCTTTTGTTTTTGGGGCTTATGGGAGCAGTTCTGGTGCAAAAGCTAGTCCAGGTAACGCTGGAGTATCTGATGAGGAGGAGTTTAGCACACCTGTAGCTGACTTTTTCACAAAAGAGGATTCAGATGATGTTATAGGAAAAAAGGTAGATAATGATGGAGAAAGCGGAGCTGGGTTTGGTGGTAACGGTAAAACTAGAGATGATGATGCTGAAGTGAACCTGTTTGCTGAGATGAAGAAGCTTAACATCAGTGATACCAGCGTCCATGGTGGCAGCAACGGCAATGAGGAAGCAAGAGAAGCTAATAACGCGCCTGCATTTATCTTTGGCAGCTCTGGGAAAGGTGATACTGAATGTAAAGGTGAGGCAACAACATCAGGGCCATGTTCTTTCAGTTCCAGTGGTTTGCGCCAAAGCGATGATGCACCCGCTTTTCATCCCGGTGCTACCAACGGAAACAACTTTACCTTTGGTAACAAAACATCCTTTGGCGATTTCAAAGTACCACTGTGTGATCCTTCTCTGCTTAAGAGCAGTCTATTTCCGGAAATGGGCAGAACTCCAGTACATGTGAGAAGTAAACGTTCGTCCAAGGACCAGAGATCAAACAAAGTCAAGGGGAAAAAGAAACAGCATGAGCCGAATCGATGCAGTGATCAGGCTTCTGAGGGTGTTGTTGAGTCTCAAGAAAAGCTCAGTTCCCCTGGATATTCCTCACCCATGGATTTTTCTCCTTACGAAGGTGAGAAATCCAGCAATCAGTTTCCTACAGAAACTCCTCTGACATCAACTGATCCTCCACATTCGAGAGAACATGCAAATTCCCACCAGTCTACAAATGACTTTAAGGTTGTCTTCACGGCAGAGGATCGTGGAGGTATTCGGATGATGCCGGAATTTTCCTTCTCAGCGTCCACCTCTCACGGAGAAACATCAACTAAAAAGCTTCATTCTGTTAAGAAATATAGGAGGAAAGTTAATAACGTCTTTCAGAAAAAAAATCTCAACACTAGCACCATGCGAAGCAATCAAGAGAATCATCAACCTGTGAATACAGGTCAAGCAGGGTTGATGCCTAGTGAATGTGAGGTTTGGCGACTCAGGGGAAATCAAGCCTACAAAAATGGTGATATGCGTAAAGCCGAGGAGTGTTACACGCATGGTATTAATTCCTCGTCGTCGTCAAGTGATAGCTCAGAGTGCTCTGTAAAGCCTGTTGCCCTTTGCTATGGCAACCGAGCAGCAGCAAAGATTTCTCTTGGGAGGTTAAGGGAGGCTATATGTGACTGTGAAATGGCTGCTTCACTTGATCCAACCTACATTAAAGCATTTATGAGAGCTGCAAAGTAAGTTTTACAGCGTTCTAGGAAAATCAATGATACGTTGTTTAATGGAATTTGATGTATTCATATTAATCTTTTTATGTTTTGCTTTAGTTGTTATCTTGTGCTTGGGGAACTTGGATCAGCAGTGGAGTACTTTAATAAATGCATGGAATCTGCATCTAGTGTCTGCCTTGATAGACGAACTACTATAGAATCAGCTGAAGGTTTACAACAGGCCAAAGTATGACTTTCTTTCTCTCTTCAGCTGGATCATTGTTCTACCATGGTCCAATCAATATAGTTTATCAGTTCATATATAAAATCCTCCAAATGTTTATTCATTCTTGAATCAGCACAGAACTCTGTTGGTTGCTTAACTGAACACATTTTTATTTTACGTACTGGCAGAGGGTAGCTGACTATACGAACAGTGCATCCATATTTTTGGAGAAGAGAACACCTGATGGCGCATCTGACGCACTGGTTCCAATAACCAATGCCTTGTCGATTAGTTCATGCTCAGAGAAACTGCTTCAGATGAAGGCTGAGGCCCTGTTAATGGTAACTCGTCTTTCCTTTTCACATCTCAATAAGTTGAAATTTGCTGTCACTGAGCCTGAGCTGCCATGTCACTTTTTTTTCAGATCCGGCGTTATAAAGAGGTGATCGAGCTTTGTGAGAATACCCTTCAGACCGCTGAGAAGAATTATGTTTCAGAAGGGCCTGATGGCATAGGGTCTAAGCATCACTCACTGATAGTTTGGAGATGGAACATGATTTCCAAATCCCACTTCTACTTGGGAAACCTTGAGATGGCTCTTGATACATTAGAAAAGTTGCAGCAAGTGGGATCTAGCCACAACGAGTAAATCACTTTGTCTCTGTTGTGCAATAACGAACTTGTTTTTATCCTTTACTTGTGATCCTTCCCTGAAATTCTTTTTTTTTTTTGCTTGATTAGGAATCAGGAAGAGTGTCGTGACTCACCAGCTTCTTTAATGGCCACCATATCTGAACTTCTACGTTTTAAGGTATATGCTCTATAATGGCTGGCGCTTAAGTGATTCTTCATATTCTGTATGCTATAAAGTGTTTGTCTTTTTAACACAATTAATTCATATTTTCAGAACGCTGGTAATGAAGCTGTTCGGGCAGGAAAGTATACAGAAGCAGTAGAGCAGTATACTGCTGCACTATCAAGAAACGTCGACTCACGCTCTTTTGCAGCTATTTGCTTCTGCAATCGTGCGGCTGCTAATCAGGCCTTAGTCCAGATTGCTGATGCAATTGCGGACTGTAGTCTTGCCATGGCTCTTGATGAAAACTACACAAAGGTATGTATGCCACACATGAACCTTCTTTGAGCTTATGAACTTTTTTTTTAACAACCCAATCCTGCTTTTGTCTTTCTGTTTTTCAGGCAGTTTCCAGGAGAGCCACACTACATGAGATGATTAGAGATTATGATCAAGCAGCTAGTGATCTCCAGAGGCTTATCAGCATCCTCGTTAAGCAAAATGGTGAGAAGGCAAAAACGTCGGGGACATCTTCTGGTGATCGTTCAAGCATCAGGAAAGAACTAAAGCAGGCTCGCCAACGGTTGTCTGTGATGGAAGAAAAATCTAAAGAGGGCATTGCTCTTGATTTCTTCCTCATCATGTATGCTCTCACTTTTTTTAGCATTTATTCATGTAGTTCCAAATATAATTGTATGCTGGTTGATATTCATGCAATCTCTTTTTTTCTCGTTTTGCTGATTTGCAGGGGAGTGAAGGCATCTGACACTGCTGCTGATATCAAAAAGGCATACCGGAAAGCAGCTCTCAGGCATCACCCAGACAAGGTAAACTATGTTTCCCTTTGATGACAGTATTGCCAAAAAAAAAACAGTATATTACATTTGCTGATGTTTTTACTCTTTTGATGTATACTCAGGCTGCACAGATTCTTGTCAGAAGCGAAAGCGAAGGACCGTGGATGAAGGAGATATTAGAAGAGGTTCATAAGGGTGCAGATAGGCTCTTCAAAACGATTGGAGAGGCATATTCAGTTCTTTCTGAACCAACTAAGGTTTGATTTTTCTCTCAGAAAGGCAACTTACTTACTAGGAATATAATATCCTAAAACTTTTGTGTTTTGTTTCAACAGAGGTCGGACTATGAACTTGAGGAAGAAATAAGGAAAGCAAAGGCATCTAGAGAAAGCTACAGAAGCAGAAAGGCTGGAGAAGCAAGCACCACCTCACCATATCAGACGAGTCCAGGCAGAAGATACTGGAGGCACAGCGAGAGGACATACAGAAGCACCCATTCTTGGTGGTAGAATGCTAAAAAAAAAAATTGGTGTCGCAAGATATAAGTGATCCATTGGGTTCCCTCCCAGGTGAGATATTCAAAAGAGCCGATGGAAGTGTTAAGGTCTCTGCTACAAATCAATACAGCAACTGATTACCAGCTTTGCAGAATTGTTTGTTCCCAATTTTGAAAAGGAAAAGTGATGTAACTGAACAAAAATGTTTGTTGCTTTTAACGGATTGTACCTTTGTGTAAAACATTCAAAAATGTTAAAGAAATGAAAAACTTATTTCGTAACACATCCAAAGGTGTCTGAGACTGAAGCGATCAGAATGATTGGTTTGAAGAAGTTTTTTGTTCATTGGAAGTTTCGATTTATTTTATTATTGTAGACATAACAAACCACACAGAGCAGTCACTGAACACAAAAACATTACAAGTCCACTTGCTTTATTGATATAACTAATATTTGGACAACGGCAAAGCTGGATGATGCGGAGCAACAGGAGTGAGCTACAACTCAAGGGCTTGAGCATGGTGACTGATGTGGTCTTCGATGAAAGTTGCAATGAAATAGTAGGAGTGGTCGTATCCTGGCTGCAGACGCACTAAGAGCGGCGCGTTCACTTTCTTGCACGCCTCTTCAAACTTGTTGGGCAATAACTGATCAGGGTAGAACTGGTCGTTTTCTCCCTGCATTTTGGATTGGACCCACTCCCTCAGTGTTTAATAAGCTACAACCGAAGACGAAAAAGACCAAGCTTTAAGAGGGTTTTTGTTTTACCTGATCAATTAGAATTGTGGCAGAGAGATTGTTGAACTTTGAAATGAGACAAGTAGCATCGTATTCCTGAGATTTCCGAAAAAAAGAAAAATCACTGTAAATGTGGTGGCTATATGCATACTGAACAATCTTGTATAAGATTATATCTTTTATTTACCTCCCAAGCAGTCTTGTTGTCGCCAAGATAGTTGGTGAATGCTTTCTGTCCCCATGGACAATTAATGGGATTGGCAATTGGTGCAAAGGCAGACACAGACTGAAAATGTCACACACATATAAAAGGGATTTAAGTTGAATATTTATGTCCACGTTCCAAAGTCATATAGGTCTTAAGAGGTACAGATGAGCAGAAAAATTACTGGAAATGAATAATACCTTATACTTATCGAGGTTCTTGAGGTAAATAGTAAGAGCACCATGTCCACCCATGGAATGTCCAGAGATAGATGCTCTTGCTGTGTCAAGCTGAGAGAAGTTGTCACTCAGGAGTTTTGGCAACTCTTTGACAACGTAGTCATACATACGCCAGTTCTTCCACTTCTCCTGAGTAGCATTCAGGTAGAATCCAGCTCCTACTCGAAAACCAAAACAGGAACGAAAGAAAGAACAAAATCAATCACTCTTCACGCTTAAATCACCAAAGCTACAATGCATTACCTACACCGAAGTCGTAACTGTCTGCTTCACCTTCAATATTGAGTCCTCCTACAATATCAAAAAAAAAAAAAACAGAATGTTAAAAGAAAAAAAAACATACAAAAATCAGGCTTAAAACGCAAACATACTTGGAGAAGTATCGGGAACAACAAGAGCAATGCCGTGAGTAGAAGCAGCACGTTGAGCACCGGACTTGATGATGAAGTTCTCGTCTGTGCATGTGAGCCCAGAGAGCCAGTATAGCACCTACTCAATCAAAAGGTTAACTCTTTTAAGCATACAGACATGCAATACAACAAGAATAGTGGAGAAAGATTAAAACTTTAAGATCAAAACGAGCAGGTGGATGATAAAAATCAAAACTTTACATACAGGGGATTTGTGGGAAGAAGGAGGGAAGTAGATGGAGAAAGTCATGGAACAGCCGAGTGTCTCACTGTTGTGTTTGTATCTTTTGTTGTATCCATCGAACATCTTCGTGCTTCCGATCTCGCTTAGCCCACTCTCCATTTCCTCACACACTGTAAGAGGAACAAGGAATGACAGATGCAGCGAAGAGGAGGAAAGTAGTTGTGAGGTTATCGCTTAACAACAGTGGAGAGCAGAGCCCACTTTTAACCCATTAGCATCTCTTGGCCCATTAAGAGAGGGTCTTTACGAGGCCCATTACTAATGAAGTCCAGATGGTTTTAGTCAAGAGGTAAGGTAAACATGTTCTCTCATACATCATGTGCTTTTTTTGGTATTTGGAGGAGGATGTGCTTACCCAAATGTTCTCAAAACAAGTATTTATTAAATGTTTGTTCTTTCTTTGTAAAGGAAAAACAAAGAATGAAAGATGTTGTGGGAAATCAATTCTGATTATAAAACTGTCTCCATTAGTTAGTTGATCAAATCATTTATATATATTTATGACATATCATAAGATAATGCATGGCCTTTGACCCATTTATTAACTTGTATATATTTATATGTGTGTTGTGAGTCGCTGGTATGAATAAATATTGGTATAACTAAAAGGTTCACCAATAAAAGTTGTTCGGATGAGATAAGGAGAAAGAGTAGTGCCATTAATGACTTGTGTCCGAAGTTAGGCACCTTCCCTTAATTACTACTCATAACCTAACAAAGTCTCCCCCCTTTCCTCAACTGTTACCCATCAATGCTTATGTCCATTCTTCTCCCTTTGCACAAAACATTGCTCTTCTTGTAGTTAAGGAGTATTAATTTTACAAAAAAAAACTATCATGCAAGTTTTATGATTTTTGAATATTAATACCAAAGAAAAATTCTCGTGCGTTTTATCTTTTCTTGATTTGGCAATTCTCTCATGAGTTTATTTGAATTTGTTTATGGTTGCCGACACGAGAGGTTTGTTCTTTGAATTGAGTTGTTTGTTTACGAACTTTCTTCTTCTTCTTTCTTGTTGGGTAGATGAACAACTCAAAGACGGAGCTAACAAAGTTTTGTATTGACTTAGATAACATTTTCTTTATTTTATTCCATAATCTTTCTCTGCATTTTCGTTAGAGGCTATAACATTACTATTTAAAGGTCTTTTCGGTATCTATTGAATTCTTGTCTGTTCTTTTTATTTCTTTTTTTGTTATATATATATGGCAGAAGAACGTGCAACACAAGATAACTTAGTTTCTGTCTGGTGAGAGAATCTGAGTTAGTGAACCAATAAAATCTTATTCTTTTGGAGCAAGAAGCTGATTGGTAATAATATCCTAGTTGGTCTTCTTGATTTCTTTTTTTTTTGTGTGTGTTTTGAGTTTATTGCTGTGGAAATAAAGAAAATGGTGGGAAGCATTGAGGCCAAGCCCCTGCTAACAAACGGATCTGTTCAACAAAACGGTCTTAACTTGGAGGACAAACTTGATGACTTCCGTCGTCTTCTTGGGAAATCAGACAAAGATCCATTGAAGATCGTAAGCATCGGAGCTGGTGCTTGGGGAAGTGTTTTTGCAGCACTCCTCCAAGAAAGCTACGGAGGTTTCAGGGACAAGTTTCAGATCAGGATATGGAGAAGACCTGGTAAAGCTGTGAGCAGATCAACAGCTGAACATCTGTTCGAAGTGATCAACTCTCGTGAAGATATCTTGAGGAGACTGATAAGGCGATGCGCTTATCTTAAATACGTAGAGGCAAGACTCGGTGATAGGACGCTCTACGCGGATGAGATACTGAAAGACGGGTTTTGTCTTAACATGGTCATGGTGGACACGCCGCTCAGCCCTCTCAAGGTTGTGACTAATCTACAAGAAGCTGTGTGGGATGCTGATATTGTTGTTAATGGTTTGCCTTCAACGGAGACAAGACAGGTGTTTGAAGAGATTAGCAAGTACTGGAAAGAGAGGATCACGGTTCCTATTATTATCTCTCTGTCAAAGGGTATTGAAACTGCTCTTGCACCAGTTCCACATATCATTACTCCTACAAAGATGATCCATCAAGCTAGTAAGCTTCTTCTTCTTCTTCTTAAAGTTTACCCTTTGTATTGTGTCTATTCACTATTTAAGTTAAATAGTAATAAAATTAGCACACAAGAAAAAATTTCCTAAAATAACATTAGTTAAAAGTTAAATATATTTATATATATATATATATAGTTTTATTTTGTTTTATATTTGGGGTTGAGTTTATTGATTAGTATCAAAGGTGTGGATGGAATTAAGATATGTGTTTTTTTGGGTTAAATTAGTAACATTTTGGATTTTTTATTACAGAGTGCTATTTTTGGATAATTTTTTTTGTTTAAATGTTTTTATTGGAGATTTGCCCGATTGACATATCTTTGGTGTTTGTGGATATAGCTGGTGTGCCGATTGAAAATGTATTGTATCTTGGTGGACCAAACATAGCTGCTGAGATATACAACAAGGAATATGCTAATGCTAGAATCTGCGGAGCTGAGAAGTGGAGGAAACCACTAGCAAAGTTCTTAAGACAATCTCATTTTATTGTTTGGGACAATAGTGATCTTGTTACACATGAAGTAATGGGAGGTCTCAAGAATGTGTACGCCATTGGAGCTGGTAAGTTTCTGCGTGTAACACAAGGATTCAAGTGATTACATTCACAGGTTTGATCCTCTTCTTGTTTTTTTCTTTCTCAGGAATGGTGGCAGCGCTTACTAACGAGAGTGCTACAAGCAAATCAGTGTATTTTGCTCATTGCACATCTGAGATGATATTCATAACTCATTTACTAGCAGAAGAGCCTGAGAAACTTGCAGGGCCTTTGCTAGCTGACACTTATGTGACCTTGTTGAAAGGGCGTAACGCTTGGTATGGTCAGATGCTTGCTAAAGGGGAAATAAATAGAGACATGGGTGATAGTATAAGTGGAAAGGGAATGATTCAGGTACTCCTAAGAGATAACATAACTTCTGATGTCTTTATGGATGCTTATGTGAATGTTGGACTATGTTTGAACAGGGTGTTTCTGCAGTGGGAGCGTTTTATCAATTGCTTAGTCAGTCTAGCCTGAGCATATTGCACCCTGAAGAGAAGAAACCAGTAGCTCCGGTTGAGTCATGTCCTATTTTGAAGACACTCTATAAGATACTCATCACAAGGTATTATTAGAATAGTTTTCATTGATCTCTTTAGGAAATTGCTTCTTAGATTCTGTTTTGGACTCTGTTTGTTCAATGTTGTGTCTGGATATTGCAGAGAACAATCAACACAAGCGATTCTGCAAGCGTTAAGGGATGAAACATTGAATGATCCTAGAGACCGGATTGAGATTGCACAGAGTCATGCATTCTACAGGCCTTCCCTTCTAGATCAACCTTGATTCTCAAGTCATGGCTTCATATAAACCAAACTTGTTGGATCTGATTATGAAGAGACATATAACATAAGTTACTTGTGCAGACTGCAGATTCTGCTGCCTGATCACGTCTTAAAATGGATTTTTGTTCAATGTATAACACTTGTACTGTATCCCCTTTTCTTTTATGTTCAATGAGGCTTTTATTTACTAACTAAGCAAGTATCAACTTCAGTCAAGTATCAACTTCAGTATCCAAATAAGCATATTCTACTTTAAGACTATTCTGAAACCCATTCTAAAAGCCAAGTAAGCTCCGTATAATTTATTCAAGAGATTGGTTGTACATCGAATCCAAGTAACAAAGAGAAGGGTTGTTCTGTAAAGTCTAATGTTAACTAGACCAGTGAGAAAGGTTATGACTCCAATGCTCCGTACAATCGGTTAGCTACAGTTTTAGCTGCCTGATACAGTGTTGAAGCAGGTCTTCTTTCTTGAGCTTATAGTTATGTGCTTTTGTCGTTCAACTCGCTTATCAAGATCACTGGGGGCGCCCATGGTCTTCCCACCTCTGTCAAATTCCTTCTATCAAATCCATTGTTGAATCAGAAAGCTGTGCAAGAACACTTGGACCCTTGATGATCTTAATCTTAGGTTTTGACTGGGTTGGTTTTTTCACTGGATCACTATATATCACACCTCCTACTTTCTGCTTAATCTCTCTGAATTAAACTTGTGTTCATGCCTCTATTATTGCTGCTGTTAGAACTTTTCTTTCTCTTGTTGATTAGGACTGACACAGGTTTCAACAACGCCTTTCTCTCTGCCTTTATCTTTGCCCCCATTAAGCATGTTTAGGATCATCTCGTCCTTAAGAATAGTCTTCACAGCTGCACGCTTTGACCTTTTGCTTTTCTCATCATATAAACTAACCAATACCTCTTCCCCCCCCCCCCCCCCCCCCCCAAGCAAAGAGAAAGTAGATACCACCCTCTCACAGACTGACAGAAGAAGAATCTCAGTCGGTAGCTGCCTCTGTTGATCCCTTTTACTTCTTCCAGACCAAGCTAATTGTCCCCCACCTATAGTAACAGCCGCTTGTGCATAAATACTCTACTGTCACTTGCAGATCCCCATGATGCAGAAACAGAGACCCATATTGCCTAATCATGCTAAATGCCTCAGAATTAGCATCCATCACGCTTAGTTCGTGCACAGTCCCAGAGCCATCAGACAAAACAGAATAATCCAGTAGAGAACTAGCTATATAAACAGCATCAATATTACACCCTTCTGTCTCCTGCTTCTTTTGATAAGTGCATGCTAGCAGGAAGCAACTGAATACTGAGAAGCCAAAAACATATGGGTCTTTGCCATTCATTGAGATAAAGACCTTTTTTCTTACTATGAAATTTTAATATTTCTTTTTAAACTTCTTAACAAAAGGACTTCAGAAAAAAAAAGAATTGTAGAAAAAAAACCAAAAGCCTCTCTAATCGAGAGAACCAACTGCTTTGTATCCTCGTCGATACAGATATATAATAAGTTTCTATAGAAGAAGAATAAAGAAATCATTTCAAGGACTTGAGAGGTTCTTAAGATCCTCTTCCTTAGCATACCAACTCGGAGCTATCTTCTGAAGATGAGGATACAAGTCTTTGTATGAGTTCCTTATTGTTCCTTCTGCTACTCCTGTCGCTATAGCTATATCTGCATCCCCACAAAATATTATTCAGCCTGAGATATTAATTAGCTTATATCTACTCTTTGCTTGAATAAATGTGAACAAACAAACCTTTGAGAGGCTTCTTGTCATCAGAAAGCTGGGTTATGATATAGATAACTACTGCTGCTATTGATATAGGACTCCTCCTGCAAGATACCACATAAAAACATATGTAAAGGTTCTGCTATGTCTATCTAAACTGTAGATTAAAATGAAGTTACCTTATATCAAATTCCTCAGATTTTTTCACAGCTTCTTCAGCAGCTCTAACCGCTTGATGAGACATTCCAAGGTTAGAGCAGAACCTTTTCTGCAAATATCCAGCGATAAGACCGCAATGTCAAACAACAACATAAAATAAAACTAACAGTACCAAATATCAAGTTTTAAGGTACTTGTAAAGGACTCTTACCATGAAATCACCAGCGTGTATGGCGCCCATTTCCACAGAGTGACCAGTCTCCAGCCCCAATGTCTTAACTATAAAGTCTTTTGCTCTTCCCATTTCCTTCTTCGTCGCTCCATTAGCAACAGAGCAGATTTCTGTTCACAAGGTTGAGAGATTTGATTGACTTTATGATGACAAAGCTTTTAATATCAGACTCTCCCAAAAAAAAAAGAGAAATATTTTCAAACTGTACCCTTAATAGTTCGTGGCTTGTCCTCTTGTCTACATGAAATGTATAAGCAGGCAGCCAAAAGCGCATCCTGGTTTCTTCCCCTGGTTGACTTTTGATCCTCCAGCCTCTTAAATATCTCATTAGCCCGATCCTACACATCACCAACAAACACACAAAAAAACGACCACACCCGTAAACGATAAGCTCCAATAGCACAGCAACATATCCGCATACTATGAATTCACCAAAGCAGATTAACAGAGAGAGAACAAGGTTACCTTGATAGTTCCAACAAGCCCCAACCTGCGAAAAGAAAAAAACGATCAACAAGTAAGTACTCTCACACGTGATCACCAATGAAACTAGCAACATAAACAAACACTCCACACAAGGACAAAACTTTCAATGCACCATTAAAAAAAAATGTTAATTGACAATCTGATCTCCCAAACGAGTAAAAATACTGGCAACATAAGACAACAGCAACACAATATATCACCAGGGACAAAACTCTCAATGCGCATTTAAAAAAAAGGAACCTCCTTTTTAAAAAAATATTAATTTGACAATGTGATCTCTCACAGAAGCAAACAACAAGGATAAAAAGGAACCTCCTTTTAATTAACAATGTCACCTCCCAAACGAGCAAAAACTTGTATACGATCCGATCCAATCTCAGAGGATACAAATAACCAAATCAATCAAATCTACCTGTCAGACATGGTGGCGATGGTTTTAAACGCCTGCAACAACCCACGCTCCGCATTGCCGTTACGATTCTGCCACCTCCCTAGAGAATTCGACAGGAAATCCCCCGATGAGCCGTTCGTCTTCGCGATGACGGTGGTCAGAGCGCTGTCGGCGAGGAGCGGGTTCGTCGGGCCGCCGACACGGTTGGGATCGCTGTTGGACGACTCGTTCGCGAAGGTACGCCACTCGGAGGTCTCGTCGATGGAGTGCGACTCGAGAACCAGGCCGCACTCGGAGCAGAGGGTGTCTCCGGCGGAGTGATCGACCACCAGCTCCGTCTCCTTCTTGCAATCCGTACAGTACGCGTCGGACATGATCGTCGGGGAGAGGGAGAAAAAACCCTAATTGATCTTAACCGGGTGTAGATTCCTCCGGTTTGTGTTAACCGGCTTCGTCTTCTTCTCCGGTAGAGACAAATTAGGTGTGAGAGAGAGACGAGGATTGGAGAGACTCATCATCCGTAGGTTTGTCTCGCGTTTTATAGACGAAGGAGATGTAGGGGAATATTTTTGAGGTGCACCTTTACGAGAAGATTTTGAACGTAGATTGTAGTGGGACCCGGTAATAATTGATCGGACGGTTGTTTATTTTTTCCAGCGATTGACGTTTGTTTTTATAGTTTCCTTTTTGGTAGTTTGCTTATCCGTTATAGGAGGACGGAGGAAAAAGAAATAAGTGACTTGTTAGGGAAGTCATACATACATACCGGTCGCATGTGTAGGGTTTAGTTAGAAGATTTTTTTTTTTTAAGTACTATGAGTTGTTGAGTGTTTGGGTATAGGTACAGAGAAATACCATGTACTATGAAAAAAAAAACTTAATAACACATAAGCTTTGACTTTCAAAATTTATTATAAATAATCTTTTTTTATTGTAAAAATTAAATTATGAAGATTTGTCTTCAAATATTTATGGCCCTTAGAAACTGGTCATGAAACGATCAGGTTTAAATTTAGAAAATTTGAATTAGTTACCTTTACAAATCAAATATTATACATGATTTAAAAGTCAGATAATCAGCAATCCCTTTTTCATTTTAAGTGTCACTGTAGAAAAAAAAAATTAGTTAAAAAATAAGTGTGATTAGTAATTTTGTTGCAAAATTTATTAATTTTATATGTTATATAAGTTTTTATAATCTATAGTTTATTTTTTATTCTTTGAAATATAGGTAAGTGTACAAGTAGTCAGGGACGTATATAGGTTTAGGGATACGGGGGCACGTGCCCCTTACTCTTTTTTTTTTGGAAAAATATATGTTTATGTGATTAAATTGTTGTTGCATTATTGAATAAACAGACAAAGTGCCCTCAGCTCATAACATTTTTAGTAGAGATTAGCGTTCGGATACCTATTTGGATTCGGACTTATTCGGAATTTCACGGTCAAAGATTCCAACTTCATTCTGGTATTTTTAAATTTTGGGTTGGATTCGGTTCAGATCTTTACAGATTCGGTTCGGGTTTAGATAACCATTTAAATTATTTAAGTTTATTAAAATTCATTATATATTTTAAAAATCTCAAAATCTATAAACAAAATAATATATTACATATAAATTTGACTAACATATGTTAAAATACATAAAACAACATATAAATTAGTTTGCTTTGAATATTTGGATAGGTAATCAATATATATTTAAAATATTTTTAATGTTTTGAGTATACTTTAACTATTTTAAACATTTATTTTTGACTATTTATATATATTTTCAAGTATTTTGGATAATTTAAAAGTATCTTATATATTTTTGATGTATTTTTAATATACATTAAATCTAAAAATAATTAATATATTTAGGCATATAAATCTATTTCGGATACATTTAGGTACCCATAATATTTTGGTTCGGTCGGATTTGGTTCTGGTAGAATTCAGTTTCGATTCTCTAGATACCAAAATTTTAAACCTTTTCGGATATTTAATCAATTTGATTATGATTCTGTACTACTTTTTTGGATCATATTCAGTTCAGTTCTTGGAATTCTGACTTTTTTGCCAACCTTAATTTTTAGTATTGTGCCCTCAATTATAATCGTTTCTCGATCCGCCACTGCAAATAGTGATATTTTAGTTTAGAAAAATACTTCTATATAAAATATACAAAATTAAATATTTTTAAACTTGTATGCATAAATGTAAAATGACATTTAAATTAAAACAAATAAAGTACATGTTAATCATTTAAATTTGAAACCAAAGGTGGATATTACGTTCCAATTATTTAAAAACCGGTCATGCTAGTGTTGTAATTGAACTTGGCTCAATACACATTCAAATACATAAACCAAATAAATACTTGGTGGGGAAAAGTTATTCCTGAAATAGCCAAGCATTAAAACGTGAGACAGATTGATGTTTCGCTTTGAAGTTGACATGCCACACCTTTTTATACGTGTCTTCAATAAATAATTAATATAAAAATACGAAACGAATTCAATGCCTCTTGATTTATTACCGTGATATACAAATTCGCAACTTCTTTGAAAAAACAAAGAATCTATATAATAATGCTCAAGATAAGTTTACATTTATGACTAGAAATCTTTTTTCTTTATAGTATTTAGGATATTATACTATGAATCACGTAAAGGATAAATTCTATGTTTCATCTTGTTTTTTTTTTGTTTACACGTAAACATTGTGACTCAGATTCTAGTTTGGTTGAAAACATTGTGACTCAGATTCTAGTTTGGTTGAAAATATGTACCGTACGTGAGAGTTATATATATACATATAATAGTATCAATTTGAGCTTCATCAGTAACCAACAACAACAACAAAAACAAAGTGGCATATATATATATTTGAATTGTATCTCTGTTATCATTATGCTGATTTTTTTTTGCTAACTATTAATTATGCTGATTTTCTTCTACCGAAAAATGAAACATTCGGGTAGATGCCAGATGAAGAGGCAAATGAAGCATTTGCTTCAAGGCACAACAATATATTCATATATTGAAGGGGCACATGTTAGAAAATATATGTATGGTCAATTGATTCCAATTGGTTACAAATAAGTATTCTTAGACCGTAAGCTCTCTCTACATTCAGCCTTTCTACAACTTATTTTAGTTGTATTTAGTTTTGACGTGTAACTTAGGTTGTGTTACTTTAGCAGTGTTAGACCATTTTCTTAAATGTAGACGTCTTTGTAACTCATTCCGATACATTTTTGGGTGCTTTGAGCCGCTTAATACAATTGGTCGGCACTGCAGTTGGGCATGTTTTGAGAAAGCTGGGTTATGATGTAGATAACCGCTGCTGCTATTGGTATATGACTCCTACAAGGTGCCAGTAAAAACATCTGTAACGGTTCTGTTGTGTCTATGTAAACTACGAATTAAATGAAGTACCTTATATAAAATCTTCGAATTTTTTCACGGCTTCCTCAGCAGCTTTAACCGCTTGATGATACATATTCCAAGGTTAGAGCACAACCTTTTCTGTAATATTAGGTGTATGGTACTTGTAAGTGGCCAGTCTCCAGCCCCTAACCATGAAATCACCTACCACAGAGTGACCAGTCTCCAGCCCCAACATTGGAGGATCGGATGATTCTCTCTAGAACTAGTCTTCACCAATGAGACAGCGCGCCTTGTGCCAACAGCCAAGGCCATTGCAAATTTACAATCAAAATTACAATAAAAATCTAATCTCTAAAGTTTACATAACGTTCCAAACATAATAATATTTATATTTTAGCGTGACCTAGATCATCTAGGCTATATGTCGACTAATACTGACACTAGTAGAAATCTTCCGCATAGCCACGGTAGTGCCACTCCAAAAACGTGGCTAAATTAAAAAAGCCACGATTCCGCCACAAAATAGGTACGATTTTCAGTTAGCCACGGTAAAGTCAATTAGCCACGATAGTAGCCACTGAATTTTATCGTGGCTAGATAAAAAGCCACTGTATTGCCACCGAAAATTATAGTGGCTAGATATATAGCCACTGGATTTTTTATTCCCGCTTACATTTTTTACATTTTCCCGGTTAAAGCATTTTCGAAAGTAAATAATTTTTTTTATGTTAAATCATAGCCACGATTTAGCCACATTTATTTCTGTGGCAAGAGCGTTAGCCACTGTATAGCCACTATTTTTCCATGGCTATGTCGTTTTATACCCTAAACCCCAAATATATATCCTAAACTTAAATATATTTACAAAACAATATATCTAATTAATATTTACCTAGTTTAACTTTATCTAATATCCAACACTTATTTACAACTTTCAGATTTTAAAAAATTAACCTCATACCACATATATATATATAACCTTCATCACTTTAAACACATTAAACCATAAACTTACAAACATATATTATAACAATCACTCTACAAACTTAATATTTTCAAACTTATATGAATTCAAAATCTTAAATATAAAACTATAAACTCAATATTTTTAAAAAAATCAAATCATATACTTAATTACATATCTTAACTATAAACCACATACTTCAAAATTAATCTATTTCATAAAACATGAAATCTTATATTTTAAATAAAATCAATTCCTATAAGATAAATATATTTCTCACTATATACAACATTTCAAGCTATATAGAACATTTCAAATTTTTATCTCAAACCATATATCATATAAACTCAAATCCTATATCATACTTCAAACCCTAAACCCCAAACTTAAACTTACATACAAAACCATAAACTCTTACATTTAAATCTAACCATTTTCTTATAAAATAAATGATCAAAGTATATGAAGAATCATACACTGTTTTAAAAAGATAAACTATTTTTTTTAAAAAAATATAGACATTAATAATAGCTAAACAACATAAATAAAACACAGATTTTTTTATTTCTGTATTTTTATTTTCTCCAAACCTCTCTGTTCTTAACCAATAAGAATGAGCTGCGTGGATTGACAATATTAACCATTAGATTAAAATTATGAAGGGTCCAGATTAAATCTCTTTTTGTTTTTTTTTGTTTCTTTCTTCTTTTCTTGTTCTTTTTCCCTCTCTCCTTCGTTGGATTGTTCTTCTTCCAATGTTCTTCTTCCAATCTATCTCTTTCTCCGTAACAATCAACTCATTTCTCCATCTCCTCACCGGTTTCACCTCCTCACCATCACCACGGGTCGACATCTCTTCGTCTTCCTCCTCTTTGGCTTCGTGACCTTCGTCTTCCTCCTCTTCTTCCTATTTATATTGATATGTTTGTTTTTTTAATAGATCTGAGAACGAGCAGACGGTGGAAAAGACCCGACCCTTCTCTTCTCTCTACTCCTTCCGCGAGTTACTCGAGAGGTACCAAATTCTCTCTCCTCGTTTATTTCGATCTAAACATATTTTTATATGCCCTAATTTGTATCTGTGTAAATTGTGATGGACAAAGTTTCATCTTTGTTCTTGACTCTCTTTGTGTTCTTAGATGCCAAAAATCTGAGTTCTTTCTTAATGTTTCATTTGTTCTTTGGCCATGGTGAATCTGACTATGAAGGGAAGGAGAAGTGGTGTTTGGGAAGATGATGGAACGGAAGAAACAAATGGTGTGACGGTGCGACGCCTCAGGTGAAGCGTAGTGCGGCGGTGGCAGATGGTGGTGCGGCGGTGGCAGTTGGTGGTGTGGCGGTGGTGTATTTCTATGTATATACGTATTTATGTATAGTATAAATAATAATGTGTATTTTATGTTTTAGTATTAATTAATAAAAAATATTTGTTTGTTTTTATTTCTGTTTATTTTTTTTTGTTTTTTGTTTTGGTGTAACCACGTTAACAATGTTATTATCCTGGCTATATAAGCCACTAACACAGCGTGGTAAAACCGTGGCTATTAGCCACGTTTAGTCACGATCTTTTTCCAGCCACGAGGCTATAGCCACTGTAAAATTTTAACCTGAAAACGTGGCTCTTTTTTCAATAGCCACGAATTATTGCTCTATAGCCATGGTATTGAAGTGGCTATGCGATAGAATTTTACTAGTGTGAAGCTGGCAGTTTAGACTTTTTAGGCGTTAATCTACAATCCAAACATGAAACACCACATAACATGAATCTTTTATAACATTGGATACTCTCTTCTCTATACATGATAACAATCTGAATCCGACATCATTCAGGTAAAATAAATACTAAAAATAGAACAAAAGAACCTAACAGTCTATCATATGAGTTTTCAGAAATCATTGGAACTTGGAAGAGATGAGATGTCGCCCGTTGTAGCCTTAAATATTTATTTTTTCAAAGAGATACAACTCATTGCCTTTTGTAAAGTAGCGTATATTAAGCGAGGCACGTGTCACGTGACATTAACGTCTTCATCTCTCAGGCACGTTTTTCTCTCTCAGGCACGATATTCGAGGCTCTAAACCAAAGCTGGTTTTCTTCCCTTTTGGTACATCCTTTGCTGGTTTTGTCTTACCTGCTAAACCCCAACCACCCGGTTTCTTTCCTCTTAAGGCAAGTTTTGTTCAAAAAGCTGGTTTTGAGCGGGGAGAACACCCCTCCGTGACGGAGCTCAGGCGGGCTTGAGTCGACAGGGACTCCTCAAGCACGACCTTCTCAGATCTGGTTCTCTCCACCAACGACACAACCTCCTCATAGTCTCAAAACTCCTTTGAGATCTAACTCTTCTACCCACAGACCTCACTCGCTGCTCTACATTACCGAGATGGATTCACGCTCACGCTACTCTACAGACAACGAAGGCAACAAAGAACTAGCTCCCCAAAGGAAACCCCCAAGCAAGCGCATCAAAGCACCGGAAATCGACACATCGGCGCTTATCATGGAACATAATCTCACGATGATAGGAAGGGTGACTTACCCTAAGGAACAACCGGTTGAAGAGCTCATCACAAGACTACCTCGAAAGTGGACTCTGAAAGGAAGGGTCTCTGGCTCAGATCTGGGCCAACACACCTTTCAGTTTAGATTCGAACTGGAAGAAGACCTGCTTCAGGTCCTAGCGGGACGACCCTATCACTACGGACGCTGGATGGTGGTGCTACAGAGGTGGGAACCTATCCTCTCTCCATCATTCCCCTCTCAGATACCATTCTGGATCAGTCTACACGGCCTCCCTCTGCACTACTGGCAAGATAAAATGATCTACAAAATAGCCCATGATCTGGGTACTTTGGAGCACTACATTATCTCCAAAACCTCGGCAAAAATCCGGATCTCTGTAGATGCTCTCCAGCCGCTAACTAAGGAAGCACTTATCGAATTCTCCACTGGTGAGGAGCTCCCTGTCACTCTCGAATACGAAGGATTAGAGAATCACTGCAATATCTGCTTCAGACTAACTCACCCTCCCAAAGAATGCCCTCTTGCGGACCCTCCAGCTAGAGATTTAACTCGCGACGTCCACACTCGCTCTAGCTACAGAACAACTTCTCCCAGACAGAGAAACCCCCAGAGACAAAGCGAACACAGAGAAGGTAAAGCACCTATGGTTGAGGAGCCTTTCCATAGAAGATTAGATCGACACGGCAGGCCTTTTGGAGAGAGACTACCTCTCCAGATCTCTCGTTCCCTCCCTCTACGAAACAAGATCACGCCCCATGATGGAATCTCTGAACAAAATACACAAGAGACAAGACGTAGAGAACAGAGACAAGCGGCCCCCGAGAACTCGCACTACACAACTAGAGATCATCGCCACCGAGTTCCCAACCTCCAATGGAGGGAGCGAAACCAAAGGAACAGAACGACCCCTACACAAAACGCTGAAGAGACCGAGCGTCCAGAAGGAACACCCCTTCCTACCTCTCCCCATATGGAACGAGAAAGACCTCTAGGAAGGAACTTGGCAGAAACAGACTACCCGCCTCAAATGCCACCAATTACCTCCCAAATTCCAACCACAGAAGAGGTGATGAATGAGTTGATGGAAGTCACATATCAATACACCAACGTTGAGGACCCCGTAGAGAGAGCAGCACGCATCCAAAGATGTCTCAGAGAAGAAGAGCATAATCTGATGGCGACAACGGCAGCTAACATCATAGCTACTGCAACAGCCTCCTTAACGCCAATCCCTGAAAATCAGACGCTGCAGTACGAGGTAGATAGCAGCAGAAGACCAGAGGAGAGAGACCTTACTACTGATTCTGCTGCAACACCGGGACGACAACGTAGAGCTAGACGACCCTCTCAGAGCCCGCTTCTCAGATCTGGTGTAAGCTCCAGAAGAATCTTACTATCCCAAGCCCAAGCCCGTCCTACTCCCACAAGACATGGCTTCCCTTTTGCTTCACCGATTCAGCAACGGAACGGGACAACAACAACAACTAACAGAGCTTCCACGTCGACACAACAGGGCTCCTCTCAGGATTTTCCCGTAGAGGCCCATCATCTTCCTTAGCCGTGCTGAGCTGGAACTGTTGTGGATTGGGGAATCCACAGACAGCCCAGAGACTCAAGGACCTCAACACAAAAAATTCCCCGGATATATTGTTCCTGCAAGAGACAAAAAATGCAGATGAGTTTGTGCTGAAAGAAACAGAGACACTTAATTTCGACTCACATTTTTTAGTCCCCCCCCCCACGGGCAGTCAGCTGGAGGTCTTGCACTCTTGTGGAGGAAAGAGATCAACCTACAAGTGCTAAGCTCGAGTCAGAACCATATTGACACCAGCATTACCTATAAAGGGCAGATATTTCATAGTACCTTCGTCTACGGTGCGCCAGAAATACCTAATCGTAGAGCGGTCTGGGAGATGTTAACAAATATCTCAGAAACCAGAAACGGAGACCCCTGGTTCTTAACAGGAGATTTCAATGAAATCACAGACAACTCGGAAAAATCAGGAGGAAGAGAGAGACCTGAAAGCACGTTCTCACTGTTCCGCTCTTTCCTCTCCTCATGTGACCTATTCGACATCAGACATACTGGTAACTTCTTGTCCTGGAGAGGTCAGCGAGGTTCCCACTTAGTACACTGTCGTCTGGATCGTGCTATGGCTAACAGTGGCTGGTCGGATAAATTCCCTAACGGCAGAGCTCATTACCTCCCCTTTGAAGGGTCTGACCACCGGCCCATTCTATCCATCTTCAATTCAAAGCTGAAAAAAGCACAGAGGTTATTCAGATATGACAGAAGAATGAGAGATAATACGGAAGTCAAGCAACTTATCGACAAAGTATGGAGAGAAGGACATCACCTTCAAATCTCAGAGAGAATAGGACAGTGCAGGAAAGCCATCTCCAACTGGAGCAGAAAGCATTATATCAACAGTCAACAACAAATTTCGGATCTCCGGAAAAAGTTGGATAAGGCTATGACTGACCTTGTAGCAGATGATACCCTCATATCCTCACTCAACAGAAACCTCCTCCTTGCATACAAAGCGGAGGAGGAATACTGGAAGCAAAGAAGTCGGCAGACATGGCTAGCGTTGGGAGATCGCAACACAGCATACTTCCATGCACAAACGAAGGGGAGACGCGCACGCAATAGGATCACTGTAATAGAAACATCTGAGGGAGTCCCAGTCTTTGAAGACGAACAGATAGCAGCTACTATCTCCTCCTACTACTCTGGCATCTTTGAGTCGACAAACCCCCCGTCAGCAGAGCTAGTCTCTGAGGCTTTATCCCCCTGTATATCGGACGATACAAATGAGAAACTGACTGCCATACCCTCTCTACGGGAAATAAAGACAGCATTGTTCTCCATCCACCCTGATAAGGCTCCTGGACCTGATGGATTCTCGGCAAGCTTCTTCCAATCCAACTGGGACATTGTGGGATCTGCAATAACAACTGAGATTCAGGAATTCTTCACAACCGGAGTCCTACCATACTCTATCAACGCTACCCATATCAGGTTAATTCCAAAGTTCACGGGAGCTAAATCAGTGGCAGATTACAGACCCATAGCCCTTTGTAATGTATACTACAAAATCATCTCGAAAGTTCTCTCCCTAAGACTAAAACCGGTGCTACAGGAGGTTATATCAGAAAATCAGTCGGCTTTCGTACCTGGTAGAGCTATCTCAGACAATGTCTTGATCACGCACGAAATGCTCCACTATTTGAAAAACTCAGGAGCCACCATCCACTGCTCCATGGCTGTCAAGACTGACATCAGCAAGGCCTACGATAGATTGGAGTGGACATTTGTTAGAGAAGTGTTAGAAAGAATGGGCTTTCATCGACTAATTGTACATTGGGTAATGCAATGTATAACCACAGTCACTTACTCTTTCCTGATAAACAACGAGGTTGCGGGGGACGTGCATCCTCAAAGAGGGATTAGACAGGGTGATCCTCTCTCGCCCTATGTCTTCATCCTGTGTGGAGAGGTGCTTTCTGGTCTCTGCAAGAAAGAACAAGCAAGAGGAACTTTAGCTGGTCTGAAAGTGGCTAGAAATAGCCCAAATATCAACCACTTACTCTTCGCTGATGATACCATGTTTTTTACTAAGACAGACCCCCAATGCTGCGCCTCTCTTCTTAGTATCCTTCACAGATATGAAGCAGCCTCCGGCCAGAAGATAAACACTGCAAAATCCTCCATCTCTTTCTCTGCAAAAACGCCTCAGGAAGTTAGACAAAGAGTAAAGGATCAACTCGGAATCGAAAAAGAAGGAGGAGTAGGGAAGTACTTAGGCTTACCTGAACACTTTGGCAGGAAGAAGAGAGATCTCTTTGCTTCCATCGTGGACAAAATCCACCAGAAGTCAGTAAGCTACAGTTCCCGATTCCTTTCCAATGCGGGCAGAGCAACGATGCTCCAATCTGTGTTATCTCCAATCCCCTCCTTTGCCATGTCTTGTTTTGAGCTACCAGTAGGACTATGTAAACAAATACAATCTGAGCTAACGAGGTTCTACTGGAACTCAAAGGAAGGTGAGAAGAAAATATGCTGGACATCATGGGATAAACTGACCTTACCTAAACAGCTAGGAGGCCTGGGGTTTCGCGACATTCAGCTGTTCAATCAAGCTCTGTTGGCAAAAATAGGCTGGAGAATAATCACCAAGCCAGAATGTCTTCTAGCCCGAACCCTGCTAGGCAAGTACTGCCACTCGACATCCTTCCTCAAAGCCTCCAAACCCTCCAATTGCTCACACGGGTGGAAAGGTGTGCTCCTGGGAAGAGACCTCCTCCTTAAACACCTAGGCAAAGTAATAGGTGATGGAGAAAGCACTAAGGTGTGGTCAGAACCTTGGATTGGGAAGACAACGGTACTCATACCTCACGGACCAGTGCTTCTCCAGGACCAGGATCTCCTGGTATCGGACCTCCTCTCAAGAGAAACGAAGGAATGGAATAAAGCGCTAATAGAGAGATTGCTCCCGGATCTGAAGGACCATATTCTCAGCATACGACCCAGTACCACTGGCACCGGTGACTCCTACATCTGGACACAACAGAATTCAGGAGTTTACACCGCAAAGTCAGGTTATTTTGCAGCCCAAAAAGAAAAAATCCAATCGACATCTACACTCTTGGGTCATCCTAACTGGAACTGGCTAAAGAACATCTGGAATTCAAAGCTACTACCAAAAATAAAATTCTTCATGTGGAGATGTGCCATAAAAAATCTACCTACAGGTGAAAACTTACATAAGAGAGGTTTGCTTACCCACACCTTATGCGCAAAATGTGGAGAGTTTGAGACATTGGAGCACATTCTGTTTCAATGCGAAACAGCAAAGAATGTGTGGGATCTCTGCCCCTGGACAGTGACGCCAAATCACCAGGACGCGTCTACGTTTCGCGACATGCTCCAGACATCTTTCCTTAGAATAAATCTGCCACCAACAGGTACTTCTGCTAACCTCTTTGCCTGGATATGTTGGAGTTTGTGGTTGAACAGGAACCAGCTGGCCTTCGAGAACAAACAGCTGTCTCCAATCGAAATCCTATCCAAATCGATTCGTCTGCTCAAAGACTGGGAACACGCACAGATCAAGCCTCCGGTAGCCCCAAGTATCCCACCTCCACCGATCCCGTGTCAGATCGCAGCGAACTCAACAACCGTCTGTTTCACCGATGCGGCTTGGAACAAGACAACCAACGAAGCAGGACTGGCTTGGATCCTCACCACTCAATCGGGACTGGAAATCACACGCGGCTGCCTCTATCAGGAACACGTCTCCTCGGCAATCATGGCGGAATCTCTGGCAATTCGGGCTGCTCTAGGACACGCCGCTTCGCTCGATCTCACTACAATCTGGCTCAGATCAGACTGCAAAGGGCTTATTCAAGCCATCACTACGAATCATCGCTCGATTGAACTCTTTGGAGTTCTTGCGGACATTGAATCGTCTATCTCTACTGACTTTCTCTCTTTTCACGCTTCTTTCCTTCCAAGATCACAAAATGGGCTTGCTGACTCTTTGGCTAAGGCCTCACTTTGTAACAAGTATTCTGGTTTGGGCTTGAGCCCACATTAAACTCTTCCCTTTAATGAAATCTTAGTTGCTCAAAAAAAAAAAGCGTATATTAAGCGAATGTAATTATCAAAAGCAGATGTTCGGCGTCATGCACATGCCACATGCTCAACAAGAATCTACATGAACCTTTAAACTTCACGCCGTTTCAGAACCAAGAAACTACACACAGTGCCGTTTATCTCCTTCTTAGATAACCCTTCCTTAAGTAACTTCGATTCCAATTCCAAACGAATAAGTCAGCCCACTAGGCACTAGCTTTCTCTTTTCACCGTTATACACGGTTAGTGATAATTTCAATGAGAGGTTGCAAGAAAATAAAATAAAAAAACGAGTGTACGATGTAATAAAAACAAAAAAAGGAATAAAATTAATTAAAGGCGTAGCTACTTGACTTTGACCGAACACTTGACAGCCGTCATCTCTCTGTTGTTTCCGTGTTCTTACCCAAAACCAGAGGAAAGTCCACTAAACACCATATAATTAAAAAGAAAAAGAATCATATAATAAAGTATTGTTATTTTAAATCAAATTGATCTCTTTCATCTAGTTTCACTCGTTAATAAAGTTGTATGTATATAAGCGTAATCAAAAAGTGTCTTTAAATCATTCTCAAGAAACCCATCTCTCTTATCCTTCCTCTCGAAGAAAAGTTTCCTCTGAATTTTCTCTATAATTGCCTGAAGACGTCACCTAAGTTGATCAAACCCTTCATCAAAAATCAAAACTTTGGTTCTGGGTTTTGCTTTGTTGAGAAGAAGATGGTGCAGTATCATAGATTAATAATCCACCATGGAAGAAAAGAAGAGAGGTTTAGAGTTTCAGTAGAGGAAGTTGGTAGCTCGAAAAGAGCTAAACAAAAGTTTCTATCTTTTCTCTTCCTCTCTATCCTCTCTTGCTGTTTCATCATATCTCCTTATCTCTTTGGCTTCTCAGCTCTCTCTCTCTTAGGTATGATCCTTATCTCTCTCTCTCTCTCTTTCACACAACCTTATCTTTTGTTTCCCTGATTCATCACTAATCTCTCTGTTTTTCTTGTTCTTATGCAGATTCTTTTATTAGGGAAAACGAAGCACTTAGCTCTTATGAGCCAGCCCTTGCCCCTGTTTGCTCAGAAGTCTCCAATGGTTAGTATTCTAATCTCCTTTTCAGACAGAAGTTTGATCTCTTTGTCTTATATTAGAAACCCATCTTATGTGTTGTTATGTGTTAATACCTCTGTTTCACAAAAATTATCACGAACTTTTTTTTTGCACACAAAAATCATTTTAGAATTTAATGTAATTTTGACGCAGAAAACGAATTTAATGTAAAAAATTACTTATTATAAAGTTATATAATTACAAAATACATTAATTTATAAATAATTTTATTGGCTGAATTAATATAATTATAAAAAATATAAATGCATTTGAGTTATTTTTCTTTAATATTTGTGAAAACTGAAAAAGTATAAGTGAAAATATTTGCGAATAGAGCGAGTGAGTAATAACTTACGGTTGTTGATTTTCAACTCTGTTGTTGTGTAGGAACCATATGTTGCGACAGAACCGGTTTGAGATCAGACATCTGTGTAATGAAAGGCGATGTTCGAACAGACTCTGCTACTTCATCACTCTTCCTCTTCACCTCCACCAATAACACCACAAACCCCGAAAAAATCAAACCTTACACAAGAAAATGGGAGACAAGCGTGATGGACACGGTTCAAGAACTCAACCTAATCACCAAATCTTCAAACAAATCATCAGACCGTGTCTGCGATGTCTACCACGACGTCCCTGCAGTGTTTTTCTCCACGGGAGGATACACTGGAAACGTTTACCACGAGTTTAACGACGGGATCATCCCTTTGTTTATTACTTCACAGCATTACAACAAGAAAGTTGTGTTTGTGATCGTCGAGTATCATGACTGGTGGGAGATGAAGTACGGAGATATCGTCTCGCAGCTCACGGATTATCCACTGGTTGATTTCAATGGAGATTCAAGAACTCATTGTTTCAAGGAGGCAACTGTTGGATTGCGTATACACGACGAGTTAACAGTGAACTCCACGCTAATGAATCATGGGAACAAAACCATTGTTGACTTCAGAAACGTTTTGGACCGTGCTTACTCGCCTCGTATCCAAAGCTTGGTTCAGGAGGAAACAGAGACAACAAAAACAACACATGACTTGAAGAAGAAGCCGAAGCTGGTGATATTATCAAGAAACGGGTCAAGAGCGATACTAAACGAGGAACTTCTTGTCAAGCTAGCAGAAGAGACAGGGTTCGTTGTTGAGGTTCTAAGACCGAACAAAAGAACAGAGATGGCTAAGATCTATCGTTCGATGAACTCAAGCGATGTTATGATCGGTGTACATGGAGCTGCAATGACTCATTTCCTCTTCTTGAAACCTAAGACAGTGTTTATTCAGATAGTTCCGTTAGGGACTGATTGGGCGGCTGAGACATACTATGGAGAGCCAGCAAAGAAGCTAGGGTTGAAGTATATTGGTTACAAGATTATGCCGCAAGAAAGCTCTTTATACGGTGAGTATGGCAAAGATGATCCTGTCATCAGAGATCCGGATAGTCTCAATGATAAAGGATGGGAATATACTAAGAAGATCTATCTACAAGGACAGAACGTGAAGCTTGACTTGAGAAGATTTAGAGAAACGTTAGCTCGTTCTTATGATTTCTCTATTAGAAGGAGAGTTAGAGAGGAAGTTCCTAATTTGTTTGTTTCATAAGAGTAAGAAGAAAGTATGACATTCTTTTGTAAAGTTTTTAAAAAACATTTAATTCAAATTCTTGTAAGTATTTGCTGTATGACGTAATTATTATTTTCAATCATCAGCATATAGTTCAACTTCATCCTAGCAATTAGTCAAAAGCAGTAAAGCCTTTAGGGTTTATCTTGAGTGAATTTGCTCAAAATCCTAAAAGAAGTTGGATATTAGGGATTTGCCATAGGAGGGAGGGGGGGCAAATGGTAGTGATGGGGGAAGAAAATTGGGGAGATTTAGTGTGTGGAATGCAAATAGGGTGAGTTTGGTGTGTAGGAAATGCAATTATTCTTTATCTTATACTCCCTGATCCATGTTTAGAAAGAAAAAAAATATGTTTTTAAAAGCTGCACTTTTACATTTTTATGCACTTTATTGGATAATAATAGTAAATTGTAAATTTCAAAAAAAAAATTGTGATTATTTACTTTTAATTGACTAAAAACGTGAAAAATAATTAATCATAAAATTTAAAAATAATAATGTATTTATAATAAAAACTAAAAATGTTATCTTAATATGTGTTAAACTCCAAAACATCTGCTGAAAGGAGGGAATACTATTTATTTGCAAACATATTAAATTGTTCACCATTTAATAATCAAAACAGAGTCAGCTCTGATACTGATATGAGAGATGAGTGCCAACGACCTGCTTAATGGACCTAATGGGTTTCTTGCTTGAGCTAAATGTTGTTTCAACTTTTTCAGTATTATTTGATCTAGAGATTAGAGGTACCAGTCAAGCTCAATAAGGCAGCTTATAACGGAAGAGTCTCAGCCATTGGAAGCTAAGTACATTGCACTAAACCATTAGAAACATCGACCCTGAGGCCAAATCGTCATCTGTTCCTACAGTGTTCTTCTCCACAGGTAAGATACACAAGAACCCTATACCACGAGTACTCCTTCTCGAGTGTGGTGGGCTTTCTTGAATATCAGGTCAAGAATTTCAAGTACTACTCTCCACGCCAGATCACACACAGTTTGTGTTCTATTGTGCCTGCACACAGCGACACCAAGTCGTTACAAACGGTGAGAGTCATTGATACATAGACTTTTAAAATGGATTTGCAATTGACTCACCAAAAAATACAGGGTCTTGACGCCGTTGCTGGATGATTTGAAATGATGCTAATCAATTGAAACTGTTCATTGTCTGGTTAACCGGAACAGTTTAGATGGTGCAGAGATACAATCTATATGAGAAACTAAAAATTTATTGATGAATGATAACCTTACATATTTTTAAGCTGAGACCAATTGCCAATACATTCTGAGATGGTGGCTAGAAGTGATTGTCATTTACCCTTCTGCACTTGAAAACACACAAAAAATTTAGAGGACTGTTAAATTTATTTTCTTGGACTACTTATAGGCTTAGAAAGTTGAAAAAAAATAGTTTGGGCTGCGTAAGAATTTAAATGTTGACAAAATAATCAATTGGGTTGTAAAATTAGTGAAATAGATTTATGGTGGCAAGAAAAAGAATGGAGTATTTAATATTTTTTTTACTAAAATGTAATTGGTTGATTATTTTCAATGAAGTGGATAGGCTAGCAAGACTTAAATAAGGGCTTCTATATAGTGTAACTACGTCACCAATATATTCCAGGCTTCCAGCATGATTCATGAGAACAAAGAACCATATTTTATGTTTGGAACCGGCCAAAGATTAAATTAGTCCCCTTTACGATTCTCCCTTTTATATAATCGGTCTCAACTATATTTCTTTTAGCTTAGGATGGTTATGGACCTTATGGTGATAATTTTATTAAATTAGTTGATTTTTATAATGAAAGCAAGGTTCCATGCCTATTTATGGATACATTATTGTGGCCTCACACTTGTGCACAAATAATATAAACAAAGAAACATGCATATATTGATATATATCATTTTATCATGTTCTTATTATCGTTTCCTAAGAATTATAGTGGCTCTCTAAGATGATTTTACCATGTTCTTTTTTTTTTCTTTGAAGAGTGTTCAAAATCTCTAAGATGATTCTCCTGCTATTTTTAGTTAAATTTGTCGAGGAAAGAAAAAACAAAACTGCTACATGGGCCACGAAATTTTGTAGGTTAGGCCTAATAACTAGGGCCAGCTCTGAGTGATTGTAAAGATTAAAGGCTTCTTTGGGTCAGCGAGGGATATAGTGTGGAATTCGAAAAGATTTATATTCTTCTCATACTAAAAACTTATAAAAGATGATAGATGTAGGTATAAAGTAAGGTCGAAAAAACTCCAAATTTTAAATCTCCTAGATATCTCCTAAATATTATTTGAGAAAAGATTTATCATACGTCATCACCAGGTTTATTTTAAAAAGAAAAAATGTTGACATTTATATTTAATGTTGACATGAATATTTATATTTAATGTTTATTTATATTTTCGATAATATTGAATAATAAAATAATATAAATATAAATATATACAGTTTAAAATATTATTATATTATATTTCTATAATTGTATAATTTTATTACTATAACGACTAAAATTTTATGTAGGTTTTTTAATTATAATTTTCTAATCCTAGCACCACTAGATTTTTTTAATTATATAGGATTATTTAATATATTTAACTAAAATAAATAAAAATATTCCAAACTTATAATTTAAAAAAAGATATATATATATATATATATTAAATTAAAATAACATAATTTATTTAGTTTTACATATAGTTAAATTAAAATGTAAAATTAAATATTTTAAAATAATAAAATCTAAAAAGAAAAAAATGTTTTTAAATACAATTTTCATTTAAAATATATTTTTATCTTTTTATTACTGTACATGGTACAAAAAAACAACTAGTTTATACAGCATACGTATATCTTGTATGTGATTCTGTCGTGAATGAAATAGGTTTAACTGTTTAAGTGCTTACAATTGAAGTATAATTAAAAATGGTGTCACAATCAGTCAAACAAAGGGAAAGAAACATGTGTCCGATGATTAGCGGGTTGTATATAGTTAATTAGGTCACCAAAATATTACATCACGAGAACAAAGAACCATATCTTGTGTTTGGAACCGCCCAAAGATCATATTAATCCCCCTTTACAATCCTCTCTCTTTATGTAATAGGATTCAACTATATTACTTTTATCTTAGGATGGTTATGTTGATAATTTTGTTAATTGATTTTTATAATGAACGCAAGGTTACGTGCATATTTATGGGTGCATTGTAGCCTTACACTTGTATAGATATAATATAATTATATAAATAAATAAAAATGCGAATATATCCTGCTCTTTTTTTCTTTTTTTTTTCTCTACATTGTTCCCAGGCTCTCCTATCCTTCTTAATTTATTTTTCATCCACATTTTAGTACACATAAACTAATTATGTTCGCGAGTTATTCATTAATTAGCGGTATATGTTTTTTTATTCATTAATTAGCGGTATGAGTAGAAAATTATTTGTCCATAGACCATAGATATGTGCATCTTTTAAAGCCTTAAAGGCGAGAGATCCTAACATTGTTCTAACGAAGTTTTAACATAAGGGGTTTTCAAAATTCTTATTAATATATCTTTTCTAATTATTATGGCAGCTTGTCATTAGCGTATATGTTTTACATTTAATCAGGAAAACAACCGTAATCTCCATAGACGGCAACTTTTTTTGCACAAACTTTTGACACATGTTGTCTTCTTCTTTTTCTTTGACATCCACTGATCCACACATGTTGTCTCTGTGGTGTTAGTTACCATATTATAGATGTACAAATGATACATTTTCCAAAAAGTTATTCCACTATATTTGTTTAGGAAAAACCCGTTCTCCTTGATATAGAAGTCACGTCATTGCATACGACGGGGTCAATATGAGAAGGGATCCGTTTAAAGCCAAACAAATTGTTCAACGGCTCCAGTTGCGTTGTCGTCCCTTGTCACTATCTGATATGAATGTCAATAAACTAAAATTCAGAGGAAACAAAAGATAGTGTCAACTTAAAGACAAACTTCCACAATAAAATGCGAATTAAAAAACTCTTGTAAGCCCGATTCATCATGGATCCATCCAAATGAACGGTTAGGATTAACGGTTGGAGGTAAGACTTTGATTGATAGTGAAATAAAATCTATGTATGTAAATTTTGTAGAAACCAATATTATTATTATAAAGCAAAGTAGCAAACTACAAAGTCGTAGTTGAATCAATCATATACGTAAAGGGAAAAGTATATACCCGTATATATGTGCACACCTTCGTTATTTTAACTTTCAAGTGTGTATACTTATATCAATAAAAAAGTAAGTTATGCGAATTGATAGAAACAAATAATATATTAAGTGTAATACTGATTTTTTTTAATTAGCTATGTATCCGTTTGTTGCCAAAAAAAAAAATTAGCTCTATGTTTTCTGATAACTTCAAACCCAATATAAAAAAACAACATTACATAATTTTATTGGTGGCCTTCCAAATGATGGGAAATAAATAACATAATCACACACATATGCTTCATTTATAAAAAAAAATCATGCAAAATGTGTATAAATACACATACAAAACGACCACACCTCTTCGAACACTCATAATCACTTTGGTCGGCCGCTTTCTTCCTTTCTCCTTCTTCAAATATTTATAAACATCTCTTCTGTTTATACAAATCAACATCTCTCCTAAGTTCAATATCGAGACATATCATAAAGAATGTTGCAATACCAAGAACTCGCTCTTCAAAGAAGCTTCAGCTGCAACACAAGAAAGATCAATCCAGAGACGACCTCTCCGGCGCGTAGCTTCCACTCCCGTTCTCCTTCCTCCTCCTCCTTGATCCCAACCATCCCTGAACATGACCTCTTCCTCGTACCTTGTCATAGATGCTCCACCTCCTCCTCCTCCTCCACGACTTCTTCTTCCTCTAAAATTGTCGTGAAAGTCAACTTGAAGCTTTCTTCCATCTTACGTTCCATCATCAACCTCGTTAACCTACCCGTTTGCAACTTCATCTCGCTTCCTTCTCCGCCATCTTCTTCTAACCAGCTGATCTCACTCGTCACCGGTAGATCCTCTTCCCTCGGGAGAAGAGTCACAGGGACTCTGTACGGACACAGAAGAGGCCACGTCACATTTTCGGTCCAGTACGGTCCGAGAACCGACCCGGTGTTGCTCTTAGACCTAGCCATGTCAACGGCAGCTCTAGTCAAAGAGATGTCGTCAGGGCTCGTGAGGATCGCGTTGGAGTGCGAGAAACGTCACCGTTCGGGGACTAAGCTTTTCCACGAGCCCAAGTGGACCATGTATTGCAACGGGAGGAAGTGCGGCTACGCGGTGTCGCGTGGCGGAGCGTGTAATGACTCGGACTGGCGCGTGCTGAATACGGTGTCGAGTGTTACGGTTGGAGCTGGAGTTATTCCGACGGGCAAGAGTATTGATGACGTGTCCGGTGGTGGAACAGAGCTCGGAGAGTTGTTGTATATGAGAGGTAGGTTTGAACGAGTCGTTGGGAGCCGTGACTCAGAGGCGTTTTACATGATGAACCCTGACAAAAACGGAGGTCCTGAACTCAGTATTTTTCTTCTTAGAATATGAAGAAATATTATTTGACTTTTTAAAAATATTTGAAAATGTCTTAAATAACGTGTTATTATATAGTGAATGATTGCAACGATGTGTCATGAAATTTATGTAAACGATAGTGAGAGTCTAGGAGGTATGCTAGTTTTTTTTTTCTACTGGTCTCTTGCTTATCAGATGTGGTGTTTTTGTTGTTGTTTTTACAGCAACTTTTCTGTCTTTTGCCTCTTTTTTCTGTTAAATTGAAGGAATGAAAGATGTGATCATTAGTATTTGTTGCTTTATATGCAAGGCATGAAGACCCCCACATGGTCCGACATGATTCATGCCAAAATTAAGATTCTTGTTGTCTTTATTATAAACTATACTTTTATTTTGAGCAAGAAGGTGAATTCGCTTTTACGTGTAACGTAACGCTGCGAGCAACTTAGTCTAAAACTAAACAATGATTTAATACAGAAAGTGGCCTTGCTTTGTAATGAGTAACACTCAATTTGTAACAAAACACATTTCATATTGTAATTCAAGATATATAGTTCACACAGTATCATCAGGTTAATGAGTTACACTGCTGGTATAAATAAAATAAAACTATACATATATAGTGAAGTTTTCTCTTTGTTCATGTACACATGTATACAATTGAAATAAGATATCAGATAAAATATGAATATGGATATATGTGCATGATCTAAGTAAAAATATGAATATGGAGTGAAAATCATAACTACGTAAACCTGGCTTGAGATCAGTTTTTCAAATATGGGGACAAATATAAGGAATGGAAAATAGAGGGGTGGATTATGGAAAAAAGGTCTGGTGAGTTTGGCTTGAGTGTGGAAAAGAACTCAACAACAGCCTCAAAGCCAAAATCACCTTTTAGGAGGAATCCATTCATTTAATTCAGGACCACATTATAATGTTATATAGAACTCTGCATGCGTACCCTAACATATAATATACTAAATGAAAATAAAGTACATTTAAGTTATTAACAGATTTACAAGTACATATGGTCCAACACATATACGCGTCGTAGCTAGGATTAGATGAAACAGATCATATAGAGACAGAAAAGTAGATGATACAGTGATGCTTTTCCTTACAATTTTTTTTGGCCATGATTCCTTACAAAAACTTCAACATCATCTAGATATGCATGTGTTAACTAAACAACTTCAGTGTCCTTACAAAAAAAATGCATTTGCTAACTTTCTTGAATAATAGTATGCAGTTCAATTTCAAACCATCCTCTTCAATTTCCATATATATAAATTAATATAATAAAGACTCATCGCAACTGACTGATTCGAAAGATCTTGGCATCTTGCCATCATCAAGCAAGTCGTTCTGACTTTCTAACGATTGCGCATGATCTACCTTGTGCGTTCTTGCCATCATCAAGCAAGTCGTTCTGACTTTCTAGAGATGATTATGCGCTTCGAATCGAAGCCTTCGATCGTAATTTAATTCCTGGAACAAAAAATTTAAACATTTATGTACATAAATTTAAACATTTATGTACATTTATGTACAAAAAATTCCTGGAAAGTTGCTACCGGTTTAGCCTAATTAGTAATTAATTTTTATGAAAACTATTCATATAGATACCTTTTCATTTCTATCTTATATCGTGTAGGATGAATATACTGCTATTCGGTCTATATTTGACATGAAAGGTATGCATTGTTATATAAAATTTGTGGAGCAATGCCCTATTTTGGTTGGCAAGTCTGAGTTCTCCTGCCACGGCATATGTATACATTGTTCATGATCAACCAGTGTTAATAATCAAAACAAACTAATGTAAGCCTTTCTGTTTTTTAGATTAAGTATAAAAGAGTACTGTAACATATATATCTAATGGTTATAAATGGATCCTGCATAAAAAGTGAAATCAATTTAGACTCGCGTAGCTCAAACAAGGAGGGTAAATCATGATATTCGACTAAAAAGTTAATAATCTTTAAGCCTAAAACTCGTTTGGGTTTAATGAATGTTATTATATTCTTAAAAACTGATCTAACTTCCATTTTAAAATGATAAAAGAAAGATAGTCTCATACGGTGCCTCAAGAGTCAAGTCCAACCAGATACATGGATAGCTGATCGTTGAATAAATCTTAATTAGTGGTAACATGCCTTTGGTCACATAGATCAATCATCACTCCCTATTCTATATTATCTAATAATATTTTTGATATTGTATACACTTTCTGATACGGTTCATATTTTGGCAACTTAAGGAGTTAGGATTCTTTGGCCTAATTAATTAAACTTCTTCCCATCTCATTTATTTCCTTGTTCTATATTATTTTTCTTGGCAAAATTTTGATTATATTAAGTTAATTATTTTTTAAAAAAATTCAACTTCCATTCCTATAGTGATATTTACATATTTAGCAAAACAAAAAATGAAAATAAACATCTATTAATTCATTGTATTTTGCTATATTTTCCAAAATTTAGCAAAAAATATCATTGTATTTTATATGTCAAGTAGTCGGGCTTACTATTATATACCATTATAGGTTAGAATAAACCAAACACGCAGATCTCGAAATCATAAACGCTACCGAACAAAACGATACTTTTTCTTTACATAACTGATCAACATCCTCTCTATCATTGGTGTTACATAATATTGTATACTCGTATAAATACACGTCCACGTATTTGCGTACAGTTTCTTATAGTATTATAAGAAAAACATTATCCTTAATTAGGTTCTGAGTCAAACGGAAATATACGTAAAAGATATTTCTATGCATGAGATATTTTTTCATGAGATATTTTTATGCATGAGATATGTATACAGCTCGAGAATAAAAATCTTGTTGGATCTTGGACAGACAAAGCAGTGTTTCTTTCACCTTAATAATACCGTACCTACTTAACAAATCGTAATGCCGTAACTATAATTATTGATGTAAGAGAAATTTGATCTTCGTTCCATCAACTATGATATACAAATAATCAGTGTGTTTTTGAAAGTACTAATCCAACAAGATGCAATATGATGACAATTATGTTAGTTAACATTAAACATGTGTATTAACTGCTAAGCTGAACAACATGGATATCTTCAAAGCTGTAGTACAGATATTTGATCATTACTAACTGTATTAAAGAAAAAAAAACATAACCCAACTCATTAAATAAGTTGAAAAGACAAAAAAAAATGTTGAAAAGAATCAGCTGACGAACGAATAAAGCCCATAACAGGCCCATATGTAATACAGAAGACATATCACGGCCCAAAAGATAAAAGCCTCACAGTTGCTTTCGTAGCTGAAAAACCTCAGAAAACCCCTCTCTTGTCACTGAACCTGTCGTCGCCGGAGAAAATGGTGATGGGACTGAAGAAGGTAGTGAAGAAGGGGCTGATCGGAGACATGAGCTTCGCCAAAGAAGCCGGAGCAATCAACTGGTTTCCCGGTCACATGGCCGCCGCAACTCGCGCAATCCGCAGCCGCCTCAAGCTCTCCGATCTCGTCATCGAAGTTCGCGATGCCCGTGTCCGTATACACACACTACACTCAAACACTGTCTCTTTCATTCGATTCATGGGAATGGGATTAAGCTGACTTTTTTTTTTCTTTCTCTTAATTGTAGATTCCATTGTCATCGGCGAACGAGGACTTGCAGCCACAGTTGTCAGCGAAGAGGCGTATCATAGCTCTCAACAAGAAAGATTTAGCAAACCCTAATGTTCTCAATGTGAGTTGTGCTTAGACTGTTCTCTTCTTCTTTTTGTTAGTATCTGAAAATTTCGATGGTTGTGTGTGTAGAAATGGACTCGTCATTTCGAATCCAAGAAGCAAGATTGCGTTGCCATTAATGCACATAGCAGAAGCTCTGTCAAGAAGGTTAGAGATGATCGATCATCTTTACTTGTATGTTAATCAGTATAATAGTTTCATCACACAGTGTTTGAAAAGGATTTTTAGTAGTATTGTTGCGTTCAAATATGTGACCTTTTATGTTTGCGTAGTGTCATATAATAGCTTTAAGCTTTAAAGGAAGTGATTGATTGCTAGTATTGTTGCACTTAAAAAAATTTGAGCTTTATGTTTGTAATAATTTTGTCTTATAGCTTCTTGATCTCGTTGAGTTTAAGCTTAAGGAAGTGATCGCCAGGGAGCCTACGTTACTTGTAATGGTGGTTGGTGTCCCCAATGTTGGAAAATCTGCACTCATTAACTCTGTCCATCAAATCGCTGCTACTCGATTTCCTGGTAAAATAAAAATTAGTGTCTCCTCGGCTTATCAGCAGTACTAGGTCCATTGTGTGTTCATTTCACTGATATCTAAATCATGTTCATCGTGTAATGTTAATTGGTGAATGCCTTAACTTAGATATATGAATCATGTGTGTAGTAGTGCAGGATAGATTAAAGAGAGCTACTGTTGGTCCATTGCCTGGTGTAACACAAGATATTGCTGGTTTCAAGGTCGAACCTTATTTTGCTTTCTCTCTATTTGTTTGTGTTTTTTTTTTGTTTTGTTTTTGGAACAAGACAGGGTGAATTCTGTTGTAACAGATTGCTCATCGACCTAGCATATATGTTCTAGACTCCCCTGGTGTGTTGGTCCCAAGTATCCCTGATATCGAAACCGGCCTGAAGCTTGCACTTTCAGGTTCTTATCTATTCTTTTTATCTCCTTTTAACTTCTTTCTTCTTGGTGCTAGATGTTGTATGCATGTAGATTTAGTTCATCAAAAGTTGATAGAGTTTAGGTCTTTCGAATCTCAGTTCTTAGTGTTTAGCTACTCCAGGATAGTATTTTCGTACAACATAACATAAGACCTTACCTATTTAAACATTTTAAGGGTCCGTGAAGGATTCAGTAGTGGGTGAAGAACGGCTTGCGCAGTACTTTCTGGCTATTTTAAACACTAGAGGGACTCCTTTACATTGGAAGTACTTATTCGAGGGAAGAAACAACGAAGGGTCTTCTCATCCAGACTCCATCGATAAACCAAGCTACAACTTAAAGGATCTTCGACACCAGAGATCAAAACAACCAGATTCATCTGCCGTGCACTATGTTGGGGTTAGCATAATATTTAACCTTATTATCTCTATAGCTTTGCTTTTTCCTCCTCAAATTTTCCTAATCGATTGAGGCTCCATCTCATCTACAGGGTGTGATCTCAGAAGTGCAACGATCACTGTACACAACTCTATCAGAATTCGATGGGGACATTGAGGATGAGAATGACTTGGAATGTTTGATAGAACAGCAGTTTGAAGCGTTACAGAAGGCATTGAAGGTTTCTACCAGAGCATCATCAGAAGCAAGGTTAATGGTTTCCAAGAAGTTTCTTACTTTGTTTAGGACAGGTAGACTTGGTCCTTTCATCCTTGACGATGTCCCTGAAACTGATGAACCTTCCTTGTAAAATCAGAATCACATTATGCATGCAGCTTAAGATGGATGATGATTTTATTTGTTTAAATTTTGAGATTCAATGGCGTTGCTTCAGTAACTCCAATGTATGTTTGAATGAACAAAACTGAATCACATGATAAGATTTGGCATGTGCCAGAAACAATAAAAGTCTATCTGCTGTCCTCATTTATTGGCCTCGATGAATTCTCGGTACTCTTTCTTCATCTTCACACCCGATACAGTCCTGCACAGACTCGTAACTCTTTAGCCAAAACTGATTACCATAATCTAACACAATCATTTGAATGAAAGATAGAACAAAGCCCAACCTGAGCATTTCCTTGTTCTTAAAGAACTGCACACATGGCGTTCCCATGATTCCGGCTGCTTCAGCAATTTCTTGATCTTCCTCGATGTCTATTTCAACAAAGTGCACATCATTGTGATACTCGTCGACCACCTGAAACAACATTAAGATGAAATGGAGAGATGGTTAGAAGAACAGTCCGGCAAGCGAGAAATATCTCTCTTCCAATGTTTAGTCACGAAGGATCACCTTGTTCAAGATAGGCTTCAGAGTCCTACATGGGCCACAAGTTGGTGAAGTGTATAATACACATATAACTCTTGGACTCTCATGGTACAATTTTCTAAGAGCATACTGAGAGTATGGAAAAAAACACAAGACGAAAGATGTGAGGTAGAGAAAATACTTATAGATCATAAGTTAAAAGGTTTATAGATTAACAGAAAAGAATAAGCAGATAGTTACCTGTCCCCGATGCTTTGTAAGAGTGATATCAAACTTTTCTTGGACATCCCGCTGTGTGAATTCTTTCTTGGTCTCTTCAGTTTGAGGCTATCATGTGGCAGAACATGAGGAGGATGAAAGAGCGTAAGCCTTCACAAGAGCGAGCATAAGATTGCAGATATTTAGGAGAACTATTAATTCTTACCTGGTGAAATTCAACAAGAAGATTGTTACTTGTGAGGTATCTCTCGGCTGACAAAGCAGCCATGCATCCTGATCCAGCAGCAGTTACAGCTTGTCTCCATTCATGGTCCTAAAGTGACAAACGGGATAGTAGCACACAACATTATTAGAAACCATTATGACTTCAAAGAGTTAATATCAACACCCAAAGATGGCTAAGAGTTCCAAAGCACAACCTGCACATCTCCTGCAGCAAATACACCTTCAACTGATGTATTCGATGTCCCTTCACGAACCAGCACGTACCCTGAGCTGTCGAGCTCCACTTGGCCTTCCAATAACTGACTATTTGGCGAATGCCCTATTCCATAAAACAACCCTTTTGCCTCCAGCTCGGTTTCTTCTCCAGTATCAACTCTTCTGAGTAGAATGCCAGACATCTGTCCCTTGGTGTTGCTCAATATGTCCACCGTTTCCGTGTTGTAATGCACTGTGATGTTTGGATTGTTGATCACTCTGAAACATTCGCCATAACCAACCTGTTAAAAAAACACTCACGGTGTTGAAAAGACTCAACTCACAGTGTGCTCATTAGTCTATATAATTCCAAAAACCAACAAAAGGAGATCACGTACATTATTGGTTTGTTATCGATTTACTTGAAATGGAACTCATAGCCAAAGGCTTTCCCAGAGACATCCAAGTGTAAGGATTTGCATGGAATAGGTTAACTAAGTCAATATATGCACCAAAATAGACAATGAACTCATCATAAACCCAGACAGCCATACAATGTTGTCACGGACTATTCTAATTTGCTTTCCTAATAGACAACAGGCGTTTCCTAGATTTGGATCTACCATCATGAATTTTGACCTTTTTTCTTCAGAAGTCAAAGAAGAAGATCTAGAGTATGGACTCAGAAGCTATTAATATAATAACTTTCAAAAACTCACCTATCTTGCATAGCTTTGGATGCTCTCAACTGGTCTCTGCGAACAAGCAAATGAACATGACGTGCATATTTTGTGAGGTACAAAGCTTCCTCGGTCGCAGTATCTCCTCCTCCAACCACGGCCAGTACTTGCCCTTTAAACAGAGGCGAAGCTCCATCACATATCGCGCAAGCACTAATTCCCCTGCTCCAGAATTCTTCCTCTCGGGGTAGCCTCAGCCTCTTCGCTGTAGCTCCAGTGGCATAGATGATACTATGGCACTTGACCTACATGGCACGTCGGAAAAGAGCTCAAACCAAGAACCTTTTTTTCATCATTGTGGTTGCCAGTTTTAAAGACCAAAGAACCCCACACAGGCTTTCCGTAAGAGTTTAACGGAAACAGATAAATTTAAAATAAATAAACAAGCCTCCAAGACTATCAACAATAGTCTCTACCTTAACTGGTTTTAAAAAGTAGTTTCTAGGAGAAGAAGAAGAAGAAACAAAGTAACAAACCAAACGACAATTCCACAAAGTGGATTAAACACACATTTACATAGCATATAAAACCTACATTCTCTCTAATCTAATCCACTTCGAATTGACAATTAAGAGTGGCATACCACAGAAAGAAAGATAATCACCTTACGTTCACTACTTTGCACAGTAAAAGGAGCCGTTTTGACACTAAGAGACTCCACATCCTCTGGATACAACTCCGCTCCCCATCTCTCAGCCTGCTTCCTCATTCTACACATTTAACACAAACCAAAAAAAAGTTGCCTCATGTTTTATCGGATGCTGAGAAGACTAACAAGAAAAACAATCAGTAAAACGCGATAATTAAACGACAGAGATTAATGTGGTTCACCGAATTAGCAACGTCCAGAGACAAAAGAAAGATCACTATTAGTGGAAGCAATTTCAGAATTTTCAGAGTATAATAAGGATTAAAAGAATATACGTATCCCACATCCTAGAACTCTTTATCACTGATGGACTCACGGGGGTTAGGCCCAATAAAGATGAATCTGTTGAGTGACTGTTGACTAGTGGTGCTACCTAGTCAGACTAGATTCAACGCATATCAACAACACCTTAATGATCCGCGAATCAAAATGTGTTGCTCACAATCGAGTTTCTCACCTCTCCATCAAATCAGGACCCGTAATCCCGTCGGGGAACCCGGGAAAATTCTCAACCTCGGTGGTTGTCATCAGCTGTCCCCCGGGAACTCCTCCCATCTGATACCCCTCGAAAACCACCGGCTTCAAATTGGCGCGAGCCGCGTATATCGCCGCCGTGTAACCGGCGGGGCCGGAGCCTATTATCACCACGTTCTCGATAGTCTCACCTGCAACAAACAAAACAAACTAGCTCGATTACACTGTAACAACCTCAACAAAGAAGCAGAAAGTATTAACTCGTAAGATACCTGAGGAAGACGGAGGATTAGCGGAGGCGGAGATTCTGAGGCGGAGGGAACCGGAGCGAGTTCGGGTTGGTTGGCGGAGGATGAACGAGGAGTCGCGGCGCGCAGTAGTAGTAGTAGTAGTAGTGAGGAAGAAAAGGTGAGGCGGGGGAGAGAGTGCGGTTGACGCGGTGGCGACTCGGTGAGTGGACATGGAAGAGGTGATTCCGATGCCTATCTTAGGAGACGCAGCCATTTTTTTTTTCTTTTTTTTTCTCTGATTACTGAGACCATACGATTTTTTCAAAAAAATTCTCATTTCTGGTTTGGTAGGCGACTGTGTTACACGCGCTATCGCATTATCTCTTCGGGTTGAAGTCCACACATGATTAAATGGTTCTCAGCCGTGGGATCTGTGAGATGTCTCTTGATCGACCGGTGAGGTGATTTTTTCAACGGAGGAGGATAAGCCAATCGCATTTTGAGTGGAAGCTGCTGACCAAAGGCTTTTTTATTGTTGGGCCGTAAATGGGTATTGCGCTTTTACCTTGGTGTGATTTTTATGTTTTGCTTTAGGATTGCTCATGAATGCAAAACTCCCAAGAGATGTACGAACCTGAAATGATGACCTCTAGGCTCTTCTAACTCAAAAGGCAGGCTTTCTCTAACGAGTTAACATTTTGAAAAACATACGACACAAGCCCATTATAGATAAAAAGCCCATTAAAGCAACTCTCTTCTTAACATGTGTGGGTAGAGTAGTGAACTTGTGTTTCAAAAAAAAGTGTTTCAAAAAAAAAAAAGAGTAGTGAACTTTGGGAGTTTTGCTACATTAACTCTCTTCTTCACCCTTTTATGAATGCAACTTTGGGAATTTGCACATCTAAACTTTCCTTGGTGCATGCATATGGTTTTAGTACAAGTACATTTTTCTTTTTACAATTATACTAAGGTTAAGCTTACTAGGATTTCAATGTAATACCCACTATATTCATTTTTGCATCTTTATAGCAACAAATTTAAGATAAGCATTTCTCACTTAAACAAACTTCAACTTTGATAATACGAATATATAATCATTCTCACAAAATATTATCAGAAAGTTCTCCGAAAATACACCTGTCTACAAATTAAGTTCTAACAAATAACAGCCAGCAGAGCCAAGGAAAATATAAAGGGAGGGATTAATAATGTTGTGTTAACAAGAAGACAACTTCGTTTTTCTTTGAAGTAAATAAATTACGAGTCATTGACGTTGACTCACCACCAAGTAGGTGTGATTCGGGCTGGGTGAGTTTATAGACTTTTGTCTAGTTAAGGAGATGAGATCTCATATAAAATCATTCATTGAATATGTTACCAAAGAAAGTATAATATATATTTATCATCACATTTTTGAAAAACAAAACAACCAATTAGTTATTTTTTTTTCTATATATAAATATTCCAGGGTTTCACATGAAGCAGGATCCACGGCGTGTGTTGTTCTCGTTCATCTTCTTCATATATAAACAAACAGACTTCCACATTTATGTTGGTCACATAGAGTTTTCCATTTTCTTCTATCATACTCAAAGCTCAGATTCTTAGCTCTCCGGCGGACATTTGCGATCACATTCTTCACGGCGAGTTAGACTGAAATCGCCAATAGGTAACGCTGCTTATTCACTCATATCAAAAAGTATTCGTCTCTGCCATATGTAGATTCTGAGCTCGTAGAACCGTACATCCCTTTTTTATGCCGATTGAGGAGACCATGTTAAATTAATTCTCCAAATTTTATCATTGGAATTTGAACATCCAGTAAACTTTTACTAAATAATCCAAAAGTATTAATTAGCCTTCCTAGTTGAACAAGTGATTATCATTATTAGTTATGTTTGTTAGTTTTAATTTTCTTTTCAGTTTGTTTAGTCTAGTAATGCAAAGTAGTTACTTTATCACTTGTTTTTGAGATTAAAGTTAGGTTTTGTCTTACTTGGTTTTGTCCTGATGGAGGTGGACATATCTGGAAACATGTTCTTCAGCAAACCAAGTTTTCTGCTTTCTTTACGTAGGAAAGAGCTGAACTTGATTATATCATAATCTCATCATGAAACTTGTGAACATCATGTGTGACTATGTCTCAACGTACGCGTGTGCAGGTTACAATAAAATCGTCTTCATCATCTTGGGTCAACGAGGTCTCTAGCCAGATGGATTCCATTAAAAGCCATGAAGAACCAATTATATTTCCAACCATGTCTTCTTCTTTTAGCGGGGAGGCCAGTGCAGGCACTTTTTTACCGGTATCACGTAGCCTGCCTATCTCGTTTAACAATGATGCTGCCGATAGTGATAGTGTCTCAGAGGCTGGAGATACAGGTGATCGCTCGCTTCAGAGAAGGCATTCACATCAAAACGTATTAGTTGACCACACAGCTTCGGTAACCAAACCTTTCCCTGTGAACAAAACAAAATCTCCTTTACCAACCGAGTTCCTCTTGTCACCTGGTGCAAACAAACCGGTATACATAGACCATCTCTAACATCTTATACTAAAACTGTTAGTCTTGATTAATTTGATTTATATAATAGCTTTCTCGTTGTTTGCATAGGGAAAGGAGGGAGAGCCTGTGTTATCAAAGTCCTTGGAATACATATCATGCCTAACTCATTTGGCTGTTTTTGGGATTCTTGGGGTGAGTAAGTTTTGCTCATTTCTAACTCTCTGCTCTTATTGTATGTTTTTGTTTTGCTCATATTGTAATACAAATGAACAGGCTGTTACGAGATACATGCTGCAGAAACTGTTTGGACCAACTGTTGCTCAAGTAACCAGCGATGGGAGCATCTTGTACCTTGATCTTCCTGCCAACATGGTAGGATCATTCTTGATGGGTTGGTTTGGGGTTGTATTCAAAGCAGACATAGCGAGGTTTTCTGAGTTTCTAGCGATAGGATTATCGACTGGTTACTTGGGAAGCCTCACAACATTCAGTGGTTGGAACCAGAAGATGCTGGATCTTAGCGCTGATGGCCAATGGTTATACGCTGCGCTTGGCTTTCTGTTCGGATTGTTTCTTGCAGCATACTCTATCATTCTTGGGGTAGAAACAGCTAAAGGTTTTAGATGGCTTCTTCGCAGAAGAAGAGCTTTGTCTGAGGAGAAAAAGGACTCTTGTCTCAAGGGTAAGAACACCTATAAGAGGAATATTATGTCTTTGATCTTAATGCTTACGTTGCTGATGGCTTTTCTCATTGTGAGTGCCACCGAGCTTGTAAAAGAGTTTGACAAAGGAACAAGCAAGGCTCAGCTATGGTTAGGTTGCTTGGTTGCAGCACCTGGTGTCTGGATCAGATGGTTCCTTGCCCGACTCAACGGACGTGGACTGGGAAAAGATGGACAGTACTTGAGGTGGGTCCCCTTTGGCACCCTCATTGCAAATGTAGCTGCAGCTTCTGTCATGGCAGCTTTGGCCACGTTAAAGAAATCGGTATTAAACTCTCTCTCTCTCTCTTTCAACGGAACAGATCACAAAAGATAACATTCTCTGTATCTATTCTGGGAAAACAGGTGGACACGACAGCATGTAACACAGTTGCTTCTGGAATACAGTTTGGTCTGTTAGGATGTCTCAGCACAGTTTCCACCTTCATGGCTGAGTTCAATGCGATGAGAGAAAGTGATAAACCATGGAGAGCCTATGCTTATGCATCTTTCACCATCGCTGTTTCTTTTGCCATGGGAACTATAATATACTCAGCCCCTGTTGGGTAGTAGCAGGACTCGATAGTTTTATAAGAACTAGATGTCTTGTCCGAAGAAAAGATTGTTTTTGTCAACTTATGTAAGATCAAACTTTTTTACTATATATTGAGAACCTTTTGCTGTTTGAAAGAAAATATAATAATTCTATATTCCATATAGAAAACACACAAAACACTGACAAAACCTATACACTCATATGCTTCAGACCATTGCCATAAGAGATAAAAAAAAAGAGATGTCAAGTCGACAAATTCATCTCACGACAAGGAGAATCAGAACAAACAGAAAGACTACAGGTAACTGACTCACTTCTCTTGAGGGAGGTAACCGTATGTGGAACAGCTTGTCTCTGTCTTTGTCACCTAACAGAAGGAATAGAGACAATAAAAATGACTAATTGTAGTAAAAAAAAATCTTCTCTGTAAAGAAATAAATATGAAATAAATAAGAACCTCTGAAGTATGGGAGGACCCTGGGGGAAGAAATGATGTCCAGAGAATAGGGTCACCGAGGGAATCCAAGGTATTGTAGTTGGTGAGCAATGGAGCAGTTAAGAGAGAGGTAAGTGGGTACATGCTGCTGCTTTTCTGAAGAGACAAAGCAGCAGCAGAAACACCACCACCACCGCCTAGAGCAACTCCGTGGCTCAAGACCGGTTTTTCTATCTCCTTTCCGTGACTCTTCTCCATATTGATGATGTTACGATTTGCATTCTCATCGTTTTCTCTAGTGTTGCTGGTGCTGCTCTCTTGGATCTTGAGCACTTTCTCCTCCAGGCTCTTGTAAGCAGGTGATGCAGACAAAATGCTTAACGCAGAAGGCGTGGAGGATGGAGATGATGATGATATTTGTTTTTCTTTTCTCTGAAGGACGCCGAGGTTTGGCGCTTTGTACGGCTCTGTCGCCTGGGATGTGTGTTCGAGTGTCTTAAGCTCGGTACCGGCATCTTCTACCTTTGTTGCTTCCTCTGATGCTTTTGATGAAGAAGATTCTGGTTGGCGGGGTTTGTTGACTCCCCACCACTTTATGTATCCCGTTAGATCGATCTTTCTTTCCAGACAAAAGTTGCCTAGAAAGTCACCTTCTGTTCCTCGATCATCACCTGCACCTATTATTCAATAAACCTTTTTCTTTTTAAATATGGTCCAGTGTAACTACAAAGATGAGTCGATGTAGTACGAAAGTTACCATAATGAATGTTGCTGAAGTATTCAGGTCCAGGCATACGGCTGGCTGATGCATCCCATCGGCTGGTTGGGAATTACAGACAAGTTAAAAAAAAAAGAAAAAGAAATGCATATCAGGTCCAATAACTCTGAAGATAGCTTTGACCATAACCCTATACCTAAGAGTAGCATCTAAACACTAGTTATGAAACTAGCAAGGTATAGTCTACATTATGCCCAGCAAATCAAACTATGATAATCCATAATGTGTTACTAAATATTTTTCCTAACAAGCACTGCAGAGATAATCAACTCTTGATTCATTGTTCTACAGTCAAGTAGATATGGGCCGAAGATATTTGTTGGTCAAAGTATAATTTACCTTTGAAGTCCACGATATTTAGCTATTCCCCTTGAAAAACCGCTGCTTTTTCTGCCAAAGGGATATCTGAATAGTATCAGCAATAAAACGGTTCTCTTAAGAGAAAAAAATATTTTATACTCTCCTAAATGCAAATACGCACCTACGTAGAGATGCAAGGTATTCTTCCCTGGAGAGATTTTGCATTTCTTCTAAATCCCTGCTGTAATCCGTCACCTATTAGTAGAATGTAAAATACGTAAGTGCATTTAGGACACCTGTAACTATCCTTCTTCAACTGATGCATATTTAATTGATCAGAACATATTTTACGGATGAAGAGAGCTTAAAAGTCATATCATTAAAGCATACTATACCATAGCGCAACCTCACCGGAAAATTGATAAGAGTACCAGGTCCCCAATATTTCAAGGCAGCAAGGTCGTAAGCTCTAGCAGCAGCCTCTTCATCATCATATGCTCCTGCCAATGTATATATATATAAGTAGAGAGTGTTTAGTCAAAAGCCAATCAAAACCTGATATACAAAAAAAAATACAATTGAATACCTCCAAAGCTTACCTAGATAAACTGGTGGGGTAATATTGGGCATCAACCATGAAAACATTGAAGGAAACAAAACAGAAAGAGATGAGCTTTTAAAAACTACAAATAAAGAGAGAAAAAACTTAATTTTGAATGGAGAAAAAATAAAAAGGGGTTGAATGAACCTTGTTTGCCCTTCTTGTTCTGGTTTTGGTTCCAAGTAGTCTTATCCCACAGGTGAGCTTCATAACGACCTGTCCATCTATGCCTGTTTTCAAAAAAACAAACCAAATTTGAGACACATAACCATCTCCATAAAGACAGCACTTGACTCGCTGAGACATTATCCACAACTACATCTGGTAATAGGTGAATAAAATCTCAGAACAATTCACCACAAAAGAACATCAATAGAACCATTACATCTACACCTATTGTCTCAGAGTCAATACACTCTGTTTTGCAGACTACACTATACTTAATTTCAAAAAAATTCAAAACTTTACCCCTCCAAATTCAGATTTGATGGCAATTTAGCAAAAGTTACCTGGTGACACCGCGGTAAATGGAGCTCCTTTTGCCAGCGGTGCAGGGAGGCATTTTACTGATACGCTCCTTAGCTGTGCTGCCTCTCTCCTTCTTCGCCTTCTTAAATCCTCTATACATCAACATCTCATCACTCGCCCCCACTGTCTCCGAGCTCTCTCCTCCTCCCGCCTCCGTCTTAGGCCCCTGATCCGACGACGACATCGACGCCACGATCCCGCCTCTTCCCTCCCTCCAACCAAATACACAAACCCTAGCTAGGAAAGGCGCACTGTGGGCTAGCAAAAAACCGAGCTTGATTGATACAGTAGAAGCAGAGAGAGAGAGAAGAAAGATAGAAACTTTGACTATTACTCTTTTCTTTTCACCGAATACAATGCTATATAATCTTATTAAATAATAATAACAAAACGGCAAAATAAAATAAAAATTACGGACATCAATCAATTTTACCATTACATCCCGCTTTTTGTTACCCTTTTTCACGACTCGGTAAAGATAACAACTACAACGGCTATGAACGGGGACGAGGTTGCTTTCGTCATTTCAGCAGAATAGGTTTTGTATTCGATGCTGACGTGTACCAGTGATGTCCACGTGTACGTTATGGGTGCTGACATTTTAATGTTGGGGTGTTTCCCAACACTAGCCTCGTTCATGGAATATTCTCTGTATTGTTACACTCAATATGTTGTTGTTTTTCTTCTTCTTTGGGTTTATTATCAGCTCATAGCTTAAGGTTTGCAGAATATTCAAATCAGCTCTATTGTTTTTTCTATCATATTCGATTCTTCATATTTTCTACCGTTGCAATGTCTTCGAATCTCTTCATTATAGTACTATATAAATCATAATTCAAAATTTCAAAATGATTTTGATTTAAATAAGATTACACAAGTTTACAGACATCATATGAATATATACACTTGGAACTTACAATGTGCCTTCGTGTCTAAAATATACTCAGATCACCACCTCCTTTGTTTCTCAGTGATTCTGTGTGGAATTACCAACAGAATAAAATAAAATAAATAAAATGTGATTCTAACGTTAGCCAGACCAAACTATATATAACTTTTTTTTTAACTATATATAACTTTATATTCATCTCACCTAATTTTTGGCGTATTAGGGGCTCGAACTCGATCCCTGCACTTCTTTCACCAAACGAAATAATGTCACGATACATTTGCGTTGAAGGTTGAATACCACCATCACTCATCCATTCCAAAACCTGCATACAGCTCATTCCATTGATATACAACTTGCTCGGTAACTATTGAGCCCATAAAGGACTATATGTGGAAAATAATTTTATAAGAAAGAAGTAATTATTACCTCAATGTATTTTCTCCAGTTTCCAACAGCTAAAAGATGCTCCAACAGTACTGCATAAGTTTTGAGGTTGATTTCAGCACCATCTGCTATTATCTTATAAAACAGCTGCCAACAGAGAAACATGGGGTTTGGTTAAAATAAAAGCGAATGTTCACTAGTCTAATTAGCAGATAGACTCAAAAGTTCTTTTTACCTTCATCATTGCTTCCACTTTACCACTCTTCCCAAAAAGATGCAGCATCTGATTAGTTAAACCGATGGAAAGTGATGGCAGGTACGGTTCCATCATTTGAATGAGGTCTGTGGCTCTTTTCCATTCCTGCAAGCTTCAACATTCAGAGAAAGAATAAGAGAACAAGGATCAGTTGAATATAAAAGGCGATTTGTAATGTACGAGTACTTACGTGTTACAAGCAGAGAAGATCTCAAAGAAAACGGCTCCAGAGAAAGGGACTTCTTTTTCCCGCATCAAATCCATCAGGAGAAATACATTTGACGGTTCACCTCCCTTGTTAAAAGCTCTCATCAATGCTGAACATGCAATAGAGTCTGGATCTACTCCATTTGATTCCATTTCCAGGAAAAGTTCACAAGCCTTCTCCCACTTTTCTGGAACACAAAACCATCCCTCTAAGATAATTCAGATCCTTGAGAAAACATTTTGTTTCTATTTTCAACAGTCTTACACTCATGTGTGTGTGTATATACCTGAAGCGTTGTAAGCATGGAGCATTGAGGTGTATGCAATCACATCAGGTTTGCACCCAGCCATCTTCATCTGGTTGAATATGGATTCTGCTTCTGTAACTTGCCCCTGCAGATCTTATCACAAGTTATTGATAGTCAAACCATACGAGAATCAGGGTACATCTTCTTCTGAGATCAAACTCTAGTCACTTGCCTGTTTGCTGTAAGCACATAGAACAGAAGAGTACACCTCCTTCGTCAATGGAACACCGAGATCTTCCATATCCTTCAAGTAACTAACTGCTTCAGGGTATTTCGACATCCTACATGAACCGCTTATAAGGATGGTGAAAGTAACAGAATCAGCTTTGACTTTCTTTTGTCTCATAGTCTGATACAATGCAATGGCCTTCTCAAGTTCTGCACCGTTTATGAAGCTTCCAATGGCTGAGTTATACGCTGCAGTATTTAGCTTGATACCTCTCGTCTCTGCCGCAGAAAGTACAGTTTCAACGTTCACCTTTTTCCCAGACCTACTACAAGCAGCCAAAAGAGTGCATACTGACACAACATTAGGCTTAAACCCGTCTTGCTCCATCTGCCGGAAGATTCCCACAGCTTCAGCTAAAAGTCCATTAGACCCATAAGCATCAATAAGCGCATTGTAAGTAACAACATTAGGCTTTCTCCTTTCCTTCCTCATCATGAGAAACACCTCCTTTGCCTTGCCAGGTTGACCTGATCTTCCGTAAGAATTGAGCAAGCATGTGTAGGAGACAACATCTGGGAGCATACCATTCCGCTTAATTTCTTGAAAAACCGAGAGAGCATTTTCACTCATCCCATGAACAGCATAGGCACCCATCAAGGCATTATAGGAAACAATATTAGGTCTCAGACCTTCTGCAAGCATGGCCTCGAACACCGCTCTGCAGTTTTCAATCTCTCCCTTGACAGAGTATAGATGCATGATGCTAGTAAACGTCACTACATCAGGTCGGCACTCAGATCTCTTTTCCCTCATCGAGTTGAAAACATCGAGGGCTTGGCTGCTTTGACCAAGCTTTGACAGGCAATAGATGATGATGTTAAAAGTGGTGGTATCTGGACGAACTTTGGCTCCCTTCATGAGCTCAAAATAAGATAAGGCTTTCGAATACTGGCGACCGCTTTTGTATGCAGACAAGACGATGTTGTGAGTCACCAAATCCGGTCCAACTCCGTTGTCTGTCATTTTCTTGCATACTTCCAAAGCCTCTCTCCAGTTTCCACTGGACCCGCAAGCATTGATGAGATTGTTGTAGGTTGAACGACTAGGAGCGATCTGCAAGACCAAAGTAAGGATCAACACCATGTATTAAGCAAAACTACTAACAGGTGGAGTTAAGCAGAGTTACATACAGATGCACGTAACATGTCGTCCATAAGATTCATAGCCCAACGCCACTGACCAGCTCGACCATGAGCATTGATAAGAGCATTGTACGTCTCAGCATCCGGTTTACAACTACAAAAAAAAACATAGCATATATCAATAAATATTCCATGAAACTTGAAAGAAAAGATGTTTTGTTTTAAACAAACAAAACCTCCATTTTTGCATTTCAAAGAAAAGGCCACGAGCCTGGTCAACCCTGTTACACCTAGCGTGGAGCCTGATCATCATATTGTATATATCGTTCCTCGCACAGTAATTCTTCTGATTCTTCATCCAATTGAAAACATTCACACAAAGATCAATGCATCCTCTTCTACTGAGCTCCTGCAAGTTTTCAAATATCAAATTCCAACTAAATTTCAAATACTTCATCAACCAATCAATTAAAAAATAAAAAAAAGTTTCTGCTAAATTTTAGTTTATCATAAGCTTCCAAACTTAAAACTAGTTAGCCTAAACTTATAAAATATTCGTCCACTAATTTTCAAATTGTATAAAGCGCCTAGACACTAATAGTCTTTTATAAAAGCGCCTAGAATCTAATCTTCTATATAAAGTGACACCTAACTACCGCCTAACCAACTTTTTTATTATTTTGAACATTACACTGATAAGAATTGGGAAATTCTTTCTAGCGAACCGGCCGACCCAGGAATTGAGAACGCCATCAACTTCCTCCCAACGATTGAGAGCGACAAGCCGGTCCGCCACCTCCGTCACGCTCCAATCCTTCTGAAACCGGTCGTTCTCGACCCGAACCCGGTAGCGTCTCGCGATATCCGCTTTCCTGAACCCGCTGACCCGGACAGACACCTCGTGCTCCCCTCTGTCGTAGTTCACGTACACGGATTTCTTCTCCTGGAGCGCGTCGGAGGATGTCTTCGCAGCAGCTCGAGGACGATAGGCGCGGGAAGATTCCGGCGGGGTGGTGATGAGCTGAGTAACCGTTGTTGCCATTAGGGGGGAGGGAAGGAGGTTCTACGGTGGGTGGATAGAGTGAGTGATAGAGCATTACTCTGTGGCTTTATATTAAAGCCCAGTTTCAATATTTTCCCGGCTCATTGCTTAATATATTAAAGCCCAGTTCTGATTTTCGGCCCATTCTGTAGTATATAGTTTTCATATGATTACATAATCACAAGTTAAACAATATAAAGAGGACCAAGAAAAGAAAAGATTAATAATAGAAGATAAATTTGAAGAAAATGAAATTGTAACGTTAGGGTTTAGATATTTGGGACAATTCGGTAATTACCCATATCAGAGACTCATATTGACATTGTACCCATTGATCAGTGCCGGTCCTAAAATATCGAGAGTCCAATACAAAATACAAAAATGAAGCCTTTAAATAACATATTAAAAATTATCGATAAAAACTTATAATAAAAATATTACAACATCCTTAAAACTAGTAAACATTTATCAGTTCTCAAAGAAAAATAACTTGAAACTAAATCCTAAATTTTTTTTGTTTTGCTTAATTTTTTATATTTGTTTATGTAATTCATTCGAGATGAGTAATAAGAAAAGTTCGAAAAGCAAATGTGAAAAAAAAATAACTTTGAAAGTAACAATTCTGATTAAGTTTTATTTTAAATTCATTCATATAAAATAAAATAAAATGATATAGTTCAATGATAAATAACGTTTAGTTGGGTTTGTATTTAAAGATGTCCCACCATTTGTTTTTTTACTTCTCGACAATATACATTGATCCATAATTTGCTCGAAAAAAAAACTTTGATACATAACAAGTAACAACAATAAAAATAGTAGGCCCCAAAAAATTAGAAAAATCATGGGTCCCATACGGTTGTTTCACCGGGATGGGGTCAAACCCGGGCCTGCCACTGATTGACATATAAGGCTTTTCCAATATCTTCTTTCGACGAGAATATCTCTCCTGTTTGATATTGTTTTCAACGATGGACAGAGGAGTCACTGAGATAAAGATTCTCTGACAGATTTACTAGGAAATTGTTGACGGATATAAGTATGTTGTGAGCCACTCATTTTTTTGTGATACTACAAAAGAGTGTATCTCATGCATATGGTGACTAAAATTTAGTTCATATATAGACGTGACAATAGACTGATGTTCTCTACGTGAATATTGTTTTTCAGTATCATGTTGCATCATACCATAGATGTAAACCTTGTTTTCCTTATTTCTGGTTCCTATGTCGATGCGTTGGTTAAATATCATTTGATTTTACTGTGATAGAGATTTTAATTAGGGTTCTTTTCCTCTTGGATTTTTGTTTCATGCGGCTAAAAATTTAGATGGATGTGTTATGGAACTTTTCTCACGGTAAATGAAGCAAGATTGAGAGCATCATTATAGGGTAAAGAGTTCTTGGGATCTTTTGGTATAAGAAAACTTGTTCAGGTTGCTGCAGTACTCATGAACATAACTGAAAATGTATATACAGTCATAGTCACAGATTAAAATGCAAACGAAACAACTTATAACTCTTATTTTGATAAGCTGTGAATACCTGAATGAATCAAACCATTCCATAAATTTTACTTGTGATGAACAAAACAATCAGAATTAGGTTCCATCAACCAAAATGTGTGTCTATCTTTAGTTATGTATCAAAAAATACACTATAATTTCTTGATTTTAAATCTAAATTGTATAATAATGGTTATTATTATCAAAATCTACATCTTCTAAATAAAAAAAGATAAAATGAAAACAAAATTTAATGCACGAATTGTCACATCAAAGGGAGAAAATTACAGCAAATCTTTGACCATATATATATTGCATGAATCTTTGAAATTCTAAAGAGTCATATCATACATGCAAAACATACAAATATCAGTAAATATGGAATATTTGTATATGGAAAAAAACAATAGTAGACTGAAACTTTTGTTCAACAAAAAAAAAGAATGAAAAATCATATAAATAGAGTTCTTCCCCAACAAAAAAACATAGAACATATTTTCTTCTCAATAGAAAGCAAAACTAAGAAAATTATAATGGAAATCACCAAGATCTCAATCACTATTTTTTTGGTAATAGCATTGACAATTTCATCCAACTACAACGTTCTGGCCGAGTCAGGTACAATGATTCTTTATTTATTGTTTTTTTAATATCTTAATTATCTTTGAATATTTTGAAAGTAGTAGATGATCATCTTACTTTTTTGTTAAAAAATATATGATAGAATCGGTGATAACCATTTATCTAAATGCGTAAGAAGTTAAGAAACTTGGTTTACCAAAAGAAAAGAACTATTATTTGAACATGTTTATTTTAATTACTAACAATTTAAGGATCTAATTTTCGAAATATTTCTCCTTAAATATATAGGGGATTTTGGAGAATGCTTCTATGAGGATTTTTGTGAGGTGGGACATTTTGGAACTCATGAATGCTTTGTTAAGTGTCTAAAGAAGGGAAAGCACTTCGCTGGAGGAGATTGTGTTCAAAAATCTCCAGAATATGGATTCTGTTGTTGTAGAGTACCATAGATATACATCTTCTTTCTAGTATATTGGACTTTTATACAATGAATTATGTTTTTCCGTATCATGTTTAAACAAACCAAACTACTTATAAACACAATGAATTCCAAAATCTCAACGTGAATAATGTTTTTCAGTATCTTGTTGCATCATACCATAGATGTAAACCCTGTTTTTTCTTATTTCTGGTTCCTATATATGTTCATGCTTGGTTAAATATCATTTGATTTTACTGTGATAGAGATTTTGATTAGGATTCTTTTCCTCTTGGATCTTTGTTTCATGTGGCTAAATATTTAGATGGATGTGTTGTGGAACTTTTCTCACGGTAAATGAAGCAAGATTGGGAACTTCATTATAGGGTAAAGAGTTCTTGCAATATTTTGGTATAAAAAAACTTGTTCAGGTTGCTGCAGTACTCATGAACATAACTGAATATGTCTATACAGTTATACTCACAGATTAAAACGCAAACGAAACAACTTATAACTCTTATTTTGATAAGCTGTGAATACCTGAATGAATCAAACCATTCCATAAATTTTACTTGTGATGAACAAAACAATCAGAATTAGGTTCCATCAACCAAAATGTGTGTCTATCTTTAGTTATGTATCAAAAAATACACTATAATTTCTTTCTTATGTATACCATTGTAGTTTCAATTTCTAAATGTTTGTGATTATTTTGACAAATTTATGTATTTTATTTTTAAAATTATTTAAAGATAAATTAAAATTTTATTTCAAATAAATTTAAGGAACCTAGACTATAATTTAAGAATTGATTTTACTGATTTGTCATGTTTTCTTTAATTTTAAGCTTAGTCATCTGTTCATATTATTATTATTTAAAAATTAATTTTGCTGTCTTGTCATATTTTCCTTGATTTTAGGTTTAAGTTATCTATCTATAATATCTATGATATTTATCTAAGAACTGTTTTTTCAAGTTTTCAATAATCTTATGATCTTATGATGAGTCATTAATTTTAACAAACAATTTCAGTGATTTAGTTGATGATTTTTTATTTTATTATTTTCTCCATGATTTAGGGTATTACTGAATATTATAATAAACAGCTTTAATAATATTAATGTATTTTAAATTCTCAATGCAATTATAATTTCTCATTTATGAGTTTACGTACGAAACAATGACATCAAACAAATTCTGATGACAATATTATAGTTAGGTTTTCTTATATTTAGTTTATTAACAGTAAACATATTGTATCGTAGTATATATTTATTATTCTCTCTGTTTCATATTAACTGTCGTTTTAGTTTTGTGCATACAGATTAAAAAATCATTTAATGTTACATATTTTTATATAAAAACATTATTATCCATATACCTACTCATATTTCAGAGAACCAAAAAAAGTTAAATTATATAAGGATAACTAGAGAGAAATGAGGGTTTCATAGTTTACTGTTTTTCTTTGAGAAAAAAAAGAGTTAAGTGTTCATTTGATATGTATACCATATCCTTTTTGGTAAATACAATTTATCCTATTTGCATGATTATTCAACTTCATACATTTGGTTTTCGTTTTTTTTCTGTATTAACCTTGATTTGAAGAAATTATAGTTATAGTTTAAATTATATTGTTTCAAATAAATACTAACAATGATATGATGTATAGTTTTCCTTATTTTTAACCTACTAGGTGATTTTTCCATGCTCATGCACGGGTATAAACATTTATAAAGTAAATACATTATAATATTCACATTATGATAGTTTATTAATATTTTTAAAATTTTTTTAATTATTCTGTTATTGATATTGTAAACAATATGCATGGTTTGTTTTATTTTAATTAGATTATAATTTTGAATATATAATATCTCATCTGTTTGGTTATTATTTAGATATATTAGATAACATTTACTTTTTACGATTCAACTAAGATATTTTGTTATACCGATTAAAATTTTGATTAATTTTGTTATTTTTATATAGTTTGATTCTTGCCTTAAATTTGTATATATATATATATATATATATATATATATATATATATATATATATATATATATTTAGTAGGATTATGTATAATTTAATATATGTTGTTTTGAAAATCAAATAGTAAAGGTAAAATAAAGTGTTGATCGGTTAAAAATTACATCTTAATTGTAATAGTTGGTTAATATATTTGTAGTATTATTTGAGAATTTCATATTTATTTAGTAAAATGTTGAGAATAAATGAGAAAATATTATTTTTATTTAATGTTTTATTTTGTATAAAATAATTTGGATTGGTCTAGTTACTCATTTGTAGGTATATTGTGTTACATATTTCCGTTAAATTCAAGTATAACTATTTCTAATCTTATTCAACCAAATCATATTTATTGTATTCATTGCATTAGTTTGGTTTTCATCTTAGATGTGTGTATATATATATATATATATCTATGAATTGGCTATTTGTAATAAAATGCTTAATAATTTTAAAAAGATATTATATTGTTAAGATTATTTTTAAAAAAGGAAGATTATTATTCTTTTTACTTTAAAATCAAGATTATTTTGTGAAATTTCCTTATTATGAATTACACTATATATAAAAGATATTTTCGTTTTTAAATTTATAAATTTTCTTTATATATAAGTTATTTGAAAAAAAAAATAAACTTAACTAGAAAAGGAAAAATAAAATAAAATAAATATTTAAGGATATCATCGTAATCAACCATCGTGAAAATTAACGTAAGCACGATACGTAAGAAATTGATTTTTCAAATAATATTATTGGAGAGTGTGTGTTTTCTGCTGATGACAAAAAAAAAAAATATTATTGAGATATTATGACATTTGACTTATTAGGCTTGAACGCAAAACATGATGTGGACATTAAATTCTCCGATAATGCTGAGAAGAATATAATATTAATGTCTTGGCGAACAAGCGCATTTGACTATTCGCATTTTCTTGAGTCCCAAAACATATTTGGTATAATACTCAATTATGTCCCTCTATAAATACTATCCACACATGCATTGGTAGTTATACAATTCAGTAAAGCAAAATAAGCAAAAATGAAGAAGGAAGGTCGTCAACACGGCTTTGTTCGAACAGGGATGATTCATCCGCCAGGATTTAGTCCAAGACCCTCCAACCAATTCGTGAACCGGTTTGATTCGCCACCGCCTTCGGGAAAATTTACCAAAGTGCCATCAAAACCTACCAACCATTCTAAATTTACAGGAAAATATGAGCGTTCTAAGTATAGTAATTGCCATGTGTTGCCGGCTATGAAGTCTGCGGGCACATCAAAGGGTCGTCAAAAGTTAAAGTCGACAGATTGGTGGGTTGATGATAAGCTAGAACGGCTCACCGGGTCGGATGCGTCCTCTGCTAGAGATATCTTGGATACATTATGTGGTGAAGACTATGGTGATCATGTTTATGATGATAACGATGATTGTTAATCATTTTTCATCAAGAAACTAGAAACTTTTTTTTTTTAAGAAACTCGAAAGTTATTTTTTTTTCCTAAGAAACTCGAAAGTTGAATTAGATAACATCTGTAATACTTGTTACTAAAGAAAAACGAAACATCTATGCAAAGAAAAAATGATATTATAAGTCAATCAACAACAAATTAGCCTTATTTTCAAAAAAAAAAAAAAAAACAAATTGACTGACCACATAAAAACCATTCAGTACAAACTGAAGTGCAGGAATGTGTAATAAAGGATCTTTAAGATGTTTTTTTTTTCCCCATTTGGTGTAGGGAGTTTCTAGAACAAGTCGAATTTCTTCTCAATCAGATCTTGCTTCCAACGAGGTAAGTTGTTGAATGCTTCTTTTTCCATCCCAAACACACTCTGGAACTCTTCCTCAGATAGATAAGCCTTTCATCACAGCAATTAAAAAACACCAATAAGTTAGGAGATAAGGAGAGTTATTCAGCTTATAATACTAACTATATAACCAACTCACCTCTCTGCGCTTGTAATCGATTCCAGTCACAGGGTAATCAGATTTAGCTCTCAGCTGTTCATAAGTGAAAGTTGCACTTGCTTGCACCACTTGCGTCTATAACAGAATCATCTTGCTCCTCTGTTTCTCTCTGCTCTGCTTCTGGCTCCTCTGCTGCACAAGAACATTTGAATATTCGCATTTTCTTGTGTCACAAACATATCCTAAATTATATCATATGTCCCTCTATAAATATATCCACACATGCTTCGTGGTTTTACAATTCATCAAAATCTCAAAGTAAAATAAGCAAAAATGAAGAGGGAAGGTCGTCAACACGGCTTCGTTAAGACCGGGGATGATTCACCCGTCGGGATTTAATCCAAGTCCCTCAAATCAATTTTTGCACCGGCTTGATTCACCACCCGCTTTTGGAGTATTTACCGAAGTACCATCAAAGCCTACCAATCATTCCAAATCCACAAGAAAATGTGAGTGTGCCAGGTACAGTAATTGCCACGTGTCGCGGGCTATGAAGTCTGCCGAGACATTCAAGGGTCGCCAAAAGTTAAAGTCCACAGATTGGTGGGTTGAGGGTAAGCTAGACCGGCTGATCGGGTCGGACTTCTCCTCTGCTAGTGATATTCTGTACACATTACGTGGTGAAGACTATAGTGGACATGTTTATGATCATGACGATGATTGTTAATCATCTCATTAAGAAATTCGAAAGTGAATTTTCTTATAGGCTTGACGTAGTGAACATTTGTAATACTGGTTATGGAAACAAAAGGAAAACAAATGTTATAGCTACAGGGGAAAAATGTTATAGACAGTAGTCGAGTCAATGAAAATTTTGATTAGAACGATATCCCTAATGGGCAATATTATCATAATCAAATCTTTTGACCGTCTATATTGTATTTACAGTATTCCGCATTCAACATTCTAAAGAAGAGAGTGAAAAATCTTTGACCGTCTATATTGTATTTACATGCAAAACAAATATATGTATGGAAGATTCATATATGGTCAAAACAAAATAAATTATCCCTTCCTAAGAAGAGAGTGAAAAATCATATATATAGAGCTCCTCACCAACAAAAATATTATAGATTCTTTCAGAAAAAAAATATTATAGAACATCTTTTCTTCTCTGTAGATATCAAAACTAAGAAAATTATAATGGAAATCACCAAATTCTCAGTCACCTTTTTATTGATAATAGCATTGGCAATTTCTTTCAACTACAACATTCTGGCTGCGTCAGGTATAATAATCCTTTTAGATTTATTTATTTGTTATATTTTAATTATCTTTGAACATCTTGAACTGGCCATCTTATTTGTTGAAAAAAATATGTATGATAGAATCTATGATAGTCATTTATATGGATGGATGTGTTAGAAGTTTGATTTACCAAAAGCAAAGAACTATTATATGGACATAGTATATACGATTATCATCTTAACCTTGGATGCCAAAAAAAAATCATCTTAACCTTTGGTTGTTTACATATGCAGTGAATAAGACAACAAAATACGGAGAATGCATTTATGATGAACTTTGTGAAGTGGAAAAGTCTGGAACACATGAATGTTTCGCTAAGTGTTTAAAGATGGGAAAGCACAAGAACAAGAAGTATATTGGAGGAGAATGTGTTCCAAAATCTCCAAAATATGGATATTGTTGTTGCATCAAACCATAGATGTACATCTTCTTTTGAATTTACTGGTCATTTGCTACGATGAATAATAATGTTTTTCAGTATCATGTTTACATAAACCAGCCACTTATAAACAAAATGAGTTCCAAAATCTCTAAGATAAATAATGCTTTTCAGTATCATGCTCTCCATAATTATAAGTATAATCATAAGTTTTAGTAAACAATTTTTGTGACTTAATTGATAATTTATTATTTTATTGTTTTCCATGATTATAGGATGTTACTAGATATTATAATAAACAGTTTTAATAATACTCATGTATTTGAAAATTCTCAATGCAATTATAGGATGTTACTTGGTATTAGAATAAACAATTTTATTATACCATATATTTGTTAGTATATTTGGGATAAAAATAGATATTATAAACTCTACCAATAACCTCATATTTAATTTTATCTTATACTTATGAGTAATTTGAAAGTAATCTGAAACTTTTTAAAAATAAAAAAATGAAAATCATATAATTAAATAGAACCTTTTACCAATACCTAGAAACCATAGAACATATTTTCTTCTCAATAGAAATAGAACTACATAAGTTACAATGGATATCACAAAAATCTCAATCACCCTTTTCTTGGTAATAACATTGACAGTTTCATCAAACTGTGAAGTTCTGGCGGCATCAAGTATAATCATTCTTATCCAAAATTTCTTTTTTAACATTGCGATAGAATCAGGTGTTTGTCCGTGTATGCGGACATAATTATGTTATGAATTTTTATTATAATATTATAAAAATTTATTTTACTTAGTTAATGTTTATACATCTTTATATTTTTATTTTTATAGTTAATAATTATCTTTTCAGATAGCAACATAATATATATAAGAAATTATATTTTATTTTAAAATTTTTTTTTCTCTTTGTTTCCAATATATATAATATTTATTAACAATTATCTGATAAATTTAATATATACTATTATTTATTAAGAGTTTGAACGACATTAACCTTCCTAAATTTTAAAGCAAGTTGAATGCAAAAATCACTTATTGGTTTATGTTTTCTTCATTAAAAACCAACCAAAAAAAATATTATTTATGTTCTCAAAAAGTTTATCTCAAACATCAAATTATATCCATATGAGTTTTTCATTAAAATATATATGTTTATTATTGTGTTGAAATTTTAAAAACATTCAAATATTAAAAATATGTTTAAACAAATATTTTTCTTGATTAATATTTATATAATTTTTAATATCTTAATTTTTTAACTTTTATAATTGAAAAAAATATTTTCAGATATCAACACAATATATATAAGAATATTTTATCTATAAAAATATATTTTCTATTTTGATAATTTTATTATATTAATTTATAAATAATTATTTAATATAATATGTGAATTTAATATTATTAATATAAGTTTTTTTAATTATATAATAAATTATATGTAAAAATTCATTAAGAATATAAGTGACTTTAATCGTTCTAATTTTTAATGTGTGATCTGAGAAGTTAAAAATCGTTTTGCAAATAATAGTATAGATTTGTGATAACCATTTATATGGATGTGTATAATTCTGATTTTCCAAAAGAAGAACAACTATTATTCGGATATGTTATACATGATTATGTGTTACAAAAAAGAAAAATTATACATGACTATAATCGTAACCTTGGTTGTTTATAGGTGAAGTGAGTAAGACAATGAAAAATAGAGAATGCATTTATGATGAGATTTGTAAGATGGGAAAGTCCGGAGATCATGAATGCTTTGTTAAGTGTTCTAAGAAGAACAAGAAGTACACAGTAGGAAAATGTATTCCAAAAAATCCGGAAAATGGATATTGTTGTTGCGCCTAATAAATAATGTTGTTCTAGTACCTTGTTAAAAAAAAAAATATTTTTCTCGATTGCTGGTTCTCATTCAGTGAAAATAAAAGACCTTTTTATCATAAATTTTATTACATGAAGAGTCCCAAAATTTATGGGGTTCTTTCTTTCTTAGATCTTTGTTTCTTGCGGCTAAAGTTTCAGCTGAGTTTTTTGTTTGTTGCGAAATTTGTCTGATGCCAAATGAAACAAAGCTTGGTAGTTTCATCATGAGAGTTCTTGGGATCTTTTGGTATAAAAAACTAGTCCTAGTGGCTATAGTACTAAGGAACATAACTAAACCATGTCTATACAATCAGTCACAGAGCAAACCAAGCCACTTAATAAAATGCATTAGGAACTTCAGCATCCAAAAAACATGTTCTTAAATAATCAAAACAATAGAAGATCCAAATCAAAAGAACTATCTTACCCACAGTCACCAAATCTGTCTCGGGTAAAACAATCTACGATCGTCATTACAAACACCTCATTGTGCTGTAAGAAAATATCAAGAATCAAGTCCAAAACCAAACCCATGACAAAGAAGTAAATGAGTCAAAAGTAAATAATATTTGAAGAAGAGAAACAAATAAAAGAACACTCTTCAAACAACCAACAACAAATTGACTGACCACAAAAAAAAAAACCATTCAGTATAAACTGAGTTTCAGGAGTGTGTGTAATAAAGGATCTTTGAGTTGTTTTTTTTTTCTTTTTGCATTGGTGTAGGGAGTTTCTAGAACAAGTCGAATTTCTTCTTAAGCAGATCTTGCTTCCAACGAGGTAGGTTGTTGAATGCTTCTTTCTCCATCCCAAACACACTCTGGAACTCTTCCTCAGATAGATAAGCCTTCGATCACAGCAATTAAAAAACACCAATAAGTTAGGAGATAATGAGAGTTATTCAGCTTATAATACTAACTATATAACACAACTCACCTCTCTGCGCTTGTAATCGATTCCAGTCACAGGGTTTTCAGATTTAGCTCTCAGCTGTTCATAGGTGAAAGTTGCACCACTTGCGTCTATAACAGAATCATCTTGCTCCCCTGTTTCTTTCTGCTCTGCTTCTGGCTCCTCTGCTGCAGGTGAAACTTCTTCTTCTACCTTAGTTTCATCACCAGCTTCTTCTGAAGCATCTGCTTCTTCATCTGTGGATGAAGAATAGATATATAATCAATTGTATTGCGAGCTTTTAAAAACGTGAAAGGAGAGAAGAAACTTACTCTCATCTGCTGGGTTGGAGCTAGTGGATCTCCTTGTTGGAGAGGTGTCAGTTGATTTCGGATTCTCAGCAACGAGAACTTGCGAGAGAGCAGCCACTGCTGCTGCTCTCTGTGAAGCCTGACTCGTTCCCGCTGGCCTCGGTGGTGGAGGAGATTTAGTTGATGATGAAGAAGAAGAACTGAACGCGGATGTCAAAGCAGCTAAAGCTTCAGCTCTTTGTCTTGGGCCCTCTTGACTTCCGCTTGATCTGTCCTGGCTCTGCAGTTAAAATGAAATGACTATCTAAGTTCACTAATCAAAGAATAAGATGCGACTTGCTAAACATTCTTAAAGTTACTTTGTGACGAGTTAGGCATGACTAAGAACCTCATTCATGTGTTCAAGCAGCTTAGTCTAATATTAGATGCTGTAACAGCTTTTTATTCTTTAATCAAAGTTCTCATAATATATGCTAATATCTTCAGAGTTCAGATAGAGATTATATTTACCGAATATGATGGCCTGCTACCAGAAGAATTAAATGCAGAATTTAAGGCAGCTAGTGCTTCAGCTCTTTGCCTTAGTCCTTGGTTCCCACCGCTAGACTTATCCTACAACAGCACAAGAACAATAATTACATGACTAAGAAGATGGTTACAAGGCACAAAAATCGAGAGAAACAGAGAAGGCAAAAGTCTAATACCTCCACAGCGTGGTGAGTGCCAAATAACAAAGCTGCTTTCTTCTGGAATGAGTTTCCTTGCACCTATATCACAGGAGAAAAGAAGAGCCAATAAGATACAATCAGAGATTCAAATCCCTCATCAACGGTGAACTTACAATAGCTTTAGTAGAATCCCAAGAAAAGTAAGTTGTGAAGAAGCATGGTTCGTTCCCTTCAGTGATTTTGTACAGTGGAACTTTAGGAGACAAGCCTTCCAAGGATCCAGCACGCTCCACATATTTCTGCACATAAACTATCACTTTGAGCAAACAAGACCAAAAAGAAGATAGAGAAGCAAAGTTGATAATGATAAGGAATTAGAGTTACTTGGCCAATCTCAAACACAGTTTGCTTTTCCTTGGGGTCCACACATTGACCAACCCAGACAAAAACTTCAGCATGAGTGTCAAGCAAATATATGTCCTCTGTCAAGAGGTCATCTTGAGCAAAGTTGTGGATCTCATCAACCTGTTGCAAGAGCATCTTGTTAAAAAAATATATATATATACATCTAGAATCAAGAAGGCTGTGTGGTTTCGCCAATAACTCACCTGAAACTTTCCTGAGGGGGGATACATGCAGAAGACACATTTTAAAGAAAAAGAATTAGAATACAGAAATGTGAAAATAAAGACACAACTATCTTCATCCTATTATTATTATGTTTTACCTCTGTTGAAAGAAAATGAGTATAAGTGAGGATCCCTGACAGTCTCAGATGCTGCCTTCTTGCTGGTGAAGTTCTGCTTTCCTCCAAGTGCAAACCAAAAGGTTGAACTCTCTGTTCCTTCTTTGGCATGCTTGAGAGTCATCCCAGGCTGGCTTAGCAAAACGAGAAGAAGATTAAATATATTAAAAACAGTTTCTGTTTATAAGTTCCATGTAGAGGCCACAATAAGATTTGAAACTAACCTTCAAGAGTTCAGCAACTTTAGCGGCTAGTTCCAGCAGTTCATGCGCACTTTGATTTCCATGCCAAAGGAACATGGAAGTACCAGATTGCAGCAGGAAGCACTCATAAGAGTTTAAAGATGTTGCCACCTAAAGGAAGTTAAAATAGTTAAATCAGAGAGAGTAATATGTGAAAAGCTTATAAAGAAAGAGCTTAAAATCAAGTACCGGTTCAACTTGCAGTGCCTTATGATTATGAACTCCAGTTCCAGACACTTGAATCAGTGCAATTGAGTCTGGTGTGTAGGTTTCATCTGCTGAACCTTTCTCTTCCACGCTGTTCTTGTAACCAGAGCTCAAACCACCCTAAAAACTCCACTCAAGTCATATCACTGTGTTTTCTCTTCGGACATACATACATCATCTTGTAAAACACCCTACAAAATACCTTTAGGATAATCATAGGTTGGAAAAGGGCAACAAACTGTGGAGGCTCTTTACCCTCGTAGATACGTCCCTGCAAGACGAACCACTCATTTATCGATCTTTTCTATTAATATTCATCATTGCTGTTGATAAAAAAATAAAACACAGTACCTGCGCAGGTCTTCCCTTCAACGAGTTTGACATTGTATTCGCCAGTCTAAGTGCTGTTTCTTGGTCCTCCTGGATAAGGAGAGAAGCCAAAAATAACATTATGTTCATAGAGCTGATATAAACATTGCATTTGTATACTTTTGTCATGATGCACATCAAAAATTTACCCTAATGCTATTCTTTCCAAACCAGCAGCACAAGAAAAATTCGTCTTTCCTATCACCAGAATGATAGGTGTAAAGGACCAAATAGCAGTCCCCAGAATAGAGCTTTCCAATATCTTCTTTAGGCAACGGAGTCTTGGCTTTGCCATTTACATACCAAACCTAATACATAAGCATAATAAAAAATATCAAAAAGGAGTTAAAACAAAGAAGAATGCGTAGTGACAACAGACCTCCAACTTTCCACCAGCTTCAAGAAGAGGTGGAATATCCTCATTCACTGGTGCACTTTTCGCAATCCCCTTTAGCCCAACACCTTGTTGCTTCAACAAAGCTAGAGAAAATGGTGCAGTGCATCAAATAGTAAGTCAGGTCTTAAGAAACACTGCTAATGTCTCTATTTAATGATTTGAGTTTCACAAGTGGTGTATTTTTAATTACCAGCGACTTTTCCTCGTCCTTCTTCATTACTAGGAGCGGCTGAGCCTGATGGCCAAGAGTCAAAGTTAGACTTGAAAGAGTGTGACTCATAACCTTGGATAACACGAGTAACTCTTGTCGCCTTTGGCCTATTTTCACTAGCAAGATATTCCTGGGGATGAAAGGTTTAAAAAAAAAAGTGAGAAGCCATGATTGTGATAAAGAATATGAAAAGTAGGTTTCCACTTTTTTTACCTCAGCAGATTGACTAGCAGCTTTCCTCTCATCCACTTGAGTTACGCGGCCAACCCAGATGAATACCTCAGCACCACAGTCCAAAAGGTAACACTTAGTGTTCTCCAGCATCGATTTGGACAGTTCACCGTCTATAGGCTCCATCTTACCATCAATGATGCTAACCAAAAGAGTAACAACATATCGAATACATCCACTACTGCAAAACATATTGAGTATCTGTAAATGAAAGGGAAGATGAGTACCTGTAAAGCTTAGGTGGAGTTGACTCCGGGATAATATCATCATCATTGGCAACTTTCCTTCCTATTGGAGCAAACCCACCGAAGAGGACCCAAAACTCACCAGAATCTGATTCTGTATCTAACTTTCCATCATCTGTTACGCAACGAGATAAGCAACATTGGTAAGTTTCCACCTAAATGCTATGTCACACCAAAACACTGTTTGAGGAATGAGTATCTTACCAACAATGGCAACATCGCAAGTTCCTTCATGATACTTGTCTTTCAAATACTGAACAACTTCCAAAGATTTGGCTCTCTCCTGAATGTTTGAATTGGCACCGTTGAACTGGTAGATCTTTTCCTTGGTGTCCAAGATAAACACATCATCATGATTCAGCGATGAGCGGACAAAAGGAACCTACAAGCAAAGGAAAAGTTAGTGTACATTGGTAATCACTGTTCTGATACAGAGAGGGAGAAAGTAGAATAGTTTTTAAACCTGCTTCAAATGAACTGAACGTTTTCCTTTGCAGGTATATAACCGTGTTTCGAACACATCTTCTTCAGGTGTTTTGAAACCAGAAGCAACACCACCCTCTAAGGGTATAATACATGGCTTGAAGTAAGACAAGAATCTGTCAGATTCATGTCCTTGAATCTCCCGGTGTTGGACAGCACGGCCTCCAAGAACTGCATCGAGTTCAACTGTTTTAACAGCTGCTGTTCCAGATTCATCCTGAACTCATCAAACCATAAAGTTAGTAATAACTAAAAAAAAATGTCATCTACCAAAAGCAAAAGAGTGTTGAAAATAGGTACCTGACTAGTGTCTTTGCCGATCCAGAAATGAATATCAAACAAATAAGCACCTCCTTTGTTCTGTGTTGTCTGCGCAAAACAGAAGACAAAGTGATTTGAACGAAATATAACACAAGGAGAGCACATTGGTTATTCATAGTCACTCTGATTTGTTAAAAAAACCTGCAAGACAATGTAAGTGTCTCCCATATAGAACTTTCCATGATCAGACTTTGGCACTGGAACTGCCTCGAAATTCTCGATTCTCCATATCTCAGTTCCTCTACAGGAAAAAAAATGGGTTGAAGTTTAGAATCTAATACTACTAATATAAAAAATGAATAGAAGAGAAGAGAAGCATATACGGTTTCTGTCCAGCTCCTTGAAAAGCAGGATCCAAAACTTTTGTTGAACCAGACATGTTTGTGTAACGCTCACAAGCCGAAGTAGCTGTTCAGTCCAAAAAGGAAATTTAACAATGAGAAGCTGATCACCAAACCAACATATATCTCTCAGTCATTGGCTCAACATTCATAAAAAAAAGTGTAAATCAATCTCGCAAGCTAGTGGTGTGATCATGACAATGTTCCATGATCCAGGGGAAAAAGCCTGACAGAGATCGATCACTGTGCTAATCGATCATCAGTGAAAATTATCAAAATCACGATCACAGATAAAATAGAAATTCGAAACAGAGATTTGATCACAGATGATTTCACAATACCCACAAAGAAAAATCGAGACTTTACATAAAAAGAAGACATTTTGAAACGATTTAAGCAGATCGACAAGAAAAACAGAGAGGGATGTGTGGATCGTGAAGAACAGAGGAAGGTACAAACACAATCTCAAATGATCTGCATTAGTCAAACATGGATCGAGATTGAAAGACGTTTACCTGTGGAGAGATCTGTGTGTGGCAGGCACTAAGAGATATGAAGACGAAGAGAGCTGGCGTTTCAAAAAACAAAAAAAAAACAAATGGGCATGAATTAGACAGAAGAAGAAGAAGAAAGGAAAGCGAATTGAATTATTATTTAGAAAGGGTATGTGTGAGCTGTGTTATTACCTTTTTTTATAAAACAAGATCTTTTCGTAACGTTTCTGTTTCGTAGATTTACAGTAGAGATGGAGATGAATAATTATGCCGACGACGAGGGGAAGAAGAAGAAGAAGGAAGACGAGAGGTTTGAGAAAAGACGTTAAAGAGACTGTCAAATTTAAGGCAGAGGAATAAGATCCGGTCGTTATTACACCGACCAATGTTGGCTTTTCAATTTTTTCTCATTCTTTTTTACTACCACTTTTATATCACAAAATCCATTAAGACATGTTTTGAATTTTGGGTGTAGATGGATTTTATTTAGGAAAAATATTTAAGAGTTAGGGATCTTTTAGCTATTTTTATTAATATTTATTTTAAATTATACTTACAAAAATCTGGTAAGAAAGTATAGGTGTTTTAGCAAAAAAAAAAAGAAACTATAGGTGAATTCCTCCTACTTGGTATTTGATTAGAGGCAAAACCCACAATATAACATTTGCTTTGGTTTCTAAATTTTAAGGAACCTTTTTTGGTAATCAATTTTAAATGGTAGATACATTTTTATTTAATTATTTTAGAATGTTTATAATTATTTGAATCTTGGTATATATTTAAAAGTTCTTCTTAAAATAACTCAATTAAATTTTGTTAAACTCCCGGTTTAATGCATTAACTAATTATTTTATCTAGTTTTAATAAACTAACTATAAAACTTTATTTATTTAAATATTTAAACTATACTTATTTTAATAAAAATATTAATAAATTTCAAATGAAACTTATAAAATTTCTCAAACTCAAGAAAAATCTTAAACAATTTTTAAGTTACCTTTAAATTTTAGGAATAAAATAAACTTGAGCTTGGATAACCTTAAACTTTTTAATTTTAGTTTTGTTTTAAATAATTAGTTAAGCTATTAAACTGGTAGTTAAGCTATTAAACTGGATAACAAAAGAAGTCTGAGTATTAAATAGTTATTACAAAATTTGGTTGGTCTTTTTATGAAAGTTTCCTTTATATAACTTAGGGTTGGAGAAAGAAAAAGTCTTATAAGAATAAATAAGTAGTATATACATATGTTGATGGAGAGATTGGTCTCATCATTTCACTATTGCAGCATGACAGGGTGTCTTGTTTTAGCATGTGAATTTGCACGATTGATATAATAAAAGAATGTAATTAATAAATACAACAATCCTGATATAAATGTAGAACATCCTTTTTTTTTAACAAAGTAGAACAGCCTTTTTTCTACTTTTAGCAGAGGTATGGACCATGGACATCAGGACATGGATGATAACTCCGTTTGTTCTCTCTTACTTTCCTTTTCTCATGTTTTTGGTATATGCAAAATGTATTTTGGAATATATAATCTTAATAACTATAATCTTTTGAAAAGGAGATTTTCAGAATCAGCAATCATCAAAGCTTTTTTGTGTGTTTATGTTTTGTTGCTCAATTATTTAAACCATGTTAAATATATAAACTACTCTCAATTTCCTTTGCTCTTCTTCTCATAATTATTAAGATATAAATTGAGTAATCTGATTTTTTAAAAATATAGACTTTAGAGAATATATAGATTTAATTAAAATACATCTAAATATATTTTATTTTATTTTTTAATAAATTTCTGTACTCTAACATTTTAGATAATTTGCATGTTCTTACAAAAAAAACGTAATTGTTGAATAGCTGATGTTCTCCTCATGCAGAATATATATCCATAGTAAAATGTGGTACATAATGATTAATGGTGCAAATTAGAGAAACACAAAATCCAGTAAACTTTAGTACTTGACAGTAATATAACCACTGGTTGGTTCCTTTTCAACATCTACCTGTTCAAATTCATTTGATAATCTACAAACTTCTCTAAACTAATAAAAGTAAAAACAAAACCTATGCATTTATAGTTCATCGTTGTCCATCTATTTTTCAACTATGCCACATTCTTACAGTGTTAGCTGCCATAGAAAGACGTACAAAACTTTAGCTAGTATCACAGAATGTACTTAACAGACTTTCGATTACCCTCCAAACTGAGGATCTGATCCTTTTACAAAAAAAAAAGGCCGATACTTAACTAAATTGATCTTTGTGTGTTGCCGGGTCAACTTCACAAAGCCAAAGGTATGTAAACTAAGCAAAGTAAATGTTTCATCACCATCAAGTAATATATAAAAATTATGATTAAAGGTCACTCCATCAACAAGAAAAGTATGAAAAAAAGAGTTGACAAGTTCAACCAACCAACTTGAAATGTCGACAACGAGTACAATGAAAGTATTATACTATTTGCACAAATAAATATAAAATAAATATTAAGAAAACACTTCAAAGTGAGTAGTTTTAGTTTAGATATATGGATTGCAATATTGCATATAGTCAAGACAGCAAAACTCAGTTGAAAATTTACCCCATGCAGACTTTGTTTTGTTATTCGTTCTGTATGATATACCAACGAAATGACTCATTACAAAAATGACTTAATTTGACTAAGTTTGATCTCCATCAAAATTGAATATCGATGGACCACAAAAAGGGATATGATCAAATGATCTATAGAATACGGTTTTGTTTTGATGACTGAATATTACGTGCTTTAGGAATTAGGCGTATATTATAACATCAAGGCTCAAAAAAGCCGAAAACATATCATGTGAGTGTGCAATTAAAGAAGTGTCCCAAAGTTATATGATCGCAAAATGGTCCACGACGAAATTGCCTCAGTTTATCACCTCACGTGGAAGGTCCCATGTCCCATGTTTTTTCTTCTTTTCAAGTTATTATTATATAGTCTATCTAAGCTATTGATGTAGAAGTACAAGTACAAGTTTTTCCTGTAAACTAACGGAATAACTTTTATCAATCGGTGTAACTTACATAGAGAAAAAAAAAGAAGAACAGTTGGTGTTTATATGATTTTAACAATTGAGCCCGTATAAGAAATTAAATACAAGTCTGGTTCCCATACAACACTCATAAGTACTGATTCACAACATGGATTGCGATAAAGAACAGAATCCCCAAAGGTGATAGAATATCACAGTGGAACATGGGAGCTCAAACTTTCGAGTATGAAAGCAATGGGTGCACTTGTTTATAAGAAGGCCATGGAAACATGGCTTTCTTTTAGATGATGGACATTTTCACTTCTTTTTTCTACTAACTTTATCAAAAACAGACTTCATTAAAATCACACATGTTATAAAAAGAGTTTATTCAGTTGAATAAATTCAAAAAAGAAAAAAAAACAAGTGATCATGAACCATTGGGTGGATTTGGAAGTTGTCTAAGAGACAACATGATAAATTTGGTTGAAAAGAATGTCGTCGGCATTACATGTAGAGATGGATAGTTTCTTTGGACTATTATAGCATATGCTTAAGTGAAAAGGAGTATCTATTCAGCCATTTTTGAAAGGGAGTGTGCCAACCTACTCAAAATAATTGAAGAACCCGTTGATTAAATCAAACTTCAAAAACAGAATTAAAGGATTTCTCACAACTTATATATCGCCTAAATGTATGGTGATGATATCTTTGCTAAAAAGACAAGTATTCACGAGACATTTCACTATTCTATATAAATCATTCATAACCAGTTATCGAACGGATATTTCAGACACTCGTAAGTAAACAATTAACTAAGCTCAACTTTGTTTGTACGAGTTTTGCTGAACAAAAAAAAACATTTCATGTAAGTTCTTAATGGATCTTCAACCATCATATAATTAATTAATGCAACAACAGTGGATTAGTGTAATCAAAATTGTTATCAACAATCCAGTGTAAAAAAAAATTCTCTAAAAGACCAAACTCATTCTTCTTCTTGTCCAAAACGTTGCTGATTCTGTAACTTCTTCTTCAACAACTTAGGCCTTGGTCTCATCGGCTTCAAGAACTCAGACTGCAATCTCACCATCTCTTTCAACACACTAATCAGCTTCCTCTCGATCACCTCCCCGTCCGTCTCCAAAGCTCCCAAGCACCGCGCAACCGCCTCCGCCGTGCTCACGCACCCGCCGACAGGCTCCTTCCTCAAAAACAGCTCCGAGTCGTAGATGCTTCCCCCGCTCACGGACTCGTCCACCCCCTCGTCCAAACACACCCTCACGGCCCCGGCCTCTCTCAAAACCTCCTCGCTGGCCTTCACCATCTCCTTCGCGTGCTTCCACGTCGCGTCGAACACGACGAGCCTCAGCCGCGAGGTCCGTTGGAGGTTTCGGGATTTGAACTCGGAGAGGGTGACTGCGGGGGAGGAAGGAGATGACGACGGCGGGAAGAGGTAGATCGTGCGGGAGGATTCTGATGCGGCGGAGGAGGAGGAGGAGAGGTGGTGGTGACGGAGGCGGCGGCCGGGGATTGTGGTGACGTTGAGTAAGGATTTGAGGAGGAGAGGTGTGGTGTTGAGTTTGTGGCGAGACTCGTGTGGGTGGTGGAGGATGAGTATCTCTGTGTTCGTCGGGATTGGCTCCGATGGTATGACGTGGCAGATGCAGATCGGTTTTGGACGGTCGCAGGCGCTGCAGATCTGACGCCGTTTCGCCTCTGCCTCCTCCATCGCCACTGCTCTCTGCCCACGCGAGTACGAATCGTATAGAAAAGAGTAAATAAACCCTGAAACGACGTCATTTTGACTTATCGATGATACGACGTCATCTTGACTTATTATAGTACGACGTCATCTTGACTTATTATGGTACGACGTCGTTACGGTGATAGACTGCATAGACTTGTGGCACGACCCTCTCTTCTTCTGTTCTTCAGGTACTTTGTTTATGACATGAAGGAACCTGATGGAAGCTGGACTGCTCAACCTATTGTTGCACAAGGTAAAGATGTAACAACTTTACCTTATTTCCAACTCTCTGAATCATTTTTATCGTCTTCATTGATGAAGGGACTGATCTTAAAAGGGAAACATTATACACTCACAAAATGTATGTTTTACAGTGGAACATCACATGACTTTCCCCCACAATCATCTGAAGGAAAAAAAAATCAGAAAATGGAACAAAAAAGAATAACAGACACAATCTTTGTATAACTCTCTGTTTCTACTATTGCAACCTCCTACACCCTGACTCATCAGTCATCATCATACCAATTCCATTAGTAGCGGGTCCCCTTCAGCCATTTTCCCAACCAGTTTAATGAAATCTTGTTCACTCGATATGCTCCACGGATGAACAGCAGGTGCTTGAGCAGAATACAGACTCAGAGAAGAATTAAACGAAGAAGATTTCTTCTTATACACCATCGAACCGAGAACCGGGTCGAAGTTCTGAGGCGAATCCATCGACGTGAAGAACATCGGCACAGCCACTTTGTAATGCAAGTCCATGTCTCCCACGAGATCAACAAGGTCGACAAAGTCTGTTACAAGCCGTTTAGGCACGTAGAATACCTCTGAGCTGCATACCGTTAACGTGTCGAGATTGTTCTTGGCTGCTTCCTTGTAGTTAACTTGGAAATGAGCCGGCATTGTGCTTACGGTTCTCTTCACTAACTCTGCTTGTACAGAGAGCCAATCAGACTTCCCCGTCAGTTTCACTGATGTCCATGACTTCGATACCTTAACAGCCGGTTCACATCATTGTAAGATACACACTAATAGATAGCAACGAAAAATATAACAGACAAGATGATGAGAATGTAATGATACCTTGTCTGTAGTCCAAATCTTAGTCTTGTCGGCTTGAAGTAGATTCCAGTAGTTGAGAACTGTATCATCTTCAACAAACAAGAACCCTTCTGCGCTGCTGTATCGATCAAATATCTTTGGTAGATGCCTGAAACATACATATACAACACATACCTTAAGAAGCTCAAACTTTAACCAACATGTGTACTAATTAATCTTGAGAGAACATTCTTTCTTGCTTACTTGTAGATGTGATCTAGTTTGGCTTCTTCAACATAGAGATCTGAGTTCTTCTGAGAAGACAATATCACAACGGTCTTGAACACTCTTCCGTAAAGCAACCTCCACTCAAGAGCTGTACGTTCAACAGGACCATTACAAAACATAACAAGGACAACGTTCCCAAAGTTCTTCCTCCACCTGATCAAGTTCCCTATCTCAGTGCTCACAGTCCCTGTCTCCTCAACACCAAGATGAACCGAAGGCACCTTCCTAGGAACAAACTCTTTTCTATCCCCATGACCGATGTTTGCTCGTGGACGATCCAGCTCTAGCGACATCAACCTCGGTTGTTGGTAACCCACGGTGATCAAATCCTGAAGCCAAGCAGACGTGAATTTCAAATCCTGCTCTGTCCAGAACCCTTCTTCAGCCATAGCAAAGCTCAGATCAAGTATCTTCTCAAACAAGCTATGCTTCTCCGATCTCCAAACAAGTAAGAACTTGATCAAACGACCAACATTCACGTGAAGATCCTTCTCCTCAGCAAAAGGGTAAGCCTCGATTCTATCGAACCGGTGAGCGGTCGGTGGATAAACAGCAACGTAACCACCAAGCTCCCACAACAGCCTTTGTCCCCAGTACCCTCTCAGCACATCAGACGCCATGGAACTAACCGAAACAGGAAGCATCAACCCCCAAAACGCAGACGAATGGTAAAGAGTATTAAACGAATTAACCGGCACCATCACACCTTGAGGCAACGCCACTTTAGGAGCATGCTCATCGAACCTAATATCAAAAGGTTCCAAAGTAGTCTTCCTAGTGAAGTAAAACACCGAATCAACGTCAGGTAAACCGTTGGAGATCCCTTGCTGTATAAACTGCTTACCACCAAAGACCTCAGTGTAAAACTCTTCATGATTAATCTCGCCTACGTTCTCTAACGGCAAACCTCTAGGCCAAACCGAACGTTGCCCAAAATGAATATAGGGATTCACCACAGTCCTATTCGAATCCTCGTGGCTATACTGCAAAACCGGCTCTAGCTTAGAGTCTTCACCAACCAACTCAACGTCAAAGCACCTGCCTAGATCTCCACCAATCACTTCACCACGATCATCCGCGTCGTAGATCTTCTTAGCACCGTGCTGGATCGCGAACAAGTAACCAACGCTCTTCCTCACGAAAGAGTCATAAGGCAAGTGATCCAACACACGGTAACCCAGCTCAGCTTGAGCGTCGAGAGATAGAAAGATCGAACCTTTAAGACTCCAATCTTTTGGTGTCATCGAGTTTCCGACCGCTAGAACCTGCCATCCTCGGATCTTCACCAACCCTTTAAGCTCCTCCGTCGGATACTTCGTCACCGACACCACGATCCACTTCTCGGTGACGAAGGAGGAGTAAGGGGAGGTCTTGTCGGGGAGGACCTGGATCGAGTTCCATTTGATCTGGGGGCGAGTGAGGGGCTGGAGAGACTGAGTTGACTGGGACTGGAAACAGAGGAGGGAAGCGGTGTCGGTGGTGTTGTAGAGGAAGAAGAAAGCTGCGACGGTGACGATGGAGAGAGAGACGATGAAGATTCGAGAGAGATTCTCTGAGACCCAAGTCGAAAAGTCTAGGTTTTTGGGTTCGCTGAATCGTCGGATCTGCTGATGAGTTGTAGTAGTAGTTGGGAGCTCTCTGATCTGAGACTTCTTCGCCGGCTTGGTCGGAGACGGCGCGTCGCGATCCTGAACCAACATCGGATCGAAAAGGTCGAAACTTTTAAAACCTTTGTCTGAATCAGGACAAGTTTCAAATTTTTGAGATTTGTGGTTTTTTCAGACAAATAGAGTTTGGTTTGGTGTGCTGTCTGGAATGTAAATGGGCGGTGGTTGGGGATTGATGTTTGCTTAAGCTTGAATTTAAAAACTTGGAAAGCGAAGGGTGGTCTGCGAGCTGGAAGGTGTTTTCTTCTTTATTATCGCCAAAGAGACAACTGAACACTAGTTCTTGCTGTGATCTTGTAGGACCAGGCAAGCCATCACATGAAAGCAAACGCTAAACTACTTAAAACTAGTAGTGGGCTACTTGCTAAGCATGGTTATTTGTCACTGAATCCAATTGGATATCTAAATAAACCCAAATATTAATTCAACTAGTCAATTTGATATGATATTTTATAATATTTGAATCTGAAAAATTATTAACGGATCTCAGATTTAAATGTTAGTAAAGTATTATAGAATTTACCAATGCAAAATTTTCACATTTTTTTCAAGCAATTACTTAAAACACTTTAATATGAAACTATCAATGTAAAAAAAAAACATCAATGTAAAAATTCCAGTTTTAAATTTAAGAGAACATAGAGAAAGGTTACAAATGATTCCCTCTGTTTCTTTTTAGAAATGTTTTATCATAAATACTCAAATTAAGAAAAAAATACTTCTATTAAAAATATTTGATTACAATAAGAATGTAACCAAAAATAATTAATTATTGCTATTTTTAACAAATAAGACAAAAACTATAAATTAACTTTTAATATTTTAATCAATTGTTTTAAAAGTTTTAAGAAAATTTCAAAAACATTAACAAATTGAAACAAAAATAGTCTCTAAAACATCATACAGAAAGAAACAGAGGAACAGAGGAGGGAGTAACATTAGAGTCATCAATGTTTACTCGGTTTTATTCTATCAAATCTGTAAATGACTGAGATTCTGTTTTCTAGCAACTGATGCCAAATGAAGGTTCACTTACATTGTTCTTACAACGAGCGATGATCAAAGAAAATCAATGTTGTCTTTGTATAATGAAAATGAGATTCAGCTCCTCACAGTTTGGGTTGTCCGCATCCTCTGAACGACCCGTGAAGAGGCTGAGACTTTCTGAAACCAACAATATCTTCGATTTCAACACATGGTGATGGGACTTCATTTTTGTCACTAGCCATTTCATTCAAATGCTGGCTCCCATATACTCTTATGCTCAGCGACTTCTTCCTTGCTGCTCCAATCTTGATGTATTCCTCGAAGAAATCTACCAACTCTTGCTTCTGAAGCTGCCTCAGTGCAGCAACCTGTCCACAAAGAACACACCCCCATTCGCTCAAAACCAGTCTTTATACTCACTTGAACTAATCTTAAAAGTGATTCGATTTTATTCTTAGTTTGGTACCTCTGCCTCTTTACGGTTGAATTTGAGTGTTCCCCTTTGAATCTCTTGCCAGTAAAACCGGGACTCTTCCTTCAGGTTCTTGTATTTTTCAAGCTTCATGTCTATCAAAGCTGTTACATTGCTCTTGAGAAAAAAAAAGTAACTCATGTCAGTTAATCACTCTTGTTCAGGATCCATATTGTACAGCTAAGATTCACCCATCTCACCTTGAATTCCTCATCACTCATCTCACGGAGTTTACTCTCAAAGTTCTTCAGTAAAGACTCCACCCTCGAATCAATATGTCCAGGACCCTGTTTAAAACCATCAACACCCCAAAGGCCTAAGGAAAGAGCGCTAAAAGGTGGTAATTAAATAAATTGGATCTTTCAGAGCCGTTTTGGTAGTACCTTCACTGATGACTGGATAATGAACTGTACACCATAAATGCCAGAATCGTTCCTAAGTTTCATAAAAAGAGCATATTGATTAGACAGAATGCAGTAGTCGGACATGGGAGGGAAACAAAAACAACAAATGTACCTCTGAGCAAGTGCAGTGATGTAACCAAGTTGCTCCACCGTCCTAAGTTGGTGAAAGGTGGCTTGCTTTGCAACGAGACCAAACAGCTGAAGCTTAATATTCATGGCAAAGTCATCTCTATGAACCTGTTTGTGGCAATTGAAGTTTCGGTTAGTCAACAAGACACCTGAATATCTTACACGAAGAAGCTTCATACTATGATCAAAGATCGAAAGCCATCTTCTAATCCGAACAAGTAAAGTACCTGAATATAGTGTACTAGAGCAGAGTTTTCATCAGTGGGGTTCGAGCCATCTTGGTGGTAGAAATACTTCATTCCTTCTTCGAGCTTCACAACTCTATTAGTCAGGTGCTGTGATGGGAACAACGGTCGGCACTTAGGCTTTGGATCATTAAAAAGAACATCTTCAACATGCTTGACCATCGACTCAGCTTCGTTACCCTCCACATTACCTGAAACGAAGTAAAGATATTTTTGAACACCAAGACAAGGTCCATGGGGAAAAAAACTAATCTTAGTACCTGCTATATAACACTCAATAAATGTCCTTGATAACAGCATTGGGACAAACTTAGCTACATCTTCAGCTTCCAAATGAGAAAGAACTTCTAGTTCCTCTGTCCAGGGCCAGGTTTGGTCTTGTAAAATCAGCGAGCAATAATACATTGCTTGGTGATATGGCTGTCGGTATTTGTAGTTTTGATACTCTTTTGTGACAGTTTCCTAGTAATAGACACAGAAAGATAACAAAACAGATTCATTGACCGTCTAAATTGCAAACTTTAAGTAATAAAGAGAGACAAAGCCAAACATAATCACCTTGATAACAGCAAACCTGTCAGGTTTAACTTCAAAATTGGCTATCTTTTCAATAACAGTTTCCAGCAAAATCCTCAACTTGTGATTGTAACCAAGAAGAGTCAACTAGCAGAGGATAAGAAGAGGGCTTAGCACAAAAGATGGGCATTATGCATGTGGTAATGAGGTTAATGAAAAAACTCACCTCGAAACCATTGTCTGAAAGGCTCACACCATAGTGAAGACCAGCAACTTGTGCATAATAAGCTACAACATAGAAGAGGCAAAGAGTAAGTGGGCAGATTCCATGATATAACATCATCTAGTTGAAAGAAAACTACTTAGGGAAGTGACGATCAGATCTCACCATATTCATTTAAATAGTCCATCAACAATCTCGTAAAGATATCTGTAAGAACTGCTGCGTCCGGAGAGCTGACTGCGAGAGGACAATTAAAATCCATCTTGAAATACGCCTTTGGTTTCGAGAACATCGTATCTGGCTTGTACCACAGTCTCGAGAAAGGTGAGTTTCTCAACGAAACTGGGACAGTCTCCTGTTTCATAACTTGATCACATTAGAGCACCGCTTCATACATTAAAATAATAACTAGTATGGTGAAGGTTTAGGCGCTGGTATAACCTTATCCTTAGCATCCTTTAGTGACAAATCTGTAGGAATGAAGACATTAGGCGCTGGTAGATGTAGGTTTACATCAGGAGCAGACTTCACCCACTCCTGTAATTATTTTACACAACCAAAAAAGATTAACAAGGCAAAAAAAAAAGAACGGTTAAATCAATAAACGAATCATTTCGAGTAAGTATATAACATATCAAATGTGAACCTGAATGGTAGAGCTGCTTATCTTCTCAAGAGAATAGGCAGTGTTATACCATGGCTCATTCTTGTCCGTTTGTCCTTCAAACTTCTGTGACTCCCAAAGGATTCTACAGAAAACAAGACAACAGTTTGGTTATATCAATAGATTCCAAAGCTTTAACGCCATGTAAACTCTCATAGCATAACAGGGAATGGACAAAGTAAACTGCCAAAAAAGCTTATGAAGATAAACAAACATATCCATGTCGTGCTCAGATATGTTGAAGAGTAAAAGAAATAATGGTGGGATTAGCTTAGCTTAGGTATAAACTCATGATTTGATCATCAGTTAAGTGTATTATAGGCAGCTACCCAAAAGAATTCTAGGTCACTTCAAGATAACAAGACTTACCGAGCATTACTAGGAGAAAGCTCATCTACAACCTTTTGTATAGTGGCTGGATTAAATTTAGAAGGCAGTGACAATCCAACCAACCAGTCCCTTGTCGGAAAGATCTGAAATATAATTACCAAGGATACATTAAGATTATAAAAAAGTGTTCATATATTAGACATGAACTTAAGGATGTAGAGGGCCAAACTAGTCGCGCAGTACTAGTAACAGAGGTAAAGATATATTATTCGTTTTGTTCATTGTTAAGGACACAAGAAGTATAGATCATGTTTAGAAAGATTACAAGGAACCAAAAAAAAAAAATTATTTACCTGCATGTTTGATGCAATATCCACTATATAAGACATTGGTGGTGTTTTGTCTTGATAATGAAATTTTGTCTCACAAATAGCTGCGAGCTTCAATAATAACAAGAGATGTATCAAAGCCTTTGAGGATTGATACTTAGGATACTAGCAACAAAAAGTTATAAAAGAAAAAAAACAATAGCAATACCTCATCAAAAATCCACTGACAGACACCAGTTTGTTGTAATAGCTGAATGTATTTGAACAGCAACCCCAATATATCTTGCATATGCTCTGTAAACCCCACCAAGGAGGAGAAACAATAATTTATCAAGTACGCACTAAACACTAAACGCATTCATACGCTCTATTCAACTCAAGAACGAATATGACAGTTATGAACGTTCCTAGATTTAAAAGAAACACAGTAGATAAACCCACCATGACCAGCATCAGTAAGGTCAATCGAAACCGTGAAGAAAGAATAATCAAGAGTCCAATCTCCTTCGCCAGCACCTAGTCCCGTTGCCCAACCTGCATGCAATAAAACGAATTAAGCAAGAAATTAAAAAAAAAAAAATGTGGTAACTGGGCATTTGTATTACAGGTATCACATAAGCAACCAGTCCTATCCAAGAATAATGTATACTCGGCTAGAATAAAACTCTCCAGTGCACTAAGACGCCCATTTTCTATAAACGATCTTCTAAAATGAAATTACTATATCTAGAAATTAACATTCAAAAGTGTCTTGTAGGTCAGAAAATAAATAGTCAGCAATTACATAGATAAAGACATGACTCTATATGAAGTATGCGCATTTCAGTAGCAGCAAACTATCCTAGACAAAGGCGTAGAACACAAACAATAAAACTACTTCTGAATCCATTGTCCCTCCTATGAAGAATCTAGTGTAAAACCAATTAGTATGTGTCACAAAGAAAGCATACCCAAAGTTTTCAAGGCATGAAACAAACTTCCTTCTCCTTCATGTCCAATTAGATGGCCAAGGTACCGGCATGGCGCTTCTTCGTAACGATGAATGCTAGGAGTTACGGGCCACGAAACATTGAGCTTGTGTCCTTGCTTTATAGGAACAGCCTTCACAAGAATCTAAAAAACCCGAAATAATTAATAAAAACAGCACCATCTCAGAAAACATTATTAGCATGAATATACTAGATTTACGGAGAGGAACAGAGACCTGCAAATGGTCCGAAGTGCATGGCTGACCAGGGAATCTAGGGATACTTTTGTTAGTGTTTTGGACTTCCTGAAACATCCCTTCCACAAGATCTTGAATCTTGTCAAGGCTTTCTGAAAATATCCAGAGCAAAGACATCAGTATTGTTGATAGAAAGAAAGAGAATTGTGACACTTATGTTGTGGTAGTAACAAAACATACCCTTCCCATATACAACGAGGTGCATGATGTTGGCAGAGTAGTGTTCTTTATAGAACTTAATAAGCTCACTCGTTGTATCAATTCCTTTCGCTTGGGGTTTTACATGAAGTGTATCCATGTTTCCTAAAGCATCAAATCTCACTTTTTTAGCATAAGAAAAAGGATTGGAATCACAAATGACTATTCAAATACATCATGATAAGTATCACTTCATTCATTCATAGCAAAAAAAAAAGTGGAAATAAAATTAGAATAAAGACCTGTGCTAAATTTGTGAAAGGGATGGTCTTCTTTGCTTAGATGCTTCTGTAACTGTTATCAAGGAAAAAATGACGGAAAGAAGTACAAGTTAGAAGGTTCTGGATATGTCATATACCTCAAGGCAAGTAAAGATCTGTCAAAAAGTTCTTTTTCACAATCATTTGCTCAAAAGTGGTAATACCAATTAAAACATATTATAATTGTTGTTTAGAACCAGAGCTATACCTGTCTCATTCGCCAACCATCAGAGAGTAAGTTTTTCTGATTCTCTGGATATTTAGAAAACTCATTATAATATGTTTTAAGTTCAAGAACTACCGCAAGAAAAACACAAAACGAAAAAAAGGCGAACCTGAGTCAACAGCCTTGATCTCTCTCATGGTAGCATCAGCTGACATTAGCGGTTTGATAAAGAACTGAGCAAACCTGGTGCAGTAAGTTACAGCAAGAATCTTAGGACAGAAAAGATAGTAGGTAAGCAACAGAAAGAAGAAAAAATAAACAATTATACCTGTCCAAAGCCTCACTGAAACAATCAGCATTAATATCGAAATGGTAGTTTGTCTCTTCAGAGGATGTATACGCGTTTGTGCTCCCTCCATGCTACACCAAAAGAAAATTCCATAAAATCTCTCAAAGCTTAACACCGTGTGGATTAAGAGAAGAAACAAACAAAAGAACAATATGTATTATTATTACCTCAGTGATGTACTTGGAGTAACTATCTTCCTGTGGATATTTTTCACTTGCATAAAAGAGCATATGCTCTTACAAAAAAAAGAACAACAAAATCATTATTACATAACCACTCCATAGACATATCACAAAAATACAATCCGAGACCAGATTGAAACATTCCATTGGGCACACAAATCAACACATTAATAATTAACAAAAGTACAAGACTTTGGAGGATTCAATTCAACGTACCAAGGAAGTGAGCTAAGCCTTCTAGCCCTTGTGGGTCAGAGAAAGATCCGATACTAACGCTCATTGAAGCAGCACACTTTTGAAAAAAAAAAAAAAAGAATCAAACTTTATGAATCAGTAATAGATTTTAAAAGTGAATTCAATATGAACTGGAGAGATCTCAGACCTTATCGGTGTCGGGATCGCTGATCAACAGGACTTGGAGGGAGTTCTTGAGGACAATCTTCCTGTATTCTCTGTTGTCCGTACGTGGCTTCAGTATCTCGGCGCCGTCCACCGTCGTGCTCATCAATTTCTCTACGGCCATCTTCGTTAGGATAGTTTCGTCTGGCTTCGGGGTGTGTGTGTGTCTTTGTTCTTTTTCGCTGTCTGAATGAAAAGGTTATCACATTCCTCGTCTTCTACAGAGGAGAGAGAAGTTATATAGTGTGCTGAGGTCTACGTCTGAACACATCTAACGGTGTGCATATGGCCACCTCATCCCGATCCGGGAGCGTAGCGCAAGCAATAAGTCACAGAATAATAATCCGGAAATAAATATAATTACTACGGTATAAAATTAATACTCTATAAAATTAATAAATTTATTCGAATTAATTCAAAATATAAAATAACACTTTTTAGAAAATTCTGTCTAATATATATAAGTCAATAAAATCACGAATTAAAATTTTCTGTATTAGTATAAGTACAAATAAAAATATATATTATTTATTTTATGTTCACAATATAGAATTCATCAATGTTTTTCTTAACATTTCAATATACTTTGATAGTGTTTAAAAATTATATTTAAAACAACACCTAAATTATATTAAATATATTTTATATATACCAAGTAGTATAATAAAATAATATAATTTGATTTTCTAAACTTTAATTAAATTATACAGTATAATCAATTTAATTAAATTATACAGTATAATCTAAAATTATTAAATTAATAACTTTATAATTTAATAAAATATCATAGTTCCAAAATTATTAGCTTATAGAGTTTTTACTTTATATACTTGTGAATAATGGTCCTATAAGTATTATTCCATTTAGAATTATTAGAGGCATACAATATAGTTGGACTCTTTAATGGTCTTTCTAAAACTTTTAACTTCTGTGGTTTTTTATATACTTATGAATAATGGTCCTAGAATTATTATTCCATTTAGAATTATCAAGAGGTATGCAATATACTAGTTTCACTCTGTGATGGTCTTTCTAAAACTTTTTAACTTCTGTGGTTTTTATATTTGAATAATTTGAGTCTCTTATTAAAGGCATACAATATAGTTTTAAGTTTTACTTTGTAAAGGTATTTCTAAATTTTTAACTTCTGTAGTTTTTATATTTAATATAATATGAATCCCTTACGTTAGTGTGGTAAGGCTGCAAGTTTTATCCAAAGTGACCAAAGCTTTTGGTTTAAAAGTTTGATTTGATTATTTAAGATTGAATCGATGGATAATATTTCAAAATTAATTTAATTACTAAGATAAACTTGCATCCTATGCGAAGTGAAATATCTGGGACAAAGAGTACAATTTGATAAGAAAAATATTTTTTCAACCCATCAGTTCTATATAACCATAGCACTAAACCATTTTATTTTATAAAGTTTCATTTGTCATGGACTTGCATGGTTTTTATATTTTCGTTCAAAAAATATTATACCAACAGTATAATGTCTTATAACGAAAAGAAGAATTAAATTTTTGTTCAATGATAGTTTAGAGGATTTCAGTTTTGAAAAAATGATCATAAATATATTTATGATCAAGATTGTACATTTATGATTATTTGCATTTTCTATAACAAAAATTTAAGTATTAATCGCAAAATTTTCAGGGTGTGATTTTTAACAATTTTAGTAGTTTAAAATTTCAAAATATAATATATATGAATTTTTTAATTTTTTATATGGTTATGTGAATGTTTAATTTATGTTAATACTATAAAATGAAACAAATATCGTAGAGGATAAAAAACATTATCAAATACTTATTTGATTAAGTATCGTTAATTGTCATAGTTGCCGTAAATCACATTAGATAATTTGTAACTTTTATTTAAAAAAAAAAAAACAGAAAGATTATTTGTGAATATATGTTTAATGTATGATCTATCATATTATATACAATGGCAGCAGTGTAATGTTGTCTAAAATCTTAGGTCTTTTTAGAACTGTGAAAATTGTGGTGTTGACATCCAAGTGTGGTACTCAATATTACAACTTAGAAAATATCTCTCAGTTGATTCCTTGTTTCTTTTTGATGTTTCGTGGAAATGAGTTGTAATCGACAACAACAAAGAGAGTCCAACAATAAATTGGTATTCTTTATTGAGAAACTATTGTAACATCTTAGTATGAATAGAATCAAGAACCACAAATTGTTAATGGGCCGGGAGGACAACAACACTATCAAGAACAGGCCCACAAAGATGGCCGAAGTCATGAAGCTTGGTATGATAAAACGCGCTGTAGAAAGTTAGTCTGGTCCGGTCCGAATCGGCAACAAACCTAAAACGTCCAGTTTTGGAAACTCCCTTGCCTTCCGACGTGAAAGAAAGCTTAAACGGTTCTTTGCCCGCAAACGCCTCCACCGTCATCGACCCATGGCAGTCGTTTCGTGCGTCTCCCACCGTGAACGAGAGCATGTATGCCTCCCCGGCAACGGTACGAATGATCTGAGCGATTGCACTTTCTCTCCCGGCAACAAGCTCAACGGCTGCGTGTCCAGACGGCACCTTAAAATGACGGCTGTCGATGTACTTCACCGGTTTTAGAGATTCAATGATCCATCCCGGAAGGGGAGAGATTAAGTCTTGGATTCTTGCTGGAATCAAGATTCCGGTGGAGTAGTTAGCGAACACGTGTGGACCGATCTCGAACCCTCCATTTTTCACTAAGTTTCCTCCTATGGTTATTACGAGGAAGATAAGTTAGATAACCGTGTGACATATATAAATTCAGACCCTAAACACACAAAAAAAAAGAAAAAAAAGTGTATATTGGCTAAAAACTTAACCGGTTAAGACCTGGTTAATTGGTTTAGCAATGTACCTCTGTTGTACCCGAGAGGAAGGATCTCTTTGATAGCGACAACATCTACGAGGGGTCCACATGTACGGTCCTCTTGAACGCCAGAGTTATGGAAAGTGATTTTAACCACATCCGACATTGCCTTGAAAGCCCAAGCGTACGTGTCTCCACCGTCTGAGCTAAAGACGGTCTGGATTGGAAGCTCGTCGGCCTGACCGGGAACAGAGACTCTGATGTTCTCGTCCTGAGCGCAACTCCTCGTGGCTCCAAATGTTATTGAGTAGACAAAACCAGGATTCACTTTAACGTCTTGAGAGATGGAAGCTAAGCTTCCTATTCTAACAGCATGGACCCCTCGTGGGACAGGGAAATAGAAGCCTCCGGGCTGAAGTCCACCGGAGACTAGCTCCACGTGGCCGGAGATTTGCCAGTGCGGGAGAGAGTTTTTGCCGATTATTAGTCGACCCTTCATGTTTGATTTGGGAGGGGTGTGCTCAAAGTTGCCATTTGGGAGAAGCCCTAATACACATAGAAAGCGATAAATATTACAAAATCATATCCGATGAGGTAGTGATTATGCAGGGTGGTCAGTTTCTTACCATCGAGATGAGGAGCCCGACGTGGTGGGACGCTGGGAGAACCATGGCAGAGAGAGAGGATGAGAAGAAAGCAAAGAATGTGATAGATAGACATTTTTCTAAAGTTAAGAAACACTGGTCGTATTAATTAGTCCACTTAGATCAACGAGGGGCCTTGTGTGCTATATATAGAATAGGTAATACATTAGAAAAAGCAAACAAGAAAAGACTAAGAAGCTTCATGTACATTCTCGGAAGTATAAAATACACAGGTTTACTTTTCTTTTAAGAATAGATAATAGTTCTCTTACATAGACGTATAATATAAGATGAGCGAACAGAAACTCGGGCCATGCACGTTGAAGACCGCATCTTACGAGCCGCATTGTGTGACTTATTGTCTGTCATGTTATATCGATCGGTTGTATAAAATCGAATGTTACTAATTAATTCTTACACGTCGAATATTTATATGTTTTGATTTATTAGTGGCACATCACAAGCGCAATTGAGATGAACATTAGTAATGCGATCCAAATTAACCTACCATGGATAATACTTAACCTGTTAACCAGATCTAACTGGAAATCTGCTTAATGTTTTTGTGCTCATCTAAGTATACAAAGTGTAATACGATAGCAAAAACGTTGTCGACTTTTTGGTTCTTTTCTCTGTGACCGACGTTTGTTTTGTTTAAGAAAGCTTTATGCTTAATAAAAGCTTAATTAAACAAATAAAATAGTGGACGAGATTTACAAATTAATGCCCCATGTGTGTACACAAGTGATATTAAAGGGAGCTCCAGATGTCTACATTTGGTCTGATCTGCTGATTAGTTATCTCCACTATTTGCTCTACAAGTCAAACTAGTCTACGATCCAAAAACTAAAAAGGAATAAGTTTTGTGGTTTAGAATCTGAATTTTTTTTTACGTTTGAAATACAATCTCGAGATCTAAGTTCATATTAATCTCATTCAGACTATTCAGTCTAATATGCTATCTGTCGTCAATCCATGTTACATATTACATGTTGAAGATTATATAACACATGTAATAATTATTGGATCAAAGAAACATGAAACTTATAAACCTTTAAAATCTTTTACATAGTTATAGAAAATGTATTTGGAAACTGGACCACCCGATTTTGTGAGTATTTAAAGAAAAGTGCATACAAATCGATAATATTAATATCATGTTTTATAGTATAGTACTTAGATAGATTATAATAATATGCAAATAAAAAATTAACGGGCCACGACAACCCTAACATTGTCAAGCACAGGCCCACAAAGGTGTCCAAAATCATGAAGCTTGGTATGATAAAACCCACTGTAGAACGTTATCCTCGTACGGTTAGAATCGGCGCGAAACCCAAAACGCCCCGCTTTGAACGCTCCTTTTCCGTTAGATTCAAACCGAAGCTTAAACGCCGACTTTCCCGCAAACGCCTCCACCATCATCGACCCATGACAACCGTTGTGTGCGTCTCCGATAGAGAATGAGAGGATGTAGTTTCTACCCGCGACGGTACGGATGATCTGAGCGATGGCACTTTCTCTCCCGGCGACGAGCTCGACTGCTGCGAGTCCTGAGGGGACTTTGAAGTGGCGGTTATCGATGTACTTGACCGGTTTTAGAGATTCGACGATCCATCCTGGAAGCGGTGAGATCAGATCTTGTATCTTGGCTGGGATTAAGATTCCGGTAGAGAAGTTGTTGAATACATGTGGACCGATCTCGAATCCACCGTTCTTCACAAGGTTTCCTGGTTTATTTATATATACAAATAAGTTTAAGGATAATACAACAAACAATCTACAAGACAAGGACCAAACTTGCAAAATGTTTAGGTGGGAACTTTTAAAATTGTTTTACTTTTAAACAACAAAACTTCATGTAAACCGGTTTGGTATAGAAAAAGGCACCAGATTGAGGTTTTTTTGTCAAAAATGCTAACTAGTTCTTCTACATGTCATTGCAACCTGGGATCAATTTCTCGTTTCTTCTACATGTCCATTGCAACCTGGGATCAATTTCTCGCAATAGTAGGTTGTAGTAAATTTATAAATTTCACATCATCATTTTTTTGTGGTATGAAATAATGGTTTGAGATCACTCAATGCGATTTATTCATGCAATACCAAAACAAATAACAAGATGCGACTTGCGATCAATGATACTGATCACATGTTATAAGCAAAATCATACCGAATTTTAGATTGAAAACTAGGACAAAGCTATAGAGGGATTGACCCGGTTGGTTAAATTACCTTTGGTATACCGAAGAGGGAGAATCTCTTTGATGGCAACAGCGTCAACGAGGGGACCACAAGAAGGGTCTTCTTGAACACCAGGGTTATGAAAAGTGACCTTGACCAAATCAGACGTTGCCTTGAAAGCCCAAGCGTAAGTGTCTCCACCATTAGTACTGAACAGGGTTTGGATCGGCAGCTCATTGGTCTGACCGGGCACAGAGATTCGTATGTTTTCGTCCTGAGCACAAGTCCTTGTGACCCCAAACGTTAGAGAATAGACCAAGCCACGCTTCACTTTCACATACTGAGATATCGACGCTAAGTTCCCTAGCCTAGCTGCATGGACTCCTCGTGGCACCGCAAAGTAGAAACCTCCTGGCTGCGGACCGCCGGAGACTAGCTCAACGTGGCCGGAGATTTCCCAGTGAGGAAGAGAGTATTTTCCGATTATTTGTCTCTTTCTCATGTTTGATTTGTTAGGAACTTGCTCAAAGTTTCCATTTGGAAGAAGCGCTGCATGAACGTGGATAGCCAAATATAACGTAAAATATCACAGTAAATATTTAAAAATATACTTAGGTAACATAGTATAGTATAACGTCGAAAGCCATCCTAGCTAGGATGGTCTTACCATCAAGATGAGGAGTTCGTACTGCAGGTAAGCTATGAGAACCATGGCAAAGAGAGAAAAGGAAAGCCAAGCAAATAGAGAGAGCGAGGGACATCGTGGGCTTTTATGCTTATATGAAAGTATGTATTAAAGAGTTGATTATACAATGGGTGATGATGCATGCACAAGTTCCTACGAGCTATATATAGCTGACCTACGTACTAATAATTTCACGTTGTTTTCGAAGTATTCAAAATATATAAATTAAATATTAATACGGCGATGTACCGTACGTATTAATACGAAAGTGATAGCGAAGATAAGTAGGATCACGTTGAACATCCCCACGAAATGAGCCGCAGTGTATGTGGTGTGGCCGTAAATAATGTCCATCATGTTATTCATCAAACCACTTTCAATTTATAAATCGATTTTTTCACAATTAATTAAACTACCATATTAAATCATTTGATCTGTAATTTTGTGATTACGTTGCTTAGGAAGTACTGTATTCGGAATACTAAACGATGAAAGATATACTCCCTCTTTTCAAATTGTAAGTAGCTTTGTCTAGAAACACTAATATTAAGAAAGTGATTATTTGTTAAAAATATCATTTAATATATAATTTTAACAAATTATAAAATATCCAACATAATTTAATTGACTACAAACTATTTAATAAATACAAAAATTACATTGAAATGTTTAAACTGCTCATATTATGAAACAATTTGTTTTTGCTAAAACTACTTACAATATAAAACTGAAGAAGTATAAATTAAAAGTTAATACGTCGATAAGCAGATGTCCAATGTACCGTACATATTAATATGTTAGAGAGCGAGGATAAGTACGAGCACGTTGAATATCACCACGAAATAAGCCGCAATGTTTGTGATGTGGCCGTAGTGTCCATCATGTTATTCATCAAACTAGTTTCAATTTTTAACCATTTTCCCACAAGTAATTAAACTACAATGTTAGATCATTAATTTGTTTTGTAATTTTTATTTTTGAGATTATGTAGTCTAAGTTAATAACCGAGTAAGCTAAATTGCAACTACCTAGCTATATGGATCGGAAAAACTTAATTGCCATTACAAATTAATCTAAGACTACAGTAGTACAAATTTAGGTAGATATATAAAACTCGTCTAGTAACATAATTTGTTGCACATTTGTTCACAATGAAGTACTATATAGTTAACAGTTAAGAAAAAAAAAGTTAAGAACCGGAATCACTAATTAAGGACCCGTTTGAGTAAATGGCTAACACATTAATTCAAAATATGATTAACCAATGACAACAAGTCCCTCTAGTTGATGTAGTTTGACATAGGAAACATGCGACGAGAAGAATCTTGCCCATCTCTCCACAGTTGACTTTAAGAACACTCGTTGACTTTATAGAGTTCACAATCACATGATGGGATCCACACAGTTCACATTTGACTTCCATATACATAAATGACACAAGATGGAATCGTTTAACATGAACATGGGAAGACAGCCGAAGGTTCACACACATACACAAATGAAAATTGAAAAATATTGAAACCGCTCCAGCTGGTTGGAGTCACTGTACAAGTATAGGATCAGAAATTTTTATAAATTTTATTAACCTTCTGACTGAATTTAGACCTCGATCATACGAGCGATATTCTATCAAAGTGAATCACTATAAGAGCCATATCTTCCCTCACAACAAATTAAACCCACAAACTATCTAATTTAAAATCTACTGATCGTTCTTACTATATAATTATAAAAATTAAGAAACCTTTTCTCACAAATTTCTGAACATTAATATTCTCTTCGTTTTCTAGTAGAAACGTTTTAGAACTAAGCATATAGATTAAAAAAATTACATTTTTAAACAAAAACATCATTAGTTATTCAGTTAACCACAGTTTAACTAATAACAAATAGACTGCATAATACAATTAGTGATATAATATACACTTTTAATAAGTTTTACACTGAAAGTTGAAAACGTCATCTTATGAAGATATGGTGGTCTATCAGCTTCAGAACCTCTCCCTTCTGCAACCAGTGACTCATTCATCAAATAACCAAACCAGGAGAAAAGATGAAAGCTTGTATTTTAGGGATTGCTCTTGGCCACTACAAAAGCGCATTAGAGATTTAGAGGTCAGTTCTCTCCCGTTCGAAGTAGAAATAGTGTTATAGTAAGCCCAGGATATTTATTCGCCCAATTCAATTAGGCCCGAATTATGATTTCCGTCCCGTTCCGTTCCGTTACGGTTCGAAGTTGATTTCTTAGAACACTTTAACAAATATATTGTAAATCCAAGAGCCTTTGGTTCTTTCTTCTAATGTGTAAATATAATTTGTTGTTTCCTTTTTCATATTATGAAATTTAATGTTGAAAGTGAGATAGTAAAACAAAAAAAACTGTCGACGAATGCTTAAAGTAAGAGGGACAGACCATGATCCAAAGGACATGATATGTGTCCGATAAAGCGAGAGCTAAAGTCTCAATCAATATTACTGCCAAAGTTATATTTATATGAATTCTTTTAAGATGATGAAAAGAGATACAAAATATAGATGTAAAATGCTCTCATCACTTACTTTCTGGGGGAAAAAAAATAGAAAATGGATGTAAAATGATGAAAATAATAAACAAAAGTGGGGATAGCTTTGCTTCAGTCTCCTTCCACATGCCCCATTTGGTACACTACAAGATGGACAACCGAGTTATGTCCTTGACATTTCGTTTTCTTTTAGTTTTGTAGTATTTGTTATTTTATTTTATTTTAAAAGTATTTGTTATATTTTCAAACATAAACTTAAATAGCTAATAGAATCTTGTAAACACTCACAACCAATATAAACATTAACATTATACGAAAACATTAGTAAGCTTTTCTTTTTAACATTAGAAAGTTACGCGATACATAACACATAAATATTATAAAGAAATGTTTTGAAATTTATTGTTACAAAAATGAACTCTTTTTTTTTACGACTACAAAAATGAACTCTTATGAAGAAAAAATTGTACATTTCCTCAAAATACACTAATTAAATCGTACTAATTGATAAATAAAAATAATGCGTTTGGTACGACATCCCACAAATCCGTTATGATGAGAGCATAAATCTCGGCATGATCTTCGTTTTAAGAATTCGAAAGTAAAGTTATGAGTTGCAGTTTACAAATGATCACGCAGAAGGTTAGTTTGATAGGTGAAACATTCATATGCTAATGACTTAGTTCTCATTGTAATCATTGGTTAACATTTAACAATAATCGTTAATTATTATTTTACTGAAACTTATAACAACTAATTTGACTTTTTAAGAATATTTTATCTTTTCTTCCTCACGAGTTTAAAGCGACAAGGTGTTTCCATCATTGTGTCTTCTCTTTTCTCATGCTGCTCTTCTTATGAATTGTTTGAAAAAAAAAAATAAGTTAATCAATTGATGAAATATATGCATTTGATTAGGATATGAGATGAAAAAGACGGACCGGAACTTACGTCTGGGAACAGATAGGAATGTTGATTACATGAAAATTAGTGATATAATCGATTTAATTTTCTTTTCTTTTTGTTAATTACCGTTTTCATCTTTAAAACCATCTCGAATATGTTTTTCTCTAAAATAAAAAAAATTCTATTACACACAGTGTAATCATGTTTCGGATTTCTTAGGCCTGGACATTCGGATTACCGGTTCGGATCCGGGTCGGGTATTTCGGATTTCGGATATTACGGAACTAGTGAAAATGGTACCGATCAGATAATTTAAAATTTCGGTTTGGATACGGTTCGGTACCTGTCGGATCCGGTTCGGATCCGGTTATATCCGAAGTAACCAAAAAATTAACGGATCCGATTAATATTTATAAATTTATTATATATATATATAGATATAAACTTTAAAATACATATATAAACACTATATGATGCATTGGTGTAGTGTCACGTGATGTGGTAAGTGTAGGATGAGGTTCATGGTTCGATTCGCTAGTGATGCATATCAAATTTTACATCTCGGATATCCGTACGGATCTCGGATTTTTCGGATACCCATACGGATCTCGGATTTCTCGGATACCCGTACGGATTTCGGATATATCCGGAACCGATCCGGTACCCAACCAATTTCAAAACCTCATCCGACAGGGTATTTTTCTAGAATCAAACCCGATCCAAGACCCGATTTTTCGGGTAATTACCGGTTCGGATCTTCGGATCCGGATAATTTGCCAGGCCTAAGAAAAAGGAACGATGGGACGGGCGGGTGAGTGGTGGTGGTCGGAGCAGACAAAGCTGGGTCCTAAAGCTTGCCTAACCGTAGCGACTTTCTTGTTTACCCCCATCCCGTGAGTGATCCGATACCCACACTCTTTCTTGCTATTATTCTCAATCTTTACTTGCTCCTTGGTACAACTCTCAACTATATTTATTTTTTTATTTTTTGACAACAACTATATTTATTTCTTTAAATTAATATATAATTCTCTGCAGCATAATGGAATAAATATTGTTGTAAAAAAAGGAATAAATATTTGTTGATAATATAAATTTTAGGCATTACATTACATGTAACGTATTTATGCTGTTCTTAATTACCAATAATCCATTATAAAAAAGGATTTAAACTGGTGTATTTAGTCTTTCTTGAGAACTCAAATTCATGATCTTGAGATTCGCTTATTTAGGAATGATGTTAGATATGAATTCACTATCATTCAGTGTTGTTATTGATGATCAACACAACAATAAATTTTTGAAAAACTTACATGAAAGAATAAAAGTAGTTATAGACACACTGATAAACACATATATGATGTATCCGACATCACTTTCCCATGTTTGGGTCGTTTGTAGTCGAACATCAGAAACTTAAGACACAACTCCATGTATTTGTATGTTTGGTTTTAATATATTTTATCTATTGTAATTGAAATCATTAATTCGTTCTTATACATAGTACAGACTATGTATAGATAATCATCAAAATTCAAAAGAGACTAATTTGGACGTTCAGGCCAGCCGTTGGAGAAAACATGCCTTCTGCCAACACTCAAGTATATTGACAAGTCGTTTAGTCAAAAAACAAATGTAATTACTGATTACTTATTTTCAAATAGTGGTAACTCGGAAATCAATCATATTCATATCCATGCATATAAAATCTTTTAAGGGATTTTAATGTAGTTTAGGATGAAAAATACAACCCTCGTATTGTATCATATTCACGAATGTCATCAACATCGATAGTAGTTAAAGCACTCGACAAAAACATCACAAGAAAGTAGATTCCCTAGTGGAAAAAAGTGTTCATTGCAGTGTCAAACTTTGACGTGAAATATCATAGATATTAGAAAACATATAGGCTACAAATCTCCCTACAAATATACGAATATGAGACATATTCCAAGTTGGAGATTTCTTTAAAAATTTAATGAATGCATTATGTCTCGACTTCCATATTGGATATGACATAGTACAAATCTTATCTACATTTGGATTTAAACATAAAATCCCAACCAAGACAAAAAAAATTTTGTGCATACCAAGACATAAATTATGTTGTAATAGCTGAAGATATATAAACTAAGACGGTTGTTCAAAAAAAAAAGAGGATAAAAACGATAGATTACATTTTCTATATGGACTATGTAATATTATCCCAGTTAAATCTTGGCAATTTTAGCCAATACACATTTGAGACACAAAATAAATATAATTTTAGGTATATTAATCAGTGATAATATTAGTAAAAACAATATTAATGCTATTTCAATGTGTGTAATATCAAATTATTGCTTTCAGTTCAAAAAGAATATCAAATTTTCAATACATAGAAATAGCAAAAAAAATGTTAGACAAAAAAAAGGAAATAGTAAAGAATTTTTTTACTACTTTGGTAATCAAGATGGTGACAGTATGGTCCATAAAAACGTCAGAGAAAAAGAATTATCTAAACGTACATTTTTTTCTTTAATCTTTTTAAAAACATTTTTTTTTCAAAAAGCAGAAAATGTGTCAGACGGATTTATCCATCTTTCATTCATTCATCACTTGCACTGTCTCGTGAAAAAAAAAACCTTTTAATCAGAAATTAATATAATATTTAAATATATCAAAAAAAAAAAAGAATAAGAAAAAGTCCCTCCTTTACAAGTGCGTTTGCTTTTGTGAAACTCTCTCTCCTCTCAATCTCTGAAGTGGGGATCTTTGTTTGGTTCTGCAATAATAATTTCGTGTTTTATATATAAAACACGAAATGCATATTCTCTTCTCTCTTGTACGCATAGACCCTACTCTGCTCGTCCTCTTCTTCTCTTTCTTTTATCTCCCTGAAATTATGGGCTTTGTTTTCTCTCTCTCTCTCTCTGTCTCTAAGACACAACACACACAGTCACACTTAAAAGCACTTCCTTTTTCTCACAAATCCGAGATGGGTTTTGTTAGAAAAAATCGAAAAACAGTTTCTTTGACTCCAAAACCAGAGCTTTAATCCGTGTTTCACGGCCAAAAGAGCAAGACTTTACTATTCCTCTCCCACTCACTTTCTTGATGCTACTACTAAAACAAATGGTGTTTCTATCAATCAACCACTCTCTTGTGTGAGTCTGGTTGAACAAAAACAAGAGTTGATTCAAAAAAAAAAAAATGGCATTATGGTGCTGCATGTCAGTTCTTCTGATTCTTGGGTTCCTATCAAAATCTAAACTTGGCGAAGCTCAGCTAAGCGATGAAGCTGCATTGTTAGCCATCAAGAGAGAGCTTGGAGTTCCAGGATGGGGTAGTAACGGCACAGAGTATTGTACTTGGGATAGGCTCAAATGTGGTGGTGTCAACAACTCCTCTATTGAAATGCTTGATCTCTCAGGGCTTCAGCTTAGAGGTAACATCACTTTAATCTCCCACCTCAGAAGCTTAAAGCATCTAGATCTCTCTCGTAACAGCTTCAACGGACCAATACCTGCTTCTCTCGGCAACTTGTCTGATCTTGAGTTTCTTGATTTGTCTCTGAACCGTTTCGCTGGAATGATTCCGGTTGAGTTTGGTAAGCTCAGAGGTCTTAGATCACTCAACATTTCCAACAACTTGCTCGTGGGAGAGATGCCTGACGAGCTTATGGCTCTAGAGAGGTTAGAGGAGTTTCAGGTCTCTGGAAACGGCTTAAACGGTTCTATACCTCACTGGGTAGGGAACCTGAGTAGTCTCAAGGTGTTCACAGCTTATGAGAATGAGTTCTCAGGTGAGATACCCAAAGGGTTAGGTCTTGTTTCTGAACTGGAGCTGTTGAATCTTCACTCAAACCAGCTTGTTGGGAAGATCCCAAAGGGGGGTTTTGAGAAAGGGAAGCTTAGAGTTTTGGTCTTGACGCAGAATAGATTGACCGGTGAGCTCCCTGAAGAGGTGGGAATCTGCAGCGGCCTCTCCAGCATTAGAATTGGCAACAACGAGCTCGTGGGAGTCATTCCGAGGACGATAGGAAACATAAGTGGACTCACCTACTTTGAAGCAGACAACAACAATCTCTCAGGTTAGATTGTTGCAGAGTTCTCAAAGTGTTCTAACCTCACTCTCCTGAACCTGGCTGCTAATGGCTTCACCGGAACCATTCCGACGGAGCTTGGTCAGCTCATGAGCCTTCAAGAACTGATCCTCTCTGGTAATAGTCTCTTTGGGGAGATCCCTAAGTCGTTTCTCGGATGTGGAAACCTCAACAAACTTGATTTGAGCAACAACAGACTCAACGGCAGTATCCCCAAGGAGCTCTGCAGCATGCCGAGGCTTCAGTATCTGCTCCTCGATCAGAACTCAATAAGAGGAGACATACCGCATGAGATTGGGAACTGTCTGAAGCTGCTTGAGCTCCAGCTAGGTAGAAACTACTTGACTGGAACCATTCCTCCTGAGATTGGTCACATGAAGAGCTTGCAGATAGCACTCAACTTGAGTTTCAACCATCTCCATGGATCACTGCCTGCCGAGCTAGGAAGGCTCGACAAGCTTGTGTCGCTAGATGTCTCTAACAATTTGCTTACGGGAACCATACCGCAGCTACTTAAAGGTATGATGAGTTTGTTCGAAGTTAACTTCTCAAACAACCTCTTGACCGGTCCGGTTCCAGTCTTTGTTCCTTTTCAAAAGTCTCCAAACTCGAGCTTCTCTGGAAACAAAGAGCTCTGTGGAGCGCCATTGAGCTCTTCTTGTGGATACTCTGAACATTTGAGGTACAATCACAGAGTCTCCTACAGGGTTGTGCTTGCAGTGATTGGTTCAGGTGTTGCTGTCTTTGTTTCAGTCACCGTGGTGGTTATTCTCTTCATGATGAGGGAGAAACAAGAGAAAGCAGCGAGTAAAAACGACGTCGATGTTGACGAAAACGTCGAGGATGAGCAGCAGCCAGCGATTATCGCCGGAGATGTCTTCCTTGAGAATCTTAAACAAGGGATTGATCTTGATGCAGTCGTGAAAGCAACGATGAAGGAGTCGAATAAACTCAGCACTGGAACGTTTAGTTCGGTTTATAAAGCAGTCATGCCTTCAGGGATGGTTGTTTCGGTGAAGAAACTCAAATCCATGGACAGAGCCATAACTCAGCATCAAAGCAAGATGATAGGAGAACTCGAAAGACTCAGCAAACTATGCCATGACCACTTGGTTACACCGATCGGGTTTGTTATATACGAAGATGTTGCTCTCTTGTTGCATCAGCATTTACCTAACGGTAACTTAGCTCAGCTGATTCACGAGTACGCCAAGAAGCCAGAGTACCAACCTGACTGGCCAACGAGACTGTCGATAGCCGTTGGAGTAGCACAAGGCTTAGCGTTTCTCCACCATGTCGCCATTATTCACCTTGACGTTTCCTCTAGCAATGTCTTGCTAGACTCTGGCTACAAACCTGTGCTTGGAGAAATCGAAATATCGAAACTTATTGATCCTTCTCGGGGCACTGCGAGTATAAGCTCAGTTGCTGGTTCCTTTGGCTACATTCCGCCAGGTATTATTATAACAATTGCATTATGGTTTTTGTTAACTTTTTCATAAACTCCCAACACATTTCTTTTTCCCTCAGAGTATGCATACACAATGCAAGTGACTGCACCGGGGAATGTATACAGCTACGGAGTTGTGTTGCTTGAGATTCTAACCTCAAGAGCGCCGGTGGAGGAAGAGTTTGGTGAAGGAGTGGATTTAGTGAAATGGGTCCATGGAGCTTCAGCGAGAGGAGAAACACCTGAACAGATACTTGACGCTAAGCTTAGCACTGTATCCTTTGCTTGGAGGAGAGAGATGCTTGCAGCACTGAAAGTTGCATTGATTTGCACAGATATCACACCTGCGAAAAGGCCAAAGATGAAGAAAGTAGTTGAAATGCTTCAAGAGGTTAAGCAAAAGTAAATGAGAGAATGCATACGATGAATGATGTAGAGTTCCTTTTGTGACATTCATATACGAAAACGCATTCCTATACATACATGCGAGTTTCTCTCATCTGTGTATTATGTAGAGTTTATGTGATGAAATGCAATATTTGATTGCTTGTTTTGCTGTCACCATCACATTATTCAATCTCAAAAAGAAGGATTTAAAAATTTATGACATGGCAGTAAATTAATTGTGACATTTATAATTTTTCTTATAAAAAAAAATTTTTTGGTAAAGTTTTCAAATAAGGTAATGACTATTAACCTTTATGTCTTCATTAATGTAAATATCTATATAAATATTTGTTTTTGCCAAAACTATTAAAATGTAATAATAAATTAAAGATCATTAAAGTTAAGCTAAATGTAACTATAAATATATTTTTTTACATCAACTTATATAATATATATATATATATATATATATATAACCAAAATTAGTTGTAAGTGTGCACTACAAATACAAAATTAAAACATCATTAATCAAATATTTTTTTGATAGTTACATGATCAAAATTTTATTTAAATTTATCTCTTCATCAGGTTAAATAACATATTAATTTTTGAAATTTAACATATTTTAATTAAAACAAACAAAAACCAAAATTTATAAATTTAAATATATATATATATATATATATAAAACTAGATGATAGGAGATATATTAAGATTAAAAAAATCTTAAATATGACATAATATAGTAAATAGTTAAATCAAATCATAAAAAATAAGACTACAAAAAAATGTTTATGATTTTCCTAAAACGTTTAAATTAAAATATAAAAAATAATATCTAAATGTAAATTAAAATTTGAAACATTCAAAACAACGAACGAGTATTACAAAGATCGTAAAATTTCAAAACAAGAACAATGAAAATGTAAATGGAGACACATAGATAATGTATCAGCCCTATCTTGAATCGTTTTCAATACAAAGATGCAAGCTTTTTCTAGACAATGTACTTTATCAAGCAAGTAACCACTATTACAAAGAACTAGGCTTTCAAAACAAATTCAGATAGAACATAAAAGCTCAATTAAATTTTCTTTCGAACACTATAGAAAAAATCGTTTAACATTACCTGCAATATCTCGAGAGGGAAAAATGAAGATTTAGTTATGTCACAATTAATGACATAGCTGAAAATCAGTAAAACCTAACAAATATCAAATAACTTAAAATTATGGAAAACATGAAAAATAAAATAAAAACATTTCTCAAATAATATATATATATATATTATTTTCATTTCTTTGTTCAATCTGTATGTACTAAAATTGTATATGCTTTACTTTTTTTCCTTCGTCTATTCTATTTTTATGTTTTATCTTTTCAGCAATCTAAACTGTAATTAGAAAATATTTATAACCAATATGTATGGTTTTCTACCTGGAATTAGGTCTAGTACATTACACATCGTATTCTAGATCTAAAGTCACAACGTAAAGAAAAGTGAAACAATTCAAAAAGGAGCAAAACGTCTAATTCAATCAATACATATCAATGAATTAGAACCACTAGTAATCCCATCAATACAATACAAATCCATGATTTCAATACTAATCCAAACAAGATCTAGAAAGAACACGAAGATATATTTACTTGGAGAAACATATTGTTGAATCTTTCACACCTTCATCATTTTAAGGTACTAGGTTATCTCGAAAACAAATGGTTTACGGTTGAACCTTGGATTCAATATAAAAAAAATGTCAAGACAAATAGGTTTTGATGCCCTTTGAAAAGAACCAAAAAGATCAAACCACACATATATACCATCAAACCACACATAAGATCATTCATGTTCTTTTTCCTTTAGCCACATGTATTTATTCGGTTAAAACATTATCACTTAAATTTACAATTGAACAATGTTCTATAACAATATGACTACAACCCATTGGGATTGTATTAAATTCGACCATGCGATATAACATTTTCTAAAAAGAATCAGATTCATTTATTTGAGGCCACATATTTGTTTCTTTTAAATTTTGTTGGATTCAAATCATTTTTTATAAAGAATGCATATTTTTATGAACCTTGTTCAAATGTGCATGAAATAGAGTATCTATGAAACAGAAGCTTTCCACATTATATTCAGAATATAATTGTCTTTGCAATAACCAAAAAAAATCATAGTAACTAACACACACCAATCACAATTTTACTTGGTTCCAACTTCCAATTAATCAATCAACTAAACCCACACTTGTGGAAGAAGCTTGTATCTTTCTTTCCTTCGGGCTTGCTGAATCAGTAACGTCACTAGATTTGTTTACTATGGATGTAAGAGGAGAGACCAGTTCCTCAAGCTCCTTGTCGCTGGTGTACCCTTTTATAATGTATCATAGACACATTCCTTGACACTTCCCCTGCAGACTCTGCAACTTTCTCTGCTACATCCCTGGTCGTTGGAGGCGTGTAGGAAACAGAGGAAGCTGCATAAGGGAAGCTTAAATCAAGCTTTCTTCTGATAGCTTCCCATCACCATTGCTCTTGAAAAAATATAACAGAAAGGAGATGTTCCTAAGTTGTACCTCAGCAGAGTCGAGCTCTTTTACTGATCAACGGCCAGCTGCTTTAAGGAAGTTGTCACAAGGGCTTGAGGCTGGTGGTTTATATGTGCGTGGGCTATTTTGGAGCTCTGAGTAGCACTGTCTCTGAATAGTTCCAATAAGTGTTCTTGGAGATTTCATGTCAAAGTCCTTCCTCAGTAAAGGAACGTCATCCTAAACAGATTTGATTGATCAATACAGAAAAAAGTTGATTAGAGAACAAATACCAAAACCAAAATGTGGTCAGTAGATATCTGAATCCAGTAACAAAATATAAAAGAGAGTAATAGGATGAAAAGTTGCCATCTTAATCTCTTCATCAAGCTGTCCTATAGAGACGTTAACACAACTTTCATGTCGCAGCTGAGAATTCAAAAGACACGAGATCTTCTGCTGTTTTCCCCATTAACAGATTCTCACAAAGAAGTGCCATTTCTTTGTATGAAGCATCCGCTGCAGTATGGAAGGATATTTGACGTACTGTCTCTACGACCTTTCTACAAAACAAAAGTAAGCGCATTGTTAGTATTAAACTAATCTTGGTGATTGAATGTGTAAAATCTAATTTCTAGTGTAACTAACAGATTCTAGAATTTGATTCACAGTCAGGATCTGGAACTTCAGCGACTATCACTGCATTAGTATCTGCAACTGTTTGAAAGAGTATCCAGAGCTGAAGCATCATCTTCTTGACATCCATACGCAACGGTCTGAAGCTGATCTGGATTTACAGCCTTTAACTTGTGATCTTCAGTCAAGTGCAAAGAATGGATCAAGCTAAATCACATAGAAGAGAAAGAAGTTAAAGCATAGAAGTCTGGTGTGACTTTCATGAAGCTGGATACTGATGTGTAACAAATTGAGTTGAGTGCAATAATTTTCCTTAAAACATTCTCTCTCATCAGCGTACCATTGGTGCTTGCTACTTATGCAAAATCCTCCAGAGAAAAAAGATTGTATGCTTTCAGCAGCGAATGTTGGTTCTTGCTACATCTGTAACAGCCGAGTGATATTCTCCAACATCATAGCCATTGCTTCTAGAATTGGTCCAGCATCTCCAACCTTTGGAATATTGACCACTCTGTTACAGTTTTGCTACTACTTCAGCTCCCAGATTTGCAACATGAAGAGAAGAGTGCATGCATTTTCTCAAATGCCTCATGATATCATCACTAATTGCGCTGACTATTGCAGCAATAGTATTGCAGCTGAGTGTTCAACTTTTGCAGTTTCAGCAAAGGGAGGAGGTAACCTCTAAAATGCTGAGCTGCATGCTTGGCTGTTTAAGCACACTTTTATGATCACAAACCTTGATAACCAGGGAAGATATGAGCAATGAGATTCTTGTACCGCTTGACAGCCTGTCTAGACCTAGGACCAAAGGGAAGGGTAAAGCTTGCAAAGGTTACCACAAGCAGGCAAAACTTTCCTCGAGAGACTCCCCCACATTCTTCAACACCTGGGTCACAAAAGATGCATCAAAAAACCACTGAATGATCCCCCTAGAAAGCATTACCTCAGAGCAAAGCGCAAAATGGTGATTGGAAACTTGATCAATACTCCACCTCTCTGATTGTTTTCTGTGAGTAGAGTTTTAGTCGCAAGCTTCCTGCTAGTGATAAAGATCAACGCAGCGGCTTTGATTAATTTTACTTTTCCTGATTTTCTTTTACGAGGATTAGAACCCTAGTTCTTATGATTTGTATTGAACTATAGAATTCTTTTTATTTGGTTCATTACTGAACTATGTTAAAACAATTAAATTGGCAGAAATGTGAATCAAAAGAAAATGGTTTTGAAATGAAAACAAAAAGATAGAATATTATCCAACTATAAAACTGAAAAGTAATGGTTTGGGAAGAGAGTAAAACATAAGATGCAATCCAACAGAGTTCGAGACCAAAATCAAGGATAAATTCAAAATGTGGGTGATGATTTAGGCGGCGGCTTGGTCTTCGACCTCGGTGATGACTTTGGTCGTAGTTCCCTTTGAGGCCAGCAAATCAGTGTACTCCTGGTACGGTGATTTCTTAAAGCTCGTCTCTTTCCAGAACTCTGGTGTCAGGAATCCATAAGTCTTCTGAAGGCAATCAAATGTAGCCTGCAATTCACACCATACAAAATGATCAAATCTCATTGGTGCAAACTGATCAAGTCGTTGCAATAAACACAAACACATCATATAGGGACTAACCAATCATTCAAAGGTTCAAACTTTAACATTCCCCAGACAACAATCAAAACCGCAACACTCTTAACTAAAAGGAACAAAAGTTCAAACCTTTACGAAGTTTCCAAGGGTTTTGGTGGACCCCCTGGAGGAAGTGAACACGTCATCAATCCCAGCGAACTGAAGAACCTTCTTAGGAACCCTAGCAGCCACAATCCCCGCACCTCTCGGAGCAGGCACCATCCTCACAGTAACGGAACCACACTTCCCCGTAACCTTACAAGGAACCGTATGCGGCTTCCCAATCTTGTTCCCCCAGTAACCTCTCCTCACCGGAATCACAGACAGCTTCGCCAATATAATCCCTCCTCTGATCGCCGTCGCCACCTCCTTGGAGCATTTCACTCCCAAACCGACATGCCCGTTCGTGTCTCCGACAACAACAAAGGCCTTGAACCTGGTCCTCTGACCGGCTCTGGTCTGTTTCTGAACCGGCATGATCTTCATCACCTCGTCTTTTAGAGTAGGGCCGACGAGGAGGTCGATGATCTGGTACTCCTTGACGGGGAGGGAGTGGAGGTAGATCTGCTCGAGCTTCTGGATCTTTCCGTCTTTCACGAGACGGCCGAGCTTGGTCACTGGAGTCCACTTCTCCTCCTCCGCGGGACGTCCTCCGCGTCTTCCACCGCGTCCTCTTGGACCACCGCGACCACCGCGGTCGCCACGACCTCCTCCGAATCCACGTCCGAAACCACCACGTTCTCCGACGGCTCCACGTTGTTCTCCGCCACGTTCCGCCATTTTCGAGAGTTTTTGTTTTGAGAGTTTGGAGTTCGCTGCGATAAGTGTAAGCGTGAGCAAGCGAAAACCCTAGGCGTTGTCTTATATATCTTTTACGAAAGGGTTCTAGGGTTTCTAAAGGCCTTGTCTGGGGGTTTGTTTGGTAACACTGATAATGGGCTTGTGGCCCAATTTAATCCTCGGCCTGGCTTCTATCACAATGAAAATGAATAATACTAGCCACTAGGCGATTGAGTGTAATTGATCTAGTAATCATGTTAAGAGTCGAGTAATAGAACTGACCAGACAGGTCTCATTTTTCACGTCTTTAAATTATAATATTGAGTTACGCATCTTACTTTAATCACAACAAAAAATACCATTATTAAGGTCCATAACCACTTCAGAATGTATTCATGAAATTTTAGACAAACAATAGTATGTAGTATACAATTAACCAATATATCTCTTGAAACATGTAGTTTATGTGTATATTTATACTATGTCTTCATAACTAGACAATGTTTTAAACTAATTCAGTGTCCATGTATATATATCGACAAGTATATGTGTATATTAATACTATTGTATACTCCGTAGCTATGTGTGTTTGGTAGGTCTAGTTAATTAAGTGGATTTGCACTGAGGGAAAACAGTGCCTTCATCCATCACATTAGCATTGCTGCAGCTTCCTTTTCCTCCTTTAATGTTTACTTTGTCAAGCACAATCTCTTGGCATGGATAGTTCTTGCTACAGTTCAACGTTATTGCTATGTCCGATGCGCTTGTGCCACTTATGTTCCGGTACACCACGTTTTTCACTTGGACTGCGGATGTCTGAAAATATGTAGTATAGTGTGATTAGATGCAAAAAATATCTATCACCATGAGTATTATAAGTTTTGATCAGATTCGAGCAAACCTGTTCGGTGCATTTACTCTTGTCGCAATAATCTTGGTCGATTATGATTGGATTTTTTACATTGTCCATCTGAATGTTCTGAAATATGATATTGCTAGCAGTTCCTGACCCTCCCTGCATTGAGTGTTAGGTTAAATAGCAAATCAGAAAAAGTGTGGCAAATGTGAGAAGGCTAGTCTGTGAGTTTCACCTGATATGTTTTGATCCTAACTCCATTTTCTGTTCCGGAAAGCTTAGCACCATCTACAGTCACGCCTGATACAAATGCCTTTGAGTTGTCATCTCCTAAGCTCCCGATGCTGATCATATTTCAAACGCAAATATAACATTTTCTAATAACTTTTGATGATTAAGGTTGAAAAAGTTAATTATATATACTGAAAACAGTTAATTGATTATATACCTGATACCATGACCAGGGCCGCAAGTTAAATCATTGATTTCAACATTTTGTGATCCAGTTTCAATAGATATACAATCATCACCTGTATATAAAAAGTAATAAATAAGATCAATCTCCATAAATTATAATGATAAACCCCTAAACTTTAGTTTCTTTTTTATGCAAGCAACTTTTTCTAATCAAGGGGGACGTAAATGGATATAATAATTAGTAACCTGTTCCAATGATGGATTTGGAGATTTGGATGTCTTGACTGTTAGTGATGTGAATACCATCGGTGTTAGGACTATCAGCAGGTGCAGTGACCTCAACATTTGAGACCTGAACGTTAGAGCATTTCTCAATTGAAATCTGAATCTGTTGCGCATTTCTCACCCTCAGATTATTCACTTGCAAATTCTCTGAGTTGTAGAAAGTAAGAGCCTGCATATAAAGAATAATTTAATGTAAAAAAGTTATCCAATATAATCAAAACCATCATCATTATTATATATGAAAAATATCGTTAGTATTTCAACGTACCGTTGGTGCGTCTGTGCATGGCTTCATAAAAAAGATAACAAAAAAGCATCAATATCTTCAATAAATGGATTGTATTATAAAGATGACAGGTATATGTATATTAATTAAATAAAACATTTACACACACACCTTAGCTTCGTTCCGTTTGCATGAGTTTTGCCACCACGTTTCGCCATTTCCATTGACAGTTCCGGTGGCGCCACCGTCTACAGATAGACTGTTAATGCTATCAAACGTAATCCATTTGCTGATATCTTTGTAATCCGATCGCTTTTGAGATGCCGATAACGTTCCGAATATCTGCCGTAACATTCACCAAACACTCATTTAATTTATATATTCAAATCCGTATGTGTGATCATATATATAGTACTAATAGTCAACTATGTACTTCACCTGAACGGTAAGGATTGATTTGCATGGACCATTTAACCGGATAGACTTGAGGAAGTAAGTCTTCCCTTCAGGAAGTAAGAGATTAACGGCTCCACTTGAAGAACATGCTTTATTCCATGCATTTACAAACGCCTGGTCATGCATGCATGCATGGATCATTAGCACAAATAACGTATACGTATACATGACCGTCTCGTGAGTTTATTTAGAAGCTATATAGATATTTCGATGGTATAAGATGAATATAATATATGGATATGAATCCTGATCCTAGGATGTATGTGTATATATATGCATATATACCTGCGTGTCATCGGTTATTCCATCTCCTTTAGCTCCAAAATCAGAAACACTAACGGTGGTTGGAGGTCGGGAAGAGACTCTTGCAAAGCTTTTCAAACGTGTGATACCATCTCTTCGCTTGATTAAGCTACAGGATTTGAACATTCCATAAGAATGATGATGATCATATCCATTAATGCTGCTTCTTGAAGCTTCGCACCATGAAAGCATCAAAAGAGCCCATAATAGCAAGCCGGTTAAAAATTTGCAACAACAAGCCATTGAGGTTGGTAAGGAACACAAGTCGTTTTTGGGAGTAGAGTGAGAAAGGTTTATGTTTGTGATTCTTGTCTTCCTGTTGGTTTGTTTTTGAGATTCTTAAGCGTCGACGAACGTGTATTTATAGGCAATCAAAAGGAACAGTAAAAGTTTGGTTTCTTAAGCTTGAATGAGTTCGAGGTATGAACTGAAATTGAGATTGTCACGTAAACACTACTTTAGGTATCTATATAGTGTATGTATTTTTCTTTCATTTAGAGTTTCATACTTTACGCTCTCTCTTGTTTAATTTATTTATTGATTTATGTTGTCTCTTAGCGGACCATGCTTATCGTATTTTCTGCAAGAAACATCGCTTAATGATTTAAGGTAATTGGAGGTTTTTTATTCTTACAGGTACACTTTCATATTCAAGAAAATTGAATGTCAAGTTGTGAATTGAACATAGACCGAAGAAAATTATTGTGACGAACGACGGGTTTATAATGTTGCTATGAGCTTGCAAGTTGTAACAATTAAAATTAGTGCATTCATCATAAGTCTGTCACATGAGTATCATCATTAATCAAGAATTACTAGCCAGTTTTCTACATCTTCTCATAGCAGAGTGCATGATGTACCGTTTTTTCTTATAAATGTTTAATAACTATAAAAGTATATAAACCCAAAAAATTATTAAAGGATATATATAAAATATAAACTCATATGTTATATTCTCAATTTCGAATTCACGTGCAAGATGCATAATACGAAACAGGTGTTATTGGAAAAAGAAAAACAGTCGTAATTTCGTGTACTATGTAGATATATATATGCGTAATTTTAGCAAAGAAAAAACGAATGTAAAATGTATATTTTTGGTGCATAACGAACTTATATGTTCGTGTATGTTCAAATCGAAATGACCATAACTACCGATCACGTGACTGCCGCATTTTCTTCCGTTTTGATCTCATTGCTTCTATTGAAAGAATGAATTTTTGGTGTTTGATTACATAATAGTCAAAATATCAACGTCATATTGTATTGGACTTTCTGTTTGTTTGTCAAGTTGGGCCGTTATTGGCTACTAAAATGCATATTTTTTGCTGATCCCATCACCCACGTAAATCGGTTTATTAGTGAATGGATATCAATCAAATCATGAATCTGACCTTTTAAACCCCAACAAAGAAAAAAACGGAAACACAAATTGCACCAAAGAAAACTACGTACGTATAATTCGACCATAGTTCTGCGGCACACAAATTGCGTATGGATGCCAAGTTAGGCGCAGCACGTGAAACTTTATTAGAGTTAAGATTTAAGAACATGCATATGTGAACATGTTTTCCCCGTTGAATAAATGTTCACGTTTTAGCTGTTTTTTTTTTTAAATTAGGTTTTTCATTTTTGTCAAAGATGATTTTTCGTTTGTGCAGTATTTGAAATTAACACGTGGTCAAAATCTCAATGCCGTTTAACATGTGATTGAACAGTCAAACTAGAGAGTTAAGAATCGTGCATGAACCTCAGATTTGTAATATGGACAGTAGGTAATTATCGACTATACAAAATATATAATATTGATGAATCTTATAGACGTACATAAAATGGAAACGTATTTACATGATACAGAAATATCATAAAGCATGTGTAAAGCTTGCTTGAAAGACTCGAAGGTATGGACGAAAGCATGACTTCTTGGAAACTTTCCTGGTTGTTGCTATAAGTTTCCTTAATTATAGGTTCTTGTTCATCCTTTGAAGAAAATTATGTGATGTATAGGATTCAGCATGCTTATTATTTTTTTGGAGATCTTATGTTATAATTCACGCTTAAGAGATTTCAACGTTTAGTGTTACTCAATATAAAACTAGACATAAATTATTTAAATGAATATTATTGAACACAAATGAATATTTTTTTTTGTATATTGAGTCGTTGCAAAACATTTCAGGAAACTTGTATTCTTTGGATACATACTATATAATATATTTTATCTCCTGTACATACAATTATAATATAACACAAGTAAATCTCATACCACAGCAAAATATAATATAATACTCACATCTTTAACATAAAATGTATCCAACTATGTCCATCCATAATCCAAATCTTCACACGAGCAATTGGATAAGGCTCTAATTTTATATCCAATATGTCCATCCATATACAGATATCCACAGACAAACATCATTAAAATGTATTTAGTTTATTCTGAAAACAGAAATTCAAATAGAATTATTTATTGGACCAATGTTATAGTTTTCTTTCTTTTTCCAATTAATTATATAAATCAAACCGAAAACGGCATCAAATGTCAAATTTGAATCAAACAAAATGTCCATCTTACACCAATTGCATCGCTTCGACCAACTGAACCAGCACATTCCGCAAAGGAACTCAACCCTCGTTAGAATACCGATTGTCTTTCTGAACACTTGATATTACCCACATGAACGTTGGGTTTGACATTGTTTCCTCGGTTGCCGGATTTCCCGTGACATCGCCTGTTATATATACAAGGTATTTTGTTTTACAGTTACCAACATTTTAGTTTTAATGCATCCACCTTACAGGCCATTCATATCAATATTTAATTTATTTGATTCATTCGTTTTTTGTAATGTCTTGTAAATAAATCTTCCATAAAAACATAAATTTGTATTTTTGATCATAAAACAATTATAAACTATGACAAAATATTATTAAAATTTTATACCTAATTTTGTTGATATTCTGAGACTTGGAAACCCAATAGAACAAATAATTATAAAAAATCTCTATTTTAATTTTTTTTAAATACATTTGAGATTTTTTTTTATTATTAATTTTTCATATTTGAGATTTTTCTTCGCCTTTTTCTCAATCAGGTTAATCATCTTCTGTAACTCCAAACCCCTTGTATATTTTTAATGGCTACATATTTTTTCTTTCATTTCTGTTTTGTTACTTATTAATTGCTACAATATTTTGGTTCAAAAACTTTTTCTCCATCTGTAACAATTAGTGAAATAGGTAACAGAGTATTCCTAAAGATAAGCCACAAAACAGATGTGCAAAACAATTTACAGAGAAAAGAAGTTGATAAATACTTTGTTACCTTATTTATTTTTTTGTTTCCAATTCTTTTATAACTTTGGACACCAGAGTATACATGGTATTTAGGCTCTAGGTACAATGTAGGCCTAGTATGGTGAAGTGAAACTGTGAGAATAAAAAACAAAGGAAGTGCATCAAAAATATATTGATAATCATAATATTCGAAAATAAGAGAATATAGACAAAAATGAAGAGTAATACAGTGGAGTTTGACGATGATTGCAAATTATATAAAAAGAAAGTAGTTTGAAAAAAAGAGATAATAGGTGATTTGATTGATTTGCTGAAAATAAGGATGAAGAAAAAAAGTTCAATCAATTTTTTTTGTTTTCATAAATGAATGCTATGTGTCAGATTTTTATTGGCAATATGATTTGTACTTTAGTAAATAAATGATGATTTTGCAAACAATTCCAACTAGAGCGACTCATAGAAATCATCTCCCCCACAAAAAACAAACCATAAGGAGTATACCTATCACCGAACCAACAACAAAATATATGAATTTGTACATTATCGTGGAGATCAAAGATATTAGGGAAAGAACACCAAAAGACAAGGAGACCTCGTCAACATATCTACTGAACGGATACCAGTGATGGCATCGACAACTGAACAGCCTTGACTAATAGATAGATCATGAAAGTTACGCTGTACAATGACTGTATCGTTATCGTCTATGTTAGCCGCCGTCTTCATGAAAACCAGAACCATGAGGAACACGTTTATTATAAGTGTGTGGAGAGCAGGTGAAAGCAACTCGTATATGAGAGCAATCAAAACGAAGATGAGGAGACATCTACAAGCGGATACATCAATGGAGGAGGAGACATCTTCATCAAAGATCTATGAGTAGCAGATCCAAAACGAGCTGATGCTCTTCATAGAGCAATTTATTCTGGTAAATTCTAATTTCAGAGGCATTCATCCACCTACACATTTCTTCGATCAAAAGCAAGGACGCTTATAGTATATGTTTTGATTCTGTTCGCAGTGGTGCAACTTGCAGGTCGAAGTGAGAAGAGAATTGAGAAGGGAATTTGGATTTATGTTTTTCTTAATTATTTATCGATCTTCTTTTTTCTTTAGTGAATTTGTGAGATATTGATATTGAAGCAAAATATTCACTAAATGACTATGTAATAAAGTGAAGCTTGGATGTGACAATTTCACATAGAAATTGACCATATGTTTCTTCTCCGCGTGTGGGTACATCAAAAGTGATTTACAAAATCATTTTATACTATATTTATTACATAAATAGTACATAATAGTTGATTATGGTTATTGTTACTTGAAGTTAAAAAAAAGAAATGGTGGAAGAGATGAGGAAATAATGGACGGTAACAATGATGTAAAACATGACAATAAGGATGATGAGACAACTGTGATAGGTAGAATAACAAAAAACACAATACATGTTGTGTTAAAACCTATTATTTTAATCTAAAATAGAATAAAAACAGTAAATTATTCATTTTTCAGTCATGTTTAATAAATGACAAGCCAGAGAAAAAGTGTATTAAACCAAAGTGATGGAGAATAAAAAGAGGGATATGATTCAATACAAAGTGGTGGTGAATATTAGAACTTAGGAAGTTGTTATTGGTCTGTATATTTTAATGAATTTGGAAGTCTAAACGAAATCTAGTATTATTGATTTTATGATTTTGAAATCCATATTTAAATCTAGTATTATTAGTTTTGTCATTTATAAATATATTTTGAAGTCAAGTATTATTCAATTACAAAGATTTATCTAAAGATTTGATTTGTATTCAATGGATTTGTGAGTACTTTTAAAATCAAAATACAAATGAACAAATATCTATTTGAACTTTGTTATTTTTGCTTGGATTTGTATTATTGGTTTTTTTTCAAATTCTATAATAAAACAGATTATATTATGTGCACGAGGAAAGCTGAACCACATCAGTAGAACTACAACCTCATCAAAATTTATCGTGACATAGGTTATTTTCCAAGTTTCCTTCCTCATGACTTCCTGAATAGCAGGAATATTGTGGATCCACCAACAAGGACCACTTCGTCAAATATCATTGAAGTTGACTTTTCCTAAAGTTTAAAGATTTACATGTCAAATAAGTGTAAACACAATTCTTCAAATTTATTTCTGTTGTATTTGTAAAACTTATGTAGTGCTTGATTGTCTTTACAAAACATCAATGCTCTCATCCTTCTTGAAATTTGAAATAAGCCAATCATTAATTCTCTCCATTGCAAAACTCAAAATCCAACCAATAAATCTCTTCACATAAAAGAAAGTGTTTTCTAGATTAACGTCTCGGAAGCTACTCTTGTAAATTCATTTGGCTGATTTACATGAAAAGGGGAGACGGGAGAAAATATATATATATCTGATCAACGGTTTAGAAGGTATAAGAGTAGAAATTGTTTAACTTCTTAGATATTATCCGTAAAGTGATTTCACACGTATCATCTCCACAATTATTTTCATCAAAAAATGCGACATGATATACTAAAATAGATAAAATAGCTTATAGTTAAATGTGACATGACATATTATATTTAAAGTCAATTTTAATTTTTGGTACTTTTCGATAATTTGGTAATAACTCATAAATTATCATTAAAAAATCTATTCAAATATGTCATTAAATAATATGATAGTAGAAATATAAATATTTTAAATTTTTCGAAATATTATTTAAGTATATTTTTAAAATACATTTTAAATGATGTTTGATTGTGGATATCACTTGGGAAGAGAACGATCTGTTTTGAAATATTTTTGGGGAGAGAACGATCTGTTTTGAAACATTTTTTGGTTTCTTGCAGTCCAAATAGCCCATAGTAGCCATGGGGCTAGAGGGCAGGAGCCAAGACCAATAGGAGGTAGAGTAACTGCACGGAGGAGTCTTTGTCATGCTTGATCGAAATCGTTCACAGGCAATGAACTGAAACCGCCAGAGAAAGATACTAATTCCCAAACTTTACTCGCATAGGGACATTGAAAGAACAAGTGTGTAATTGTTTCAGAGCCCCCACAATGAATGCATTTAGTTCCTGATAGAACTTGTCTTGCTTCTAATCTTTTTCCTAACGGGATTGCTCTATATTTGATCTACAAAGAAGTAAATATGTTGACCAGAAATAAACAAAGAGATAAATATTGTATCACCAAAATTTAGAAACTTCAGAAAGGTATGAATCGTCTCGTAAAGTGTGAATCAAACCCCAAATGTGGTAATCTATAGGATAAAGAGTTTGTTTCGTTGCGTTCAATTTCATAAAATTTTGCAGAAAATGCTATTTTAAACTAGAATTGTTAGAAATTAATTTTCAGTATGAAGAGATATATTATGGCCTGAATATCCAAAACTTCATGTCTTCTAAAAAAGTGTGGATCATATAATATCATTTTTTTTTCATCAGTGGATCATATAATATCAAGTGATAAATTATGAAATGGCCACAAAAATTACCAGTCTCAGTCGTCTTCTTTTCCATAAGATTAAGATATAATTTAGATGTAGCTGATATATATCAAATCGAGAGACGTTGAAGATTGAATAATTATGGTACGTTTTATTTGTTGTATGGTACATTTTGTCCTCACATACAATTTTAATTTATCGATACATACGGGCTTCTCTTGATCCATCGATCTTTCAACAATATAAAAATGCCTAGAGCTTAAATTGATACCCGTCAAAAACTAGCACGTTGTGAGAAGTGAAAAACAAAAACCAAAAGAAAGAACTAATATTTTTCTTCCTTTGGAATCAGATTCAGCTCAATCTCTTGAGACTGAGAATAATGAAAGTGTATCTGTTGTGGATTTCAAGCTTTACTCGTCACTATTGGAATGCAAGGACCCATCTTGCTTCAGCTTGATACTAAGATTCTTAAACCGATCCCTCGAGAACTGCTTCGAAGCTTTTCTCCAATCCGTTCCTGTTTTCATCATCGTTGCAAACTCTTCATAACTTATTCTTCCGTCCTGCACAAGTTATACCAGTTTAAAAACATTCAAACGTCTTAGTCTTTTTTAGGTTTTTTTTTTCACTACAAAACTTGTTTCTAACCATATTGGTATCAACATCAAGGATAATAGCTTCGACAACTTCTTCACTAGTTGTGTCAAATTCATTCGCCAGGGCCTCTCGTAACTCCTCTATTTCGATATAACCACTCTTGTTTTGGTCAAAGAACGTAAAGGCTGTCTTTAAGTGCTCGTCATTGCCCATCTTTCTGATGTGTACCGATATGGCTACGAACTCATTAACGTCTAAGTATCCATCTCTGTCAACGTCTCCCTGTATAGTAATAAAGCCGCTAGTTCATTTCTTAATAGCTTATAGGTCAAGTATAGGTCAGGATATTGCTTAATAGCGTACCGCGTCCATCAAGATTTGAATGTCATCTTGAGGAACAACAATCCCTAGTTTATGCAACCCGATTCTTAGCTCATCGATGGTAATCTTTCCTCTACTGCTAGTGTCCATTACTTGAAATCTTTCTTTGATGCCTGATGCTTCTTCAACCGATAAATGTTCAGCTATAACCTAAAGTAATACAACCACACATAGCTATCTTAAGTTCTTTCAGAAGATACAAAAAAAAAGATATTACTAGTGCATACCCTGAGTGCCCTTTTCTTCAGCTTGTTCATAACTGTGAACTGCTTAAGCCTTGCTCTGACGGTTTCACCTAATGATACATTTGGAGCACTCTTACCATCTTGTAGCCATGGATGTTCTGTTAACCAAAGATGGTTGGAGTCTTACTTAAGTTTTGATTCAATACTAATACCAGAAACAATTGCATGTTGAAAGCAAGATGATACCAAGCACTTGTTGAGCTGTAAGACGACGCTTTGGGTCAGGATGAAGCATCTTCTTGATCAGATCTTTTGCATTGGCAGAGACTTTGGGCCAGGGGTCTCTTCTGAAGTCAATCACAGACCGAAGAATTGCTTTGGCGACTCCATGGTCAGTTTCTAGAAACAAACAAGATAGGAAAGACTATCAACATTGTATGATTCTACAAAAAAAAAACACTGACACAAAGCAAGTTGTGTGACAAAGCTAAACCTGCCCAAAAAGGAGGAACACCACATAGCAATATGTAAAGGATTACTCCTGCGCTCCAAATGTCAATCTCTGGTCCATAACTCTGCTTTAGTACCTCAGGAGCCATGTAGTATGGACTCCCAACGATTTCGTTAAACCTCTCGCCTGCAAAGATAAACACTTGTAGGTTAAACATTGCTTCTTGGCCAAGCATCCTAGATAAAAGCATTACCTGGTTTAAAGAAAACAGAGAGACCAAAATCAATGGCCTTCAAAGATGCAGTTTCCTTTTTGCTTGCAAACAAGAAGTTCTCAGGCTTTAAGTCTCTATGCATTACACCATGCTTATGGCACATCTAAAACCCACATGGAAACACACATCATGAGAAACAACAAAGACGTGCCTCTCAAGCAATAATGCCATCAAAAACCTAACGAACCTGAACAACTTCCATGATTGTCTTAACAACCGAAGCTGCAGCTCTCTCCGTGTAATGCCCTCTAGCCACAATCCTATCGAAAAGCTCACCGCCTAAACAAAGCTCCATAACCAAATGCACAGCTTTGTCATCCTCGTAAGTCTCTTTCAACGTGACGATGTTTGGATGCTCAGGCATAATCCTCATGATCTCTGCTTCCCTCCTAACGTCATCTATATCCACAGCCGTTCTCAGCTTCTTCTTTAAGATGGATTTGCACGCGAAAACATCTCCGGTCTCGTTGTCTGTGCATAGGTACGTTACACCGAACTCTCCTCGACCTAGCTCCCGACCTAATTTGTATCTCAGCTTGATCTCTCGACCCGTTGGTTCCTTGAGGACGACAAGCTTCTCCCCGTCGTGGCGGTGACCGTAGTCGATTGAGAAAGGATTTGCAAGTTTTAAACCTTTCTTTAGCTTTTCATTTACAATCAAAGCTCCAGCCGTTCCGCAGCAATTCCCCATTGTACAATTAAATGTTCTTGAAAACGTGAAAGGAAGAACAAGAAACCTAATCAAAGGACCGTGGACTTGGAATCAAATGAACGCAAACATATCAAACTGTTCTTCTTTCTCCTCAAATACAGAGAGATATGGAAGGAAGGTTTTAAAACAGAACAAGGAAAATAAAACTCTTCCCTCCTAAGTCTCTCTGTATTTTGTTACCTTGATTTCTGTTTTTTTTTTCCTTTTGATATGTCTTTCTGTAATAATTTATTTTTAGGACTTTTCTTCCGTAATGTCTAAGCAAATCTAAAAAATACCTTTAAATAAAAAGAACGATTATAGCATCACGATCATAAACGTTGTGTCTCAATATTATTGAGAACATCCACCTTCCTTCCTCCCAATGGATTGCTTCTCTCTTCAACCACACCACCTAAATATCATATATGTTAGGTCTTGGACCTTTAATGGCCGGGGCCTATAACCCTATCTATCTTCCATAAAAATAGAAATTTGATTAGTTATGTTATTCTATCTGATTAGTTATTTGTTGGTGCTAAAATAGCTAAAAACCCCACAAATAAATATTACAACTATCTCATATATATATATATATATACATAATAATTGGAAGTAAATGTCCTGTTTTTAGAAAAAAAGAAAAATCTATAGGTTTATGGTTGACCAACAAAAGGACTAGGAGAAAGAGAAGAAATAACGTTTGGAAGGAGGACGACCAACGGCTCTCATGAGATTAGCAACTTCTACAACTTTTGCAACCTCCGTTCCTCTCTTCGCCTCCGCCGTTGCTCTCCTCTCCTCTGCTTTTCTCTGCGCTCTCGCCACTTGGTTCTGTGTTTTCTCCAGCGCTCTCGCCTTTCTTTCCTCTAGCTTCCTCTGAATCCATCAAAACCAAATTATAATATGCTATAGGCCACATTTTTATTTAACTTGTCTTTGACCTCTAGATTATTAAAACAAATTAGAGACTTTCACTTGCATGGTAATATGATATTTATAGGATGAATAGAGAGATACATTCGTGTCAATCTATCTAAACCCGTAACTAGGAGAACGTGAAATGACAATCGGGGGGATACACATAAAACGTTGCAATTACCATTAACATCTAACACTAGAGTTAGATGTTAACAACATACAAGTTATGTAAATGGTTACTGACTACTTGGAGTGACTCCACAGTTCTAATAATTACTATTTTTATATTACAAACCATAATACATAATCAGTCTAAATCAGATTTTGAATGCTCTATAGTAACCATATATAGTATTTATGTTTTTAATCATCTTACCTAAGATGGCAAAGTTTAATTACAATTTAATTTAAATTAAGTATATAATTTAAATTTCACCTCGATTTTCTTCATCCAAGAATTGGCCTTATGGACTTGCTCGTTAACCCGACCATTAATAACTGCGTCTTCTCTCTTAAACCTGTTATTAATCTTAGCCAGTTTTGCCGTTTGCCATGCCGTTATCTTAGCTTCCACCTCTTCCCTCTTCACCCTTTGTACCGATGTCATCCCAGCTCGACCCAGAACCTGACCCGACCCATTTCCACTCCCCTGATCCAAACCCGAATCCGGATACTGTTCCGGCACGATGGCCAATGGGTTTGTCTCCTCTTCTTCCCTCTCCTCGTGGATACTCCTCATCAACTCCTCACCTTGCGTGACGTCATGAGCCGTTGGTTCGTTGTTGTTTCTAATGGATGAGCCGGCGATGACTAGAGCGTTGAACTCTCTGCTTATGGTTGTGAAGTTTTCGCCAGAAGAAGCTCCTTCGCTTATGGAAGTCGTCGTTGACCTCGTCGGAGAAAAATAGCCACGAAAGGCAGGCGGTGGTGGCAACACCGTCGTATGCGCCGGAGTAAGCGCGTGTATATCTCTCACGATAGTCTCCGGCGTCTCATCACGACTGCCGTGGTCTGGCGAGCTTTCTTGACCGTAGAGAGTTAACATCATCTAGGGTTTTAGGAACTAGGCAAATAAGAAGATAATCATGGTCTGAAATGTATCAAAGTAGTCTTTGATACTCTTCGGTAATGTCAAAGGTTTTAGCTTCGTTTTTTCTTAATTAGATTAGAGGAAAAAATAACACTACAAGACAAACAAAAGGGCTTAAATGACGAATTTTCAAGAAGGTTATTAATTTTAAAACATGACAAAAGACCTCTTCATGAAAACAACGTTGGTCCAGTAGATAACGACTGCATTTAACCTTCGGAGACGTGCTTGTTTATCATGAGTTGTAAGAAAAAGACAATGATAAATTTATAATTTATCTTTCTTCACATTGTTTATCATGATATTGTGAGGCTTTATTAGGAACAAGGGTTGGAAATGAACCAGAAACCCCCAAACGAATTAAATCGAAATGCTTGAAAAATTAATCAAACCCAAACTAGTAAACCAGGTTTGGTTATCAAACTAGGAAACCAAATTCGGACGGAAACTAAATGGTTGGAGTGTCGGCAAGTTTGAACCCCACCATGAAAGACATGATAATACACGTCTCAACTACAAAACGATTGTTTTCAACGTGGCCATGTCTAATTAGTTGAATGTTCCCGCCAGACTAAGCTGCATATGTCAGCATCATAACATGAATCTAATGGTGTAAAGATGCCACTAGTGCATCGCCACGTACCGTATGCCACTTCGCATTAATTCGTCTTTTTCTGATAGTGTAGGTAGTGAGTTCTCAGTTTCTTATGTCAATCTGCTTTGCTATACTTAAATGACATTTTATCAACAACTGATAACTAATAAATACACATAAACTAGTCGACAAAAGAAAAAGAATACACATAATTTAGTTTAGTATACGTGTTATGTTCCGTAACACGTATATCAATCTACATGTTTTCATATATTTTCCTGCCATCCAACTTTATTTTTGGGTTTATTGTTATCATACAAACAAACAATCTGCAGAATTATTTTTTAAACTATGTCTATAATAAATGGACAATATGATATCAAGGACGTTAGCTAAAGGTCGAACAAGATTGAGAGAAAAGGAATACCAAAGTTTTTCTCTCTCGGGCCCGGTTTACGAGAAAAGTTTTTGACCTGCTACTAGTGGGCTCCCTCATTTTATCCAGCAGATACTTCCCAGTTTGGTACACCTTTTTCTGACTTTCGAGACTTCTATTCAAATTGTTCCCTCTTTGGGGATTTATCCACTGGTCTTTTCCCTCCCCTGCGCTCAAACCCTCCGGGTTCTTCCCCCGACCCGGGTCGGAGGGACCGATTCTCGCCGTGAAACGCCACCGGCGCCGGAGATGAAGACGCCAGGCTACTCTGCTCCGCCAACCAGCCACAAATCCACCATGAAAGCCCTCCCTGGGGCTGGTCTTTAAAGCCCTTGAAGTTTTCTTCTCTATCCAGTGGATACTGGAGCTTCACTGGTTTGTCTTGTTCGATCTTGGTTATCTTGATTCAGTAGAGCTTTTTGGTGAGATTTCACCCTTTTCTCCTTACTACTGCTCGCTGTCAATCTCTCTACAATGCATCGAAGACTATCCTCTTCGGAAAAGGGTAAATCGGTGGCTCTGGAACACCTCCCTGCTCCCCGCAAAGCTCGAGTCCGAGTTGCTGAACCGGACCTTTCTTCAGTGCGTGAAAAGCACTGTCTTACTGTCATCGGGAGAGTAACAAACCCCTCAACTCAGAAGGTTTGGTCCCTCATCCCCTTCTTCACGGACCATTGGAAGTGCGACTTTCCTCCGGTGGGATCCGACCTTGGACTCGGCATGTTTCAATTCCAGTTTGAACTAGAGTCGGACCTACTTACAGTCTTGGAGAAACAGCCCTATCACTATGCTCGCTGGATGATTATCCTTCAGAGATGGGAACCCACTATCTCCCCTGATTTTCCATCAATGCTCCCGTTCTGGATAAAAATCCAAGGAGTACCAATCCATCTATGGACGGAGGCGACTGCTCGAACTATAGGACAAGACATTGGAACTTATGAAACAGCAGAGATCACCTCCACCACTTTCCGAATGAGAGTTCATGTCAGTGGCAGACTTCCACTTATTAAACATACGATTTTGGAGTACCCAAACGGAGGCGAAGTATCGGCTACTCTGACCTATGAGAGACTTGAGAGACACTGCTCTGTTTGTCACAGACTAGACCATGAAGTCAGAGATTGCCTAGAAGCCAAACACCAGAAGAAAGCCCTCATTGCTGCTCAAGAGAAGTCTCAGACTAACCGCGAGGCTCTGGTCAATGAACTTGATGGCAACGGAACAGGAGTGAGGCTAGAACCATCTCATAGAGACTCGTATGAGCAGAGGCATGATGGCTATTCCCGACGATCCCAAGGAGGGAGCCTTAGCCGAGCTCCTACTGTTAAGCAGGCTTATGGGAACTCTCTGCAAAGAAACTCCAATCGTGAAACTTCAAGAGGAAGAAGCTCCTATCGTCGTCAAGAATGGCAACCGCGAAAACCAAGGGCGGATGAGCCTCATCACTATCGTGGGGACTCCCACTCAGGCGCAATTCCTAAGGATAACTACACTAGACAAGACTCTCATAGAGATGAGGACCTACTCTCTCCGATCAACGGTAGGCTCTCGCCTCAAGAGATTTCTTCCTCCTCAAGGTACAAACAAATGCCATCTGTAAGGGGGGATCCCCTTCGGATGTGTCCCACTCCTCCTCATGAGGCTGTTAATGCGGCACTGGGAGCTATCAAGGATACAATGGAAACTTACACAAGATGTGCAGACCCTACAGAGAGCGCGGCCCGGAAGGAGAGGCTCCGACAGGCTGAAAGTCAGGGAGTTTTGGACACTAATGCGCTACGAATGGCTAAGGCATCCCTAGCTCGAGCAGGAAGTAATGTGCTCCTCCTGGACTCTCCGGTGTTTGTATCTCCTGAGCGCACCCCCGTAGCTGAGAGATTGGGTTCTCTAATTGTTGCTCCTCTGTCCCATGAGCGTGTCCCAGTATCAGACAGGCTAGGCCCACTCAATGAAGAGACCCAAGACCAGGAATGCCGAACTCATACCCCAGAGGAGGGATCTCTGAACAGGATTCCAATTTCTGCACGGCTTGGACCTACTGGAGGAAACACTGAAGCTGAACAGACTAACCCAGAGGACCCTCCTTTACCTAAAAAGAGAATGCCGGGAAGGCCACCAGGTTCCAAAGGTGGAACTTCCAAAGCCCATGCTCTGGAGGCTAGCTCCCGCAAAAGGAAAGCCCAAACTGAGAAACCACCTACAGGAAGAAAGAAATCTGCAACGGAAGCTGTACGCCCGAGAAGAGTTACAAAAGCTACCAAAATCAGGAGAGGGACTCCTCGACCTTCCCGTACAACGGGAACTCCAACATCTTCAGAGAATGCCCCGATAGCAAACTTAATCCCACCGGCAGCTAGGAGACGGATGGATTTTCGGGCTCCGTCCAACCCCGTTCCTTAGCAACTCTGAGCTGGAACTGTCAGGGGTTGGGGAATCCCCGGACAGTTCGGAGACTGAAAGAGATTGTTCGGAAGTTCGATCCGGACATCATCTTTCTTATGGAAACAAAAAACCCTGATGTCGTAGTCCTTAAGAAGATGGAACAGCTGCGATACGACTTTCATCACCTCGTTTCTCCTACGGGACATGGGGCTGGCGGGCTAGGTTTATTTTGGAAACAAGGTCTCAACCTCCAAGTTATCGATTCAAACGCTCATGTAATTGATACGAGGATTGAATTTGAAGGAAAAGCTTTCTATTATTCTTTTGTTCATGGCAGTACAGACCGATCTCGAAGAAATATGCTTTGGGACCAACTTGTCACTAATTCCCTGGTTCGGGAAGAAGCATGGCTGGTGACCGGCGATTTTAACGATCTGCTGAGCAATGATGAAAAAGAAGGAGGCCCGGAGCGTTCCGAGGGCTCTTTTACAGACCTTCGTACTTTCTTCTCGGAAGGTGATTTATTTGATCTACAGCACTCGGGAGACCCACTCTCTTGGAGGGGAAAGCGGTGGGATCATCTTGTTCGGTGTCGACTAGACAGAGCAGTATCCAACACACTGTGGGCGGAACAGTTTCCCTCTGCTCGATGTCAATACTTGGAGGCAGATCTGACCTCAGATCACAAACCTCTGTTGGCTTTCTTTGATAATGGTGCTAGAAGAAGGCGGGGAATCTACCGGTATGATCGCCGCCTCTGTAAGAATGAGGAAGCCAAGAAAGTTATATCAGACTCTTGGAAAGGGAATCCTTTTGCATCTGTAAGCGAGAAGCTTGCCTCCACCCGAAGTGCGATATCAGCCTGGAATAAAACCCAACAAAGGAACAGCCAGAAGACTATAGACCAGAAGAAACACGAGCTTGATGCAGCGCTGGCGAGCCCAGCCAATGATACAGCCCTGATACAGGACATTGCCTCTAAGCTTAACGCTGCTTATCTTGCCGAGGAAGAATATTGGAAGCAGCGGAGCCGTTTGCTTTGGCTAAAGCTCGGGGATCGCAATACTGGCTACTTCCATGCCATCACCAAGTCAAGGAAGAGAGCAAATGCTTTCTCAGTTATCGAGGGAGAGGATGGGCAGATGGTGCATAAAGAAGAACAAATTGTACGGGTGATCGATTCTTACTTCCAGAACCTCTTTACTACTAGCCCGGGGGAGAGATCGGAAACAGTAAGACAAGCGCTCCACCCTATTGTTTCAGAGGCTGAGAATGCTATTCTCACTGCGATACCCTCTGCGGAAGAAATCCGAGCAGCAGCGTTTTCGATCAATGCGGACAAAGCCCCAGGCCCGGATGGATTTTCAGCTGGCTTCTTTCACACGCATTGGGGAGATCTAGGGCCAGACATCGTCTCAGAAGTACAGGAGTTCTTCAACGGGCAGTCATTACCGGATAGCATCAATGAGACTCATATCCGACTCATTCCGAAGATCACCAACCCGCAAAAGGTCTCGGATTACCGGCCCATCGCTTTGTGCAACGTCTACTACAAAATCTACTCCAAGCTTATTACCAAACGGTTACACCCCTTGATGGAGAAGCTTATCTCCGAGAACCAATCGGCCTTTGTGCCGGGTCGGGCAATAGGAGATAACGTGCTTATTACTCATGAGGTTTTGCACTACCTCAAAACATCAAAAGCGGAGCAACGTTGTGCGATGGCTGTCAAGACTGACATGAGCAAAGCGTATGATCGTCTCGAGTGGGACTTCATATCAGTGGTACTCTTACGGTTGGGTTTCCACCAAAGCTTCGTCGACTGCATCATGGACTGTATCTCGTCTGTTTCATACTCCTTCCTCATTAACGGCTTGCCTAGAGGGAAGGTAGTACCGAGCAGAGGCATCCGTCAAGGAGACCCTCTATCTCCCTACATATTTATTATGTGTAGTGAGGTCCTCTCGGGACTATGTAACAGGGCGCAAGTGGACGGTTCCCTCAAAGGGCTGCGAGTTGCAACATCGAGCCCTAGAATAAACCATCTCCTCTTTGCGGATGATACTATGTTTTTCCTTGAAACCACTAAAGGAAATTGTTCAGCCCTTCGGGAGATTCTGAATAAATATGAAGCAGCTTCGGGCCAGGCAATAAGCAAGGAAAAATCTGCAATCACGTTCTCTCGGAAAACTCCTACATCCTTGAAAGAGATGGTGAAGTCTGAGCTTCAAATTCAGAAAGAAGGAGGAACCGGGAAGTACTTAGGTCTGCCCGAACACTTTGGACGGAGGAAGCGAGATATGTTTGCATCTACGGTCGATCGGATTAAACAGAAAGCTCGGGGTTGGTCTACAAAATTCCTCTCCTCAGCCGGTAAACTAGTCATGCTCCAAAGTGTGCTCTCGGCAGTTCCCTCCTATTCTATGTCTTACTTTGCTTTGCCAGTATCGATTTGCAAGAGGATCCAATCAGCTGTCACTCGTTTTTGGTGGGATAAGAATGAGGGAGACAGGAAGATGGCGTGGGTGTCGTGGGATTCCATGGCTAAACCCAAAGCGATCGGTGGCCTCGGAGTGCGGGATTTCCAAACTTTCAACATTGCTCTGCTTGCAAAAACCGGATGGCGTCTACTTCAGAACCCGGATTGTCTTCTCAGCAGAGTACTCATGGGGAAGTATAGCCCCGATAACAACATTTTGCTCGCCACTGGAAGCTCGTCTATGTCCCACGGATGGCGAAGTATCTTGTTAGGGAGAGATTTACTGGTTCAGAATCTTGGTTGGCTGGTTGGGAATGGACAATCCATCCAGTTATGGCACGATCCCTGGTTAAATTCTCGACGCCAAGAGCGTATCATGGGCCCACCATCTGAGCAACTCCAACACCTTAAGGTGGCTGACCTTATGCTCCCTGAATCATGCGATTGGGATACTGCGAAACTGCAACTCATCGCTCCGGATTATGCAGACAGAATCCAACTCATTAAACCTAGTCAAACCGGGGCTCCGGACAAGATCATATGGCTGGGAACTAAGAATGGCGTGTATTCCACCAAATCAGGATATTATTCTGCTGTGGAAAGCGATTTAAATGGAAACACAGGGCTAAATGGAGTACCTTTTAATTGGAAGAAAAACGTATGGGAGCTTAGATGCGCACCGAAGATCAGAACCTTCGTGTGGAAGCTACTCAAGGGCGCACTCCCAGTTGGGGAGCGACTCACTGATAGACACATTCCAATTGATGCGCGATGCAAGAGATGTGGAGCCTCTGAATCTATTATTCACCTTTTCTTCCAATGCCCGTATGCTGTGAAAGTATGGCAGCTTGCCCCTTTTGCTACGGAAATGGATCTTAGCGGAATAATAGATTTAGCCGACTTCTGGCCAATGATTTGTTCCATCCAGTGCCTACCACCTGCGGGAATAACATCAAAACACCTAGCGACTTGGATTTTGTGGAGTTTATGGAAAGCGCGTAACAAATTTGTGTTTGAAAATTTCTCTCTTGCTCCAGAGGATTCTCTGTCCATGGCTTTAACTTTGGCTCGCGAATGGGAGGTAAAGCAGATCAAGGAACCTGTGGCAAGCTTGCCACGACCACGGTATCTCCCTCCGGCTCCTCCAAACTCCATTGTCATGAGATCGGATGCAGCTTGGTCACCCAATGGAACGGCGGCGGGGCTAGGATGGATTCTCCTCTCGCCCTCTGCTCACCGCGGGTATCACAGAAGAGTAACTTGCGTTGCCTCACCACTGATGGCTGAAGGTTTGGCTCTCCTCGAGGCGGTCACCTTAGGCGTTAGAGAAGGATTCAAAGCAATGGTCTTCGAAACCGACTCCTCACAGTTGGTCAAATCTCTGAACGAGAACAATTCTATTCCAGAGCTTTACGGTGTTGTCGCTGACATCTTATCCTTTGCTTCAGTTTTAGATTCTGTATCTTTTGTTTGGATTTTCCGTGAGAGGAATATGCAGGCTGATAGCCTTGCAAAGCTGGCACTAAATGTAGGTGACAATTTGGTTGTTGAAGAAGCCTTCATGGCTCCCAACTAACCCCTTTCAGTTTTAATTAAAATGAGTTTCAAAAAAAAAAAAAAAAAAAATGATATCAAGGACAAAAGGACCATGCATTTAAGCGGCCTTGAATGAAATTACTGATCAGATATTTAAGTAATTAAATAAAAAGTTTAATTGACGACAATATGGTCGGATGATCAAATTAATAGTGGAGGATGCATGTTTTCCGAAGAATAGTGACCTCACTTGATATCAAATTGTCCCATCATCTGCTCACACTTGTCTACAGATCGTGGACAATGTCCCGTTAGATATTATCATCAATAAAGTTTTCACACACTCAAGAAATGATCCTTTAACGATGACCTTTCTTTCAATCGAGTCTTTCAATAGTTCTTCAGATTTTGATACTTCTCTTTGTTGTTGTTTTGCTATGGAGAAGTTCCGGCCTTTCTTGTGGATCATCTTCTAAATGGAGACTCCGTTGTTGTCAGTGCAAAAGCTGAATTTAAGACGCTTAGCTTTCAGTTGATATCGGCGATCTAACAGTACGCTCATTTAATGTTTTAATCTGAATCTGTTGAAATAATTTGCAGTGATATTACAAGACTCAAGATTTACAGTTAACAGTTGAAATTTGAAAAAGCAGCCAATGAAATTGAAAAGAGATCCCAAAGCAGAAAGACAAAAAGAAAGAGACAGCCAAAGAACAACTTGGGAGTCCTTTGGACATAATCTCCATGTGTCATGTCCTTTCATTTTGAAAGAAAAACTCTTTACACCCCTCGTATATTGCAAGTACTTTTTTGCATCTTAGGCTCAGGCTCACTCTGTGGGCTCAAAGTGGGTCGCATTTAAGTAAAAGGAAAGTTCGTGTAAGCCTACTAATGCTTCTGGTCCCCATCCTGGTTCTGCTCCACCATCACAGACGCTTGTACAAAAAGAGAGAGTAAAAGACTTAAGTATGTGCCACAACAAGGCGCACTACTATTCATCCAGAGGGTCTTGAGTCTCATTAAACTTTATCAGAGCTTGACTCACTAAATTATCATGGTGCTAATATTTACTACAATAATTGACCAATCTGCTAATTTATTTTGTTTAAAACTATGCTATATATTTTAAATTGTGCCTGTTCAAAATTGAAAGTATACTTATTTTGGTTAAAATTTATTTTTTAAAAATTAAATAGAGTTACTAACTTATAAATACATATTTGACCTGGTAAAATATATGGATGGAAACGCTTAAATGACTCAAAGCCACACAATGGAATACAAGATCAACGGTGAGTTTCCTTAACTTAAATTTATTGAGCTTAAATTTCAAAATATTTGGTTAGAAAACGTTACCTAAATATAAACTTCCCTAAAAATAGCTTACTTACCTCCGGTATAAATCCCCTTGAACACCATCTATTTTTCTTCAGACCTGCAAGAAACAAAAAAAAAGTAACAAAACTACCAAACAAAAAGAAGAAAATAAACCCTTTCAGGTCTCAACTAAAAATGGAGATGAAGAAGATTGCCTGCGGAGTTCTTTTCGCTGCTGCTTCCATGACCGCCGTCATGGCAACAGAAGTTGGAGCTCCAGCACCAGGACCCGCCGCAAGCGGAGCCTCTGTAGCCGTACCGGCTCTTGGCTCTTTGGTTGGGGCTTCCCTTGTGTCTCTCTTCACCTACTACTTGAACTAAATTAAGCTTATACCAAAAAAAATTGATTTCTCTACCATGTCCGATTTTGAACGTGTTGTTTAGACAGGCAAAGTGAATAATACGGAAGACCTAATAATTTGATTATGATCAGACAAATTTTATGTAATGCTGATTAATAAAAATAAATAAATGTGTTCTTCTATTCCTTACTTCTTTTATGTTTCGTCTTTTCCATATATCTTCCTCATACCCTACTCAAAAACCATAACTTGATTGACTATTTTTATTAGGTAACAACACACTGGTCCTTATATTATTTATTAGAGCATAATTAATAGAGATTATTAAAAGTGGGATTCTCAGCGTAATTTAAGAACCAGTTCTTAACTCTAACAAAAAAAAAATGTTAAGAACCGGTTCTTACATACTTATATGCGTAAAACATCAGTCAAATTACAGCTGTATTAGTATAAAACTATTAATTGATTATGTTGAATTTAACATACGATAAAGCTTATAGCAAAACAGATGGCTGGATAAAAAACAATTCAATCACATTCACTCGTCAATCAACAAACAAATTAACCACAAAGTAGGGATTTGTACGGTTGGTGTACACAGTCTCACCTGTGATCTATAGCTTCTATCGACCACTTCATCTGAGAGATATGATACACGCGTCTTCGATAAAATAATCTGGGGGTGTGGACCATCTCATCCCGTTTGTACCACCGTGTGCGTGCTCACACCAGATTGTCATCTCTTTCCCCGACCACATCACCTATTACAACACACAAGTCTCTATGACTCTATGTTATATGATCTTTGCACTTCTGACTGCAACTCATCTTCTTATTTTCCATCTAATCTGGTTTGATCAAACTCTTCTCCACGAAGTCTAGGATTTCTCTACGATTTGCTTGCTCGAAAAGATTCCCTTAAGATGGTTTGGTGGAGAAAGAAAAACCAAGAAGTCAACGAGCGTCAGAGAATGTTTATGAAGAACGGTTCGTTACTACTTGAAGAGCTAATTGCGATTAGTGATGATGCTACATCAAATCCTATAAAACATTTCTCTGCTGATCAGCTCCTAGAAGCCACCAACGACTTCAGCCGCAGTAATCTTGTTTGCATCGATAGATTCCGTCATTACAAAGGCATGCTCGATGACCGTGTCGTGCTTATCAAGAAATGGGCTTATGGAGGATCAATCTTCTCTGAAAAGATACCGAGATTTAGCGGTTTCATCAATGGTTAGTGGTCACAAAAACTTCCTCAAACTGTTAGGATGCTGCCTAGAATTTTCTTACCAGTTCTAGTTAGCGAGTACGCAGAAGTAATAACTCGTAGCTTAAGAGGAGCTAGATGTCCTATTGATCCATCATTAACGTGGAGTATGAGAATCATTATAGCAAAGGAGATTGCAAACGCTTTATCTTACCTTCACACTGCGTTTTCAAGAACTCTGATTCACAAAGATATACAGACTTGTCAGATTTTCTTGAATGAGAATGGAACAGCAAAGTTGGGTGAGTTTTGCAACTGTGTTTTCATTCCAGAAGGCGAAACATATGTTCAAGATGATGTAGTGGAAGGGACATATGGGTTTCTTGACCCTAACTATGTGTCAAAAGGTTTGGTCACTGAGAAGACTGATGTGTATAGCTTTGGAGCGTTTATGTTTGTTCTTTTAACTGGAAGAATACCGCAACCGATCTTTTGGAAAAGAGAAGATCATTTGGTGGAAGATCCAGAATGTTTGTCTAGATTGGTCAAGCCCTGGAATGAAAGAACCACATAAAGAGTCACAGATGTAATGCAAATTCTCTAGCTAGAGTCTCTAGCTATTATTGAGAAATCATATATACCTTGAAGGACTAGAGTCTCTAGATAGCTTGGGAGATTTTTCTATCATATTGGACAGCAGTTTCCACTATTTTTCCTTATAAATTTTCGAAAAGCAGAGCATTCAGTTCTAAAAGAAAGCAAATTTCTCATGAGTAGTTGAGTACTAGGCCAATAATAAGGGCATGCACATAGACGCAAACAAAATGTCATTAAACAAGACGAAGGGAAAAAAAAGGAAAAGAAATGTAGATTCAGAGACGGGCTTCTAGAATGGTACTTCATATTTCCTTTTTTGTCTCAATAAATCAAACTTAGGGTTTGATTTTCCTTTCTTACTAGTCTCTACGTAACCCGACTCTCTCTAGGGCTTATAAAATACACCGCAGTGCACTAACAAGTCACATAAAGAAAATAAACCATAAAGATTGATCAAACGAAAACATGCGACGTTACAGAAAGAAAGCAAAGATTGATCATCAGACCAAACCAGACACGAAATTCATCAAGTCTCTAGGAAAGGGTGCGTACGGCTCCGTCGATCTCTTCAGTTACAAAAAAGACGATGGCACAACGTTCTACAACGCCGTGAAGACCTCCGACTCTGAGGATTACAACTCTATCGACAGAGAGTTTCGCGTCCTCACGAAACTCAGAGGATGTCCTGGAGTCGTGCAATCTTTTGGTGACTCTCTGCTTCAAGAAACCGATTCCGAGGGAAAGAAAGTGTACAAGATGGCCATAGAGTACGCAGCTGGTGGTAACCTAACCGAGTTCATCCGCGTGAACCGAAGATTATCGGATTCGGTTATCAAAGACTTCACTCGGATGATTCTACAAGGATTGGTTTCGGTTCATGGTCACGGTTATGTACATTGCGATCTTAAACCGGCGAATCTCCTTCTCTTCCCACGTTACGACCAAGAAACATGGTACTGTTCGTACGATTTAAAGATTTCTGATTACGGGTTGACGGTAAAGGCAGGAGAGGAGAGTGTATGTTGGGAGACCAGTTCCCCGTTTGTCGGAACGCCTCTCTACATGTCGCCAGAGTCGGTACGAGACGGTACCACCGTTGAGAAAACCCTAGATTTGTGGTCGTTAGGCTGCGTGGTTCTGGAGATGTACAACGGTAAGCACCCGTGGTCAGGGTCTGGTGTCGATGATATCAAGGCTCGTTTATTGGGTGGGAACGCACCGGAGATCCCAGAGACTGTGCCGTGTGATGCAAGGTTGTTTATGGAGACGTGTTTCGCAAGGGAACAGGGAGAGAGAGGAAGCGCTTCGGAGTTGTTGTTGCATCCGTTTTTGACCGGAGAGAGGAAGGTGACTGATGAAGCCGCCGGTGGAGTGATGAGGAGGGTAGGGTTGAGAATCAGAAAACCTCCGTCGAGGTTTGAAGATACAATTACAGCACATGGGCCGAAACAAAAGGCCCGTTTAAGAAAAGGCCCGCTATAAACTTATTGGTAAAATCACCAAAAGGAACTAGTTTAGGTCGACACTACAAGCTTACCAATGTATATTTCATATCAATAGAAATTGACATGAACTTAGGTATACCTGACTCATTTTCCACGCACGAGGCTTGTAATATTATAAAATTTTATTATAAAAGGTTACGTTTCCTTTTATTGAATTTTGTTTGTTTTAAAAAGAAAGAAAATTGACAAGAGGGCCGGAGACATATCACATAATGTAGAGAAGTTCCCCACATACATAGTTAAACCATCATCTGAAAAGATGCTTTCACTATATTATAATTGTTATATATATAGGAATATTCATAATGGTGGTCCATATAAAAGAAACAAGACCCATATCAGTTTCAGACAATAATGATAATCACAAACCCACCAAAGCGTTAGACCTTCCAAAAGCTTAAATAATTCGCATTTCACGTTTGTATGTAATTATACTATTATCGAAATCTCACATATATACACAAGTTTAGAGAGCCCATTGTCTTCATATGTTGCTGTCACTGCCTATGTATAGCTTACTCATTGAAACATGTTTTCTTCATTTCTCTTTTCTAATATACTACTTAATTCATATAATCTGTATCCCATTCTGTGACACGTTGTAAAATTAACGACAATATAATTTCAATAAATTTTATAGCTGTTGACAAAAAAATTTTGTTAAACAATAGCGGATGGAACATCAAACGTTGTCGCAGGGGTTATATAACAACAAGAATAAGAGAAGAGCTAGGTTATTATGTTTTCCATGCTGAATTCAAGATTTGGGTCAGTTGATTCTGATTTGTAGAGCATTATGGTTAATTTTGGACTCATTCGTTTGTTCATACAAAATTATACTATTTATTAGACAACTATTTATTTCTTGGTAAAATCACATAGAGTCGGTTCAACACAAAACTCATTTTCATTTATTATTAGTAAAAATGAACAAATACTCCTACGAAAATAAATCCTCTTCGTAATTGATCGTTGCGTTATTGTATATAAGAAATAAAAATGAGTTTGGTGAATTCGATGAAATGATGGAGAGTTAGTATTAGATTGTTTAACACTGAAAGAGACCAGTGAGCTCTCCATGTTGTTTTCAACTCCACTTGCATTTGTTCTGTAGCTATTAATTTCGGGATTCCTCTCATTCTTTAGTTCTGTTTTCTTCTACTTAAACTAAAATATCTTCCATCATGTATTTCCTATATTACTTTGAAGTTTGGTCCTTATTTTTAGCTAAACATTGTGAGGTCACATACAACGAAAAGGACAAGATATGCTTGTCCCTCAAATCTACTCTCTTTTTTCCATCTTCCATATATTTATGAATTATGATCTTTATTTATTGCTGGCCAAACACTTCACCAATTTTCTTTTTGAGAAAAAATAATATGTAAGAGTGTAGGAGTTGAATCCAAGAAATGGATGTTAAGGCAAGAAAGTGAGAGATATGGTCCCCTCAACAAAAGCCATTAAATCTCTGAGCATATGACTGTGACTTTAATGGCAAAGCAAAGAGGTTTGCATTTGCATGATTCAATGAAGCGTTGCTGTTAGGGTTTAGGAGGTTTGTGGGCTTTTAAGTGCATGTTTTTTGTAGGGTTCAAATGCCATTCATGGGACCCAAATACATTTTCTTAGATTTGTTTTATTTTTTTTGTTTCTAATGACTTTTTTTTTCTTTGATTGTTTTCTTACTCTATTAGTCAAGAATTGTATTCAATTGAAAGTTTAAATTATTTTTATCAAAATGATAAACTTATTTTTCTTTTGATTTTTTTTTGTAAAAAGAATCATGTGTTATTGAAATTATTATTTAATATACTACACTAAATTCACTGTTACAGACTTTTTGTGAATTTTAAGATTATTTAGTTATTTTAGAGTACTGTATTGGTGAAATTGTTTAGTTAAAAATAATATCCAAATTCCCCTTTGTAGATGATATTTTAGAGTGGTCTAACATAAATATAATAAATTACCTGAAATTTTATTAAAATCAAATAATTTCAAATTATAGATTTAATACAACCCCTATATGTTTTGTTTTCTCAAAGAGTTCCCTGTTTCATGAGTCCTAAAAATATTCTATTGATGGCACATAGTGGATAGTGATTAGGACTTATGAATCAACCGACTATTAGTAGGATCCAAGATTCTACATACATATATAGACTCCGATCTTCTTAGATACACATTTTCTTACAAAAATATATTCTTCGTTTTAGAATGTTTTTCCATTATTTAATATTACCAGAATCAGATTAGAAAAAACTTAAATATTCTTATCAATTTATAGTATTACACACACTTAAAGCCACTTATGATTTTCCAGGGATATTTCTTCTATATAATTTGAAAAATAAACCCCATGTTACAGGTTTCAACAGGATTTTTATTTGCGAAAATAAAGAGATGTGGACTCCTCATGTGAGGTCCAAAATCTGCAAAGTTATGTTTGTAAATTAATGTATTTTGGGACCAGTACTTCGCATGGACATTACCATAGTTGAATTTATTTCCGTTCTTACAATACGTTTGATTAGTCAGATATCACACACACGTTATGTGAATAAGTGAATTTATGTAAGAAAGTCACTCTAAACAATCTTTAGGGGAATCCGTCTGTGACAATTTAGAAAAAAAATAACACTTTTGTAAAATGATTACATCAGTCATTATAAACAAAACCAACTAAATAAACGAGTTTAAGTTAAACCATATAAGCCAAAATGAAAAATGTCTTAGTTTTATAATAATTTTCAGTTAGTAGATTAGATGTCGGAGGTGGGGATGTCTTGGTGCATATATCACACTTTATCATGTGCTCCTAATCAATTTCAAAATCAAATGACCGGATCCATTATCCATATGTATATAATAATGACATATAACAGAAATTAGCTAGCTATTAACATCTGATTTAAATTCTTGTTTGAGTTATGACAGTATATATATAGGTCGAAGAATGTTGTGAATCGGGATTGAGAAGTTCATCAATTGAGTTTTTTTTGTTTGTAAAAAGGTTCATCAATAGAATGCTATGAAACAATAAATAAAAAGAAAATATTATTTTAGAAGTAGGACTACGTAAGACGTGATTATAGTTTATGCTTATAAATATATCATAAGATATAAAAAGAACACATAATATATTGTGTTCTTGTTCTTGGATAATCGGGCATATCATTTTGTTTGTGCTATCCTACACTCATGAGATTAATATCAAGCGATATCAAAACATGTAACATGTTTTTAGAACGTCAACGTAAACGTAACAACATGATTAGATTAAATAGCTATATTTTGAAATGGATGATATTCCGGTTCTAGTTGAGAATTCAATTTAGTTTAGTCAATACGCTAATACAACTTAATTAACATTCCATACATACATCACCAAAAATATACAAAAGCGAACCAGGAAAAAATATGAAAACTAGTGGACTGAAGAGTGAATTATTGGTACAACGAATGGAATTTTGAGTGTGTAGAGTGTTTAACACCAAAAAAAAATTGGAGTGTATAAACGTGAAGGGAATATATAGTTCAAAATGAAGAAGACATGGACCGGATTTTGCCGGATGATCGTGTTGATAAGTTACATTCATTGATGAGAGGACGAGATCTCTACAAACAAAGATTCAATATTTGGTTTAATTATCTGGTGATGAGATGAACTAGTTGGTTATTAGCATCATTCAATGATCATATTTCAAGGACCACCCCCCTCTCTCTCTCTCTCTCCGTAAGATCATCTTTGCATTAGTGAGATAATAATCCAAGAATGTAAAATGCTGGTCCTTGAGAGAGAAGAGCTCTCTTTAATTAGGTCTATCTCCTCTCTGTCTATTAATTAGTCTGTTAGTAGTAAAATCCATGTACTTATACGTAGGCATAACTATAACCAAATAGGGTCCATGGTATAAAAGAGTACATACCTAACTTCACCTTGCTAATGATCTCTTACCTACAAACTCTCACTCTTTTTAGTTCAACCCATTACTCACCATGACCCCATTTCATCTCCTAACGATCAATTTGGTAAACTTTTTTGTCTTCTTTCAACAGTTTCAGGAATCACTTTTAAGAAACAGCTAACAGAAAAGGAGATAACTTTCAAAAAGGATAACTTATTGGAGTTTTAAGAGAAGGAAATGTGCGTGTGATTGGGTAGGGAGTACTATTTACACACATTATGTTACATACAATACCAAAGACACACGAGATATATTTGTATTCCTACTACATATCCATGGTTATCCACGTATCAGTGCCTACTGCCTAGTAAGCGACGATAAGTTTATATTTCTTTTTTTCTAACAACTTCGTTCATGTACTATGTATCAACAAAAAGTCACCTCTGTACATCAGTCGCATCTTTTGTTAGTTTTTGTTTTCTTAGCTATTTATTCGTGTTAAAACTAGAAAGTAATAAATTTAGAAATAAATGAAAAATTTCACTAGAACAAAGACTAAAGATATTCAAGATATATATTAAAAAATATTTCAAATTTTCCAAACAGAAAAAAAAAACAATGCGACCTAAATGTGAATTATTGCTTGGGTGTATAAAACGTAAAGTTCTAATACACACACGGGGGGGGGGGGGGGGGGCGTACAGTTTAATCACCTTAAAAAGAATTTTGGAACCTCTTTAAATTAATGCAAAACCACATCTCTCATCCTTCTGTCTCTGAAACAGACTCAAACTCACTCACTAGGTCACTCCTCTCTTTCTCTCTCTACTCCATGGAAGAAACCAATGGAAGAAGAGAAACTCACGATTTCATGAACGTCAACGTTGAATCCTTCTCTCAGCTTCCATTCATCCGCCGTACACCTCCCAAAGAAAAAGGCTCTATTATTCGTCTCTTCGGCCAAGAGCTCGTCGGAGATAACTCCTCCGTTACTGCTCAACAAGAGGAGGACACTTCTGAAACAACAACAACCAAGATAAACGAGAGCTCAGAGAATGTCAAGGACAAAGACAGCAGCAATAACAGGAGATTCGAGTGTCACTTTTGTTTCAGAAACTTCCCGACTTCTCAAGCCCTAGGTGGACACCAAAACGCTCACAAACGCGAACGCCAACACGCCAAACGTGGTTCTATGCCGTCATACCTTCATCAGGCTGGCTCTCACCACGTCTACGGCTTCCTCAACAACCACCACCACCGTCACTATCCCTCGTGGACGCCGGACGCTAGATTCTACGGTGGTGGAGGAGTACAACAAACGCCGTCGTATTACTCACGCACTCTCCCTCCTCCTCCTCCGGCTTCTTCTAACACACCGACGATCCATGGAAGTCCTTTGAGTTTGTGGCGTGTACCGCCTTCCACGTCAGCAAATCATAGCGTTTACTCAGCTACACCAGCTTTAGCGTTTAGGACGCATGACCAGGAGATCAGTAAGGAGCCGCATTGGCCTTACAGGTTGATGAAACCTAATGTGGAAGATCATGTGAGTCTCGATCTTCATCTTTGACACTTACTTTTTTGGTGTCCATCATTTTAACTTAGCCGTGGTGAGACCAATGTTGGGAAAAACGACGAGGTATTCATGTTTTGTAAGGAGAACCGGCATGATGTGTAGATCTTGAAACTTCAGATTTTGATTTTATATTATATAATAAAGAATAATTTGTGATTTAAGTTAGAAAAAAAATGTTCAATCATTCATTTCTGAGTTCTGTTATGGCGTCAAGATTCTAAACTTGTAGATATAGAGGAACATTAAATTAATGGCCATGGAAGTCATACATGACTACATACGTACGTACTTTCTCTGTTGTTGCAGTCAAGAAAATTGAAGGCTTGATCTATGTCTCATTAACTCAAATTGTATGTCTTTTAAATCATGAAAACCCACAAATCTCTCTAGTTCCAAATGTTTTTTTTTTTGACGAAACTCTAGTTCCAAATGTTTATAATTAATTTTTTAATAAAACGGTCTTTTACCGAACCAAGAGCCAAAGAAGAAAGCTATTGATGTTGATGATGATGATGATTCGGTGACTGTGGGGATCACTGAATAAAATGGACTAGACAAAAGGGGCAGAAAGAAAGAGAGTTGGGAAGTGAAAGTGGTCCATATGATTACAAATGTAGAGTTAATCAAAGAGAGCTTTCATATCTATCTCAAACACACTCAAAGCTTTCAAAACCTTATTCGGGCAACTCAAAGAGAATCATCAACCAAACTGTGTACCAAGCGTTTACTTGTTCATCTCTACGCATACACCATAATCAATATAATGAACTTGAAAAAAGCTTTAGAATCCGGCTCTCTTTTGTTTTTTTAATAAACTATGGTCAGTTCCAGAAAGAAAAAAAAACACATTTAGTGGTATAAAGTAGATTGTTTATCACACTGTCTTCTGACTAACTGCACGAATAGCCGAATCGTATGTGATTGGAGAACCATGTATACTATCTAAACCGAATACTAAACCCAAACTAACCAAATAACATCAACTTATATGTTTACGCTGTATCCCAAGCTGTTATCCCTTATTATTATGCTACCACTACTTGGTTCTGCCACTCATGCCCACGTTTCTTGCTAATTGCCTCCAAGAGAGGGGAGAGTTTTGATAGAAGCCCATAATGCCTTTAAAATAAAAGGCCTACAAGAATGATAATTATTAATGGTATCTATAAGAAGAACGATATCAATCCTCGTACCTAACATGTGTTACAATAATCAAAACATTAAAGAGAACAGTAGCTACGACTTTTACGTAAACCAAACCATTCAAAAGCTTGACTTTTCTAGTTTTGGCATGACTTCAATCAAAGAGATATGTGGCATTTCCTTCACCATATATCTACCATAATTCATTTTTCCAACAACTCATGATGGTTATAGATATATTACGCATTTCAGTACCAAAGCTTTATAACTACAAACTGTGGTACATCTTAAACCAAAGCTAACTGATATACATAAAGCTTAATAGCAACTAATCTCACTCGACCAAGTCTACGACTAAAGGCTATGAAAACTGAAAAGGGTAATAATCACAAAAAGACAACTTTAGACATTCTCGACTCTTGAGGCAATAATGCAGTTTAATTAGAAGTCTAGTAGATACAACAACTGTGATTGAACAGAAGACACTTGTCCTTGGTACTTTTCTCTAGTTAATTATGTCATGTAACGTTGTAGCATGCATGATTGGTATACTATCTAACTACAGTAACCTACTGAGTTGCGTCAAAAAGAAAAATAAATTAAAAACTAATTAACTAACATTATACCACAAATCCTGAAGTCTAATTAATCAGATTATTGTGATAGGGAAGGACAACACACACGGTGGAAACTCAACCCGTCATAAGTTGTTTTCAGACAAGTCTTATGGGAACATAAAAACAAATAAAAAGACAAGTGTGCTCGTAGAGACAGTTGTTTGGATAACAAAGCTGCAGACACTAAACCAGAGAACACAGTACATCTGAGAATTACGTGATGGTTTTATCAAATTATGGAAAATTTTAAGGATATGGTGGTGTACATGTCAAAGAGTTAACATCAAGAGCAGCTAGAAAAGGACCCCACTAAAATTAATGCAATGTAGAAGGAAGCATGTGATGAACAACATGATAAAAGAAGCACATAATAAAGACGTGTGAAGAGCATACACACACATTATATAACCATAGGACCACTTTTCTCTGCTCTCTTGTCTCTCTTTTTTTAATAAATTAGATTTGTTAAAAGGACTAGTGGAAGTTAAGGAACATCGGCCCACAACCCTAGGAAAATTGCAACTTGAGGATGATAGTTCGAACGGTACACATCTCAAACCACTTTCAAATTAAAACTCAAATCCGATGCACATAACGATGCAACCTTCCAAAATGGTGGTCTTGTTTTGGTAACCTAAGCTACATAAAGTTCCACCGACACTGAGACCATGTGTTTAATTTATCCTTCAGAGTTCAGACTCTTTGGTTTCTTATATTATACTAATTTTCAACAAGAACCTTTCAGATGATGTTATGTCAGGATTAAGGACAAACATATCATAACAAAAGTTGGATTCACATGTGAAAGGTAGCCACTAAGAAGTAAGAATACATGGTTCTTATTGTTGGAGGCGAGTTTCAACCCACTTTAAAAGAAACACATCCATAGTGTTAACAACCTCACTACTACAAGTTTTACATGCACCTAACATAACAGCCAAGATGGGTACTTTCCAGTGCATCAACTGAAATTGCCCAAATATTCAAAATGGGCCTTATGGGCTTTCTTATTTCGGCCCAAACAAAGACTATGTCATCGTCTTCCAAGTCGAGATGATGCCCTACAAAGTCTTCTCTCTATGCTATCTATCTACATCTTCTCTCGATTCAGTACAGAAGCTGCAGTTATCAATGCATTCCCTTTCGTATCCATCTTCTTCTTCAACCCTTATACCTTCTCTGTCTGTCTTCAATTCTTCGAAACCAAAGAAGCTAACTCGTCTTCAAAGTCACTACCTTTCTCCTAAGCCTAAGCTTCTTTCGTTCTCCACTAAACAGTCTGATGTCTCTCGTCACATAGCGTTTTCCGTTTCCTCTTCTTCCCCACCAGAGGAAACAGTCTCAATGGTCGATTTCCATGAGAAAGATTGGTCCTTTCTCGAATCCATGGAAACCGAACAGAACCAGAAGCTCGAAAAGATCATCAAGGCTGGAGAAGTAACAGAGTCTTCCAGGGTTTTGGTTTCTATCAGCTCAGAAGGGTTCGTTGATCGTCTGGTGGAATCTTCACCTTCCCAGCTCTTGCTTATAGTCCACGACTCTCTTTTCGTGTTAGCCTGTGTCAAAGAAAAATACGACAAAGTCAAGTGTTGGCAGGGAGAGTTGATCTATGTTCCAGAGAAATGGTCTCCCATAGATGTCGTGTTTCTCTACTTTCTTCCAGCTCTGCCTTTCGGTCTGGACGAGGTGTTCAAGACACTGTCTCAATGTTGTTCCTCAGGTAAGAATGTTCTGACCACGTCTTCATTCTTTCTAGTTTGGTTTCTAACACAGTCTGGTCCTAACAGGTGCACGAGTAGTGATCAGTCACCCGCAAGGTAGAGAAGGTTTAAAGCAGCAAAGGAAGGAGTTTTCAGATGTGATCGTCTCTGATTTACCTGATGACTTCACCTTAAGGAGTGTTGCTAAGAAGCATTCGTTTGAGTTAACTCAGTTTGTTGATGAACAAGGACTTTACCTTGCTGTTCTAAAGTTCTCCAAGCAATAGATTATGTCCGTGTCACAGATTTTTCCTGTTCTTGTTTTGTAATGAATTATTTAAACCGGAACCTTCGAAACGAAAAAGAAAAAACTCTTGCAGAGATCTTTACATGAAATGAAATAACAAGGATTGCAATCCTCCATTAACACCAAACAGTCTGAAAATCAACTGTATAAATCTTTTCCAGTAAACAGTATATAAAAAAAAACCTTTTAGAAGATAGAAAACCTCAAGATGTTACTTTTGGCAAACAAGTTGTACTCTTCACCTAGTGTGCTCTCTTTCTTCTTCTTATTATTGTCACCAAAGACATGATCTCCTGACAACTTCAAGGAGAAGTCCCCCAACATCCCATCTTTGGAATGAGCAGGATTCGACTTACTTCCAGTAGACAGACCAACTGGCCCACTGAAGTGGAACAAGGAGAAGTCTTCGCCACTATCAGTTTCCGGACCTCTGCTGCTTGGAGTTTCCACTGGATAAACTTTGTTTATCTTCTTTTCATCGGCTGCTCTGTTTTCCAATGGTTCAAGAGTTTGAACTTGGTCCACGAACGGATAATAAACTGGAGCTGGCCCGGAGTTGAAGAAAGGGGTTGCTGAATGGTTCAATGGAGTCCCATACTGGACGCATAACGGGGACTCTCCACTCAGACTGTATCCAAGAGGACCTGTGTATACATAATGATTAGGATGAGGGAATGGCATCAATCCATTGGCTGGAGCTCCAGACCAAGAGACTGGAGCTTGATGGTAGTAACCCATTGTTGAAGGAGCCTGGAAGAGAGGCAAAGGTATACTCTGGTTAACCATTTGGGGAAACATCATGCTTTGTGGCTGGGACAGGTAGGAACCAGTAATAACACTGGGTACCGTATTGTCCATGCTTTGGCTAAGAACCGTACAAGGAGTTCCCGTTAATTTGCTTTCCCCGTTTTCAGCTGGATGATTAGACATTTTCTTAAGGTCTCTTTCATCAATACTCTTCTCTGTCTCTTTCTCTATCATCTTCTCTTGACAATCCTGCATATGGTTTTCAACGTCAACTAGATTCTCTCTTCCTTCAACGTGCTGACTGGCATCTTCCAAGTCAGACATTGGGGAGGATTCAGTGTTTCCGCTATTTGAAGACGCTGTATTGCTATCTCCTTCACTGAGACATGAAGAGCAATTATCTGAACTGGAGCTTCTACTCATCATCGGATCTTTGGAGTACATGCCATCATTTTCCGATGTTATGTGAACTTCCATCTTCTTGTCTTCTTCGGTTGGATTAATATAATTACCAGACACATTGCTGCAATCACTAAGATTGGCATTACCCGACTGTTCTGTAGCCTTGTATCGAGACTGTGCCTCAGCTGACTCCACAGTGGAACTAACCTCTCCTGCCTTAAATGTTGAACATGTAACTGGTGGTGTGTCAGAGTGTGAGCTGTTTTGCGGATGCTTCAGCTGCATGGATTCTCTCACATTTAGATCAGAATCTGATTTATATATTGTTTTGCGTTCTGGCATACCTCTAGTTGCAGATATATTAGATTCTGCCTTTACCCAGTAACTGCAAGAACGGTCACCGTACCTCTCACCATTCCTGTTGCCTGAACGCTGAAAACCCTGATGAGACCTAATACTGTTTGGTCTACCACCAGCCTTCGAAGCTTTCACCCTCATATTTTTATTTGACCCGTTTAGATGTCTTGATGGAAGTTCTAAGCTATCGTTACAGTATCTTGACTCAGCAATATGGACAAAAGAAGCATTCTCCGGATATCTATCTGTATCTGACCACCTTAAAGCATGATCAGGCCGATGTTCTTTCCTTATGCTTTCTGTCTGCTGAGCAGGTCTTGAGCTATCATTTGTACAGCACACATTTTCATGATCTCTATCGGCGATATCATAATAGTGAGTATCCGCTGTTGGAGTAATACAACCATCCAAACAATCTCCATCTTGATCATCAGGAGTACCAAGTGGGGACAATTCTACATCTCCAGTTTCAATTCCTGAGTCCTCGCAGTGTATAGTATTGTTTGATTCCTCCTCAAGATTCACAGAGACTTCTTCTGCTAGTTTTTCTCCTTCTTTATCAATAAACTTTGGATCCTTCTGCTCTTTTTCTCGTTCTTTTTCCTTCAGCCTCTCTTTTTTACGAAGTTTTTTCTCCCTTTCTTTTGTTCTTTTCCGCTCTTTTCGCTCCTCTTCTTCACGCTTTTCTTTTTCTTCTTCCTCAAGAAGCTTCGTCTGCAAGTGTTAAGATGATGGAGTTGTTAGACAGAAAAAGGGTATTATGTCTTCTTAAATTGCATAGATTGTCAAGAATTCAATCAAGATAGCAAACAAACCTGCTTCTCTAAGGTGGTAATTTCCTTGCAGGCAACATGAACACGTTGCTCCAATAGTTTCGATGAAAGGCAGACAAATATACTGTGAGCATTTTGACGGGCTGTACCATCCCTAAATGCCTTTTCAACCTATGGTAGTATCATGGAGAGAAATGAATACACCTAAAACAAAGCACAAAACAAAAAAAGATGGAAAGTGAACTTAGAGGAATCTATAACAAACCTGCTCCTTGAAAATAACCGTTGCAGCATCTAGAAGAAACTCTCGAGCAAGTTCTGGACTCTTAGCGTGCTTTTGTGGTCGGAAGCACTCACCATCAAGCTCATTCCCATCTTTGTCTACTTCACTCTTAGATATTATTGTAAATACAGTGACAACATTTTAGCAAGGAGATATCATATCTGTAAATATCTGAAGGTTATCAGTCAAAAAGCTGTGGATCATCAATTTACCTCTTCTTCCTCAATTTCTTCGGCATGCTCAAAAAACATTCGGATGCATTTCCCACTTCTAATTGAAACAAAGCCATCCCCAACCACAAGCCTTGAATGAACGCATTGTTGGCATCCAAGTGCATGGGCTTTGACTGATATCTCGGAGGCGCGGCCTTTTTTTTTAAATGCCCTAAGAGTAATGTAGCATTCTTTTAATCCATGAAGATCTAGGCCATTGACTTGGGCACTCCTATTACTGCCTACTCGTCTGAAATCGAGGATATCAGATTCTCCTTTTTCAGTTCCAATAGCCCATTCGAACTGATAATATCCAGCACTCTCTGTAAAATACTGACTCCAGTCTGCTCTAACGGAATCAATTCCCACCTGAGATATTACAATTACACTTCTCATTCTACATATAAGCTTCTCAGGTTTACAGGTAAATCTACTCTTGTAGTATAGAGTATAGGAAGCCGCACAAAGGAAAGGTTAAGAAAGATAAAAAAACCTGATATTGAAAGGCTGTATCCGCAACGCAAAACCATTCGGTACACTGTGGTTTAATTTGCATTCGTTTAAGTTCCTTGAGTGCTTTAAACTCTCGGATAACATTTTTTCTGCAGTCTCTACAGAACTTCTTGCGGTCAAATCTGTAGTTTGAAAGAGTCAACATGTTACTGAGGAAAGGAGAAAAAAAAAAGAAACAAGACCATGAAAAGAAAGATAAGAGAACATAACAACTAAGTAATACATGCAATCACTTGATTTAGCACATCATGGTTGAAATGACTCCATCCCTAACAAATATTCAATTTAAAATACTCATGTTCTAAGAGTTTACAATACACCCTAACTGGAGAAAGCAGACCATAGCTAAACACCTTGTGGACTGAACTTGTGACAGAAGAACATCCAGAAAAAAGGTTCAAAATCAACAAATAAAAAAAAAAACCTGGAAGTTAGCCTTCCAATGAAATCCTCTTCTTTCATAGTGAAAAGTGACTGCCGGCTTTCGTCTTCTAAAGCAGAATAAAATTCAGCTAAGGTATCACAAGAGAGCCATCTGGTATGCAAAGCACAAGCTTCTCTAGTTCCATGACCTTTACCATAACCAGACATCCCTTGACTTATCCAAACCCTTCCATCCCCACCACAAGCATCAGGATAAAGCAACTCACGTTCCCTCTCCCTAGCAAGCGCACTTTCAAACACCTGCAACAACCACCAATACATTAGCTTATTGCCCAACAGGGAAACCTTGGATTGGTATTAAAAACTTACAGTTTGCAACACTTTGAAAGATTTTGGAAACAAATAGCAGTCAAGAAGCGTGAGTGATTCATCCCGCGTGGCAGTGAGGCCTCCCCATTGATGAGCATCGGGGTCTTGCAATGCGTTACTGCTGACAGCTGAGTTGCTGTTTTGATCTTTCGACCCTCCTCTCTGCTGCTGCTGCTGAGATGATGAGACAATCATCAAGAAGCATTCGAGAAGCAGGCCATTGCATCTAGAACAGCACATGTTCTTGCGCGCCTTCTCAAACAGAGCTTGCCTGTCTATCCTCAGAAGCTTTTGCTTAGCTTTTGGAGACAACTCACTCCAAAACTGCATTCATAAGAATTCAAAACAAAACAAAAAAAGATATTTAACAATTAAAAAAAACATCTGTACCCCAAATATTTAATCAAAAGCTTTATTAAATCTGCTATAAACCCTAAAATCTCAAAGCCGGCCCTGAAATGATCCAATCCCAAATAAGAGAATAGATGAAAGGACCTTGTGGAGCTGAATGCAGCTGACACCATCAACGTCACTTGACCAAAACCAAGAAGAAGAGGAGTGATCATCATCCTTGTGTGCCATCATTTCTCTCTAACACTCGTCTCCGTCAGTATTCACCAACAACCAATGATCCCCATAGCGCAGACTACTAAATGACTCAAAAGCGAATTATCAATCGTAGGAATGAATTGATTGGGGTGAATCCTGATAAACTCCAATTACGATGTTTCCTTCGGATTGAGATCTCTTCTGATGGAGGGAATCGAATCGAATCAAAAATTGGATTGAATCGGGAAAGAGACGCGAGGAAGGCGATTACGATGAGATTCGCAGGCAGATATATACATTTAGGCAAAAGACGCGTGAGGGGGAGGGGAGTTGCTGGCTGATTAAGAGGGTTTAGAAAAATGTTTGATAAAATGACCTAATTATATGCAAAGATATCTAACTTACATGGTGATCCTATGCTGGAGAGTCAGAGAGGCTTTGGCATTCGGTTTCAGGCTCTTGATTCTTTTGGTTTTTGGTTTTTGGATTCTAAAGATATATAAACCATTCGATTAGCTATGAAAATCAATTCATATCATGTTTGGTTCTTTTGATTTTCGGGTCGATTCGGGTTACAATTATAAGAATCGACCAATATTCTATGATTTTTTTTGTTCTAATTTGTTTACAGTTCGGATCCAGTTTTTCGGTTAATTTGGATAGTTTGGAATAAAAACAGATTTTTTGGAAGTTTTTAGATTTAAAAAATTGGGTAATTCGAATATATTTTAATATTTTTTAAAAAATCAGATAATTTGATTCTTTATGATAATTTGGATAATTTAAAATATTTTAGATAAAAAAAATTCGATTATTTTGATTTTTTTTGGTAATTCGGTGTATAAATAATATATTTAGAATATTTAGTATTTTGATATTAAATATAATTAATTGTTTTAAGTATATAAATTGTATTTCAGATATTTGAATATTCATTTGATTCTTGGTTCTCGGTTCAGTTAAAAATTTTCGGTTATAGAAATATAGAAATTGCTTACTTATTTTTGAACTTCAATATTTTTTTTTGGATTCGATTTTTTCGGCTCGGTGTCGTCTCTGATTCCACCTTGGAAAATGGTGATAAGAAGCTTTCACTCGAGTTTAACCCAGTTTGTTGATGAACAAGAACTTTGCCTTGTTGTTTCAAGTTCTCCAAACAATAGATTATGTCAAGTGAAATATCTAAAATAGATCGTCTTCTGTATTGAGGATATTCAGCTCATGATTTTTTTGTAATAAGATGCACGAATTATTCATTTCAGAACCTTTGAAAAGCAAAAAAAAACCAAAAAAAGGCAAGAAAACTATTGCAGAGATCTTCACATGAAATCAAATAACCACCAAACAATCCAAACAAGTTGTATAAACCTTTTCCAATAAAGGGTATAAACCTTTTAGAAGATAGAAAACCTCAAGCTGTTGTTACTTTCCGCAAACAAGTTGTACTCTTCACCTACTGTCCTCTCTTTCTTCTTCTGAGCAGAGTCACCGAAAACATGATTTCCTGAGAACTGCAACGAGAAGTCCCCCAAAGTGGGACAACGAGAAGGAGCAGTTGTAGACAGAGCAACTGGCCCACCAAAGTGGAACAAGGAGAAGTTTTCGCCACTATCAGTTTCCAGACCTCTGCTGCTTGGAGTTTTCACTGGAGAGATTCTGTTTGTTTTCCTTTCATCTGCTGCCTCCTTCAGATAACTGTTCTCCAGTGGGTCAAGAGTTTGAACTTGCTCAGCGGTGCTCATTGTGTTGATTTCAGCAAACGGATGAAAAACTGGAGCTGGCCCGGAGTTGAAGAAAGGGGTTGCTGAATGGTTTAGTGGGGTCCCATACTGGACACATAACGGGGACTCTCCACTCAGACTGTATCCAAGTGGACCTGCGTACACATAATGGTTAGGATGAGGGAAGGGCATCAATCCATTGGCTGGAGCTGCAGACCAAGAGACTGGAGCTTGATGGTAGTAACCCATTGTTGAAGGACCCTGGAAGACAGGCAACGGTATACTCTGGTTAAGCATTTGGGGAAACATCATGCTTTGTGGCTGGGACAGGTAGGAACCAGTAATAACACTGGGTACCGTGTTGTCCATGCTTTGGCTAAGAACCGTAGGAGGAGTTTCTGATAATTTACTTTCCTCGTTTTCAGCTGGATGGTTGGAAATTTTCTTAATCCTTAAAAGGTCTCTTTCATCAATACCCTTCTCTGTCTCTTTCTCTGTCATCTTCTCGTGACAGTCATGCATATTGTTGTCATTGCCCACTAGTTTCTCTTCCAAGTCAGACATCGGAGAGGATCCAGAGTTTCCGCTGTTTGAAGACACTGTATTGCTATCTCCTTCACTGAGACATGAGGAGCAATTATCTGAACTGGAGCTTCTACTCATCATTGGATCTTTGGAGTACATGCCATCATTCTTCGATGTTATGTGAACTTCCATCTTCTTGTCTTCCTCAGTTGAATTTATATAATTACCAGACACATTGCTGCAATCACTAAGATTGGCGTTACCCAACTGTTCTGTAGCCTTGTATCGAGACTGTGCCTCGGCTGACTCCACAGTGGAACTAACCTCTCCTGCCTTAAATGTTGAACATGTAACTGGTGGTGTGTCAGAGTGTGAGCTGTTTCGCGGATGCTTCAGCTGCATGGAGTCCAAAACCTTTCTCACAGTTACTGGCATGCCTCTGGTTGCAGATATATTAGATTCTGCCTTTTCCCAGTGTCCATTAAGGGGTTTGTAACTGCAAGAATGGTCATCGTACCTCACACCATTCCTGTTATCTGAACACTGAAACACCTGATGAGACCTAATGCTGTTTGGTCTACCACCAGCCTTCAAAGATTTCACCCTCAGATTTTTATTTGACCCATTAATACGTCTTGACGAAGGTTCTAAGCTATCATTACAGTATTTTGCCTCATCCTCCAGATATGTACATTTATCTGACCACCCATTTTCATGATCTATGATCTCTCTATCAGTACTATCAGAACAGTGGGTTTCCGCTGTTGAAGTAATGCAACTATCCAAGCACTCTCCATCTTGATCATCAGGATAACGAGCTGGAGACAATTCTATATTTCCAGTTTCAGTTCCTGAGTCCTCGCAGTTCATGGTATTGTTTGATTCCTCATCAAGATTCATACAGACTTCTTCTCCTTCTTTATCAATAAACTTTGGATTCTTCTGCTCCTTTTCTCGTTCTTTTTCCTTCAACCTCTCTTTTTTACGAAGTTTTTTCTCCCTTTCTTTTGTTCTTTTCCGCTCTTTTCGCTCCTCTTCTTCACGCTTTTCTTTTTCTTCTTCCTCAAGAAGCTTCGTCTGCAAGTGTTAAGATGATGGAGTTGTTGGGCAGAGAATGGGTAAAATGTCTACTAAAACTGCATAGAATATCAAAAGGTTAGCAAACAAACCTGCTTCTCTAAGGTGATAATTTCCTTGCAGGCAACATGAACACGTTGCTCTAATAGTTTCGATGAAAGGCAGATAAATATACTGTGAGCATTTTGACGGGCTGTACCATCCCTAAATGCCTTTTCAACCTAAGATAGTATCATGGAGAGAAATGAATACACCTAAAACAAAGCACAAAACAAAAATAGATGGAAAGTGAACTTAGAGGAATCTATAACAAACCTGCTCCTTGAAAATAACCATTGCAGCATCTAGAAGAAACTCTCGGGCAAGTTCTGGACTCTTAGCGTGCTTTTGTGGACGGAAGCACTCACCATCAAGCTCATTCCCATCTTTGTCCATCGCGACTTCATTCTTATATATTATTAGAAATACAATGACAACACTTTAGCAATGAGATATCATATCTGCAAAGTTAAATATCTGAAGGTTATCAGTCAAAAAGCTGTGAATCTTCAGTTTACCTCTTCTTCCTCAACCTCTTCGGCATGCTCAAAAAACATTCGGATGCATTTCCCTCTTTTAATTGAAACAAGTCCATCCCCAACCACAAGCCTAGAATGAACGCATTGTTGGCATCCCAATGCATGGGCTTTGACTGATATCTCGGAGGAGCGGCCATTTTTCTTAAATGCCCTAAGAGTAATGTAGCATTCTTTTAATCCATGAAGGTCTAGGCCACAGACTTGGGCACTCCTATTACTGCCTACTCTTTTGAACTCGAGGATATCAGATTCGCCCTTTTCAGTTCCAATAGCCCACTCGAACTGATGATATCCAGCATTCTCTGTAAAATACTGACTCCAGTCTGCTCTAACGGAATCAATGCCCACCTGAGGATAATACAATTACACTTCTCATTCTACTTGCAACATAAACCTCTCAGGTTCTCCGGTAAATCTACTCTTGCAGCACAAGATCCGCAAAGAAGAAAAGGATAAGAAAGGTAAAAGACCTGATACTGAAAGGCTGTATCCGCAACACAGAACCATTCGGTACATTGCGGTTTCCTTTGCATTCGTTTAAGTTCCTTGAGCGATTTAAACTCTCGGATAACATTTTTTCTGCAGTCTCTACAAAACTTCTTGCAGTCGAACCTGTAGGTTGAAAGGTCAACATGTTACTGAGGAAAGGAAAAGAAAAGAAGCATAAGAGAATACAAACAACTCAGTAATGCATGCAATCATCTTGATACACCCAAACTGGAGAAACCAGATCGTATCCAAACACATTCTGAACCGAACTTGTGACAACATAAGAACATCCAAAAAGGTTTCAAAATGAAAAAAAAAACCTGGAGGTTAGTCTATCAATGAAATCCTCTTCTTTCATAGTGAACAGTGACTGTCGGCTCTGGTCTTCTAGCGCAGACCAAAAATCAACCAAAGTATCACAAGAGAGCCATGTGGTATGCAAAGCACAAGATTCTCTCGTTCCATGACCTTTACCATAACCAGACATCCCTTGACTTATCCAAACCCTTCCATCACCACCACAAGCATCAGGATAAAGCAACTCACGCTCCCTCTCTCTAGCACGTGCACTTTCAAACACCTGCAACAACCAACACACACATTAAAAAAAAACTGAACCAACCATGGGAAACCTCGGATTGAATTAAAAAAAAACTTACAGTTTGTAGCACTTTGAAAGATTTAGCATACAAATAGCAATCAAGAAGCGTGAGAGATCCATCCCTCCCCGCGGTGAGGCCTCCCCATTGACTCACAACAGCTGAGCTGTTACAGAAACTATGGGACAGAAAGGTTCGATCATCTTTGGATCCATTCCGTGGCAAGGAGGACTTGTTGCCATGAGAAACAATCTGCAAGAAGCATTCCACAAGGAGGGAGCTGCATCTAGAGCAGCACATGTTCTTGCGAGCCTGCTCAAACAGCGCCTGCCTATCGATCCTGAGAAGCTCCTCCCTAGCTTTCGGTGACAGCTCACTCCAGAACTGTGTGTATACAAATTAAAAATCATATTCGATTTTCTCATCTTAAATCAAAAAAAAATAACCGACACTCGAGGAATAGAGGAGGAGACCTTGTGCAACTGAATGTAGCTGAGTCCATCGACGTCACTGGACCAAAACCCGGAAGAGGAGTGATCATCACCCTTGCGTGCTAAACCCAGCATCTAAAGCGAATTTAGCCGAATCGAATTTTGAATCGAATCGGGGGGAGAGGGAGACAATCGATCGAGATCTCTATCGTATGATACTGAATTGGGGGATGAATAAATCCTCCGGATTGAGATCTCTTTCTCCGATGGAAGGGAATCGAATCAGAATTGGATTGAATCGGGGGGAGAAGGAGACGCGACGAAGACGATGACGATGACGATGAGATTCGCGGAGCTAAATATAATCTTAGAGAGAGAGAGAGAGAGAGAGAGAGAGAGTTGCTGGTTGCGAAAGAGGGTTTAGAAATGACTAAATAACCTAAAAATATGCCAAGAGATCTATCGAAATGTACTTTTTTTCCTCTGTTACAGAGAGTAACAGACTTTTTCTCTCACACATTTGGGGTAATTTAATAATATTATTTAAACCTTTTCAAATCCACTTTATGGTAACATATTAAAATCAAAAGAAAACATGATTGTTTTCATTTATGTTGCTGCCTTTTTGCTATTCGTTGATTTTTAATGTTATATTTGTAAATTTAAGTCAATGCATTAAATTTTGTACGATCCACATAAAATTTATTGTCGACAAGACCAAATATTGTCATTTTTAATGAAAATATATTATATGTTAAAAATAGTCTCGAAAAATATATTTGTAAGCCTATTGGGCTAATGTTTATGGATTAATAAAAATCCAGAAGTTGACAAAAAAAAGTCTCGAAAATATACACTAGATTAAAATAGTCTCAGACATTATCTTTAGTTTATATCAACAATAAATTTATTATTATTTCTTGCATTACCTCATCATTGTAGCCAGGCTAGACCAAAAAAAAATGAAGGGCTGTGAACATTATGTTACATTCGAATGACAACATCTCGTTGACAGAAAAAGAAAATGACAACATCTTACAACAAGAAGACGATAGAGAAAGAGAGCCACAACAGCAACAAAACCAAGAGAAGTGGTTAAATTTGATAATTTAGGAAGTAGACTCAGGACCGGCTGGTTTGGAGTTTAGAAGAGGCTGAAGTGCCTTGACAACGATGGTCATGTTAGGCCGAAAATCCGCCTCGTACTGAACACATAAGGCAGCCACGGCGGCCAACTGTCCCACCACCACGCCCACAAAGAAAAGTCAGCACCACAAAACTAAATCAAAAGAACCTTCGTAGCTAATCAGCAATTAGACTTGCGGTCGCTATAATTCAATATGAAAAACCAAAAAAGAAAACTTATCTTAATGCAACATCCACTCAAACATATTTGATTGTCATCCCAAAGCACTCAGAATGTTATGTTCATAACTAAAACAGATACATGCTTCCAAGCTAAAATCTCAAGAAACTTGATAGATTTATATACACCTTCAGAAAACTAGGTTCGCTTATAACTATTTCATGCTCTATCAAAACAAAATATCAAAAGTACTAAACCAAAAAGGAAAAAAAAACTCCAATATATCATTTTTTTTTACCAAATAATTAACAATTATCAAAGGAAGTGTCTTATATTAGAAAAGAAAATGAATAACGGACCTTAGCTACTGCTTTGGGAGGGAAGTCATTGTTAAGCTTAGGATCTATGCATTGTTTGACTTTGTCTTCACTTAGTCTCGGAGTTGCCTGCAAAATTCAAGATAAAAAGGGGTTTATAACTTTTACAATAAAGTTGATAAAGGTATTAATCCTCTCGAACATGCATAATTACTTTAACTAATATGTGTACGTACCCAGGTAACAAGACTTTGTTGGCCTTTAGGCATGGTATGATCTACGGGTTTTCTTCCCGTCAAAAGCTCCAAAAGCACAACACCGAAACTATACACATCACTCTTCTGCGTTATCTGTCCCGTCATAGCATACCTAACACAAGATTACCCTAAGTTATCAAGAACGATAAAATAAGTCTGTTACAGAACAACAACTAAACCCTATTAATTAATGCGATGATAAAAAGAGATGAAGTAATGGGTTTATGGTATAAATACTCGGGAGCGTGATAGCCAAACGTTCCCAATACACGAGTAGAATGAAGCCTCGCGGCGGTATCTGAGGATGCGTTGGTCAAGTTGAAATCAGCCATTTTGGCCACAAAGTCATCAAACAACAAGACGTTGCTCGATCTTACGTCCCTGTGGACTATTGGTGGCTGGACCTTCTCGTGAAGGAACTCAAGCCCTCTGGCTGCTCCATACGCAATCTTGACTCTTTGGTTCCAGTTCAGCACCGGTCCTGGCTCAGCCCCTTGCACGCCCTTTCTCCCTAAACATCGATTCATTATCACATATATATTCCACAACAAAACGTGACTAGTAAGAGTTGAGTTTTAACGTACCATGTAAAACATCGTGTAAGGAACCTTTAGTTGCAAACTCGTAGATTAGAATGCGATGATTTGCTTCCAAGCAGTACCCCATCAGTTCCACAAAATGTTCATTTTTAAGCCGTGATACCACCGATAACTTTGCCATTTAAATATGGAGAAATTACTTAAAACAATTATTAGATTAATATTGGTTGAATTTTAGCTGAAGGGTTGTGATATTTAAATGTGTAGTGTACCTGTGAGGTGAAATCAGAGTCAGGTTCTTCAGAAGAGCTAGCATCAAGCTTCTTAATAGCAACATCACCTCCATTATACTTAGCTTGGAAGACACGTCCATAAGAGCCTTCACCGATCAGTGCCTTGTTTCCGAAGTTACCTGATATTTTGTTCAACTCATCCAATGGAATACTAGGGATCTCTATAGGTAAAACCTTTGCAGGAGCTCCAGATCTCGGCGCGTTTGTATTCCTCGGCTCCCCTCTGTTCCCGCCGCCTAAACGCATGCAAAACACAGCAAACGCTCATTCACAACAAAGCAAGGGATTAGGGTTATGGGGTGTGAGGAGAATTAAGTTAGGGATTGTTACCGCCAAAATTGGGGTTTCCAGCCTTGTTAGGAGGCGCTGAGTACTGGTTAGCTGGCGGACCTGCGGGTTCCTCATCCGCACCTCCGCAACAGAACATGTCTTTAGATCTTTTTGTCTTATTCACGTGTGTGTTTTGGATTCTCTTTATGTTTTATCTGTTATCAAAAATGTGTTTTATTTTTTACTCTGCATATATATCTACATATGTTTATGGAGAAGAATACTGGTTTGGAAACATGAATTTTGCAAAACATTTTGTCGGATCATAACGTTTGAGGGCAAAAAAAATATATCTGAATGATTGTTGTTACCTCGATAATGCCGTGTAATCAACACCAAAAGAATGACGATGATGAATACTCTAAGATTACCACAAAAGGATCCGTGTATGAGAAGTTTGAATAAATCACGTCCAATTTCTGGGAAAAAAAAATCAACGACTTTGAAATGTTTTGGAAGTTTGGTAAAGAGAGAAGGAATGAATCATTGCAAGTCGCTTTGTTTCTCTCCTGCGCGATAAAATCGGGATATAAAAAAAAACACATTCGCATATTGCATTTTAAAATAAATTAAAATATACACAATGTAGGTAGGAAATGTGAAGTGTTGCCTTCACGTCTTACATACACGTCCTCTCCGGACCATACTCTATCTATCTATCTACTAGTAATTTATATTTGCAATCAAGCATTATAAAATTTATAGAGATTCTAAGACATCATTTGCCTGAGAATTCATAATAGACACCAAAAAGAATCAATGTTGAGTCTTGACAGTTGAACGTCTCTTGACATGTTAGTAAGATTTCATGATAGAAAATCAACTTTGAGCGACTCACTACGATGATGACCCCATGCATATGTATATGCTTTTATCAGTTTATGTATGGGTGAATGAATCACAATGCATGTGAAAAATAATAATCCAAGAACAGAACCACAAGAACCTCTTTGATGTCTTATTACAGTAGAGATAATTGTAATATTATTGCAAACCACTGATCATGGAGTTTTTTTTGTCTTACAGCTACTGAATAAAACAGTTGAAGCCTGGTCCCATATGGTGAAGAAGCTCTCAAGTCTATTATTATGTGTGTACATCATTGTCTATTCAGTAAAAAGGTAAAACGAGTAGTAAAAACAAAAATTCGTCGCCTGAGAGATTCGAACTCTCGCGGGGAAACCCCATGTACTTAGCAGGCACACGCCTTAACCACTCGGCCAAAGCGACTTGTTGTTCAAATTGGCAGAACATGATTTATATTAATAATTGTAAGGAAGTCAACCAAGTACATGTTCGGTTCATCAGATGAGAAAAGTACATTGTACTAGCATAAATAAACACAGAAACATATATTCTAATGACCATTCGATACATTATTAATCTTTTGATACAAAATGAAAAGACTGGCCGATGATAATGCCACTTCTGATGGTTATTTCAACACTTTATAGCCTCCTTGTACAGCAACAAATCTCACACCAATCTATTTCATGACATCAAACACTTGGCTGCTTCTTCTACTTGTTTTTATGTTGAAGTGCGTCAAGAGAGAACTTGAATCTTGAAGCTGATGGCTTACCTAAGCAAGAACTACATCTTGGTTCCTACAGCAAACTCAACTATACAGAAGTCAACAACCTGAATTCATGTTTGATTCACCAGATTGAAAAGTTTGGACTAACATAAATCTGAACAGATTTATTCTATAAGCAACTGAATATATTATTAAATTTTGACTCAATAACCATCCCTAAGCAAAAACCAAAAAAAAATAAAATCCAAAATCCAAAAAAAAAAAACAATTTCAACTACAGATGATCCTAAGCTCCCTCTTTCTTCTTCCACCACCAGCCATGGAAGTCAGAAACCACTCTAACCCAATCTCCTCCTCCTCAGAGGACGAGAGTCTGCACTGTCTACATCAGAGACCCTTGAACCATTCTCATGTGGTCTTCTCACAGAGGAAGAAGTCGAAACAGTCACCATAGAATCAATCTCAGCTGCAGTATCAACTTGACTCTCCGAGTTCATTACCCCTATTATGCTTGAGAACGAATCTCTGTCTTCAGTACCAACACTAGGAACGTTGAGTTGCTCATCAAATGCATGCGTCATCAGATAAGCATCCTCTAATCTTTCAGCAGCGGTCAACACAGGAGAAAACGGCACCCTCAAATCTCTTGCTGCTGCCTGCATCTGTCTCTGGATTGACATACCCTGAGGAGGTGCAGCCCACAGCTGTCTTCTTCCCCTTTCATATTCAGCGCTTGAGACCAGATTGGTACGTCTGATATCATCTAACGGCGCCACTGATGCAGCACTAGACTGGTTCAGCTCTGCTCTAACTCCTCTCGAAGTCATAAACCGGTTAAGAAACGGTCTAGCTGTTCTTTCACCAGTCCTAGATTCCCTCGCTAGCCCATCCTGTAAATGTCTAATCATTTCCGTCCCTATATAGCCTGACCTCTCAAGTGTAGTCCTCAGACTCTCCACACGCCTTGCTTGAGGTCTCAAAGGGATCTTGTTCTTGTTGTCTGAAACCCCCTCTAGAGAGACTCTTTTGTTTTTCTCCCCACGGCCATAGATCGGAGTCAAGGTTTTAACTGACACCTCCCCTTTGCAAACCGGACACTCCTTTGCCTCTGAGACCTGTAGCCAGCGGTAAAGACAAGACCAACAGAAAAGATGGCCACAGTTAGTAACAACTGGATCCTTGGACAAGTCCAAACATACGTAACAATCGAAAAAGCTCCCGTCGCTTCCAACGCTCTTCTCAACAACTCTTTTCTCCTCTTTAACATTGTCTTCTTCAATCACTTTGTTCCCATTCTCGCACTTCTTAGACTCCTCCTCCTCCTCCTCGCTGACTCTTCCTCCACCAGCTGGTAAAGCAGCAGCTCCATTAGCAGAAGCCATCATTAACTGACTCAACTCTATCAGTGGGCTATGAGGAACATCAAACTGTCTGGACCCGTGCCGTGTCCAGAGCCTTCTCAGAGGTTCAATATCTCCATTAAATGTTCCATTAGCCCAATACGCAGCAGAAGGATCCGTTACTGGCTCGAGACTTACCTCAGGGGCAGGACCCAGATTCAAATCCAGATTCACTTCGTTTGAAATCTCCTCAGCCATCAATTAAAAAAAATCTTTAGATCTTTGTTTATTCCTGCATGAAAAGAGACCATAATCAACATAATGTTTACAAGATTCACAAAGACCAATGTAACAAATAGTTCACATTACATAGAACACAACATGAGAAAAGAACAAACAGAGAGACAGCACAACACGAAGATGGTTGTCTTCTGTCTTGTTCGTATCAACCAGATCAATCATTTCCATTTCCCCCAATTCTCAAACCCTAATTCGCAAAATCCCCGTTTTGAAAAACCCTAAATTGAGATTAAGATTGTAGAAAGCCATAAAGCTCTTGCCTTTAAGACAGGTAACCCTCAGGACAGTAAACCCACCGTATAAAATTAAAAAAAAAAAGAAATTGATGCAAATTGTGCAAAAATGGAACTGAGACACGACCTGAAGAAAAGTGAATTGAGCCAATTTTGGGTGACGGAAGAGAATCACTGTTGAGAACTTGTCATTGTGGAGCTTCGAACCTTCTCTCGGATTCGTTCAATGGAATCTTCGCCTTGTTTCGGTACGATCAAATCTTTTGTTGTCAATTATTAAAAAAAAAAGTTAATAGAAAAGTCGGAGAAGACTTGTGTATTTAAATCAGACAGGAAGAGCGTTATCGGACGGTCATGATTGGTTGTGCAATCTCTTTGACCATTTACATGTACTGTATATATAATTATGGCTGTTTTTATATTACACTTTTATTTTCTTACCAAAGATTAATTATGGCTGTTTTTATATTACACTTTTATTTTCTTACCAAAGATTTATTTAATGAATCACAATTGAAAAAACAAACTACTTATATTTGGTAACATGTGAATCACGATCAATTAAGAAAATAGAGATAATACATTTCCATAAATTTGAAATCAATCATATGAACCTATATGAAATAAATAATAACCATATATAATCAAATATAATGGATAGTGATTGTGTGTAGATATTAGAACTAGAGAGCATTGGAAAAAAAATAGTTTCTATTGTGGCAAAAATGATGGTTAACTAAATAACATTTACCAATTAAACAAGTTTATTTATTTAGAAATACATTAATATTAGTTAGATATATGATTATGTGATGGCATCGGGCAATTATTTTATTTTTAGTATTTTAAAATATTAAATAAACTTGCTTAATAAAATGATTAGTATCATGGTTTATGTTTATGCTTGATAATTCTAAAGGATGTAATTTATCTGTATGTGGTTTTGATTTAAAATTATATCCTGATGTTATTTTAGATGGTGAAACCGATGCTCTCTGAAGTTAAACTGATTTTACAACTGTTTCATGGAATTTACATGATATATCCATTAGCCAAACAAGCTTATAATGTAAAAAAATTCTTACTAATGTTTTTTTCAAAATGTGAGTGTGTTTAGATTCAGAAAAAAAAAGAAATGTGAGCGTGTGTTTATGGATAAAGTTGATATTTTCTTCATTATTATGGTCAAGGAAGTGAACAATAATATTAAAACTCTAAATGGTGATCAAAAGAATTAGTGAGAATGAATAATTCCTCTTCATTCCTCAAATTTTATACCATTTATGTGGAATATTTTTTTTCTAATGTTCTTTCTTATCTATCTTATTAAAACGGAAACATTCTGTTGGACCTAACATTTATTTTGTAAGTTTTTAAATTAAATACACTTTTATACTTTATAATTAAACATACATTAAATCACTAATGTTTCTTTTTTATACTACTATCCATGTTTCCAAACAATATACTTATTTCTTTAAACTACTATCAATGTTTCCAAACAATATATTTTTATACTACTATTAATGTTTTCAAACAATACAATAAGTAATCTTAGTTATTTTATATCTATCATTTTCTTTTTAAAATTTTGTAGAAACGTCATAATTTCATAAATTGCCAAATAATGAACTTTAAAATTTGGATTATAGATTACAAATTATGAAACTATTACAATTTAAATCCAGTTAGATTACATATCGGTCATCCATCAGTTCAATTGGTTAGTCTCAGGTTTTAGTGATTTTTTAATATGAATATTTTAAAAACATAAATTAAATTGTCAGATCTCCGGATTAACCGGTATTGTCACAATCGGGTTGAATTTAAAAACACTGATTTAAATGCAAAAATATTTTAAATATACACTCTTTAAAAATTACCAAAATATTTGTTAAGTTATTAGTAAAAATTTTCATCATAAAATATCTCGCGCTTCAAAAGCGCGGGTCAAAATCTAGTTCCTTTTGATCTAAAGAATTATAGAGTAAAAGTATTTCTTATCAAATTTGGCTAGGAACAATAAGAAATAAGTATTTTTATTATTTTGTTTCTCTGCATTTCATTCTTTTTGTTCCTATTATTCCTTTTATAGTCCCCAGTTAGAACCTAAGAGTACGGATATGTAATCAAACTCTCCTCGTATAAATCCATAGCATCCTCTCGCGGCCATCAACATAATGAATGAAACCAAGACCTTAAATAAATTTGGGCCTAAAAAGGGTTTTTTATTTTTAAATGTAACCAAGACAATGCAAATATTGGATTCAAGATATCACTGAACGATGCTCTCATCATAGATTCATAGGAGCAATCGAAACTCTCTCCAAGACTCCAACCACTGACCACTAGCTCTAAGACATCCCTGAGGGTTTGACATAGGACAAGGTCACGCGTGGTCCATTAAAACAGACACAATCAGCAAATGTAGTGTGTCAAAGATACCGAAACGCTAAAAGAATATTTATATAGTTTATCATCAGACCAAAGCAGATAATTTATGTAAACTCGAAGACCCAAATATACCCTGAAAATCTTACAAAAATCATCTGTACGATTACGAACAGGTGGATGAGTTGATATCACAAGTAAAAAACAAGCTTCGTCTTTCATTAGAAAAGTCAGACAAGAAACGAATCAATGTCTCGTCCAGCTAGACCAGATGAGGTAATGTGTGTAAATTGCATAAATACTCCCAGACCTAAACTGTTCGCTCTTTCACAACCGCTTCTCAACTAATAAACTATCACAAATATATAAACTTTTAAATGGCAAAATGAAAACACATATAATTTTATATTTTCAAGATAGTCACAATTGAAAAGAGTACTTGGGGCCATCAAGGCATCAACGATACGCTAACTCTGGATCGTCTTTACGGTATCAGTCTATCGTAATAGAGTCTCTTTGTCACTATATATAATATACTCTGTTTAGTTTTCATTCTTTGCATTCGGCTACTTATTTTCTTTGTATTTCTATAAAAATTAAAACTTTGGTATAATAATTTAAAATTTTACCAAAGGAAAAAGAAAAGACTACTTGAATGAACGAGGTGCAAGTTAAGAAGTCAGCTCGTGTTGTTTCTATCCTACACCTGCACAATAACAAAGGAAAAAAAAGGAGCTGTTTTGTCGATTTTTGGCTTAATGTGACATGCCAGCCCATTCCCACCTATTCCAATGAGGGATGCAAGTGCAACATTATTGTTCCTCTCTTTTCTTATCATTTTTAATTTTTGGTAATACCAAATAAATATAATAAGATCTCTATCAATTGATAAACAAATGTTTAACAGTTTCACATGACAAACATTATAGAGTTTAGTTTTATATGGGATATGTATGTCGCACAAAAAAACTATGGGATATGTATTATTGGATCATGATGTAAGTGTACACTATGAATAAATTAATTGTTATAACTCGATCTATCTTCTTGGCAGAAATGAAAGAATGAATAGTCCGAGTTAGCTCGAACATGTACTTGCGAGAGATGAATGGGGAAAACAGAGAAACAACAAAGAATAAAGAGGATGACAAACGAAAAAAAAAACACAAAAATTGAAGGGAGAAAGAGATGTAAAAAAGGGACCTACCCATGAAAGCTTAAGGATAAAACTTCTCCCCCTACCCACTCAGGAAAAAAAAAAGCATATATATTCTTTTGTGATATACATCAAAATTAACAGCATATTAATTCGTTGGATTTATACATCACGTTAAACATGCGTAACTAGTGCTAAACTAGTCAAGTCAATAACAAAGCAAATTTCTAATCTTTTTCTTAGGAGACACATTTACATGATTATTTATGTGAATCATGTTATGTAGTTACAAATTTGAAAACTAAATCCTACTAGTTGAGTGACCTTAGTCATTAGTCAAAACTCAAATCTCAATGACCATTTTCTTACCGGTTATATATTTTCCTAAAAGATAAATACTTCAATGCAAGGATATAAAACGGTTTGCTACTCTCCAGCCATTCCAACGTGGACTCTTCCTCTCTCAATTACTACTAACTTGCTTTTTGGGTGCAACAACAATATAAAAGTGTGTGGGAGAGAGAGAAGAGCCATTACCAAGAACAAAACAACACCACAAAGCCTTCTTCTTTTATTAATTTTTCCAAGTCTGTGTTAACCCAAACAAAAAAAGATTACACTACAGTACTTCTTTGGTGCAAACAAAAAGACTTGAAGAGAGAAAAAGAAAGTAAAAGAATCTATTGTATATTCTCTCCCGATGAGGATCCGCAAACGCCAAGTGCCTCTTCCCCTTTCTTCTCTATTACCTGTTCCTCTCTCAGATCTCTACTTTAACGGGTCACCGACGGCCACCGATCGTTACTTTTGCGGCCAAGACAGCGACGGAGTTCTTGCTTCTCTTCTTCAGCTTTCGCAACCACCCGTGCCGGTTTCTGATGGTCAGCAGCGAGATGTGATGAGCAAGAAGCAGGAGAAAACTATGGTGAGTTCTTGTCTATACGTTGACATTTAAATTAGAAACTGATCCTAATGTGATTTATAATCCACAGTTCCACACTTTTGGGGTGCAGTTTGTTTTGTATTAAGACCGTACTTTGTTTTTTTTTTTTGTTTTTGTGGAAATAATAATTGGGGTTTATTTTACACTGGGGAATAATTGTTCTTCTTCATTAGCAGATCTGCTTCTTATAAGAAATAAATAGTTTTTTAAAGTTTTTTTTTTAAGTTCCCAATTGCTCATCTTCGTTTTCTTTTGTTTTTCTAAAAAAGGATGATGGTGGTGAAGTAGACGTGAAGAGTAGTACTGATGCATCGGGCAGGTAAGTGAATTCGATAATTATCAAGAATCTTTCTTCTACAGCCCCTTCTCATCTCTATTACTTGTGGGTGTAATTACTTTTTTGGGGGTGTAACTACTAAACAGATACTATATAGTTTTTCACCATTTCAGAACCACAAAGTTTTATTATATGTGAATACGTTTTGGAGATGAGTGATCAAAGTTGGATCTAATCTAATCCCCCGAAGTTGTAAATTCATTTTCTTGTCGCTTAGTTTTATATTATCGTCATTATTCTCACACCTAAAACATTTGGGAATACAAAAGAGTAGTAGTTAGCGATGACGGTGCACATTAGCATGGGATGCTCTTATACGAATGGTCCCCATATCGACCCTATTTTTATTGTGTGCACTCTATTATTCTCATTTTTTTCCTTGCACTCATATATAGATCGCTTTCATCTCTTTATATTAAGTTTTTTTTCTTCCTTTGTTTCAAACAGTCGCAGCAAGAACGTTAATCCCGCAGGAGAATGTGACTCTTCAACACAAGGTACACGTAAAATCTTGATCGTTTTGGCGAAAATAAAGCTTTTCATGTTTTCTAATTAGTTATCTGTATGTGCAATATATAATATATAGTTGTCGAGAAGAATGAAAAGGCTGTTACCTTGAGGAAGAGAAGAGGCTTTATAAGCTTTGAGGAACAAGAAGAGGATGAGGAGGAAGAAGAAGAAGCTAGTGGAGGCGGTGGTGGTAGTAAAGGGAAGAAGAAGAAGAAAGCCAAGAAGAGCGGTGCGTTGGAGGAAGGATCACGGTGTAGCCGCGTTAACGGTAGAGGATGGAGATGTTGTCAGCAAACTCTTTATGGGTATTCTCTTTGTGAGCATCATCTTGGTAAAGGAAGGGTAAGGAGCATGAACAAGAGTGCTGGCGCTCGCGGCGGCCGACAGAAAAAGGCCGAGTTGCTGGAAGTGAAGAACAAGAGAGTGAAGCTTGGGATGGTGAAGGCGCGTTCCATGAGTAGTTTGCTTGGACAAACCAGCACAAGTAGCGGTATTGGTGATGTTCTTGTTGGTACTGAGAGTGAGATAAATGCACCTGCTGATCAGTTTGATGCTACTGATAAGTAAGTCTGGCGATCCAACATTTACAGTTTTACGTATATTTTTTAATGTACATGATGATTATGGATGCAGCTCTATGTTTTTGGTGTGTGAACATTGTGTATAGATTTGATTGAGGACGTAATGGTTTTATGCACACTTTTTCATATTTATGACAACACCAATGGAGTATTGAGAAATCAGTTAAACGATAGAAAAATAAGCTTTTTTGTAATCCGGGGTGTTCGGCAGACCAAGATTCAACCGATTAATCTTCTGAGGTCTGTCCATCAATGCCAAACAGATCCGATTGCTTGCAAAGTAGGTTTCAAATCGGGTGCTTAATCAACACATTTTCAAGCGTGCCGTACCATACCATTCCACCAAGTTTGTGTTGTTAAGAAAAATAAGTTAGATCCGAGTATTTCTTGGTTATACCATATGTGACTTGGACAACGTTCTTTGGAATGGTTTAAAGCTAAATTAATATGAGTACGTTTCGTAATTTTATATTTTGAAAAGATACATTAGTAATGCGGCTAGAAAGTGGGAATAACTTTAAGTTGGTGTACTGTGATGGTTTGTTTAATATTATTATGTATGGTGACGGTGTGGATTGATATTGATAACCTAGTTTAATTAGGTAGGGCTTTGGTATAAAAAACCCCAAAAAAACCTTAGATTATGTAATTAGCAGAAATCACTAATATTTTAATAAGATATGAAAGCGTTTTCGACAATAAAACATTTTTGAGTAAATCACTATGTATAAATGTATCCACCATAAGGTTTACTGGCCTAATGATATTCACCATGGCATTCCCACGCCGGTGAGTTGTGCAAGGGATTAGAGTCAAGTATTATTACCAGACTTTTTAGGAATGAGATCAAAACTAAATCAAGTGGGAAGATCCAACACACAAACTTCAGCTAGATATGAGTTCTGCTCTCTCAAACATGGTGGGTTCTTTAAATGTAAGTTCTTTCTGATATCTTTGTGATGCTGCTACGTTGTCTTTTCGTCTTATCATTTGCTACGTTTGTCTGTTTTAGTTTTGTTTGAGTTATGCATTTACAACTGTCTTTGTTCTTTAGTGTATATCCACCTTTTTGGTTTCTCTCTCCTTGTCAGAAAACGTTATAGTGAATAGTGACATGGTGACTAATAACACAAAAAGACTGATCAAAGTGTTTTGCATTCACATCAGTTCGGGCAACAACTGAAACCAGAAATAGAAACTATTTTTGTACAGCCTTGACATTTCTTTCTCCAAGGAATCTCTCACACGCAGAAATTCATTCTTCATTTCCTTTAAGTCAACAATGAGATGCAAAGTGAAAACACACGACATGGAAGAATGACAGCGAATCCAGAGGCTGCTCCTGCAAGCCGTGAAGAAACGCTCTCACATTAAGGTCAAAGTCTCCATCATGATCAAGAGGACTATACTCCTAAAAGGACTCATCATATGAGGAAGTTTATTACTACACCGAATACATATAAATAAGAGAGGAAGGACTGTTAAAAAACCTCGATTCATGGCTGCAAATGGTAATCAAGACTAAAGGCTCGAATATCTGAAGGACTACTTCCAGGCCTGAGCAAAAAAAAAAACCAAAGCACACAAAACCATAAGTGAAATCGTTGAATAACATCTCTCAAACAAAATCGCTTCACACACGCACCTTTTGTTTATAGTACCATAGTGAAACTTTACTTTCCCCTTTTTAAGATCTTCCAAATACTACAAAAAAAAAAGAAACAAAACCAAAACATGTTTCTAGTGAAAATCAAAGAGTATCAATAATCGTTTTGTAATCAATACACACACTTACCAGATTTAAGGTAACATATATAGAAGAAAACGCCAAGGAATCAAAGGGTATCTCGTCTAGTGCAAAAAGACGGCACTCCAATGACTCAGGACCAGGCGCAAAATCAAGATTCTTCAGCTTTGCTAAGAATATAACATACGTCTTTGCTCCAAAAAGCGAAAACATCAACTATAAGTACATAATGAGAAAAAGAAAAAGACAACGTAGAGTGTGTTTCTTACTTGGCCAATAAGAGGAATATCGAGTTGCGCAAAAGGAGAAACAACTTCCACAGTAGCTCCAGCTTCTTCCCAAGTTTCCCTCATTGCTCCTTCGGCAGCCGACTCTCCAACTTCTAGATAACCAGCAGGAAGAGTCCTGTATACTCCAAATTAAAAAAAAGATCATAACTTGACACACGACACTAAGGAAACACACTCATTATAGGGAAGGGCTTTGTGTACCATAGACCGTGTGAAGGTTGAATGTTACGTTTGCAAAGTAAAACCTTTCCTTCATGCTCAATAAGACAACCTACAACCTGCAACTTTACATTTAAGAGCCTTCTCTAATAAAAAAAATTATCATGATGAAACAAAACTATATTAACCATCTTAGGATTCTGGTAAGCGATTTTGTCGCAGTGTGTGCAGATAGCTCGGAGCTTCTCTTCTCCGTCAGGTATCTCGTGCTTGGTAGGGCCTCCACACCATTGACAGAACTTTATCTTACGAACATCTCCCTGAAACAACAACAACACCATTGAAGGTAGACACCAAAGTGATGTTCACAAGAGCTAATTAGACTCACAGCTGATTGAACGGAGACAAAAGTTGGAGACTTGGGAACTGGGTCGGATCCGGGAAGTGAGGAAGACATACGGGTCGGGTTGAAACGGAGTGTTTTCCGTGGAGAGGAGGAGAAAGTTGAGAGCTTTAGAGGGTTTGTAGATGTGGAGAGGAAAGAGACGGTGGTGGAGTTGCGGGTCTTGGTCAGTCTCTGTGAGATGATGGTTAACCCTGATGTTGACCAACCCAAGATCTGTACGGCTTTGAGCATTCTACGCACCGCTTTTTCACCGGAACTTTCCTTCAGATTCCGGCGTCAATTTCGTCACACAGTTTTGACATTTGAGGAGAGAAATGTCATTTAAAGATATGATTTTTTTTCTGAACGAAGAAACAGAGAGAATCCAAATTATTGAGAGCAGATAAACCGGTTTAAATTTGACTTAGTCTCTGACCAAGTTAACCGGTTAAGACATAAGACCAGGACTGCCTAAGGCCAATTACATACAGCATTGGTTGAATCCTTTGTTCAGTAATTTAGTATTTTGATTGAATCCTTTGTTTTTGGATTTGTTCTAGATCCGTTGTTCATTCTTGTGTTCAGGCAGCAGAGCCTTTCTTCTGATGTTACTGTTTGTAGATTAGCCTCTTGTGTTCAGGCAGCTAAGTTTTTTTTATTTTTGTGACAGGGCCTAAACAAAGTTGCAGCGTCACTATTGCTTGTGATAAGGACGCTAAATTTTGTTTACCTGACAAATAGCCAACATCGCAGTTGAAGTAGAGAGACACTGTATATTTTTTTTACCGGTACAAATACTCATCATCGCTTTGGTAAAAGCGGAGAGAAAGTAGAGCTGAGAAATAAATACGCATCACTTTGTTAGAAATGTTTTGAAAGTTAAGTAATAAAAGATGACAGAAGAAAGAAATAGCTTTGGATCCTGTAGTAGTGTCATTATTTAGGATAAGCTTTTAAATGAACACTTTGGATATCATCTCTAAGTAATCAAACACACTATCTAAAACTCTTTCATCTTTCAGTTCACCGCTAGCTTCTCGCATAAAGATTGATAAGCCACACTGCAGACCTTAAACTTTGCTTCAGCCGCCTCCTGTTTCAATACAAATCAAAGATTCAAGAACAAAATATAGGAGGATGAAAGATTTAAAAAACGGAGATGATTTGATTGGTTTTACCTTGGTTGAGCCTTGATGACGATCTGGATGCCATTTTAAAGCGCAAGTTCGATATCTAATATACAAAACAAAAAAGGAATGAGAGTGGTGAGAAGATGAATGAATGTATATGGTTGGCTTTTTTTGTGCGTTTGATATAAGGGATGGAAGTAAAAGTAACTCACGCATTTTTTACGTCTTTGAGGTTTAATGGACCTGAGGGACTCAGGCCAAGTGCTTGTCTATGAGAAGCTTGGTTTGGCTCAGACTCAGAGTCGCTGGATTCTGCTGAAGTATACCCATCTTCTTCTTCATCTTCATCTTCGTATATTCGATGTTTTGATCTTCCAGACCTTTTAGAGTTATTGGAGAACCTTGAAGAATGATGCCATCGAGGAGGCTCATCCTCCTCATCGAAGGTGAATGAAAAAGAGAAACCTCGGGATCCACCAAAAGCAGTTCGGAAGACATAGTCAATGTCAAAGTCATCATCAACTCCACAAAAATCAAAGTGCCCTATACACAATAGCAGATTCTTAGCTCTAGTTTACTACTGTGTAGGCTGCAAAAACAGTCTTAGTTTAATAGAGCTAAGACAATCACTTACTAGCTGGACCCCAACTCTGGGAGCCGTGTTTGCCATTCCATTTTCCTTTGGGCTCTTCTTTGGCATACTTCTTTTTGTACCACGAGTTGTTTTTCTTCCGTGAGGAGGGCTCATCATACTCATCATCATCATGCCAACTCTGGAATCAAAAACGTTAGCCGCCGCTCTGAGAAGCTTTACAATTGAAAAAATTTCCACAATGGCATAAACAAAAACAAAACAAAAAAGCACTTTTGGAGACATAGTATTTTCAGTACGGACTAAAAGCTAAAAACGTTACTTAAAGATCTCAGACATAAGATGAGAGATAATAATAATTACCGTAAACATGTTAGCTGCAAAAGCATTCACATTGCGCAATAACTCTTGCTTCTCCCTCATTCTTTTGTTCCTCTTCTTGTGAACATATGATCTCTGCAGCAGGTTAAATAAAAACCGTAAAATCATAAATCCATCAGCTCAAACTCCAAACACCCATAAAATGGTCTCAATTCAGACAAGTAAGCCTCTCAAATCCCAACATTTGTGTCTGAACAATTAGAGAAACCCACCCCCCCCCCCCCCCCCCCCCAAATTCTCAAATCTATCTAACAAAAGCTAATAAGATAAAGCTAAGAGCATATTCAATCGATCCAAAGAAATGCCAAAGCACGAAACTTTAGACAGAAAGAATCAAACTTTGCGTGGGGGGAAGAGAGAGAGACAGACCGATTCCCAGGAAGAGCGGCGTTTGCGTTCCAAGACGGGTGTAGAGTGAAAAAGCGCGGTTTTCAGGTGAGAAGCTAAGCTCTGTGGTCTGCCAATCGCAGCTCTAATGGCCGCGTTCATCTTCTCCAATGAGGAAAAAAAAAGATTTGCGTCTTTCGATGTATGTTTTGCAAAGAAACAAGGAAAAAGCCGATGATGTGACTCGGGCGTGACTCAGTTGTTCGAACTCGCGCAATAGGGCATATTCGATAACTCGTGGCTGGCGTTTACTATTTACCAGCGGTGGGAAAAAAGTTACATCCCCCCCTCTTCCCTCCCCTTGTTTTACTGTTTGTTTTCTCTGCCTCACGAATAAAGTTAACTAGATCTTGACCGCACAGATATTAATTTTTAGTTTTATTTTTTATTTATTTATACTAAATAGTATATTTATAATATTTGATCGTTTTATAATGATTAAGCTAGGGATAGGTATTTGGGTATCCACTCGAATTCGATTAAAATTTATTCGGGTTTGAGATTTTTGAGTTTAAAAATTCTAGCTCTATTCGGGTATTTATAAACTTTGGTTCCGATTTGATTTAGTTATTTGCGGGTTCCGGTTTGATTTATATACCTTTAAATATCCTTCAATCTAAAAAAATATAACATGTAAATTTGAGTAATGTAAGCTAAAATACCTAAATTAAAAATTAAAATAAATTTAACTTGAATATTTGGATGAAGAATAAATATATATATATATATATATATAAGTATTTTTGGTGTTTTGATTATTGTTTATCTATTTCAGATTTTTACTTTTGACTACTTTTTATATTTCAAATCATCTTAAAATAGTTTATATCTTGAATATTAACTCGAAAATAGCTAACATATTTAAGTATATAAATATGATTTAAATACATTCGAGTATCCGAAATATTTCGTTCGGATAAGGTTTAGTTATGGTTCTCTAGATACCAAAATGGTAAATCCGTTTGGATATTATCTAGTTTCGCTTTAATTTGGTTATATTTTTTCGTTCAGATTTGTTCAGTGAATAGTTGATATTATAATTTTAATGAATTGTTTGTCCAATAAAAATGTATTTTTTCGAATTTGACATTGATTTAATTGAGAAGTTAATGAAGTGTATTTAATTCAAATTTAATTTTAGAAAACACATTAATGTAAGTAGAAAAGACAAATCATTAAAATAGGAAGTATTATTTAATTGTGTATTTAATTCAAATTTAATTTTGGAAAACACATTAATCAAAGTGAAAAAAACAGCATTAAAATATGAAATATGGCATGGAAGTGTAAATAACAGTAAAAACTAATGGGCATTCTAAATATGTACTTCTTTTTTAGTAATATAGATGCACCCGTAAATTGAGTGGAACCACTTGGAAATTAGAATATACGATTAGTTTTGTGTTTCTTTCCGACTTATACTTTTACATTCTACTGCAGAATTAATAGAAAATTTTAAATTTCTATTAGAATAAAGTTAATGCACCCGTAACATTTTAATTCTCCTGCTTTTTAATAGAAAATCTTTTAGCAAAACAAAAAAAAGTTATGAATTTTTTTTGTCACTGGCTTATGAAGTTATGATAAAGGCTGTATAGCATACATATGATATTGAATCATTTTTAGCTGAATTTTTTTTCAAGTAATTCATCTCTATCATAAATAAATATTATATAAACCAAAATGTCAAGTATGAAAAACTTCAAATTGATTTTAGTCAGTGAATTTAGTTATACCGAAGTTCTATAAAAGCATTGGTATTATTGAAAATTCAAAAGAATAACAAATGTAAAATAAGACGTTAGAGATTCACGTTTATAAAATTACATAACACATTTAAAAAGAAAACAAAGAGTTCAAAGTTGCAGAAGCTGGCATTTAAACGACATCGCTGATGAGACGTCTGTGTCTATTATAATGCTTCTCGATGAAAACTCTCGAAGCTCCTTCCATTGTTTTACGCCATGTCTGAAAGCAAAACAAGCAAAAAACATTTTAAAAATTCGAAGAAAGAAAACAAGAAGTGGAGGAGCTTTATATAAGTGTAGAGAGATCATCTGAGTATGTACCTTGCCGATAGTTCTGACGAGAGACTTGTTCTTGAGATGTGACTTTCCAGAAGCAATCTGGCGGAGGAACAGTGATCGCCGTTTACTCGCCGCTGGAGCAAGCAAGAGCCGTTTCCTCTCCACTAAACCAGCAGTACTAGTGTTGCTTTCGACATCAACGCCGCTCTCTCGAGAGTTTTTGGTAGCTGATGATTTCCTCCGGCGCTTCGTTGACTTGTCTACGTCGTCAGGATCGGCGAACTTACGGAGCAACTCGTCGGAGGAGTTACGGTTCACGTGCTGGATTTGTGTAGAGTTAGGTTCAGCGACAACAGCAACAACAAGATCCATCGAGAGGGAAAGGAGAGAAAGAAAGAGAGGAGCGTTAGAGGGAAGAAGATGAATATAGTGGTCGTTATAAAGGAAAGTGCTTGAAGAAATGGACCGTTGGGGAATAATGGAGAACATAAATGTAATAAGCTCTTTAGTATATAATAGTGAAACGGTTTTGTAATAAATAAGTGTGAATATAGCCGTTGAGAGAGAATAAAGAATAAGAAAGAGAGAGAAGGAGCCATTTGCATGAACTTCTGTGTATTTCTTTTCATTTTTTAATACTCTACTATATGTTTATTTGCAGTCTTTCACGTTCGTCATACCAATGACGATAACATCTGGTCGGAACTTTTTGTCTTTTCATGCCAAACATAAGAACTCGTGTCCAAATTCTAGTTAAAAGTTAAAGCGTTTTAAGATAATATAAAATGCAAAAAGCCAAAAAAAATTATTTTTTTTCTGAGATATCTAGACGACTAGACCAAAGGTTTACTAATACTCCATGGAAACAATCTTAGCAACTAATTCGACTCCAGTTCTTTTGATAAGATCTAAAACATCGATATTATCTTCGTCTTGACCTTGACCAAAGCACCAGCAATTTAGTTGAACTACCGACCTCTCCAGTTATAATCTAATTTTGGCATGAATCAAATCTAAAAACCGATGGATTTATGCCTTAACAAATTACTTGTTATCACCAGACTACTAATGTTTGGTTGAAGCCAATCACAAATTACTTACTATCACCAGACTACTAATGTTTGGTGGAAACCAATCTTTTTCATTCAGTTAAACACAAATCTAGAGATCACGATATTATATCCGACTGTAACACGACCAATAACATCCAACGGCTATTTGAAAAAGTGTTTAGTCTAGTTAATACTACATCTGGTTAGAACTTGGAAATGGAAATTTTACACAAGTAGCTAACAACAACTTCAGTGTTGAGATTTTAACTTAGAACTGAATGCTAAAGCTACTAGTATGACATTTCCAGATTCCTTAGATTCACCTGCCAAAAAAAAAAAAAATCAACCATGGTGGTGAGTCTGGTGACTTTAGCATATAGCTTTCTGTAACTCTTAGGACCATCTCTGCTTAAGTTTCATCAACTCACCGCAACAGCAACACCAGTCTCATAGAATTTAGGAATGCATATCAACCGGACCAACTGACCTTCTGATCCTGCAACATGAAAGCATTGTTAAACCTCAAAAAACAAAATGTAGCTATTATGTTCTTCTATAAATCAATCTCTCTATACAAGGAAACTGTACCTTTTTATTAAACGGGTGTCGTATTTGTCGTGATACCCAACGAAGTAGACATGAGGAAAAGTTTCAATCAAGAAAGGGTCTCTATCCGTGAAAGGACAAGAACATGTAGTACACATAGTGTATTAGGCCTTAGTTTGCAGGGGAAGAGGGTGAAATCTCACCGAGTGTATTAGGGTCAAGGTCATCTATGTTCTGACCTGAAGTCCCAAGCTTAAGTCTCCTACTCTGGTCTTCAAGGATCAGGAGTATCATCAGGGTGCATAAAGTTAACAAGCGGATTAACTGACCTCTGCATTGACATATTTGAGGTGCTCACTTAAAATCTAGATACATAAACTGTATACCAAACGAACCTCTTTAGAGTATTCATCAAGAACACAAGGTTTAAGCTTCATGTGTTTGAACAAAGTTCATACAAACTGCAAACAAGAACACCAGATATCTGTAATGAGAAAGGACTCTCCGTTATTGAGTTAAAACAGTCACCAGGGGCAAATGGGGTTTCCAGGTAGGGGCAAAAGAGAGTAGATAAGAGTTCTCATGATGAAGACGAGCAAAGTAAATCTGAATGTACATCTCCTTAACCTCTCATCCTGCTTCAATTGAATATAAACACACACAAAAAAAGAAAAAAAAAAACTCAGAACACAGAGTAAAAAACAGAGGAAATTTGTAAAACAGAGTAAGTGAGTAGAAAAGTTTTCAACTTTGGACACTAAAAGACCAAGAGAGTAAAAAGGGAGTGCCCTTTAAACCGGAAACCGACCGGTTGAACCGGAAAATCAGGCTAACGGTTTAAAAGAAACTCCTTACCTACTCATATCCTCTGAGGTTTGCCTGCACAAAGTCTCAATCTTTGAGTTTGTTTTCTTACTGCTTCTTCGATGGCGTTGATACAGAGTTCAATCCCCGGTTCGTCTGCGGTTCGATTGAGCTTCTTCTCAAACTCAATGCCGAAGATGAGTCATCAAGTGGTTGTTCCTATGGTGAAAGGTTGGACTTGGAAGATGAAGGGTTCGTGTCGGAGAAGGGTGTTGGTAAGAGCAATGGTGCAGGAAGAAGCAGTTCAAGGGTCTCCTTCTCCTTCTGTTTACGCCAGAGAAATGGAGAGGCTTTCCGCTAAGGAATCTCTGCTTCTCGCTGTAAAAAACACATCTCCACACCCTTCCCTATTGTTATGATTTTTGAGCTTATTATTGTTCAGACAATAGATGCATAGTTACAGGAAACAGCTTTGTGTGTGTGTGTGTGTGTTTTGACCTGTGAGATCTATCTATATATATAACAGTTAAAGGATGCTGGAGGCTTTGAGGCTTTAGTTACAGGGAAAACAACGAGTATCCAAAGGATCGATGTCAATGAGAGGATTACTAGTCTAGAGCGCCTTAACCCTTCTCCTAGACCAACTACGTATGTATATGCACCCATACGGTGTTACAGAAATGTTCTTCTTCTTTTGATTGGTTCCTATAGCTTTTCTTTTTTTGCTTCCAGGTCTCCTTGTTTCGAAGGGAGATGGAACTTCGAGTGGTTTGGCTCTGGAAGCCCTGGTCTACTCGCTGCTCGAGTTATATTCGAGTCAGTTACTACTTACCTAAAGCAGCTCTCACCATCAACAATGTTTTCTTCTTCAAACTTTTGTTTTGAATCTGTTTGTGTTGTTGTTTCAGGAGGTTTCCTTCAACGTTGGTTAACCTCTCAAGAATGGAGATACTGATTACAAATGCTAACGCTAAGGCCACTGCAAACATCAAACTCCTGAACTCGGTAGTGTACCATATACTCAAATGCTTTCCTTACATTAGCTTTAACAAAAAAAAATTGCAGATAGAAAGCAAGATCGTTCTGTCAACGAAGTTGACTGTTGAGGGACCTCTGAGACTGAGAGAAGAATATGTGGAAGGTATGGTTGAATCCCCAACGGTCATTGAAGAAGCAGTTCCTGAAACACTTAAAGGCGCATTGGGTCAAGCCACCACAACGTTGCAGCAGCTTCCTGATGTTATCAAGGATGCTTTATCAACTGGTCTAAGGATTCCCTTGAGTAAGCCCCCACTTTGTTCATTATTCATACGTTTCTTCTATCGTGTTCAGTGAAACCATGTAGTAGTGTTATCTGTTTCAGGTGGATCGTTTGAAAGATTCTTCATGATATCTTATCTAGATGAGGAGGTTCTTGTAAGTCCAATCTACATTAGGCTGGTTTAAACTGGCTAATTTGTCACACTAACCTAGTTTTTATGTGCTATTTTCTTTTTGTTTATTTTGTAGATAGTAAGAGATACTTCAGGAGTGCCTGAAGTTCTAACGAGGTTGGAAACACCTTCATCAACCATTGAAGAAACTCTTTGAGTAAGATATAGTTAGATGTTACTCTAGCCATTGTTCTTATGTTCCTTCTTTGTTCTTACAAGAAACCAACTTCCAAGTTGAGTCTGTAAATGTTTAAAATGATACCTTAAATATCTGATTTTATTTAATCCTTCAAATCTTCCCAAGTTGCCAAGTTCTTAGAGATTCTCTGTTTTGATTTAACTTATGATGCAAACCATTTATTAGGAATATCATAATAAGTGTTTAATGATTTGTATAAAAGGTTTTGACTACGTACAAAGCTGTTGAAAAGATTAGTGAGAAAGTTTCTCAATAATGTTTGTAAATATCTCACAGCCATTTTATTGATTAAAACATCCATCAAACAAGAATTAACTTTAGAACAAAACAAACAAACCCTTTGTTGGTTTATAAGTTCTCAATTCTCACAAACTCCTCTCCAACATTTCTTGGTATCTCCTATAAGACTCAACCTTCTCCAGCAAGAACTTCTCATGGCAGCTCGCGATGAACATATCTGCCAAATGATCAATATCAACATCACCAACAATATGATGATCATCATCAACCTCCTCTTCTAGCCACTCAAGGTGCTCAGACTCATGAACATCCTCGTCTTCATCAGCATGAAAAGAGATAGAGAAAGGGTTAGCTACAGGGACAACAACATGGGAGGATGATCCGAAGAAGACCTTGCGTTGGTTAATGGATGACGTTTTTAGGTAAAACATCATCATGAATAACCTCTTCTTGTTGTGTTTAGATATCTCTATAATAATGGATTTTGCTCTAGAGAGAGACTGTAAAAGACGGTAAAGAGAGTGTGTGATGAGGTTTAGGAACAGGGTTTTGAGTTTCATGGAGGTTGGAGTAGTAGATGATGATGACCTTTTGAGCTGCATGACTCAACCACAAGTTTAAGAGACTCTCTCACGCTCTTCTCTTGTGAGCATTAATCGACAATCCAGACTATTTATAGGGTACTCTCTTGACGTTTATATCCCTACAAGTCCATAATATTTACTTAATTATATAATATGAGTGACATAATAGTTTGTTTGGAAAGCTAATGTATCGTCGGAGATGGTCAAATAGCACAAATGCTTTAAGCCATAACAAGACCTCAGAAAAATAAGCTTTTATGCCACCAATATCTATCAAAGTCAAGTTAAACATCGTTTACCAAAAGATATACATATAAAGAATAGGTTATATTAAAATCAAAATCTCAAGGACATCGATCTAGCTAAGTACTAATTAATAAAACATCAACTCGAATGCTAGTAACAGAACATGCATTTATTTTGCTAGCTGATGTATAATTGCGTGTTTTAAGAAAAGGAACAGAGGAAAGTCTTGAAAGTTGGACAAGGTACTTGAGGAGGAGAATCTAGAGATGACACAAACGCGATAAAGTGTTGGTTTCAAATTTCGAACAACTCGCAACTGCTCCCTCCATAATTATTTATCTTTAACTGCTTAGGTCTAACGATTAAGCTTTCTGCAAATTTAAGACTAATCGCTATGAAAAACTTGCAATGACAAAATTAATACGTGTGATCTGTAGGTGTATACTGGTACTGGAACATTGGCCTATGACCCTTAAGTTTTTAAGGATAATCTAACATAAATATAAGCTTCCAAAATTATTTATTTTTCTTTTTATCAAATCCATTAAATTGCTATAACTCCTAAAATCAAAGTATACTTAGCTCGGAAAGAAGAGACAATATCATTCGAGGCATAAATCATTTATATTCATTCATCACCGGTTGACAAAAAACATACTCACCAAAGATAAGACTACAAAATACAAATGTGGAGTTAACGTTTAGAATAATTTGGTCAATTATCATCTTTATGGTAACACGCAACTTGGTTTTTACGTGTTGCTTTGCATGTCCTATATAACGTAAACAAATTAAGACATTTCTTGGCTAAAAAGGAGAGATAAGCTTATATGGGTTAAAGATTAGTTACTAGTTAAGGAAAATTACAACACTCTCGAAAAATCATGTTATATCATCGTATATTTCAGTCTCCAATCATTTAGACGTGCGTCCATCGCCTATGATGCATGCACGTAAGGGTTTGGGAGAAGTTCAATAGACGTGTTGTTATAAACTTTATATAATCTGAATCTAAATTAAGTCTATCATTTATATGAACTATATAACTTATGAACATAGGATTTAGGATGGTTTTTTTTGAGGATGTTAATCTATAACAAGCCTCTTCATGTTAATCTACTTCTTTGATCCATCCTGTTTTTTATTTCTCTTTGCCAAGATTGCTCAGACCTAAGATTCCTTTTGTAAAATATTTCTTTAATCAATATGAAATTTACATTAGCAAAAGAAAAAAAAAAGGATTTAGGACCTTTTCATTAGGAAGAAACAGTTCGTTGATACTTGATCATCAGAATGTGACTTAGCAAAGGAAAGTCTAATAGGCTTTATGTTAAGCCCATTATCTAAATAACCTTCTTCTTATTTGACCAACGCATCTCTCAGCACTTGGCAGAGACTGTTGGTTGAGTTGTCATCATCCGTATCTACACAGACAGCTCAAGAGCACCACTAGTAACAGTATGTGAGAGTCACACGCCGACTTTAGCGCGTGTGAATGTGAAAAATCTCATTATCACATCTTCAACGTGGGCCTTAAGAAGCCATCCATTGGCCAATGGTTGATATGAGGATGATGCTAGTGCTGAGTGTGTATATGAGTTTTGGTTCTTGAGTAACTTAGATTCATGTGTCAAAGATTCTGATGGTTGGTATCAGCCACACATAAGGTAAGTCTCGTCTGTTTTATATATCCTTCATGAGTATTATCTTCTTTTGCATTATTTGTTAAGCTCGATCATTTACTTGTTTGAGTTGCTCTCAAGAAGCTGGATAAGATTGGCGTTTTTAAAAAAAAAATCATTTAACTGCTCATGTAATGGATTATGATGGAAGTAATTAACCTAACTTTTTGTCGCCTAGCTCAGCAAATTATCCATGAATCTTCTCTCTCTCAGTCAGCGATAGAATAGGAGCTGAAATGGGATCTTGAGATAGAGGTGTGGTCAATGCTTGAGATAAATCTTGTTTTCGTTGGCACGGTTCAAAGTGTTTATGTCTCCATTTTTCAACTAATTAGTTTCCCAGGGGTTTGGCATGTGTAAGGGAGTTTATGTTAATTGATTCTTTGGTGATCTGCATATGGAGAATGACATGCATGTATATGGTGTTTCTAGTGAGCTGGTTTAAGGTGGAGACTCTCTTTTTGTTTTGGCTTTCAGGTTTCTGTAACGTGTACTGGTGTTGGGTGGGGTTTGTAGACAATGAGAAGAGGTAGAGGGAAAGGGAAGAAGCAGAGTGCATCATCTGCTAGGGAAGATCATGGAAGCGGTGAAGAAGATGAGAAGATTCCAGCTTACAGGAGAAGAGGAAGGCCACAGAAGCCTATGAAAAATGATTTCGAAGAGGAGGAGGAAGATGAAGAGTTGGTTGAGAAGATGGAGGAGGAAGATGAAGGAGAAGAGGATGATTCAGTAACAAGTAAAAAAGAAGAGAAGGAGAGGAAGAGAAAGATGGTTAACGGAAGCAACACTGATGTCAATGAAGAAGAGAATAGGTTAGGATCAAAATCAAGTAGGGATAATTCCACCCAGTCCACATCTACTGGTTTCAGACAGAACGGGAGCAGGAGGAAAAGCAAGCCGAGAAGAGCTGCTGAAGCTGTTGTGGAATGTAATGGAGTTTGAGCAAAACTTCTTTGGTCAAGAAACATGATGACACATTAACTTGAGGCTTCTTCTTCTTTCTGGTTATCTTACAAGTTTTTTTTTTTTAAGTTGAGAACTTTGGAAATCTTTTGGTGTATCAATCTGCATTCTCTTTCTTTCTTGTCTCTAACCATCTGCGTTTGATTTTTTGACATTTGAGCGTCCAAAAAATGGTTGGATCTCAGTACAAGGTATTCATGTTTGGCATATGCCTTCTTTGACCGAGATCTTTGGAGATGATTCCATTTGGGAGAGGAAGTGCTTTACACTTTTGAGAGATGTGAGATCCTCTCATCTCCAAAAGTTCTAATCATTCTAAGAGATGTCATAGTTGCAAAACTTGTAAGTTAACAGCTAAGTTGTTAAAGGAAGAGAGTTGAGAAAATAAGAGAAGAGCCAATTAGCCTTGAGGGTCTACACAATTTTAAAATAAACAACTTACATAATGTATAATATATATTCTCCTCGATCAAGAATAAATATTAGCATTCGTGAACTATTATCATGTCAAACATGCAAAAAACAACCAAGTATGCAAATGTTTTATAATCTTTGATCAGTCCCAATGGTAATAACGTAAGACTCCAAATTTCATGTATCAAATCTTTACTAAAAGACCAACTGGATCTAAGGAGACTCAAAACCTAATCTAATTTAACCCAAATTGCCCACCTTTAATTTAATAAATAGATAAAATTCTGACAGATGCTGCAGGTATTCATCATATTTAAATTTGACTATAGCGACGGCATTAGTAATATATTTCTCAATATGTACTAGCTATATCACTGTAAAATCTGTCTTATGGGATCAAGTCTTTAGTTTCAAGGTTTAACCAATGCAGCCAAGCAAATGAAAAGCACTTTCACTAAATAAAGCTAAGCAAAAAGAACAAATCAAACTTAAGCCTACGACATCTAAAGTATTACAGTTTACACAGACTCTGATGGATGCCTATGAGTACGATTTAACTTTTCATAATTTTTTATTTTGTTACAAAAATCAAGAAAGATCTTGCTTTGGATATTGTGACTACAAAATTGTCAAAAGAAATTTCAAGGAAAAAAAGAAGCAACTGTAGCTTTTTTTGTTTCTTGTTTTAGCTTTAATTTTCAAAAAACAATCACACAGATCGAAAGCCATAAATAGTTATACAATATTTTGTTATAATTTCACTTATAAACAAGAGAAAATGAGGTTTAACCAATAAAAAGAGTACTAAATTATTTGAAGTGTTGCTTGCACATCTGCCGACACCAGCTATAGTTCCCTTGAAGTGTCACATCTTTTGTTGTGTTCCAATAACTGCACTCCCTCCGTTTCATATTATTTGTCGTTCTAAGTCTTTGCACACAGATTAAAAAAACATTTAATTTTACATATTTCCAAAATAAAAATACTATTACCAATACACATCAACCAATATAAAAATAGGATAGAGAATATTTTCAATAAATTTTGCATTGAAAACCGAAAACGACACTTATTTTGAAACAAAAATTTTGCTCTAGAACGACATATAATTTGAAACGGAGGGAGTATTTGTTTTTACCATATCTGTTGCTCTTTTAACTACCTCAGTTATAAAAGAGACCCTCTATTTCTAGAACTCTGATCTCCTCGGCACTTTCTTTTGGGTTCCCAATATTTTTCTTTTCCTCAAACAGAACATTTCATTCAAAACATCATCCAAAGGAACGTTTACCAAACAATACAAGCCAGATGCTCCCTGGACTCAGATAGATGCTCCCAAAATTTTATATATATGAAGACTAAAAAAGTTATTGTTGTAAGTACAAAAAATCAGTATTAAGATTTGTAAAGTTGGATGTTCTATGCGAGTGTGAAGATTAGATGCTCCCTGGACTCAGATAGATGCTCCCAAAAATTTAATATTACTTTAAATTTGAACTTACATCACCTATGACCCATGAAAACTTACATCACACATGACCCATCACCATCACATTTAATAATGGGTATCCAACATTAAGGAGAACCATCGAACTAGAACAACTCTCACTATAAACACAGCAAAAATACATGGACCAAATAGTTTAGTTTTAGCTGGTAATTAGTGCTTTTAAGATGCGAGCGGCCTGATAATAAAACTGTAGATGAGAACGAGTTGTGTAAGCCAGATACTGTAGATAGCTATCACGGACCGATAAACTTCAGAAGCGTATGAGAGATGTCACTCGTTTTTCAAAAAGAAGCATGGGTCTTTTTTTATCAAAAAGAAGCATGGGTCTAAAGAAAGCATAGCTAGAGGAAATATGGGTCTAAGGAAGCATGGAAAGCGATGAGTACTTATTGACTTGTTGTTGTGTGTGGTGTGGAAAAACTAAACCTAAATTGTTGAGCTCTGTTTAGTACGTAGTACTAAAAGGTCGTAACAGGGTTTGACGTGTTCATATGTATATTTTCGCTCATTTCCTGAAGTCAATATTCTCCAAATCTACGCTACGGTCTTAGATTTTTGCATATCAACCATGCAAGTTCTTATCCCATATTTTTATTGATGATTTATATAATCCTGGCACTGATTAACTAATCGTTTTAACTAAACTAATTGATTAACAGCTTAGGTTTAGTATAGATTCAAATTGTTTTCTTTCAGACATATATAACATGCATATTTAACGTGTCAGCCTAATAATATGTGGGCGTGAAAAACGGGTTAGAAGGGATGCATACTGCATAGTTTGGTTGTTTCGGATAGTTTTTCATTATCAGGTTAACAAACCATATACTGAGTAATATATTTAGTTTAACATATGTTATTTTGGTTTGATATCTGTTTGCACTCAACTCTGTTTAAAACCAAGTCAAATTTGTGGTAGATTTTGCTATGGAGAAACACAAAAGATCATCTCCATTTATTGTTGCCAACCTCATAATGCCAATGGTGGACCAAACGAAAAAAAATGCATTTATTTATTTTCTTGACATAAAAAAGAAAAGAAATGTGTTAACGAGTCAAATAATTGAAAGGAGAAAAAAATCCACTAAAAATGTGTGAACATTTTAAAGTAAATAATTAAAATAAAAAGATGTATACATACATGTTAGACCTCTCCAATGTTCGTTTGCTCAAGTCTCTTCCAACTCCAAGATTAGAAACTGCTACATCATTCTATCTATCTTTCTCTTGTTTTTGCTATGTGGTAATCAGTGGTAATTAACAGACAACAGTTTTTGTTTTGTCCGTACCGTTTTATAACTATCTCGCTGTCTTTGTCTATTACCACACTCTCATCTTTTTTAGCTTCTGTTGTGTTTCTCTCACTTCTTTCTCTAAACCCAACAACAGTCAAAATCAGGGAAGCCAATATTTTCTTTGCTTTCTTCTCCTTTCGTCCTTTCTTTAAACCAAGACAGTTAGGTTTAATAAAGAGAGAGAGAGAGAGAATGATGTGTGAGTACTCTCTTTCTGTCTGAGTAAGAGGAAACAAAAATGAATATGGGTTCCAACTCGGGTCCTGGTCGTGGTCCAGGTCAAGCAGAGTCGGGTGGTTCATCGACTGAGTCATCCTCTTTAAGCGGAGGGCTCATGTTTGGCCAGAGGATCTACTTCGAGGACGCTGGAGGTGGAACCGGGTCTTCTTCCTCCGGCGGGTCAAACAGAAGGGTACGTGGTGGCGGGTCGGGTCCTTCGGGTCAGATACCAAGGTGCCAAGTGGAAGGTTGTGGAATGGATCTAACCAATGCAAAGGGTTATTACTCTAGGCACAGAGTGTGTGGAGTGCACTCTAAAACACCCAAAGTCATTGTCGCTGGTATCGAACAAAGGTTCTGTCAACAGTGCAGCAGGTTCTTTCTTTTTGTCTCTCAGTTCTACCCTCAAATTCTCGTGTTTATTTACATGTTTTTGCCATTACTTGAGTATAGAGCCCCATATTGAAATGAAACATTGGCCTATAGTTCTGAAATACTAGTGGTTAGTATGTATAAATATCATTTGACCCCAAACGATTATAATATATGTTGAATAATTGTTTCAAATCTCATAAATCTCATGACCGGCTCTGTGGGAGTCCGGCCAAGACTCTCCTATGAATCAAATTCAAAGGCTTTAATCTTTTCTTTCCTTGTAGATTGTCACTTTCATATGCTTTTTTGGCTTTAACGTCTTTGGAGGGGTTCTCTTTTAACTTTACAGCTTAGTGTTATGTAACTTGGTCTTGTGTTTGTTGGTACTCGTTGGGCTTATTTAGGAGAATATGTTTACGTGTACTTCTATATGCTTCTCTTTTATTTTTATTTCATTTTAGATTTTGTCTTTATAATAAAACCAAAGGGATATGAAATGAATGGACAATAAAGAAAACCCATTGCCCTTATGTTTGCTTCTTTAGGTCATATCATTATTGAGGGGGACAAAACTGGTACCATAGCATCAATGACGTGAACACTCAAGAAACTTTGTTTATAGTGTGTGTGGTTGTAAGATTCGGAATCAAACTGATAATGAAACCTTTTAGACTTTATACAATGCATTAAAATGAAACGGTTTATGTTTCTTGGGATTAGAGCGATCATTTGATGTGTTTTGGAATGTTATATACGTATGTTGCTTTTCTTTGAAGTTTAACTCGATCTTAACCAATCACACATAGGTTTCATCAGCTTCCGGAATTTGACCTAGAGAAAAGGAGTTGCCGTAGGAGACTGGCTGGTCATAATGAGAGAAGACGGAAGCCACAGCCAGCGTCTCTCTCTGTGTTGTCTTCTCGTTACGGGAGGATAGCACCTTCGCTTTACGGTTAGATCTTTTTAGCATTTGAAACATAGTAAAGATCGTGTGCGTTGACTAACCAAATGTTATGGGACCAGGAAATGCTGAAACTACAATGAATGGGAGCTTTCTTGGTTCCCAAGAAATGGGTTGGACAAGTACAAGAACGTTGGATACAAGAGTGATGAGACGACCGTCGTGGCAGATCAATCCGATGAACGTGTTTAGTCAAGGATCAGTCAGTGGAGGAGGAGGAGGAGGGATAAGCTTCTCATCTCCAGAGGTTATGGACACTAAACCAGAGAGCTACAAGGGGATTGGCAGCGACTCAAACTGTGCTCTCTCTCTTCTGTCAAACCCACATCAGCCACATGACAACAACAACAACACATGGAGAACTTCTTCAGGTTTTGGTCCGATGACGGTTACAATGGCTCAGCCACCACCTGCACCTAGCCAGCATCAGTATCTGAACCCGCCTTGGGTGTTTAAGGACGATGACAATAACTGTCAGAATGATATGTCCCCTGTTTTGAATTTGGGGCGATTCACCGAGACAGAGATGGGCGGTGGAACGACGATGGGTGAGTTCGAGTTATCTGACCATCAACATCAGAATAGGAGGCAGTACATGGAAGGTGAGAACTCAAGGGCTTATGACTCTTCTTCACACCATCACAACTGGTCTCTCTGAGTCTCTTTGCATCAGACAATCATCTTGTTATTTTTCTCCTTTTTCTGTTATTTGCTTACTAATAAACTAAAAAAATTGTTTCCTGGCTTTTGTTTATTTACGCTTCTTGTTTGTTGTTTTCTCTTTCCAAATTGTTTGATATATTAAAGGTTCCATATATTTGACCCTATAATTCAACTTTGAATCAAAGTATGAGCTAAATATTAACCTCCACTTAGCTGAACATAGCTTATGCATAGAGATATATGATGATTCACTAGTCAGGCTCAAGTCAGCTTTGCTCAGACTCAACTGCTTTGAAGTTAAGACCCTAAAATTTTGTGATCTCTACTTCCTCTGCAACTGAGACTTGAGTGCCTTCCAAGAGATATATGGGCTTACTAGTAAGGCTTATAGGCCCAAATATTCAATTTCTGGTAAGTCCAAACTTCTAATCAATCTTTTTATGGCCTCTTCGTTCGTTTCTGTAACATTCTTCTGCTCTAGAGAGGGGGAAGGTAATGACATTAATGGGCATTTTAATGGGCTTACAAATGGGCTTTCATAACCCAAACTAAAATCATGTTAAACTCCAAATCTCGCTCTAAGTGGGCTCTGTCCGGCTCTCTACCTCTTACAGTCTCGTCGTCGCCGAAGAAGAAAAAGAAGAAGATCGAAACATTTTTTTCGTTGAGCTCCTCCACTGAATCTCTCCGTCTCTCGTCTCTTCGAATCTTAAAGGTCAGACCTTTATATCATAACACTCCTCTCTGTTCTTCATTGATTGAGTCCAATTCTCTGTTCTTGTATTACGAATTTGATTAGAGCTTATTGAGATTCTTCATGGAACCAATCTAGAGTTTCTCCAAATGGATTTCACTATCAAAAAGTTAACATTTTTATTTGTCTTGTTTGATATTGTGCCCTCTGTAGGGTATAGGAATCATGGATCCAGCTGAGATGAGGTACTTGGAAGAAGAGGACGGCCCTATGATGAAGACAATCAAAGGCAGCGTCACCGGCTTCGCGGCCGGGACTATCTACGGAACCATTCTGGCCACGTGGAAAGACGTTCCGAGAGTGGAGAGAAACGTGGCTCTCCCGGGACTCATCAGGACGCTGAAGATGATGGGAACCCACGGGCTCACTTTTGCTGCCATTGGAGGCGTTTACATCGGTGTTGAACAGGTGGTTCAGAGTTACAGAGGCAAGAGAGATTTTCTCAATGGTGCTGTTGGTGGGTTTGTTGCTGGAGCTTCTGTGCTTGGCTATAGAGGTTAAACATGCTCTCTCTTTCTTTTGCTTATATATAGTGTATGCTTTTGTCACTGTTGATGCATAAACCAATATGTCCATGATTTAATTGATATAGTTCTAGAGGTTAGTTATTTATGGGCAATACAACAATTTCTTGAACTCAAGTTAACTGGTTGTAACATAAGTTCCAAGACATTGGAGAGTATGTCTAGTAAACCCCTTAAATTATCATTTATTTATAAAGATTGTAAGTATATTGATAGCTTTGAATGATTAGATACTACAGAGTGGTGCATTTTTTTTTTGTTGTCAAAACTCCATTGTAACCTGGTTTATTTTGGTGAAAATTTTTCTTTTATTATTCACAGCAAGGAGCATCCCAACAGCGATAGCTGCAGGTGCAACTCTAGCTGTTACCTCTGCTTTGATTGACTCTGGAGGTCAGACCACAAGAGTAGACAACGGCAGAGAGTATTATCCTTACACCCCTGTCGAGAAAACAGCTCAAGCTGATGCCTGATTTCTCTTTATGGTGAGACTGAAGTTAATAAAAGCTCCTGAGATCATCTCTCTTCCATGTCATGTCTGTTTTGTTTGCTGTATCTGAGAGGTGTGAAATCATAAAAGCTCTTTTGTTCTTTGTTTCCTCCTGTTTTTATGGAGGGTGACTTGCATTTTTTTGCTTGAAATGTTGAATGTAAGAAACGTTACAGTTCTAAGTATCTGATATGTGTTTGCTTCTGTTATTCTCAACTTGGATACTTTATCTGAATGTTTAATGGATTTGAACACGACTAAGCAACTAGGAAACAATCAGAAGTAGTATAAAAACAATACGGTCCAGGTCTTTTTAATATAAGTAGTTATATTACGACATATTTAAAATATATAACAATAAGTATGAAAAATAAATATCAATATATAAAAATGTAAGAGGTAATATCCGCAGAGTGCGTGGATCAATCTCTACTTTATCATTAATCACCTTGCAAGCAGTATAGTTGCCGGATATTTCCCGTTGCTGTCAACGAAAAAAAATAGAAATCAGAGGATAAACATGCAATCACCAACGGAGTGAATGAACTAGAATGGGATTTGATGTATTTACCGTAAAGCCAGTCTTTGAAATGCATGTGGAACGCGGTAGTAAGTTCTCGTTTTCGGTTTTCTTCAAGAGGTGTCTCTCTTAAGGACTGCCTTGTTTCTTCCAAGTTCTTAAGCTGGTCAAACAGAGATGTAGTTTCGGCATCAGATGCTGTAGTGATATGGAAGAAAAAAAGAGAAAGAAACAGAGCACTTCTGTTATAAAAAAAATAAATAAACACATACGCTTGTCTGTTGCACTGCCATATATGCATCTGGTAATGGAAATGGATTGTCTTTCGTGGAACCACCAAGCGCCTCTCCGTCAAACCAGTTTGGGATCTGAACCAGAGACATTGACGTGAGAAGGTACAATTCGATCACGATCTTGGTGGTAAACTAACAAAAAGGGGAATCTTACCAAAAAGTTAGTGAACTGGTCAGGGTCCACACAAGAAGCCGATTCAGATTGTTTATCAGAGGCGCCGGTAGGATGTGACAGTGAGTCATGTGGATCAACTGCTCCAAGTGCCAATGATTCATTCCATCTGTTGATAGTTGGCACAATACCTACCTCGGTCATGTGCTCCTCCAAGTGTGAGTAAAACGTATTATACGGAGCTACCTGAAACATATCAAAGCCAAATGATGTCAGCAGTTAAATAAACAATCAGAAGATGTTTGCACTAAGATCAACTGAATAAGTCTAACAGCATGTTCAACTGTCCAAACACCATGAACAGTTAACATGATCATGAGTCTAACAGTCTTTCAACAGAAAGATATAACCTAACTAAAGCTTAAAATAACTGTGGTCTCGCTACTATGTTAAGCTGAATATCAGAGCAGGATCGAAGAGTTGTGTATGCAGTCTGATATCAAACTTGAAAACTTCACCTGTAGTTTGTGGTTGTCACCGACAATGAGAGGTCGCTGATTGACTCCCAAAAAGAACACACATTCTCGGCAGTTGGCGATGCAGATTCGTTTGGTAGCTGCAATCACATGAACTCTCTCACAATGCTCAACTCTTACTGCCTGCACAAAACATAAACATAAACTAGTCTCACTGCATCTTCTCCATAACTCGCTAACAAAGAGTAAAGCAGGAAGAAGTATATTCGCCATACCTTGCCAGCAGCTCCAAGAACGATAGTAGAATCAGAACATCCATACACAGTTGCATATCTTAATGGCGCTAAAAGATAAATGACAGAATCATGGCAATTGGCAACCTGCAGAATACACAAAAGGACATGAAGTTGACGTGCATACATTGAGTGAAAGAAACGGAATGAGGAATCCCACAACTACAAATTGTGAAGGAGTTGTACAGTACGGACCTTCACAGATCTACCCTTAAGATCGGAAGCCTGCTTGAAAAGTGAAGTCTTGGAGACTCCCTCGATGATACAAGGACCTCTATCGTTAGATGAAACTTTATTAAGAGCATCAGAAGCAGCATGATCGGAGGCGTTAGATGGTCCACTTTCTTTCCCAGAAATTCTGTCGGAAATGCTTTCCAAGGCGGAAGCTATGTTTTTCAGAAGCCAATCAGTAACTTGGGAAGCAGGGACGGGAACAGCGGGCATATCAGGGTTAAAGAAAGGAGTAGCTTGACTCAAAGAAGGTACATCAGATCCCTTATCACCAAAATGAAGAAGAAACCCAATGTGCTCAAAACTCTCCAAAGATAGCACCTAGAGAGTAGATTCGGGCAATCAAAATAAGTTGTGATAAAAAAACCCATCTAGAATGAGATATGCATTCTCTGCCATTCCATTAATATTTATATTCCAACAATAGAATTTTCTATCCATCTATTAGAACACAGTAACTCCATCCAGAATGAGATAAAGAAAGGTTTACACATACCGAAGATTCATCTCCTTCTCCCTCCACAGGCTCTGCAAGGAGAGAAATAATATTTGCTATGTGCTTTTGCAAATACGACAACTGATGAGCTTCTTCATCTGCTGGTGATGGCATAAACCGACGGCTGTTGTTACGAACAAGCTGCAAGATAACGACAAAGAAATCCAACTCAAACTTCAACAGAAAAAAAGTTTTTTTTTTAATAAGACCCATATGATTGAAACAGTAATGAGAACAATTCTCGGTAAAATTATTTTCAGAGCTCAGACACTGTCACCCAACTACAGACCAAGCCCAAAGATACTAGAATACACCCAACATCATCAACAAGATAAAAGATGGAAGGTCTAAACCAGGAACTATTTAAAAGAAACAGAGTAAATCCACACAAAACAGAGCAAAGTGGCACTTAATTTTGGCTACAATCCGTGAACTTCAACACCGCTCCAGAGTTGTCATGTGTCAAATAAAGGGGACCAAACTTAAAAAGGAACAGGTGTCCAAGAAAAAGGCTATCGAAACGCACTATTTCGAACACATACTTCTACGCTGCTTAACATACGTGATCCTCTCTCTGTGTGTTTCATTCACCAAGAGTCTCACACTCACAGTCTCTCTCTTTCTCTGCTTTCATACCGTTCATCACATTGTAACAATAAACCCAAATACATTACAAAGCAAATACCTGAAACTACACTCCACCCTCGACTCAATGCAACAACATCGTTTAATTCTAACTTCTTTAAGGTTCAAATGAAACATAAAGTCTCCAAATTTCTCAACTCGCAATTGCAAAACTAAAGTAGAAACTCAATGGTCAGACTCAGACGCACTAAGATCACCAGTTCGAGCCGACATTAAAACGTAAAGTAGAAACATGCCTGAATCGGGGATAAGGCGGACAAGTAACCATCGAAAGCAGAAGCCGATGGCCAGACATCAGCGACAGCCGCAGAGTCCTTATGCGTCCTAGGCATCAGCTTCTTATACGACTGAACGTAAAGAAACAAAACCAGATCCCTCACATCAGCTCCGACCGAATCAACCTCCTCCGCCTTCGCCGTAACGAGAGGATCGGTCTCGGAATGGAGCACGGAGGCGAGAGTTTCGAGGACGAGGCAAGCATGGTCCGAGGAGATCAGGAGCGCCTCGGAGATTGCAGAAGATCCCACTCGGCGGTTGGAAGATGTTAGCTTTTGCTTGATCGGAGCTAAGGTTTGGATCGGGTCGGTGAAAACGAGGTTGTCGATTGGGAGGAGGCCGTGCTCGAATGGCACCCGCCTCGGGTGGATTAGTAGTGGATTCGAGTTTTGAATCGGGTCTGGGTCAGGTGGTGGTGATGATTGGTCGATCACTTCTTCCTCCGTCATAATGATGCCTCAAAAGACCAGTCGCGACGTTGCTGCAGAGATCTTTTGAACAAAACAAATGACATCCGAGTAAGAAGAGCGGTTAATGTTACAATGCGTTCAGTCACACGCCACTATCCTACACCCTCGCATAACAGCCAATAATAAATGGGCCTTTTGCGGCCCATTAAATAACACAGTTGACTTCGCATCATTATTGGGTCTTTGCTCTATATAGATAACATTTCCCAGATTGTTGTGACAATTACAGAAAACCAAAGTTGTTTGATACTTTTGTACAAAACTGTTTAATAAAGCAAGAAGACATCCATCAAATGTGGAAAATACAAAGCCTAAAGATTCTGAAACCAAATTATCTAAAGAATGTTTTATCATTAGAAAATGATAGAATCTTCCTACTAATAACTTCATCAGAGAGATGATTGACACGTTCCTAGGTAATATCATCAGAGAATGATACCCATCTACACGCTCATGAAGTTATCACCATTCACCAGTAGATGATCCACTTCTCCCTCTATGCTATCATCAGAATATGATGATGATTCCTCCTTGTAATGACCCAGCTAAGTATGAAAAGTTGCAATCATTCATCGCATGGACATTAATGTCCGAACCTTTTTCTCCCTTTCAGCTCGCTTAGCACTAGGAGTGCTCTTCATTTTCTGAATCTCTTCCATCACAACCTTCTCAACTTTGTCGATAGAGTTGAGGAGCTTCTTCTCAGGAGTGAGTGCTTCTTCCGCCGAACTCTCTCTAGCGATGTCGAGCAGAATCTGATGGACTTTAGCAGTTGAAGGTGGCCAGGGACGCTTGAACCCAACAGAAGGACCAGGAGTGACCATGGTGGAGTAGTTGTGCTCCCCCGACAGTGGTAACAAAGAATCATCAACAACACCAAGCTGTTGTGGAGTTGGGGTCTCAGTATCTCCCATACGAGCTCTCCTCCTCTCAATTGCCTGCATTAAAAGAACTTTTGATAAAAATTACAATCAATAGCCAGCGAGGCTCTGTTTAAGTTGTTAAGTAAAAACTAACCCTAACGACAGAAGATACATCACGAAGAGGCGTTCTTGGATACCAAGAAGGCAACACAGAAGAAGCTGAAGCACGAGCCCTGCCACGCCTTGCAACACCCAACCCTCTTCTAATCCCACCACCACCTGTCCGTCGAACTCCCAAATTGCCCCTCGCAACCCCACCACCTCTTCCCATCGTAGTAGATTCTGAAGGAGGCAGTCTCTGAACAACAGGAGGAGACTGAAACGGATTGAGGTGTGCTGGTGATGGCTCGTCGAGCAAGATCCCGTGGTAGCGTCTGTTGAGAAACGCCGCTGGATAATCCACAGGCCTCTCTCTTCGGTCTCTTGCCTCTGGCATCTTTTGATTAATCCCTACGATGAACAAAACGGTTAGAACACAATCAGCTAAACTTAACCGTCTAATCTCCCTAATTGCATAACCCTAGCGTTTCTCATATAACTAACAAACTCAATCTTAGTTCACCATTGTAATCAGATTCTCTCCGCAGAAACGAACTTCAGAAAAAAAAAATGTGAAATCAAATCTTCGTTTTCATAACTAATTCTCTAATAAAAATCGACTACAACTGCTGCAAACAAAAATCAGAGAACAGCATGTAGATAGAGATTAAAAGTTCCATGGATTCATTCACCTATGAATCTTTCTTCGATGGATTCCCTTCGTGACAGCTCCAAAAGGCTTTTGCGAACGGTAAAGCGAGGGGGACAAAAGGAATAAAAGAGAGGAAAAAGCTTTTTCTGAGTGTGTGTGAGAGAGAGACGATCTGGCGATTCTTTTTTGAGGGCGTCATCTTGGGCGGGTTTTATAATTGAAAATGAAAATTTTCAAGCTAGCACGTGCGAGAGAATTCGAAATCTGTGTGAAATTTTTTGAATTTTCACCCGACGCGGGATAACTCGATTTCCGTCAAATTTTCATTTTCAACCCCAATTCGTAGATTCTTTGTCAAACTACGAATCTACCCCTTCTAAGGTGGGCTTTGGCCCAATTATTTATACAATAGGTTAAACCACCCTATGTTCACGTACAGAGCCCCAGCTATTGAGTTTGTGTCTTTTATTATTTTAGAAAATATATTTCACATAGGCTGAAGCCCATTATAATATTAGTTTCATCTCTAACTAATTTTTATGCTTTGCAATTTGCATATACAAGTAGTGCTTTCCAGTTGAGTTGGTGACACTTGGTGAGTTCATGTGTCATTAACAATGAACAAATTGAAGAGTAAATGATTACCTCTGCTATGATGTCAATGTCAACAACCGTTACATTATATGAACTGATGACGCACAAATCCAAGTTCATTTCTAATATATGAACACTATTTAAATCTTTTGTATCCTTATATATTTCCGACCAGAAATAGCTCTATTGTGTTTGAAAGGTTATGTATAGGACAAGGGACCGCCCGGGGTTTGATGTATATACATGGACACAGTTCGAGAAAGTAGTGCACTGCAAACCAAAATCAAGTTAAATATGTTAGATGATTGATTTGATCCCTATCATATATCAAGCTTCGTTCAGTCTCAAACGTCAGGTTCATGGTTACCCCAAACTTGCAGATCACTCACTATCCACCAAGCTGCTTACCTTGCACCCTAAGATAAGAGTTTCTTCTGGTTGCAAATCGTCTTAGACATGCGACGTTTATTCGTTTGGGGTCGCTTACCTAATGGTTTCTGTGAAGTGAAAAGAAGAAGAGCAAGCTCATAGAGATTCTCGCTCTTTTTGAGGAAATGACACAAGGAAAAGAGATCGTTGGCTGACATCTTAAGCTCATAGAGAGGTTCTTGCCCTTTCTATATTACTAGTTTATGACAATTTTGTATAATTTGTTTTTTCTTTTTAAAATCTTAACGAATGATAATATGTCTCTTGCAAACGTAGTATTTGAAAGAGTTTTCATAGTATCTCCTTTTCTTCACATATTTTTTTAATTTTAATTAATTGTCACATATTCACTTTCATCGTATCGATGATGGTGCTCTTAGACCCGAAGTTTGCAAAACATGATATAGCTGATAAAGCAAGCTATTGCAACCATTCGGGTTGTTTTGAACTGCTTGAAAAGGATCTCTTAGTCGGATTAATTATGAGCTTCTAACTTAAAACTAATTGGTAATGAGTGGATTGGCTCTAACCTTTTATATTATAGTAGATTAATTCTTATATTTCCGATATGGGATGTTTCTCATTAATATCCTCTTTCACGCTCAGACATCTAGGTCTGAAGCGTGGATAATATGGGAATAACATCGACAAAGAGCCCAACATCGATATAGCATTAGTTGTTGTATCTAGGTCTGAAGCGTGGACAATATGGAATAACATCCACAAATGGCCCAACATCGGTATAGTAGTAGTTGTTATAGTAAATTAGGTCAAAGAATCTTATTGCTCTGATATAATGTTAGATTTGGGTTAATTATGTGCTAAATTAAAACCAATTAGTAATTAGTGAATTGGCCATAACCTTTTATATAGTAGTAGATTAATTTTTATATTTCCGATGTGAGATGTGTCTCATCAATAGAATCCAGAGATGATCCTATGATTAAATATATGTCCTGTGAGATTAGGTCGAATTAAAACAATGTAAACCTTTACTGGATGAAACCGGGAAATATTAAATTTGTATACAAATCTACACGAGCTTAGATGAAAGGTTTTAGGGTTCAGTTCCGGATTTATCACATAAACCTTGTGTGTAAGAGAGTTTGGTTTGGGCTTCTTCTGACTCGCCATGACTAGAATCTTATATCATAATTAAGATAACGAATATGATAGAAAACCCTTATACTTTTTTCCCTTTTTTTTTGCTAATTTTTTTTACTATGATAATTAACAAAAACGAAATTAACTTAAGTATATCCTAAAATACGAAATATGTTTACTGTCCTTATGTAGCCCTTTTTTTTTGCTAAATCCTTACGTAGCCATTTGCATGATAAGTTCATCTATTCCCAAAAAGTAAAATAATTGAATATACTATAACCAAGTGGTTTTAATTATTATACGGCTTTCAATTGTGTAGTTTTCATTGGTCGAAACTAAGATTCGATTTTGATTAGTTGCATAGATTTTTTGGTTTGAGAAAATATGCATAATTTTAATGAACAAAAAAAGTCGATGCTTTTTAGTGGGATTGTGCTAATCTATACCAAGCTTTCTTTTTACAAAGAGAAATAGTTAATAGAATAGAAAATAAAACTCAATTTCTTGATTGCATCTCTCTTGGGCATCGAGTTTCAGCCAATATAGATTCGCTCATACATGCATCAGAAATGAAAACTGAGCCGTTCTTTAGCATTTACATATATATATATATATATATATATATATATATATATATATATATATATATATATATATATATATAGCCGATCTCTTTCAAGTATTATTTTTGTCAGAACATCAAGCATGATCGCATCCCACCGTTGTTCCTTTCCATTCAAATTCACAACAAAAAGGTAGGATTTACTTTTTATATTATTAAAAGAAACGAAAACACCAAAAGATAAAATAAGAAGAGATATTCTTCATGGCAAAACATATCTCGCCCCAAGCACAATTGATCACTTCCAAATATAACAGCCCACTCGAGATAATTGAATAAAAACGAGAGAGAAACACTTGCTTGATTTAGAAGTTCCTATTAATGAAAATGAGATAGAGAGGCACCCTTTTAAGTTGTTGTGTTGACATAATAAAAGCCAAAGCTGGTCCACGATTCCCCACCTCATCAATCTAATCTAATTTCAGAGCATATATTTTAAAAATGAATTGATGGGGAATCGTCTTTTTATATAAAATATTTTTTTGACACGAAATATAAAATGTTAAAAAAAAATTTTACAACATAGAGAAAGCTAATGGGGTCTCACGTGTCCATGTTCATATCCGTGTACGAGCTTTGCTCATGTAGTTTTCTCCTTTTTGTTTACAAATTTATTTTCTAATGTTTTTGTTTTCTTGTATCTAGTGGTATTCAATATAGCTAACTCAGTTTTTTCAACGAATGAAGAGTCATGTTATTGGGGTTCTTTACAGAAAACGAGGACCAGCTGTAGAACCAAAAGACTATAAATTTTTCAAAAGTAAAAACAGTTGGTTGCGTTGATTTAGAAAAGTGATGTTAGATTTGCAATTTACAAATCTTGTTGCGGCTCGTGCGTATGTATTTTCTTGAGGAAGAAGTCGTTCGATTTGGACGAAACAAGTTTGCCGTGTATGGATTCACATACTTTTTTTAATTCACATACATAAGTGATCTTTACTTATACGCATTTGTATGTAAAATCAAAATATCATCAAGTAATTATAAATTGATAGTTTGTAGAATATTATAAATATCAGGGACATTTCTTCTTGTTGTTTCTTCTTCTTGTTACTTCTTGTTATATTATGATTGAATAGTAATATATATTTTGATCAAAAAAAGAATAGTAATGTGTAGTGCATGTGCTTGCGCATACAAATTGTCTTCTTGTTGATTAACTAAGAAGTAGCTCGAGATTTTAAAACTGTGTAGCTACTCCAACTCAACGATCTATAAGTTAGTTTCTCAATATATAGTTCTTCTGAGGCACATAAACCGTAAGTCCTCTTATATCCATATATATATTACTGTTTTAGAGCTCCAAAAGGAAAACTCTCCTTTGGAAATACTCGTTAGAGGCCAACTTGCGTTTCCAGTGTTGTTACTTGTTATCGGGGTCAACGTCTCACTTATCACGACCGTGTGTTAGAAGCAATAGGTTTTCCGTGAACCCTAAATCGGTCGAAAAGCTAAATTACTCACATTTGACTCTTATTTTTATAAACTGTGCTTCCGACAATTTTCTTTCTATTTATAGGATGTTTTGTGAAGGATCTAGCTTCTGACTTTTCCTTATATATACTGATGGGACACCCAAATAATAGTAATTGGCAATCTTAATATTTGATTTGTCAGCAGAATCTAAAACTCCAAATATGCGATTACTGGTTCCTGAAAAACGAGTATATGTTTTTAAGTATGATTGATTCGTGTCCCAGACATGCCAATTAACTATGTGTTTGTTTGTATGTTATCAATTTCGTGTAGTTGCATCAGTTCAGATAGTAATCGAATAGCAATAATCTGTATTATATAAACACTTGTTTGTAGATGACAGAGTAAAAAACTACTATAATATACTCCCTCCCTTTAAAAATATACATATTTTAGTTTTTCCACATATATTTAAAAACACATTAAATTTTTATTGTAACTAATTTTTTTTATAAATAATAGTTTTTCATAACTTTTAGTCAACAGAAATTCGATCGATAAACACCATTAATATTTTAAAATTTTACAAATTTTTCATTAAATAAATGTTTTTTAAAATGTATATTTTAAAACAATTATTTATAGCATAAAAATCTTTTTGAAACAGAAGAAATAATATAATAATGATGTATATTTATTCACGGGGTAGCAGAAATAATTTAAATCGATGATACACGTAAATTGGTTTTGAACAGAATACATACAAATATAAATCTTCATTTTTAAAAAATGTTAAAGTTTCTATTCAATTGTTTGTGGTTCCAACCGGTTTTGGTCAGAACTTCGAAAAGCTTTGATTAAGCAGATTATTTTTTTGGTTGAAGATTAAGCAGATTTTTACTATTATGTTCTTTGCTGTATTCGAGTATTTGAACTATAGATATATTCATCTAACCTATACTCTCTTCTAGTAGTACATTTTTATATATTTTGGATTATCGTTATAAATCTAAAAAAAAGTATTCAAAAGATATTACATTTCTTTTTTTTCTCTGATCAAAAGATATTACATTTCTTTTTCGGATTTATAAAAGGCATTTCCGTGACTCAGCATCACAGGCGGCTCAAAACGACGTCTTCTCTCAACTTTTCTTTTTTATTTAAATTTTCATTTAATTTTTTTTTTTGTTATGCTTTTGGATCCGCCGCTATCTTCAGCCATTAAAGCTGGACGCAGAAACTCAGAAGGAGAAAGACGATAAATATTCATCTTATCATCTCTCCCTATTCTCTGTTCACCCACCGTTCTTCTTCCTTACACACACTCTCTCTCTCTCTCTCTGTTTCTTCTTCACCTCCTTTCCTTCCCTTCATCCTCAAGCTGTTATCTCCTGCTTACATCTCAAGCTGAAATCTTATTTCCCGGGAAAGCGACACAACACGCTAGTAGTAGAAACAGTTGACGCTGAAGACGATGTATCCCCAACTTTGTTCTTAACTGAAACGTTACGAAACAGAGCATTATAGCGGAAAAGCTAAGCAGAGCTCATCGCAAAGTTGGTGTCTTTCATGGATTCAAACACTCGCAATCATCTCTACGACGACCCGAATCACATATCCTCTTCCGGGTCGGGTCTTCTCCGCTTTCGATCTGCACCCAGCTCTGTTCTCGCTGCTTTCGTAGACGACGACGACAAGACCGGGTTCGGCTCCTCCGGCAGGTTTCTTAATGGCCTAAATGGATTCCATGACAAGTCTCCTGTTTCCGCCACTCTTCCTCCTCCTCCGCCGCAGCCGCCGCAGCCAGAGCCGTCGAGCTTTCTGGGTTTGCCGCCGCATTACCCTAGACAGAGCAAGGGGATGATGATGACTACTATTGGTTTGGATCAGTATCTGGATATGAATAACCATCACCTTAAACCAGTAGGGTCAAATCTTCTCCGGCAAAGCAGCTCGCCGGCCGGGATGTTCACCAACCTCTCCGGTCAAAACGGTACCGTTTTGCTCTTTCACTTTGGGCGTAGAAACCATAAAGTTCGAAACTTTAGGCGAAAAAGTAACTTTTTTTAATGCTTTTCTGCTATATTTACAGTCGCAGGTTATGGTTACGTTGGTGAAGAAGAAGAAGACGACGAGGAGAGTCCATCTCATTCCAACGGGTTAAGACGCCATAGCAGTCTCTCTTCAAGGCCGCCACCTTCTTCTCTTGGAATGCTCTCTCAGATACCTGAAATCGACTCGGAGAGTGTTCAGTATACCCATTGGAATGATCCATCCAGTTTCATTCATAACTTATCCTCCTCCTCTCTCAAAACAGAAACAGAGGACGACGGTAAACTCTTTCACGGATCTCACGTAAGTTACTTGGTTCTCTACCTGGTTTAGTGATACCAAATCGGTTTAGCTGGTTCTTAGAGCTTTGAACGATGGGTTTTGATATCTAAATGCAGTTAATGTCACATCACTTGAGTCTGCCCAAGTCACCATCATCATCTATAGCCTCGGACATGGTTTCAGTGGATAAGTATCTGCAGCTACAAGACTCTGTTCCTTGTAAAATCAGAGCCAAACGTGGTTGCGCCACACATCCTCGAAGTATCGCTGAAAGGGTAATTACATAAAAACTAGTTTTGAATCCAGAAAGTCTATTAGTACTTGAAACCAATTATGTTGTCACACTTGTTCAGGTAAGAAGAACGAAGATAAGCGAACGAATGAGGAAACTACAAGAGCTTGTTCCTAATATGGATAAGGTATAATTTTCCTGAAATTTCGACAATCGATATCTCTTGCATTAAATTGGTTTCTAACTTCTTTTTTTTGGTGTCTCTTTGTTGGAATAGCAAACAAACACTGCAGATATGTTGGATTTAGCTGTGGATTACATCAAAGATCTACAAAGACAGTATAAGGTACGCTACTGATGATTGTGAAAGAAAGAAACTGAAGGGCCAGAGTATGATTAAAACTTTTTTAAATGTTGGTTTTACACAGATTTTAAACGAGAACAGAGCCAACTGCAAGTGTTTAAACAAGGAGGAGTATTTGATATAACGCGCAACACGGTTGGTATATATAGGAGGACCAAAGAAAACAAAGAGGTAGAAGAAAAGGATAAGGAAGGCACAATGTCATGTCTGAATATTTTTTGAACAAAACTTAGCTTCACCCCCTAAGGTGAATCTCTACATTCACCCACCAATGGAATTAGTTAATTGAGATTTGATATTTCTTAAAAAAAGAAACCAAGTAATAAGAATTTAATGAAATAAAATTATGTTTTTAGATAAATAAAAAATAGTAGCAATTATCAAAAAAAATATATTCTTTTTAATATTGTTAAATCCGTCAGAAAATACTAAACCCTAAACCCTAAATTCTAAACCCTAAACCCTAAACCCTTGGAGAAAGCCTGAACCTTTGGGTAAATCCTATACCCTAAATCGTTAATTTTAAACCCTAAACCATTAATCATAAACCATAATATTAAACCTTAAATTCTAACACGAAACCCTAAATCCTAAACTCTTTGACAAATATTAAATCATAAACTCTTAATCCTATAGTTTAATATTATGGTTTATGATTAAGGGTTTAGGGTTTAAGATTAGCGATTTAGGGTATAGGATTTGTCCAAGGGTTCAAGCTTTCCCCAAGGGTTTAGGGTTTAGTATTTAGAATTTAGGGTTTAATATTATAGTTTATGATTAAAAATTTAGGGTTTAAGATTAACGATTTAGGGTATAGAATTTTCCAAAGGGTTCAGACTTTCCCCAAGGGTTTAGGGTTTAGTATTTAGAATTTAGGGTTTAGGGTTTAGTATTTTTGACGGATTTATCAATAATAAAACAAATATTTTTTTTTAATTGCTACTATTTTTTATTTATCTAAAAACATAATTTTATTTCATTAAATTCTTATTACTTGGTTTCTTTTTTTAAAAGATATCAAATCTCAATTAACTAATTCCTATTGGTGGGTGAATGTAGAGGCTAAATTTTGTTCATATTTTTTAGCCTAAACAGACCAAATTGTCCTAAGCAAAAATGCATATTACTTTCAACATATCCTAAGCAATAGTACTCAAATTATTTTTCCCTCCTTTTGTTTTTTCACATCCAACATCAACCCTGCCATGGTTCCTTCTAGTGATATTAGCAATTTCAAATGATTTTAAAGCAATTTTCATTCGATTTGGTCCGACCTAGATACCACGGTCATATGAGCTAATTTATGGGCATCAACCTACCAATTCTAACTCTATTGATTGAGTGAGTAAACATCATTCACAATATTTATCATTTTATTTTAAAAATTTAAAAGCAGTATTGAACCAAGCCCAAAGGCCCAAACACATAAACATTGGGATCCAAAGTGTCACTCTCGCTCTCTCTCATCCTCGGGGTACTTTCCCTCTCTAAATTTGTGGCTTTATAAGCAGACGCACTCCTAAGCTAACGTTGCTTTCTCTTCACTCAAAATAAGCTCTGACGTAATCTCTTTACTCCCACAACACGCAGAGATATATAAAACTTTCTCCCAGAGAGAGAGAGATTTCAAGTCGGTCGGTTCTGTTTTTTTTTTAACTCTGAAATTAAACTCGGTTAATTCCGGTTTAAGCGCGAATTTTCCTCATAATGGATCATCATCTGACCCAAGGGTTGTGCCGAGAAGCGGTGACCGGACTTGAATCGCTCAGTTTCAGCGACGAAATTCAGCAGCTGGTGATGATGCCGCCGGAGAACACCGGTTCCTTCACGTCTTTGCTCGAGATGCCGGCGACTCAGGCCATGGAGCTTTTCACCGGAGATATCGCTCGCTTCTCGGTGGTTGCTGCTGAAGATCAAAACGGAAACTCCGTACCTTCGAGTTCGACCGGTAGAGTCAAGTCCGAGCCTTGTGAGACCGATTCATCTCAGCGGCTCGTTTCTTATCCAACGGCTGAGAATCAGAATCAGAACAAGAGGAAAGAACGTGGGAAGAAGGTGATTAATCAAATCAATCAACGATAGCTTGGTGAACAAGTTACTAATACCCTAATCATTTAAATATTTAGGTCAAAAGCTCGATGAAGAAGACCAGGAGCTCTGAAGAAGCAGAGAAGCTTCCGTATGTTCACGTTAGAGCTCGTCGTGGTCAAGCTACTGATAACCATAGCTTAGCTGAGAGAGTAATTCAACATTATCTAATTTTTTTTTTTAATTCAACATTATCTTAAAACATAGTCATCGTAATAACACACCTTGATTAGTGGCTAATCTAATTCTTGATTAATAGGCAAGAAGGGAGAAGATAAACGCACGAATGAAGCTTCTACAGGAACTGGTCCCAGGCTGTGACAAGGTTTGTCCCTTTTAATCAATAATTAGATCATCATTTGTGCTCAAAATCAGAATCTTTCTTTTTTTACTATATGAAAAAAAAATAAAACTCTTAATTTTCCTCATCTTAAAATGTATTCACTGAGCTTGAAGTTTACTCCATAAATGAAGATTATGGTTTATGATGTGTGAATGCTAGCTGGATTGTTCCCTTAAGCTTTTGGGTAGAGGGGACATGTTTTGGTGGATAGATGGAGATCAGAGTGTGTTTTTGGGGTCCATCTTCTGATTTTTAAGTAGAAAAGTTGCAGGCTTCCTATTGAAGGGTGAGCAGTGTAGTATATCGTCTCTAATAGTTTGGTATCTATCAAGTAGAGAGAGAGGGTGAGGAGTGTGGTATAGTCACTAGTATTGGTTATATGCTTTGAGTCCCACTGTACCTAACTGGTTGGAAGCATGATGTGACACTCCTGCAGACAGCTAACTAATCGATATATATAAATCTTGGAATTTAGCCAGACATTATTGGTGGAAGGAGATGATGATAAGTGACAACTCCTTAAAGAGATTTGTAAATATTGTGGGGCTTTTGGGACTTTGACTGTTTGTTTATGAAATCTTGAGATGTCTAAATTCATGTTTATAAATAAGAGTCTGTGTTCTGGTCCAGCTTTTATGGCTATGTTACGTTTAAAAGAGTTGAGTTGTTGAGATTGTAGAAGCTGTTTTACATGCTAGTTAGGACTATGGCTCTTATGTTTGACTTACCAGAAAGCTTTGACCTGCAGATTCAGGGCACTGCATTGGTGCTGGATGAAATCATTAACCATGTGCAGTCTTTACAGCGTCAAGTAGAGGTGGGACTTTTTGCTGTTCAAAATTAATAAAACGCTAAGCTTAAGTGGTACGATAATGTTACATAACTATGTTCTTCTTATTTTTCAGATGCTATCTATGAGACTTGCTGCAGTAAACCCCATAATCGACTTCAATCTCGACAGCATATTGGCATCAGAAGTAAGTAATCTAATCATGGACTAGACTTAAGTTCCATGTGACCTTCTTTTACAAAATTTAAGATTCAAAAGAAAGATTCTCTCATTGACCTATCTTTCTTTGAGTAACCTTTTTAGTTGTATCACAGAAAGAGAAACTTTTGGTGTATTTATTGATCCAACATTAATCGACTCTATTCTAGACTAGGCTTAAAGAAGTAGATCAACGTGCGGAAATAAATACACAATCCAGTACACTACTAGACACAGAGCCTATTGATAACGCAAGGACTCAGAAACAGAACCTTTTGAAAGGACTCATTAGTCCTCTAAGTAATATCGCACACACAGATGGGTGAGAAACACGGACCACCTCCTGTTCTGTTGTCTTTGATGGTGTCTTTACACAATTATTTTTTCTTTTGTGTGGGTCTGAGTCTTAAGTTCTTGTTTCTTCAAGTTTCACCTATCCAATCTAATAATCAGATTTTGTTTCTCTGCAAAATAACTTCTTATTAAATGACCTCCTCCTTTTACAGCTTGTACACCATTTAAGAACCAGGTCCCACCCATTCTTGGTCTATTAAGATAATGTTCAGTAGATGACTAGGGAGAAATATAGGATGTTGATAATAGAATCATCTCTAACACAAGTTAAAAGTGTTTATTTGTCTGAAACGAATTGGGTTAATGATGAGTAAATCTCTCTCTCTCTCTGCAGAACAATTCTCTTATGGATGGTAGCTTCAACGGAGAAGAGTCTTATCATCAGCTGCAACAGTGGCCTCTCGATAGCTACCTCCCGTTGGAGTGGGGAAGAGAAGAGGTTCATCATCAAGCCAATTTCTTGATGAGTTCAGCTACTTTGCACCCAAATCAGATGAAAATGGAGCTATAAGTTCCAAACGAGTTGACATGCTTTTGTATATATAAGAGAGAGATATTATCTCCTGAGGTTTCGGTTGTTGATCTTTTTAGGTAGAAAATGAGTATGAACTTACGACCATGGCCTTCTGAATAATTCAAGAATGTTTCTTGAACAACTTTCACATGGAACCATGAATGTTACTGTTGACTACAACGTCGTGTCCCTGTTTTATCCAAGAATGCTTAACCGACTTAGCGGGACCGATTCGTTTCGGTTTAACACTACAGTTTTTTCAAATCAAACCGTAAGCAAAATGAGAATTGAGAAAATGATGAATCAATAATCCTTTTTAGCGAAAATCAAATCTTTTCTTTAATTCTTTTAAAGAAAATATTTATAAATATAAGCTTGAATTTTTTTTAAGTTATAATTTTGTATACATTATTATAGTCTCAACATTAATAATTTATTGTATATATAGTTATTAGATAATTACCGAACATCGAAAAGAGCCGTCAATTTGGTTTTTAAATCTGCTAAACCAAAAAAAAAATCAAAATCAAAGAATAAACCGAGCAGGGTAAACCAAATCAGATTTCTCGGTCCAGGTATTGAGTGAAGTAAACCACTCGTTAGGTCGTGGTTTGGTATAATATCTCAACACTTGACAAATCCGTAGATTCCCCATTTCGTCTCTTTCGCTTTACAATCAGAAAACTGAAGAAGCGATGATGCCGCCGTCGACGCAGTCATTGACCGTCGCAGCAGCGAAGACGCTACTACGCAACCGGATCTTCTCCAGGTCCGGATCCACATCCGCCGGACCGAGCCGCTGGGCCACGCCGGGTCACGAGGAGCGGCCCAAAGGCTACTTCATGAACCGCACTCCTCCGCCACCGGGACAGTCGCGCAAATGGGAGGATTGGGAGCTTCCTTGCTACATCACCAGCTTCCTCACGATCGTCATCCTCGGCGTGGGGCTCAACGCCAAACCCGATCTCTCGATCGAGACTTGGGCTCATCAGAAAGCCCTGGAACGCCTCGAGATGGAGAGGCTCGCCGGAGATTCGTCAGATTGAGCATCGGGCGCCCTGATGCTGCGGTTGTTGACGATCGCGAAGAGTTAGGGCGATCGTGAAGAGCTTTTGGTTTCAGTAGTCGAGATAATGATGAAATAAAGTGTTCTTTTAACTGTTTTACATTTTCTTAAATTTTGTGTTTTTTTCGATTTGGTCGTTTTGATCAACTTCTGCAACTTGGTTGGTTGCTACTTCGTTATGCATTTGTTTCCTGATAAAATCATATGATCCATCTTTCAGCTTCTTCTTTGTTGTTGTAGTCGTGGGGCTGATATTATAGATGTAACTTAGGAGTTGGAAAGTTCCTCTGTTTTGTAGATATGGCATGCTCATTAGTATAGAATTGAACGCTGATTTGTGCAGCGCTCACATTGAGTTGGGTATGCTATTTAAGTGGTTTGGAGTTCTCAGGGAATCATCCATTGTTAGATGATGTTCAAAACGTTAGGATTCAGATTCTTCAGTTTTGGATTTTACTAGGCTTTTACATGCTTCGGAGAGGCTCATTTAGTATATATTTTCGCTATGGTATATGATTTTAGTTTTGTGAATTGTTCACATTCAGTTTGATATGCTTTAAAGTGGTTTGAATTTCTCTGGATTTCAGTTTCTTCATTCTTTTTTGGTTAGGCTTTTAGTGCTCATTGCGTCAGGGTTGGGTGCTGAGTAATTCAACAAAAGTTGGAGTAGAGTATCAGCTTTTGTCAGTTAGATTCAGAACACTAGATTTCAGTATCTTCACTTGTGGATATTACTGCTCATTGCATCATTACTGGATGTTTGAACAAGTCAGAAATGGCTAACAGTACTGTATTACGATTTAGGATATTGAGTTGTGAGCGTCTTTGCAAATACTGAGATGAATATAGCGTGTGAATGTTGATTCTGTTTTGTGTAAATAGTTGTTTGCATTTGTGGAGGGTTAACTGGTAGTATCTATCAACGAGCTTGATCAATTACTCGAATAAGTCACAGTTTGGAATTGAGGAGAACTTTACTCGGTTTTGGGTAGAGAAGGTTTAGAAAACATGACAGCTTACGTCTCTATCTCCGCAGGTTCTCTTTGTTGATGGACCTTCTATTGAATACACTGCTATTTCAAGTAGTTTACCCAAAAGTGTGGTTTGATAGCATGTAGCCTCTTTATATATAGAGTAGTTCATAAATATATTAAACAAACTCAAGTACACTTTTGCAAGCATTGTTCAGTGTTATTTGCTATCCTCAAAGTGCATCACATGGAAAGGGATACTGTTGTGGTCATTTCCTTCTCTGTGTGTTCGTCTCCCGAGAGTATAACTGAGTAGCAATAGTAAATCAATGTAAGAACTAAGAAGACATCACTTGATTCACTTCACCTCTTCAGTCTCCACATTGTCTTTTTCACTGAAAGAAGACTCCAGTGTAGAGCCATGTGAAGAAAATATTGACCAGTTGTAGCTTGTAGTAATAATCGTATGTAATTTGAAGTCGTTGTCGGTGGAGTCAGTGCGATACGTTTTGGACGAAAGCGAAAAGCTACTCTTTTGGTCATTTAAATAGAGAAAGCTACTATTTCGGGTAATGTGACCGGCTATTTCCGGTGAACAGTCGAGCCACCGACACAACCTTCCATAGTTTAACGACAATGATCACTGTCCGTATCCCATACGATCCACGTTTCTATTTATTTAAAGAAAGAAACCATAACTTCCCGCACTCGAATCTCCCATAATGTATGTGAGAGAGATAGTAGCATTATTATTGGATTAGCATATCTCAGTCTGACCCGTCTCGAAGGGAGTCATGATTTGAATGTAAACACACACACTTTGCTCTGTTTCTTCTAGAGATTTTAGTCACTGGTAAGTCTTCTTTTCTTTTGCCCTCAATCTTCTTTACTAACTTGTTGAACCCTCAAGTCTTCATGGTTGTTCCATGCTCTGTTTATCTCTCTGTTATTCATCTAAGTCCCTAAGATCAAGAACCTAGTTTCTATCTTAGCAAGCTATGAACAAGTTGCCGAGGCCTAAAACGCTACTGTAGACTTAAACAAAACATAGCAAGTCTGATTATGTCCTTCTCTTCCTCGACTACTTAGTTATGTCTTTTTCAGGAACATGAATACATTGAGCTGTTCTTTTTTTATTATCATTTTGCTCATCTTTCTTTTTCCTCTGTAGGGTAGTAGAACAGATCTTCTTGGATCGTTTCCTTACTTCTTGAATCTTCTTCGAAGAGCTTCATGATGAAGGGGAGAACAACCAACAATGTCCAGTCAAAGCGATCTACTAAGAACGGAAGAAAAGATCAGAAGCTGCAGAAGAAGAACAGCCAGAAAAGATTGTCAGAACAAGAGAAACACAATGACTTAAACGCTAAAGAAGATTCTAACAATACCCCTACAGTAGTAAGTGATTCAACCACACACTCAGATCCATCTGAGGCTTACGAGACGGTAGATGTTCGTTACTTGGACGATGTAACTGAAAGAAAGGAGAAAGAGGACAGTGTAAATGGATCCAAAGATGATGATGATGATGAACAAGAAGTTAAAGAAGCTCACAATGCTGATGTCTGGGAAGATGCTTCAAATGGTGGTCTTAGTGCTGGAAGCGAGAACGAGTCCCCTGGTGTAACAACAGAGAACGGTGATGATGAACAGTTTGAGGAAGAGAAGATTAAGCATCTCGAGAAAAGAATCGAGAGACTTGAAGAGGAGCTTAGAGAAGTCGCCGCACTCGAGATTTCTCTCTATTCTGTTGTTCCTGACCATTCTAGCTCAGCACACAAGCTTCACACCCCTGCAAGGCGTCTTTCAAGAATCTACATTCATGCCTGTAAGCATTATACTCGAGGAAAGCGTGCTAGGATCGCTGCAAACTCTGTTTCTGGTCTTGTTTTGGTTGCAAAATCTTGTGGGAATGATGTTTCAAGGTAAAAAAACAAAAGACTATATATACTTTAACATGATTCTGCCTCTCTAAACACAATGTTCTTGTTAGGTTGACTTTCTGGTTATCAAACATCGTATCTCTAAGGGAGATCATTTCACAACAGTTTGGTAAGTCTCACATCACAGAGACCTCTGACTCAAATGGAAGTGATTCAGAGAAGAAAGGTCGTCTCCAGAAGCTTTTGGAGGATTGGCAAGAAACTGAAACATTTACTACTTCACTTGAGAAAATCGAACACTGGGTCTTCACTAGAATCGTTGAGTCTGTTTGGTGGCAGGTAATAAAAATATTGAGCTTCTTCTAAGTTTTTTTTGTCTATGAAGCATCATCTCTCACTTTCTTCTCTTAATCTTATAAGGTCTTTACTCCTCGTATGCACTCCCCTGAAAGCAACTCATCTGAGAAGGAAGGAACCTTTTCTATTAGCCTATGGAACAATGCTTTCAGAGAAGCTCTGCAACGTCTTTGTCCTGTGAGAGGTGATGGAAATGAATGTGGTTGCTTACCTATTTTGGCTAGAATGGTCATGGAGAAGTGTATCAGTAGATTCGATGTAGCCATGTTCAATGCTATTCTGCGGGAGTCAGAGCATCAGATTCCAACTGATCCTGTCTCTGATCCTATTCTTGATTCAAGAGTTGTGCCTATTCCTGCTGGTGACTTAAGCTTTGGATCAGGAGCACTACTCAAAAACGCGGTAACCAAAACAAAACAGAGTTCAGTTTGAGAGTGAATATTGTTTGACTAATCCAATAGGATAACATTCTATGTTGCAGATTGGTAATTGGTCTAGATGCCTCACTGAAATGTTCGGCATGAACAGCGAAGAAGATGATCATGTAGAAAGTGAAGCCTTTGTATTGTTAAATGAACTTAGTGATCTTCTTATGCTCCCAAAAGACATGCTTATGGAAAGTTCCATTAGAGAAGAGGTTTGTCTGATACATAACCTTATGGAAAGTTAGCCAAGCTTCATTGAATAACCTTCATTGATCTTTTGATTTTACAAACAGATATGTCCATCGATCACTCTTCCACTAATCAAAAGAATACTTTGCAACTTCACTCCTGATGAGTTCTGTCCAGATCATGTACCAGGAGCTGTCCTAGAAGAGCTTAACTCTGCTGAGGTATATCCAAATGATTCTATTTCTTCTCATAATCCGGGAATTAAATTTAAAACATGTTTTTTATTTTTTTTTGTTATATATTTTCAGAGCCATGGTGATGATAAGCTGCTATCAGAAGAAAGCTTCCCTTATGCAGCTTCCTCTGTTTCTTACATACCACCGTCGACCAAGGATGTAGGAGAGAAAGTTGCAGAGCTTGCAGAGAAAGTGTCAAGGAATGTGTCTATGATACAGGGAAAAGGGTACACTAGCGACGAGGAGTTCGAGGAACTGGACTCTCCTCTTACATCCATTGTAGACAAATCATGCGACGTTGCTGATTCAGCGACATCAAATGAAAGATACAAGCTTCTTCGACAAGTGTGGGTTTAGTTGGTGTGATTCATTTGGAAACAAGTTAAAAAGTGTAATTAATTTGTGTTTACTATGAATCTTATGGGCTCTTGCAGAGACGATTTATATTCTGAAGTTTTATAAATGCTCTGTTTTTTTTTGCCCAAAAAAATGCTCTGTTTCTACGTAAATGACCTTCCTACCCTCATACTATCTCTTCCGCTTAAGGGTTAGGAAACTTCATCATCCTCCCCTTCTCTTATCTATCGTGAGATGCTTCTTAACCAGTTAAACTAAAAAAAGGACAAATGGCGGTTTCTCTCCCGAACTCATTTCTCCAGATCAATCCATGTGCTCCTTCTCTCGTCATCAAAAAGGTAAAGCTTCAAACGTTTCTCTTCTCATTGTCCTCCTCCAAAAAAATCACTACTTTTTTTTCCGAATAGCCGGTTAAGGCGGCATCGATTGGCGCTAACCGAGGAACAAAACGGGCGGGAAGCAACCCTTCGATGGTTCAAGTGACGTGCAGGAAGAAGGATTTGCACCCGGAGTTTCACGAGGATGCCAAGGTTTACTGCAACGGAGAGCTCGTGATGACGACGGGAGGGACCAAGAAAGAGTACGTCGTTGATGTTTGGTCCGGTAACCATCCCTTTTACCTCGGGAACCGGTCGGCTCTGATGGTCGACGCTGACCAAGTTGAGAAGTTCCGGAAGAGGTTCGCGGGGTTGTCGGAGATTATGGAGATTCCGGTTCTGAAAGGAGAGATTGTCTTGCCCACGAAGAAAAGCAAAGGTGCTGGCAAAGGGAAGAAGAAATGATTGAGAGAGACTTTGTAATGTTTGAAATTGGAGTTTTCTGGTAAAATGTTTTAAGTTTGTCTTTGCTTTGCTTGGGCTGTTTGAATAGTTATGTTATGTTTCTTCTTGAATGCAAATGATTATGATTTTATTCTAAGAATGTGTTTGGTTTCCTGGAGAAATTGTAGAAATCATAAATTTAAGAGAAAATAGTTTGAAGCATGGAATGTGCCATTTGCCACAGCTGGTGTTATAAGGTTATGACATGAACTGAATGATGAGGCAAATGTGGATGTTGTTGTTGTCTAGAGTTTGATTAGTTGCTTGAGATCATTGCTCTAGGGCTCTTTTTATCAGTTAGAGTTGCAGAACTTTGAGCATGTTCATGGTCTATGCAAATGTATTTGCTCTGATTATCAGCCAGAACATGAACTCTGTGATGCAATGCTTTCACAACAAACTCAATAGTTCTGTTCGTCTCATTTGGCAGACGCAGCTTCCTGCGGCTGCGTCAATCATTTTTGATGCCGAACAACACTAATATCACTTACTTGCAAACAACAAAGTGACTTTTTATTATTAGTGACCATAATCTAGAATTAAGGGTTTGCTTAAGATAACATATAATACAATTATTGAAAGCTGAAGATTCACAGAACTTAAAGGGGTTGTTTCTGTGGTCATGATCATGCGGTCACGCCCAGTACAACGATGTCTTTGTGCTCCTTGGAAAGTTTGAAAGGCAAGCACTAGTTAGTGGGCTTTTTATCTGTTTGATGTTGGCGGGAAGCAATGCCCCAATCAGTTAAGGGTTTGCTTAAGATAACATACAAGTTGTAAACTTGTGATGGTTTAGTTTTAAAGCTATCAAACTCATACATAATTGAGATTTCTCATAGGTTAGAGTAAAGCATAAACACCAGCTAATAACTCCTATCCGTTTGGATACACAGAGAATGAATTTCAAAGTGTGAAAAAGAAGAACTGATTTAAGCACATGACTAGAAATTGTTGTAATACACACATCATCATAACCAAAATTTTAAACTGAACAGAAAAACATTAGAAAAGAACAAGAGTCAATCAGACTTGACAATGATTTAGTATCCTACATTTTTGTCAAGCTAAACCCTTACAACTTGTATTATCGTCTAATTAATTTGATCTACACCATCTCAATCAAGCAACAAAGACTAATACTGACACACTCTACTAAACCGGTATGAGCTTGCATCCTGGGGGTTTTGGAGGTATAATCTTCAACCTCAATTGTCTATGAGAAACTTTCTTGAACTGCAAGGGCTTTGGTGGAATAATCTTCACTCTTAAAGGCTTCTTTTTGGCATCCTTAGATTCAAGCACAACCGGTACCGGTTGTCTCGTACTTCCCGCGGCTCCGGTAACCATCACTTTCTTCTGCTCAGAAACATTCCGAAGAAACGGATGCTTCAACAACTCCTCAGCGCTTCCTCTCTCATCTGGATTCCTTGCGAAACACGTCTTTAGAAACTGCCTTGCTTCCCAAGGAAGAGACTGTGGAATCTCCGGCCCGTTTCCACTCAACAGTTCAGGCAAAAGATCCTTCGAATCTGCAAACGGCCACGGCCCTTCTCCGGTGTACATCTCCAGAACAACGCAGCCTAGCGACCACAGATCCAACGCCCTCTCCGCGACGCCGTCCTGAACAGATTCCGGCGACATGTAAAGAGGCGTTCCCAAGAAGGGAGAATCGAACTCCCAAAACTCTGACTCCTCTCCTGCTTTCGTGGACATCCCAAAATCACATATCTTCAACTCATACGTGGACTTCAAGTCGTACTCGTGACGACGTGGAAACAAAAGGAGATTCTCCGGTTTGAGATCGCAATGGACGTAACCGTGGCTATGAACAGAGACAAGTCCTTGAAGAATCATGAGAGTGAAGTCTCTGATCATCGAGTCGTGCAACGATCTTGTTTCCATGAAAGAAGCTAAACTTCCACCAGCTGCGTACTCCATCGACATCTTGTAAACTCTGACACCATAATCATCGACACCTCTCGAGAGAGATGACCCTAGGGTTTGCACGATTCTAGGGCAGTTTCTGAGTTTGGAAAGTATCCGAAACTCTTTGCGGAGAGACTCGTAGTCGTGAGCGTAGGAGCTTTTCACGGCATGGTAGCATGGTTCCGAGCCGTCGTCGTCTGGTTTTGTGATTCTCATGAGATCAACTGAACCATACGCGCCTTTTCCTAAGGGTTTCATAAACTCCATAGAAGGCAATCAATATGTGTTCCCTCTAACCGAAACGAAACCCTAGTTGGAATCTGATATTTGGAATTTGTTTGAAGAATGTGTGAAGTGCTTTTCATATTATATCTGTGGCGCCGATTGAGTAAAAATGGAAATTTTAAGAGTGAAAAAAAAGGAAACTGAATAACGCGGGTCGATCTTACTTGGATTAACTTCTGCCGTTCATTGCACTATCAAATACATTTTGACCTTTGGATCAAATACGTCCCGTGCTAAATATTTTACATCTATCAAGTTCGATGTGGCTAATTCGGATTCCTATAAAATATTTTTCTTCTATAGATTGGAATACATAACCAAACACTTTATCAAAAAGGAAAACTAACAAAAATAATATTATTAGACTTCTAAACAGTTTCGTTCTCGTGTTGCAAAGGCCCAATATGCATCATGACTCATGACGATCAAGAGTTTGTTTTTACTTCTAGAAGGTAATATATGCATCGCAGCTTCTGTAAGTACTCAACTACGGGTATCACAAGCCATGCTTATTGTAAGGATGCTGGAGCCAATTACACATCATATTCTCAATTCAATCCGTTTCTAATGCTACGCAAAAATTGCTTGTCCTCCAACATCATTGTAAATCAATAAAACATAGTTATGTAAAACTTTATTTTTTGAAATGATTTTATTATAATGGTGTCAATAATTTCTTATATTTCAATTAATTATAAAATCATTTAGGTTTGATCGTTTTAGCTATCGGTAATAATGTCCAGAATTTAATTCAACGAAGTAGACAAACATAGCTAGCGGCTTCTTTTGATTGATGGATTATCAAAGAATAGTGTTTGATAAGGTTAACAAAAAAAAAGTTTAAAAAGTGACAAAAAATGTAAACTGGTTCGGGCCAAGATAGAGAAAGTATAATATGACCTTCGGAGGAGCATAACTGTATGGATGCTGGAGCCAATTACACACCATATTCTCGATTCAATCCGTTTTTAATGCTACACAAAAATTGCTTGTCCTCCAACATCATTGTAAAATCAATGAACTAATTTACTACGTTTTACAGATTTTGTTTTTAAAACAGCTTGAAGATACAAAATCTTACGTAATAATATGAGAATATTCAAGCTTTTAATTGTTCCAAAAAATGTTTAAAATATAGTGACTTTTTCCTCAAATGAATAAAAGAAGTTAACGTATCAAAAGAAAAAAAGGGAGATAGTTGAATTTATATACATTCACAACTTGTAATACATTAATATTTTATCTACTTCGACGATTCTTATCTTCAAGTCAAGACTAGCTATATGGTTCCCACACGTAATCTCACGTCAAACCTCAAGTTAACTTTATAAAATTTCATATATTCTTGACTATGCTCTATTTTACAACCAGTCGTCATGCTATTGGGAAGATGTAATATCTATCTTTTGATTATAATTTTCTCATATACTGTCCACATGTTATGTATCAATCCTCAATAAATTTCATAGATTTGATTGGAAATTTTATGTTAAAAACAAATTCGAGTGAAGTCAACCAGAGACAGCATCAACTATGGTGGTTAAATGAGATGAGATGGTTAAATGATATTTTGCACCCATAATGTCTCAGGTTTCGTTCACCAATGTGTCAATTATTTCTTTTAGTATCAATTATGCACCCATTAATAAACCTTTCTGGATTCGCCCTAAGGTCAACCATGGCCCTTCGGTTACTGATAGTATCTGATAATTCTGTCGCGGTACTGCCTACCCTCCACCAACAACCATATTCTAATTAATGTTTAAAGAATATAATTAAAATGTACACAGATCATCAAAAGTCTATATAAAAACAATATAACTCCCCATCTAAGATCTCTTCAATCTCCTCATTACTTGTTACAGTTACCCCACTTTTTGTTGTTGCATTTCTTTCATACACAACAAACAAACAAAAATAATATCATCATGAGCTCTGACAACGGAAATAGTGATCAGGAGATCGAACCCGACCGTTTGTTCTGGCAAAACACGGCTTCATACAATGGCGGCAGCAAGATTTTACTCATCACCATCGTTGCTTTCTCTATTATCATCCTCATCGTCTTTACTTATCATATATACGAAAGATTCGTTCTCCGCCGCCGTAGATCCACCTTCCAAGACCACACTTTCTCCGTCGTCTCTGAGCCGCCCAAACGTGGCCTCGACAAAGTTGTCATTGCTTCTCTTCCTACGTTCGTTGTTGGAGTCAACGGTGATAACGTATCGGTATCGGCTACGGAATGTGCGGTGTGTCTAACCTTGTTGGAGGAGAAAGATACGGCGAGGATGTTACCGAACTGCAAGCACGTGTTCCACGTGACATGCGTGGACACATGGCTAACAACGCATTCCACTTGTCCAATTTGTAGAAGTGAAGTCGAGCCGAGTCAAAGACTTGAGCCTGAGCCAAGAGAAGGGCCTGTTGGTGACGGTGCATCTTCGTCGGATAACAAAAGTTGCGGGTCATTGGCTGTGCGGTTAGATTCTTTTCGGAGGATTTTGACACGGGAAAGATCTTCGGACAGGAACGATCATTCTCGCGTTGACCAAGATCTTGAAAGACAATGAATGATAGTGTACTCTTGTTCACGTACAATACAATAGTACTCTTGTTCCTTTAATTTCCAAAATCTTTTGTATGTTACTGCACAAAGTACAAATTAGTTCAAAAGCCCGTTGTTGATTAACGTGTGAAAAGAAGAAAATAAAAAGTGTTGAACTTGTAAAATACAATTCATACAGCTTTGTAATATTTATTCAATGTGTGTCTACATCGAAGACTCTTCTTCAAGTCAAACTATGTGATTGCCACACGTATACTCCTCCTCACACGTTAAAACTTTTTTTTCCTGACCATGGACATTTCGCATTATTTCTAGTTACATATTGGGACAAACTTTTTTTTTAAAGGTTTTCAATATTGAGATAAACTTGAATTATCATTTTTGTTGACAAAAAAACGAACTTATCATCTTTAATTTTTTTTTTGAATGCAATCTTTTTCATTGAAGTTTCTAAATAATAATGCATGAAGAAATCATGTGTTTACTGGTCCTGTGGTCCATACATATTATTTTTAATCAAACATTAAAAAGTTACATATATACAACAAATATTATATGTTTAGAATGGATGAATCTATCTGCTTAGGTAAACCAATTTGCACCAGACAAAATAACTAACTAACAAACTCTTCACATAATGGATTGATGATAAGACAAGCCATTTCTATGCAACGAGCTAACTCCTAATACACTTATATCACAATAGGCAAATCGGTCTACAACATGTATATGCGACTTTGATATATTCCAAACTTATACATACGATTTCTGAAACTTCCAAACCTATCACCAATGATACATAGTCTAAAATTGAATAATAGACCTAACTAAAGTATATAAACTTTTATTGGTTCTTGAATAGCCACATGCTCTAGTGTTTGAACATCCATGTTAAAGTCAACAAAGGTGAATTTTCTAAACCCCATTGTAAGTACACCTATCTCCTCATTTTTCTCCACCCACCAACTAAAGTTTCCAACCTTTGAAAAATATATCAAAAACAATAAAATTTTCAAAGTCCTTTATCACTATTATATATTATCAATCATAAGACATAAGTTAGTAAACAGTTCTGTTCATTTTCTTTCCCCATTCACAATGAGCTCCGACGATAGAGACCATTACTGGTTCAACCATCACCAACACCACTCGTTCTGGCCCAACCCTTCTACCTATGACCGCAACAGCAAGATCATGCTCGCAGCCGTTGTCTCTTTATCAGCAGTGATCCTCTTCGTCTTCATTCTCCATCTCTACGCAAGATTCGTTCTCCGCCGCCGCCGTAGGGAGACTTTCCATGGCCTCCCCGTCGTCGTACGCCACCCTTTTCAGGCGCCAAAACGCGGCCTCGACCCCACGGTCATCGCTTCTCTCCCTAGTTTCACCGTTGGAGCCGTGGCGTCTGCCACCGAATGCGCCGTGTGTCTAAGCGTGTTGGAGGAGCAAGATACGGCGAGAGAGTTGCCGAGCTGCAAACACGTCTTCCATGTCGACTGTGTTGACACGTGGCTCACCGCTTGCTCCACGTGTCCTGTTTGTCGGACTGAAGTCCAGCCAAGGCCAAGACTAGAGCCTGAGCCAAGAGAAGGACCGGTCGGTGGCGACGGTGCATCAGCGCCGCCGTTGTTGGAGGAAGTCAGTGTAAACTTGCCGGCGGAAGCTGCAGCATCTACTTCGTCGGATGACAAAACAGCTGTTTCATCAGTTTCACGATTAGATTCGTTTAAGAGAATCTTGACAAGGGAGAGATCTTCGAACATGATCAATCATACTTGTGTTGTTGACCAAGATCGTGAATCGGAGTCGAGATAGAGACATACATATACTGCATATAAATCATTACATACGTCGATAATCTCTTAATTTTATATATTATACCTTGAAACTCTGTTTTTCTTTGTGTGGAATATTTTGTGTAAATGGAACAATATTTATATCTAGTAAAAAGATAAATTTTGATACAAAAAAGGTTAGCTTCAATAACCAGACGATTGCTAAAGATGATGATTGATCACAATGTGACCTAAAATGATGAATGGCAACGACCAGCTACTGCTAAAGATCCGTTTCGCTCGGCTAAAGTCTGAGGATTTTACGCTTGTTCCCTGCGTTGAAGTGGTCGCATCCACTATATTGCCATTGCTCACTTGCTTACTGCAACATTAGACTTCAAGCGCATGAGTAAAGCTCACGAGAAATATATTTGCCATTATCAAAAGCAGAGTAAGTTTCATCATTTCAAAGCCGTAAACTAGTGAACAGAGCAACTAAAGATCTTTACTCTCAAAACCAATCAAGTACAAATCATTACAAAACCTCAGATCCGGTTCAAATTTGGACCAATAGAAACGTTGCATTAACTTAAATTACCTTGAAGGGAGTTTGCATGTTCCTTGACCTGACAACAACGAAAGCACCAAACTTTCAGATCGAACTGCATTTTCCATAACCAAAAGACTATACTCTTTACTTTTAGAATTAAAAAAAACATTTTTAACAGCGACAAAACCCATAAGACTATTCCTTTTAACTGACCCTATTGACCCATAAGAGAGATAAAAAGGTGAAAAACTTTACTGGGATTAAGAGAGGTAAAAGCTGCGTTGTTACTAAAGCTGCAAGCTTCATCTGCGGGACCATTCTTCAGGTAATAATTGTTGAAAACATACGACGCCGTTTTCACTATATCTGACGGATCATAGCAAGCTCCGCCTTGCTGGATCCCGGAGCAGTCGGCGCCTCCTGGGCCACAAGCCCAGTCAATGGCTGCTTGGAGTGACGAGTCTTCTGCGTTGTTCTTCGCCACGCACCAGAGCTCTGTCTCTTCTGACACTTGTCCACCGAACTGCCCAGCGGTGAAGGTGATGACGAGAGAGAGATGCAGTAGGAGGAAGTGGAAGTGAAGCTGAGAAGGCGAGTAGCCAGTCATTTTTTTAGAGAGAGAGAAAGGTAAAGGAAAGAGAAAGACGGAGGTTTCGAGATGGAGTTAGAAGTGAGTGATCGGTTATGGAAGATCTATAACAGTTTCTGGAAGAGGGAGACGAAAGAGTGAATCTGAAAGAGTCAAAAGAGTTTTTAAATGTTCCGTGACGGTTGTAAAAGATGCGGGTTTAGTAATGTAAATTTTGGATTCGTACTGGTTATTGAACTCGGTAACTTCCGGTTAAATTCAATTTGGGCCGTATTAGAAAACACTGGCCCATATACCTTAAAAATGAGCCTAAAGTCTAGTGAAAGCATCTTATTAACACTACTCTCTTATTAACAATACTCTCTTATCAAAGCATCTTATTAACACTACTCTCTTACCAACAAAGTTGCCAAGGTGTAACTTGTAAGCTTGGTTTGCTAACCGGGAGTAGACATAAGTAGAGTCTTGATTCTATTTCAGCTTTCGGACATTTGTTAAATCAAACTTAAGAAACAGAGTCAGACAAGTTGTACAAAGGTTTTCTTGATATGAATAATGTAACAATCTTTCAAAAAAAAAAAATTTACAAAGATGCAAGTGAGTTCCATTGGGTGTTTCTGTTGATGGTCTTTTTTGTCAACATTCTGTTACTGTTTTCCTTTCTCCGTTGTAAACTGTGACAGTTTCATATAATTTTAAATCGTTGAAATGCAGTAATGAAGATATAATAGTTAAAAATGAAGGTATTTCATTGTCAGTTGTCAATTGTCTTCATTGGTCCAATGAGATTCTATGCTACCATTTGCTTAAAGAATCTTCAAACCAAATCATGAAAAAATACAAAAAAAAAGAGAAGAAAAGAAACAATCATGTAACGAGAACGCGTAGTGGTCCCGTATGCAGGAACATATCACGTGAAATCACAGCTTAGCTAGCCTTCGTATGTGTCCACAGGCGTTCCCTCTTTTTCTTTTCTTTCCTTTCCACTCCATAAGTTTAGCCTCTTCATATATGCTGGTTAATACAGTTCATGCATTTATCTTTTCCTTGCACAAGTGGACATGCTATACGATTCCTACCGTCTAGATTCTATATGACATCAACATATTGTATTATTTCTTAAATAGTAAAATATCCGTTATAAAGAAAATAGTAAAATTTTGCTAAATGACATGTTCCTATATTAGTGTAAAAATTATTGAGACAGAAAATGGTGGTACCAGTAAGGGGACCATTTAATAGCTTCATATTATTTTTAGCCCCTTCATAAAAAAATTCAGTTTATCAACGAAAAATAGAGTTTCTTAACTAACTTAAACACTTTAATTAGGTTATCATTGTAAAGAGGGGTTTTGTTGAATAAATTTACATAACATGCAACAAACAAAAAAAGATGTAGTTTTTTTTGGATCAAAAATAATGTAGTTTATCTTTTCTGTTTGTTCGACATAGTTCTTGTTTAATAATTATATATTGGAATTAAAAAAATTGCGAGAAGAAATGTAATATAGAGTAGAAAATGATGAAATGCACTTTTTAGAATGAATCTTAATTAGTACACAAAACCTTATACACTCCAAACGAAGACGTACGTAACAATTCAACTAGCTCTTTGTACAAACAACAATTGCATTATCCCCTCCAACCCCACTTGAAAACGACATAAATAAAAGATAGATACATCAAACCGAATTCATCACAACTTTAAAAAATGGTGATAATCTTCTAAAAATCTTGACCGAACGAGATTTTATAGAATCAAGATCCCTTTTACAGAGAAAAGTGAGTAGATATAGTTGATTGGTGACGACTTATCATACATTGAAGAGCTCATCTTGTTCAATAGACGGCTTGATGTCAACGTCCGAATTAGCTCCGGTTCCTGTCACCTGTGAATGATTTGCATTCTCCATTTTCTCGAGGCTTTGTTGTTGATACACTTCTCGAAGCCTTTCTATTTCCCTCTTCAATGCTTCTTGATGCGCTGCAATTGATATATTTAAAAAGAGATAATTGGGAGTGCTCGTATATTATCAGTGATAATTGAATATCTCGACGAAAAAATGAAGAAAAACATATTTTAATATTATATACTTACGCATATAATGATTCAAAAAAGTCACACGATTATGTATAGACAGATTTTTTTCTAACACAATTACGTATAAACAGATAATTAACTGTTTTGTCGTTAATTTCTAATAAATAGTTATAAAGTTCAAATTTGTTATTGATATATTTTCTAACACTATGTTAGATATATGGTTTTCGTATATGTGAAATCTGCTTTATAAATTTAGGGGAATTGATGGGGGATGAAATTAAACAGTAAAAAAAAAGAGAGAAAAATTACCATCTTTGAAAATTTTGTCTTGGGCTAAAGCAGCGATTCGTTGCTTGAGAGAACTGTTGTCCACGTTGAGAAGCAAACGCTGGTGGTCCAAGAATGCAACTCTTGGTGATAACACTGACACTTCCGCCTTAGATATCATTTGTATAACAAACACGCTTTAAGATTACATTCATAACTATTTAATTAGGATATGAAACTGTAAAATATTACCTGCAATGAAGTAACGCTACGTTCGAGCTCTGTTATATATTGCAGTTTTCTTACCCTTGATCTCTGTGCTGATTGCCGATTTGCTAATATTCTGTAGAAATATTGTTAATGATGATGACGTTAATTTTCAGTTAATATTTGTACGTGCATGCATGACCTTGTGTTTGCAATATAATAAAACGGTGAATATATGAATAAACTTTTACCTCTTAACCCTTTTGGGATCGATAATTCTGTTGACGGAGCTATCGCCTGAGTCGTTATTTGACGCCGTACCGTCCTCAGGCTCCGTCTTGCATTGGCTGTAGACCTCCTCGTTATGTTTCGTATTATGATCGGACGGTTGTTCTTTGTCGCCGTTAAAGCTGTTATGATCGGACAGCGTGGATGTATTCGAGGACAGTTCATTGTTGTTGTTGTCATGGGAAGGATTATTATTATTATTATGATGTAAGCCGTCGTCGTCCTTGAACATGGACATGAACTGCTCGTCATCGAACCTATCAAAGTGATGGTTTTCAAGCCTGGTGTGGCCTCTGACGAACGGAGCTTCGAGGAAAGCGATGGAATCGCTTATGGAACGACGGTGGTTTCCGCGGCGACAGGCTGAGAAGTCGAGGAACTCGTCTACCCATGAAGGGTTTTGTACGGCGGTTGCTGAGAGCTTTTGGGAAGAAAAATCAGGCCAATGTGGTGTCATGTTGGGGATTTTAGGAGGGAGTTGTGCCATTGAAGAGAATTTCTAGATTTTATCTAATAAAATAAATGTTTATACAAAAGAAAAGAAATCTAAATTTACAAGGATTAAGGACCTTGATTACAAGAGAAAATAACTTTAAAACCTAGAATGTAAAGAAAGGAAAGAAAAAAAAATGCTGAATATGAGGCAAATGGGAAGTGGAATGAGATCAATAACGTCTTAGAACCATAAGAAGAAAAAGAAAGAAAATTAAAGGAGGAGAGGAAGAAGGGGAGTAAACAAAATGGCTATGTTTAACAAATGGTAGTTAAATAAATAGAAGAAGGCAATATATGGGAGACATATAGATAGAGAGAGTGAATGAGATACATTGATGTAAGAAAGAACACAATGAATTCGATGTGATCAAGGTGTTTTATTATCTCTGAGTAAAGGTCACATGGGGGAGGGGGAGAAGATTGAGATCAGACAGCTATGAAACAGCTGTCTTGAGAAAAGAGGCTAAGGTCTCAATGGAATTACTGGAAAGTGCAAAGTCTCCTCCATTGATTAAAAATCTATGTAAGAGATTTTGGAGAGGAATCAAAGCAAGCACGTGTCCTTGTGTCCCGTTCTTTTTTTTAAGTTCTCTTAAAATAGTTCTCTCATGTTGATCAAAAAAAAAAAATAGTTCTCTCATTATCTTAATGGGCCTTCGCAATTTCTCATGCTATCCTCCGATATTCGAATACCCGGTCGGATTGTGCTATGGTCCATGACTCCATGTTACTCTCAACCCCGAGTAAAGGTTGGGGAAAGTTTTAAGAATTCGAAACTCTTCTGAAGTGTTTAAATATTCTTGTATAAAATCTATAGTTTGTGACACACACACACACACACATATATATATATATGTTCGTGAACTATACAATTGCACAAATATAATTCACTAGAATAAAACATGGCTTATTCATCACACGCTATATACCATCAATCAAACTCTCTTAATTCTCTTCTTCACCATTTGAATGGATTCTCTTGTTACTTATTAAAGAAATCAATGATATAATGAAAGGAGAAACGATGCCAATAGGAAGAGAATAAAGTAGCGTTAAGAGTAGGGAATGAGCTGTGAAATCAAAGAAAAGGAGCAAGGATGAGAATAATGTTTGATACTTTGATGTGTGACTCCATGTGATTTATTTTGTGTACTCTTTTTCTCTATCTTTGCATTGTCCCCTGACCACTCACACATGTAGGACACTTAGCCACCATTTCCTTTTCAAGCTTTCGTATTCTTTTCAATCATATAGTTTCAGGATTAGTCTGTACTGTACGTGTTTAATTTTCAGATAGTATTCTAGGTTGGAATAGCTACTGGAACATATTGAGTAAACTCTTACTCTAAATATGTGTCGGATAATACTAATGAAATAATTTTTTTAAAGATAACAAGAGAATCCATTAAAAATGGTGACACGACTATTTGATTTCATGGTATCCTCGGTTAACGACGACTTGAATCCATAAACAAACTTTTAGCATCAAACTAACTGAATGTATCACAATATATGTTTATAGATGTGTATATGTAACATGTTCTGGCCTCTGTACACGTCTCATGTCTATGATGATCCTAGTAATGTCATATGAGACTACAAGGCTACTCTGTATCCTCCGTCAGTTTCAGGTACAACATATTCGTGATTTCGTTTTTTTGTTCGCTCCAATTCTAATTTTAAACATATATTTTCTTGTCCGAACAACACATGAAAGCAGTGATTAAAATTTGCGTAAAAGACTCAAGAAACCGACCATATATGAATCGAAGAGTTCCCTAGAGTTAGTTAGCCTGATCTATTGGGATGAACACTCTTCAGCAGATGCCGTCTTCTCTTAGAAGACCGAGCACGACGCCTAAGCATCCATAAGATCACCAAGAAACCGATCAAAACCATCTGAACTGCGAAGACAAGCTTCATACCTGCACGATAAACAAAACATTTTGGGTTTTGTTTGGTTATCAAAACATAAACAAACTAGCTTTATTATGCAAAAAAAAGGAGTTGCAAAGAGACCTTGGAGATTCTTGACAATGTCTTGAAGATTCGCTATGGTTAACGATCTATTTGGATCGGTTGTTGCAGAACCGAGTTGCCTGTCGATAGATTTACGGTCGGTTCTAGGTTTGTAGACGTAGTTAACGTTACCGCCCATTATACACGTGTTGGGACAAGTAATGCTACTCTCATACTCGTCACTTCCATCGCAACAATCTGAGAAAGATTCATTCATTCGTTCATTTCAACTAAGAGAGCTAATGAAAGGAGAATCATTTAGAATAAAAGATTCAGAAGATGTTTACTGACTGACCACAGATACGATCGTTCACACGAGAAGAATAAACAAACTTTGGAGAGCTTCCTGTATTCCGACAGTAGAATTTGCCGTTCGGACAAGCCGAAGTTCCTAAAGTACAAAACATGACGTCATCTATGGATCTACAGAATATGTTCTGGGCAGCAATAGAGTTGGTAAAATTAGGATGAAGGGAAGTGGATGATTACCAGGCTCATCGGTACCGTCGAGACAGTCGCAGAAGTTGTCGTTGAGACGGTCTCTAGGGAATGATTTGGAGCCATCTTTGCATCTGATTATATCTGACTCCAAGTATTTCTCATCTAGAAGAACATTAGAAGAATTAGAGATCCAAAAAAAAAAAAGTTTCTAACTTTTGTGAATCGAAGAAACTGAACCTAATGGATGAACTCCGACGAGGGGAGTGGTTGAGGAATTGACGGCGACGACGGCGAATAAAAAAGACGACACGCATTGCAGCAGCTTAATATTGTTTCTCGACATGTTTGCTGTTTTCCATTTCCCAGTTTCGGCTTATGTTCATCACTAGAAACATACGTTGACTCGTTGGTTGACTCGCGCAAATAGCTAAAACGCTGTCGTTTTGGTCAAGAGACTGTTGATAAGTGGCATTTCGGCTTCAAATTTAAGTTGGGCTACACTGCCCATTAGTGATTAGTACTTTTATTTCTTGGTTCCGAGCAATTCACTGTTTGCGTGAAACGACATCGTAAGAACACAAGAACTTTGGAATATTGAAACATGGTACAAGAGAATTCCACAACAATTTTTTTGACGAAACCCAAAACGACTTTTGAGAAGCTAAAAACATTTACAAAACTCATAACAGGTTCTGAGAAAAAAGGGGGGGCAAAGATCAGACTTCTCCCTATTAACACCAGCCATCAAAGAGGTTATAACTACAATGATCCTTATCTATCTCTCAACGGATAGTACTCAGATACTGAAACTATCACGGCTCATTGTTTGGCCCATACGTTGAAGCTGCTGTTGCAGTAACTGTAGTCTCTTGAGTTAGATTGCCAGTTGCTGCTTTAACTCCTTTGGCACCCTTTGCACGACCTTTTGTTGGAGGAGTCGGTTTGTCTGAAGCCACCTCAGGTGTCAACTGTCCCATCTTCTCCATCTTCTTCTGCAGATCAGCCAGAGGGTCTTTTGCAGCTTTTACTTTAGGACTCTTCTTTCCGTTTGTCAACTTGAGCTCTAGTCGGTACAAGGCGCATGCATCGGACTCGTTGATCTGGTATTCAAAGAGATGCCACTCGAAGGGACCAGGAGGTTGTGGATCCATGTAGTAAGATCTTTTCTGGCCTTCTTGCTCTTTCATCAGCTGTTTCCTTGATTCATGCCAGCCTCGTCCGCTGTAATCTGGAAGTGATCTTTGCTTTCGGTTTCCGCTGTCATATGCCCTTCTAGGCTTGTCGAAGAAGAGCCATTCCCTAATCGTCTCGCCTTCAACCAGCTCCAATTGAAATAGCTCTGCAAGTAAACAAAACGGTGGTCAGGTGAATAAAGAAGTAAAAAGAAAATTGGTTTCTCTTTTCAGAAAGACAATGAAAAGGCAAGCACTCTCACCTGCTGCGTTCCATGGGCATTTTGTGTTAACAGCTCCTTCACAAACCGGGATGCCAACATTCTTACCCAGAGTCTTTGCACGAAGAGCATCAATCAAGAGATTGTCTTTCAAACTAATCCCTCCTGGTCTTAAAACAGGTGTTGTGCCAGGGGAATCTTCGTTCAGAGCTAGATTCCCATGGTAGTCACTGCAGTAGTCCATGTACCAGTCAGATCCGTGAGCAGGCCTTGTGCAATCCCATAGTGCACACTTTGGCCCCAGAAACGCAGAAGGAGGCACACGGACACTTGATGGAGTAGTGAATTCAGACTCGTCGGGAACATCAAGCTTAACGGAAGGGGTGTTGTTGAATTCCTGGCGCACTTCCGAGAGATGGTAATCGAGCTGAGAAGTTATATCCAAGTGGCTGATTTTTTGGCCGTGGAAATCAGGCGCGGTATTAATGCTTGGATCAAATTCTTGAAATGCACAGTGGAGTTGCTGGCCATGTGTTTCCGAGTTATTAACAGCATCCTGAGACAGAAAAGATGAACTGTCAGAAACAACAAAGGTAAAGACGAGAGTGAAAAAAATCAAATAGAATATAGAATCAATGGTGTTATAAAATAGACAAATTCAGGACATCAATGAGACATATGGTTGAGCAAAAAAAAAAGATTATAAAAGACACTTTAGACAGATCCTTGTAAGCAGAGAGACTATCATAATTACTATTAATCTGACTCAGAAACATTTGCTACGCAAAACCAATAGACAATTCAGGAGGAACTGGACATCAATGAGGCATAAAGTTAAGCAGAAAGAGAGAGAGACTATCATAATCACTATTAAACTGATCTACAAACTTGTGCTATCCAAAAAGAACGCTGTAACAAGGCTAAAACAATTAGCTAAGCTCACCTCAAAACCACTAAAGAAATTCACATCGAAAGAGGTTTGATCAAAAGGCTCAGCTGTCCACTCCAAGTGTCCTGGAGAACACAAGCTCTGATCGAAAGCGTCAGGCTTTGGTGCAGTGTGTTCCTTCAACGAACTAGTAGCATCATCCTCTTCATCATTAAGCTTCAGCAGACGAGCTATCCCCTCAGAGAATTGACTAATACTTCCACCCTGTCGTTACATTATCAAACCAATCCATCAGTCAAAAAGAGCACAGAACCAAACAAAGTTACAATCTTTTTTTGTGTAAGTAACGAACCAGAAGAGAAGATTCAGGAGACGGAGCAGCGAGTTCAGCTTGCCACTCACGGAGATTCTGAGAGATTTGCGCTTCAAGAAGGGCGTGATCGTTAAGCCTCCCTTCTCTCCTGGCGGCTTGGAGATGGGAGAACCTCTCCTGGAGTTGCATTAGCTTCTCCATTAGATTCTGATGGGATGATGATACGCAAGTCATCTTCGGATAGTTTGACATCTCACTCTCCTGACTCCAAAAGCCTGTTCAAACAAAAACAAAAACCTAATCTCAATTCCAAAAAATTCAAATCTAATATTATTCGATTTCTACACCAAAACATCAATCTCAACCCTAATTTACAACTCAAATCGGATACAAACCCTAACACGAACTGATGACGTGTAAAGCCGAAATAATAGATTCAATACAAAGAGACTCACAGTTTTCAATTGATATATCTCCGATGCAGAAGAAGAGGAAGAAGAAGGGAAATTATTTATACAGCGAAGAAGAAGAAGAAGAAGAAGAAGAGGAAGAGGAAGAGGAAGAGGAAGGAGACATCATGGCATGGGTCGACGACTTTGTTTTCTCTCACTGTTTTGGTTTGACTCTGAAACTTTCCCCTGCGATTAAAAAACCCGACGATTGGTTTATATATCAGGCCTATTTATGGTCCGCTATATATCAGGCCCATAACGACCGACTGTATATCAGAATTTCGAAAGGTTTTCATTGTTAAACTCAGGCCCATTACTATTACTTACATAACATAGAACTACTGAAAATTCAAAAAAAGCCCAAACAACCCTCTCCTTTTGAATTCTGTTGTGGAAGCTCGTATATAGAATATTGTCATCCTTTGATCTTGTAGTTTAACTATTAGTTCATTAACGTTTTTAACCTTAAAATATGGAATTGGAATTCTAATAAATGCAAATTATGCAAGAAAAAGTATCTATATAAGTATGCTGAGGAAACAGCCATCCACACGTTCTTTCTCTGCCCCTTCGCAAAAGAGGACAGCGAAGAACCACCAGAGATCCGGCAAAACCGTCGTGCTTCGTTGATGCTGCTTGGAACGCCGCTACAAAGCAAGCTGGAGTCGCATGGAGCCTCGCCTGGGAAGGATCCTCCCAGCCTACATCCGGAGCTCAAGTCATCGAAAATGTCGATTCATCCCTTGTGGGAGAAGCCCTAGCTCTCTGCACGGGGATCTGAAGAGCAATCGATCTCGGCCTCCCCTCGATCACGCTCTTCTTCGATTGCGAAACGCTCATTAGAGCCATCATCAACAAACGACAGATCAAAGAAATCTTTGGAATCCTTCAGGATATCTTCAAGCTCTCATCTCTCTTTGTCTCCGTTGATTTCCAGTTTGTCCCTCGTTCTCAGAATAGGGTAACTGATCTTCTAGCAAAAAGGGCCCTTAAGGCCCATCTATCTTCTGTTTCTGTTTCTTCACTGCTTTTAGTGGGCTAGCATGTTTGTTTGGGCTTGAACCTCTATTTTCCCTTTTCTATTATAAATCTAGTTGTTCAAAAAAAAAAAAAAGTATCTATATAAAATTTTCAACATAGTGTAATCGTTTCTTGGTTTCTTTGCTCAGCCAAACTTCCTTGTTCTTAAGTGTAGTGTCTTAAGAACTCATGGCTGAAGCCATTACTGTGACGCTGGAGGCATCTTGTCGGGTGAGAATATCATCACACTAACAAACCTTTGCGAGTCTCGCAATCGTGTATCATCAGCACTCATGGCTGAAGCCATTGCTGTCTATTTTGCGGTAGCTACTACCGTCTATTCTAACATCCGATCCTTGGGAGTTATCTCTGATTCTCTATCACTCATCAAGCTATTGGAGAATGGTGGATTTCAGCCGAAACTTTTCGGTATCATGTTTGATATCTATCACTATTTGTCTAATTTTGATGTTATATCTTTTATTTTCATTTCTCGAAACTTTAATGGAGAGGCTGAAGCTGTGGCAAAATCAGCTCTCTCTTTTGTTGTAACCATACCCTTAGTTGGGATGTAAACTCTTCTTAAGTAATGCATGTTGTTTGATCAAAAAAAAAAAAAACTTCCTTGTTCTTAAGTGTAGTGTCTTTAGTTCAGAGTTACACATTTAGACGTGAATCCCTGTAAAATAATTATAATCATTAGATGTACTTTTTTCATAGTTTACATCGTAATTAACTAGTGTTAATAATGTTTTCAGTTTTTTAAATGAGAATCAAATTTCTCAACAAAATATAAGATCTTTTAACTTATATTAATGTCGTATTTTGTTAATTTACTTGCATTTGTACAGTTGAAAAGAGATTTAAATTGAATATTACTCAAAAGTTTGAGAAACAAATAAGAAGAAGAATTCAATTTCTTTAATTGTAGCTGCAAACTGAGAAGATGTCAAGTGAGCTTTGTTTGTTTGCGACGCATTAATTTAGTGTTACTGGTTTCGTTAAGTTCAACGTCAAATGTAAGTTTGTTGTTTAATAGATATAAGCTGCAAACATCAAACGTCATTGTCTATGTCCTTAATGCATTCACAAGCCTTGTTTACTTCCTTTAATCATATACAGTTTTTACTTATAGTTTGCTTTCTTTTGGCCCTCTACCACTTCAATTTATGATACTATGATCATACCCTCTCAATACCAGAAGAGGAAATGTGTGCGCTGTTGATGCATTTAGCATATATCTCGGTACATATCTATCTATATTTGTATGTGTATAGAGAATTGTGTGGAGCCAGGTTGGAATATGATCATGAAAATAAAGTGGCAAGTTATTTAGCTCCTGCGAGATATTGACACATAATATTAACGCAACACAGAGTCCCCATACCATAACATTGGTCTCAAGTAACTTCTAATTATAGTAATAAGCAGACATGTTGTAGGCATGAGCATCATGAGCCTCCATTCAATTCCTCTCTCTCTGTTTCTTAATCATGAAACTACCTCTTTGTCTTTTTTCTTTTTTTTTTTACTCATCGAATTTAATCGAACATAGCCTAGCATTATTCTCCAATATATCTGACCAAACATGCGGTGTTCAAAAAAACAAAATCTGACTAAACATGTAACAGACTAAAACCCTAATAAATGATCTTCCGTACACCGAAAGACACCCTCGAGAGTAAGAATAAAACCACCTTCTCGTTTATTTCCATTCACTCTCCATCTAACACAGTTACTCCTCCACAGCTCTTCTTCCTTAGATCCACAGCAAACTCATAAATCTCTATCTACCTACGGGTTTCTTCTTACTCCGTGCACTCGCATTCTTTCTTACTTCTGAATAAATCTATATTCTCAACATATATTTTGTTTATATCGCGCAAGGGATCATCATCAGCATCTATCATTATGAATCACTACAAGAACTACGAAGCAGGGCTGATTCCACGGCCTCCCAAGAACTACACTTGCAGCTTCTGCAGGAGAGAGTTTAGATCTGCTCAAGCACTTGGAGGTCACATGAATGTTCACAGAAGAGACAGAGCAAAACTCAGACAGATACCTTCTTGGCTCTTTGAACCTCACCATCACACACCTGTTCGCAACCCTAACCCTAACTCCTCTTCTTCTTCTTCAATAACGCTAGCTCATCATGAGCCTTCCCTAATCAACCAGATCTCCAAAACGTCTCCTTTTTCTCCTACCCGGTTCGATGTTTTGGATTATACTACTAGCTATGGAGGTTTGATGGTGGAAAAAGAGAAGAACAACAGCAATGTATGTAGCAGAGATCGCAGGAATAGTGCCATTGATTCAAGTCGTGCTGCAAAATGTGAGATAAGTCGTGGAGATCTGATGAACAAGAAAGATGGAGTCATGGGGTTGGAGCTTGGGATGAGTTTGAGGAATCCAAAACAGGTTCTTGATTTGGAGCTTCGACTTGGGCGCCTTTAAATAAATTTGTTTAATTATTTAACTACAAGATTATATGTAAGATTGTATGTATAGCTGAGCAGTGAGCAAGAGATTGTGATTGCATTTAGGCAAGAATCTATTTTCCTTATTTATCCATGTGCTTTTACCAAAGTATTTACCTCACTTGATGAGAGAGTCGATTGATCAAAATTCAAAAATGAATTTGTATTTTTTCTTATTTTCCACTCAGTAGGAAATTGTATTGATAAACAAACACCAAGATTTGCCTTTTTATTTTATTTTATACTTGGTGTTTAACTCTATTTTCAAGCCTCCCTTACGTATAAATTGTAAAAATGAAACTGTATTAATATAAACATAGTCAATATATAATGGTCCATAAATATGTAGTAGAATTACGTGAAGTATGAGTTAGAAAAGCTTAGAGAAAGTGGGTTGCATGTGTATGCGAGTATTAAGAAAGGAAAAAGTGATAAAGGTTGCATTACTATAGAGATGGGTTGATCATTGATGACACAGACGCATGCGACAAAGTGGTACTAGGAAGCATATAGAGATGAATGATGATCAATTGACTCAGGAATAGTTAATTTTTTCATCTTTTACACTTACCATCACATATAGTGCTTAGTTTTGTACATAGTTATATGTACTGATTCTCATGCATGTCATCAATGCACTTCATGATGTGTGTGTGTTATTATATGATATAATAGAACACATTTTCAAAAAACGTCTCTATATTGTTCCAATACAAACACTTTGTAGCTGAGAAGTAAATGGGAGTACATGAGGATTGAGGAGTTTTAAATAAGTTTCACGGATTCGTATGCATGTACAATGTATTATCAGCAAATATGAAGTGTATTCATTTGTATGCATGGCTTGTGATTCATACATCAGTGCTTTTTGGCCATGAGGCCCATGACATATACAACTCCATGTCAACTATAGGTATGTATGTCCATACATATATTAACTGAAATTATGAATGGATTTAGTACATGCAGATCAAGAGTCAAGAATGTAGGAGACAAGATTATAAAATTATAAAACAGGTGATGTGAAGGAAACAAATTAATGGAATGTTTGGTCATTACATTTGTGATGTTTGTGGTTTACATAAAACAAATTTAATCTGGCATTTTCAATCTTTCCCAACAATTCTCCAATCCATCATTACCTTTCCCTTTTTAGAGTCTATCACTTTCCTCTCTAGTCTTTACCTTCCCAATCAATTCTTCCCTTGTCTGTGAATAATAGTTACAATGAGTTTATTTGTATTTGAGTGATGTGAAAGGTGATAGTTTACCATGATATACCCAATATATTTATTTTTCTTACATTTTGGCCCCACATTTCTTATATATTTTCAATAATCGATTTTATTGTCAATTCTAACTATAACATCTTTTATTTGGTTGTTATTTCTAGTTATAGGGAGGAACTGATTTGAGCAAACTCAGAGATTATTTGGCTTAAACTGTTTAAACTTATAGGATTTTGTTAACTGTCCAAATCATATTGTCATCACAAATTCACATGCTTCGAATTATATGTCTACTCAGTTCTCACCCGTTCTTTCCAACCCAAGAATCTCTTTTGTTTTGTCTGAGGTGATTGATCTCTCGAACAGTGTGATATATACATAAGTATACAGTAATTATCATATTCTGGTTTTTCCCAACATATATTTAACTGAAATTAGATGTGAGAAACTTTGTAAACTTCGACCAAAGAAAGCAAAAAAAAAAAAAGTTGTACTGATTAGAATAAAGAGTAAATTCCTAAAGTTTAGGAATACTTTGTTAAACACAAGGCACCAGTGGTCTAGTGGTAGAATAGTACCCTGCCACGGTACAGACCCGGGTTCGATTCCCGGCTGGTGCATTTTTTTAAGCTATCCTTTAAAGAAGAAAAAGATTATACTAACATAACGAAAGTTGTTTACAATTTTCGGTTTTTGATTAATTGAAAAATGGCTAATGACAAAATTAATAACTACAATCTATCCACGTCATTATAAGAGCACGAGCGTTAAGAGCATCTCTAAGAGTTTACTCTATTATTTACTCTAAAATTGAGTGACTCTATAATAGAGATGAAATTTATTCTAATAATATTCTATTTTAAAGTAAAAAATAGAGTGATGAACAAAAAAAACAATTTACTCTATATTTAGAGTAAATCTATTTTTCACTTTATTATAGAGTGAAAAATAGAATACCATTAGAATATATTCTACTCTAAACTCTATTTTAGAATAAAAAATAGAATAAGGTTAGAAATGCTCTAAGTGAAAGTGATATGCACAAGCCATCCTAGTTGGCATCAGATCAGACGACGATCTCTCTCTCGTGTACAAAATCCGTATGTACGTTGTATTAATTCTTTTGGCTATAATCATTATTGAATTCTGGTAACTCCTCAGGTGATTTGAATCCTAGCTAGTAGCTATCCTGTACCAGCTAAACACACTCTATGTAAACAAATATTCCTAAGCCACCTAAGCAAATCATGCGCAATCAATCAAATTTTAAGAGTTTTTGTGTATTTGTTTTGTCATAAAGGGAGTTTTTATAGCTTTTAATTTCGTTATTAACAATCATACTGCAAAATGGCCTCCAAATACATTCATGGCATTAGCATTTGTCGGTACACCTTTACCGGCAATGCCGGTTTATCCGTTATCCTCACGTCACGACAAACAGCAGCAGTTCCCATGTCCGGCGTTCGGCGGAAAAACTTATTATACATGTTTTCTTTTCAGTTGATAGATTAAAGAAAGAACGAAGTTGGAATGCAGTAATTAATTAATTGAGTTTGCTTTGATGAAACTCCAAAAATCAAACGCATCCGTGTATAAAATAATACGAGAAAGGTGATAGAAGACCTAAGACTACCTCATTGCTAAGAATCTGGATATTTTCTGTAGAAATTTACGAATGAAAATTAAAGAGAACTTAAACTAATTAAATAAACATCCAATAATTGATAGATTTTAATAAAAATATAAGTCTCATGTTGCAATCTCCATTGTTGATTGTCTCCTTATAATCCAACATGTGAGCCTCCATTGTCTACCGTTCACACCCTTTGGCTATCTCGAAAAGTTTTGGACATTAATTGCATTCTTTTTGTTACAAAAATGAAATTTTGTGCAAGCAAGTTGATTTTTGATGATACGCAAGGAATTCCTCTTATACATTTGTATATATACCTATGTTAGTTCATGATCGATGTATCTTATACATTTGTATATATATCTATGTTAGTTCATGATCGATCTACCGAATACATCTAGTATCTTCATAATGTGGTCTCCCTCGAATATCAAATTTAAGATTTTTACGTATTAATGTTTGAGATCAAAATATAAATTCAAATTTTAAATCTTCATTATTCTTTGGGTTTCAAAATTTCAAACCAATATTGTTTGAGACACCGAATTATAAAAAATGTAATATCATCGCATGAAATTTTTCTAAACGAAATAAGTAAAGATGATGCATAGACCAAAAAAGACAAATTAAAATTGTATCATAATATATGTGAATGTAAATGATCATTGAGATAACCTATAAAATAAGTCGGCCCAAGAAAAAAATACCAATTGTCTCTCATCAAAATGTCCCTAATATAAAATCCACCCAAAGACACCAAATACTTCTCATCATCATTGCATTTCTTATTCTTTTTCTCCAACCACTATTTCCTAGTTCGCTCGTGCACATCTCCGACGTTCCCAATTCTAAAATCTATCACTTCTTCCAATCTTTTCAACATCTTAAGAAACTACAAAAACAATACAAAAGATAACAAAACAAGAGAATCCTTATTTCTTTTTCTTTGTACAAAATAACATAAACTTTTTTTTTGTTTAGTCGATGGCAACTTCCGGCAACAGTACAACGGCAGGGACAGGTTCACCGTGCGGTGCGTGTAAATTCTTGAGGAGGAAGTGTGCATCGGATTGTATATTCGCACCTTACTTCTCATCGGAGCAAGGAGCAGCAAGATTCGCAGCTATTCACAAGGTGTTTGGAGCCAGCAACGTGTCTAAGCTCTTGCTCAATGTCCCTATCCGTGATCGATGTGAAGCTGTTGTCACCATCGCCTACGAAGCTCAGGCTCGTCTTCATGATCCTGTTTATGGCTGTGTCTCTCACATTTTTGCCCTTCAACAACAAGTAAATATTCTGAGCAATCACTGGTAGTCCATTTTTCATAGTCACTGTAGATTTTATGAGGATCAAGAACATGTGATTCAATAAACGAGCTTATCCCCAATCAAATCTTGTTTAACAATTAGCCATTGATTTGTTTATACATAGGTTGCTTACTTGCAAGCACAAGTCATGCAAATGAAGGTACAGATCGGCGGCCATCAGACGTCGGCCGCAGGAGATCTAAGAAACAGTTCAGAAAGTACTCAGGAATTCATGACTTGGCAACAATCTAGTGGCTCTCCGATGGGCAGTGCGTACGCAATACCATATGATCATCACCATCATCCTTACTACGGTCAAGTAAACCCTAATAATCCGATCTTGCAACAAAGCTCGCCAGAAGAATCTTTAAGCAGCACGAGCAGTGACGTCACTACTACAGCTAACTTGCGAGAGACTCATCAAACCGGAGCCGGCGTATACGGTCACGGTGGGTTAGGGTTTCATGAAGGATATCCCAGCAAAAAGAGACCTGTGAGTTATTGTAATAGTGATCTAGGTGAGCTTCAGGCTTTGGCTCTTAGAATGATGAAGAATTGAGAGAAGTTGAATAATATACATGCGCCAAAGAGAATGAGATGCTTTTAATTTTGACAACGAGAAAAGGTAACAAAACGTTGGATGTCTATCATCAAAAACATGTATGCATGCCTGTTTGTTTTGCACGTGGTAGCGATTGCGGCTAACATTAATCGGTAACTAAATTATAATGGTATTTATTTTGTAGTTGCTTGTTTTAACGACGGGTTTCAGCGATTAATCGTCATTTGAGTTGATCAATATTTGATGTTTCTATTTGAATAAAACGAGTTCAGAAGACGTAACTAATTGAAGAATGATCACTCGACAATAACCTATTGTTTCTTCCATGAAAAACTATGTTACACAAGTACAAAGAAAATAATTGGACGGATTCTTAGGTTAGTTATAGAAATGCATCTGCGTAGGCAGGGTTCCATCACCTTGTGTGAGTTTTAACGAAGATTCACTAGATTCCCATACAAATATAATAAATGTAGACGTGTGTGTCATCCAAGGGGTTGACTTTAATCCATACAACATACTTGTTGAGGATCTTAATTTCTATAATTCTGATTAGTACATAATTCATTATATACATAGTATATTTGACTCGTCCCGAACAATTTTCTGTATGGGAGATAAAACAAACTTAAGTACTAGCGTATAAATGTTCTACGTCTTTAGAAAAAAGGGTAAGCATAAATCATAAAATAAACAATAGTTGAGGTTGTAGTATTGTAATTAAATTTGAACATCAGCAAAAACATTTTTCTTACGTCTCTATGAATAGATCTGCGTGTATTCTTGTAATCAAATGTCAACTAACAAACAATTCATTTGTTTTTTCAGAAAGAAAACTAACAATTCATTTGTAGCATCGTTATGAAGGCTACAAGGTATGTGTCTAAACGATAAAGATAATATGAATAAAAGTCAACTTTATTTTCATAACAAAAAAACTAATTTATAAGGAATGAACACATACAGATGAAATCAGCTTTCTCATAAAAAATATTTCTAAGAGAAGATTATTATCGATAACTTCTCACCTAGTTTCTCATCATTTAATATATGGGGCACTCCTCTATTAATTCACTATTTTTTAAAAAAATTAATAGGTTTCTAACGACTGGAAGCGCTCTAATACTAAAACATTTGAAGAACATAGGAGGTTGATGTTGTGGTTGTCTGTCAGAGAAGCAAATCAACGAAAATCATTTCATCTAGAAATTTATTGCTAGTAATATATAAATCGACCACGCATTAGTTTTGCATTTAACAAACATTTTTACCTAACATTAAATAAGAAGTGTCTAGTTAATTGTTATAGCACTAATATCCATATAAATTGTACGTTGTCCTATTAGACGAAATGTCCCCTAAATCGTATGCAATCTTTTAAATTCAATTCATTTTAATGATATTTTGCTTTGCCAACTCTAATCAATCTCATCTAATTCTAACCCAGTTCCCCACAAAGAAGCTTCCATTGTTGTCTACACCTAAAAGGTCACAAGTGCTTTTTTGTCTTTTGAGAAAGAACTCTGTGATTTGTAATCTCGAGGTAACCTAATCAATGCATTTTAAACAAGTTATTAATAGAAAAAAACAAGTCTAATTAAGCACCTGATCAATACTTCACAAGACGTTTAAAAAGATCATTACTTCACCTGGTAAATTAGACCGCAGTTATTAACAAAGTTCAATTATAGAGTCTATTTTCTGTTGATACATTATAAGTTTATTGATTACTTTATCATTACTATATCAACATGTTAGATACATGGAAATTGTTTCCAAACCAACTTTTGATCAAAAGGTTATGATGGTTGTGTCTTGTGAGTTATGACCATTAATCCGGGCATGCCTATTTTTCAGTCAAGCCGTTTATGCATAAGTTTATTAAATATTATCCGAACTCTTCGAGCCCATTACCAAAGACCAAACTTGTTAACTCTTTCTCATATTATAAAGAACAGATTAAAAGAAGGTGGACAAAAAGCATGATATCACCAATTACATTCATCAAGAAATGTATGTTTATTATTCACATATTCCGATGTACGTTTGGTAAAAATACATTAAGACCATTTCCAATCCACCTCTATTTATATCTTTATATTTGTTCCTAAAATAGAGAAACTATATTATAGAGGTGAATTTGATCCAATGTATGCTTTTATAATAGAATTCCTTTATTTATAGGGGAAAATATAGAGATTTGTCATTTTCATCTCTAAATATAGAAGTAAAAAGTGAGATTCCTCTATATTTTCCTCTAAAAATAGAGGAACTCTATTATAAAGGTGTACATTGGAGCAAATTGACTTCTATTATAGAGATTCTATTTTAGAGGAAAATATAGAGGTGTACATTTGAGATACTCTAAAACAATACAGAGAAGGAAAAAAAGTTCATGATCGAGGATTAATTGGATGTAGCATGGTTGACAAAAAGAAAAAAATGGATGTAGAATGTGAAGGTGTATGGGAAGACGATGCTGTAGCAGAGCTGAAGTAGTTCATGAAGTGTGACATGAACTATTACATCAGAGAGGCGGTTCGTGAGAAGCACGTATCAAGACCGATGCATTAAAAGAAGATTTAATGAAGAGGGACTTTAAAGGAAGACTTGAAGAAGAAGCAATCGATCTAAAGAGAAAAGGAAGATTGGCTTATTCGCTGAAGTAGAAGAAATGGAAAGTTTCCATTGGGTAGATAGATTAGATCTAGGGCTTCCTCAAAGATATAAAAGGAAGCGTTGGCACTGCGTTGCCGGTTAACACACAGGGAGAGCTTTTAGCAATAGAGAGTTTTGTACGTCCTAAGAAGGAGAAGCAAAGCATCTAGGGGTTAAGAGCTTAGGTGGTTCAGAGTCTGTCTTAGATCTCTGAACGAGTTGACTAGCAAACAAGTCGAGGTTTGTCTTGAGCTTGTTTGATTTATTGCTTTTAAGAAGAACGTGTAAGAGCTTTTGAAAGAATAAATATAGTCGTATTTCTTGGAATTGAATAACCCTGTACTACTGTGTGTTCTACATAGCGTAGCTTGCTTATCTTACATTAACAATTGGTATCAGAGCAGGTATCTGTGCTTTGTTTATTTAAACAGGTAGATCCTGCGGAGTAAGATGGATAGCTATCGCGAGTTGGTGATAAGTTCCAAGGTGATCCTTGAAGTAGGAAACTATGGGTTCTGGAAGGCGCGCATGAAGGCTACAATCAAGGGTATTGACCCATTGGCGTGGAAGGCTGTGGAATCTGGTTGGAAATCACCTGTTGCAAGAGCCGAGGATGGGACAGACGTTCCAAAACTGGAGGAGCTCTGGACTGATGATGAGAACAAGATGGCGAAGTTCAATGCTCGTGCACTAACCGTCATACATTGCAGTGTAGCAAGGAAGCAGTTTGAACTAATTCAAGGATGCGAGGCAGCAAAGGATGCATGGGATATTCTGCAGAAGCATTTTGAAGGAACCTCCAAGGTTCAGAGTTCTAGAAAGGATATGCTTGCAACAAGGTTTGAGGAGCTAAAGATGGAGGAGAATGAATCTGTTGGAGATTTCAGCTCAAAGATTAGCTCACTAGCACAAGAAGCACTTACGCTTGGGAAGAAATACAAAGAGAAGAAACTAGTGAAGAAGTTCCTGAGGTGCTTGCCGTCTAAGTTCATGGCGTACAAAGCAGCTATGACTGTCTCCTGTAACACTGACGAGATGACATTTGATGAAGTTGTTGGAATGTTACAAGCTCATGAGATGGAAGTGGCTGGTGTGTCTGGTGGAATGAAGGAAAAAGGAATTGCGCTTGCATCAGTTGAAAAGGAGCATATGGATGATAACGACCCTGTGAGTCTTCTGGTCAGAAGGTTTGATAGAGCTCTACGAAAAGTGGAGAATGGGCAGAAGAAGTTTGGTCAAGGTAGGAAGACGTCTGAGCCAGAGAAGAACTACAGGAAGAATGATGCTAAGTGCTATGAGTGCAAGGGGTATGGTCACTTTCGAACTGAGTGTCCCACAGTGAAACGAAGAGAGATTCAGTGTCATAACTGCAAGGGATATGGACACACTCAAGCTGAGTGCGAGTCGGATGGTAGGAGAAAGCCAGAAAAATCCATGATAGGAATCAATGACAGCGAGTCCGACAGCGAAAGTGAAGAGGAAGTGAACAACTTTGTGGCGTTTCTAGGAATTGTGGAGTGTGACTCAGGATCTGAGAGTGAGGCTGAGCAAGAAAATGACTTAGATGAAAGCTACAAGGAAGTTCGAGAGACGCTAGTGAAGCTGGGAACGGAGAATTTAGCATTGACTAAAGAGAATGCACGACTGGAAGTTGAAGTACAAGTGTTGAAGGATGACCTCAACAGAGAAGCTGAGTTGGCTAAGGAAAGTGTGAATCTGATCAAAGAAAAATTGGTCCTGTCTAAGCAAGCGGATGAGCTCAGAGAAGAATTACTGGCTGAAAGAAAGAGAGCAGCTGACCTTCAAGCTGAATTAGATCAGCAATATCGGAAGATTAAGATGCTCACGGGAACCAAGCAACTTGACAAGATTCTGAGCAGTGGAAGAACTGAAAACTCATTGATGGGACTTGGTTACACTGGAAGACAGAGTAGTTCAACAGGTACAACACGCTTTGTGTCTGGAGGTTTTGCGCATGCTGAAGAAACTAAGACACAAATTACTCCAACTCAGATGGGTGGATGCTTCTTCTGTGGGAAGTTTGGTCATTACAAGAGATATTGCTACAAGTATCTGGAACGGGTCAAACAAGTATGGAGACAACACAAGTTTTGGAGAATAGGGAAGACTTCTCGAGGCTGGATGAAGAAAACCGACTTGTATCCTAAGATAGTGACTGAGCCAAGAAGCACCTTACGATGTAACATGGCGCGAGTGTCGAGTGATTCTGAATCTGAGGAACCATGGTACTTCGACAGTGGATGCTCTAGACACATGACAGGAAACATTGAGTATCTAGACAAAGTGTCAAAGGTAAAAGGAGGAAAGGTAACCTTTGGAGATGGAGGATGTGGTGTCATTCAAGGAAAAGGTACAACGTGTAACTCAGAAGTACCTAAATTGGTGAATGTCTACTTTGTCAAAGGATTAAAGGCTAATTTGATCAGCGTGAGTCAACTGTGTGATGACGGACTTACGGTGTGTTTTTCAGCAATTGATTGTCGTGCCATAAATCAACATGGTGTAACAGTACTACAAGGTGTGAGATCTGGCAATAACTGCTACATGTGGGAAAAGAAGGTTAAGTGCATGTCAGCTCAAGGGAATATTGATCTATGGCACAGACGTTTGGGACATATGAACTTCAGGAATCTAACGAATGTAGTGTGCAACGACTTGGTTCGAGGAGTACCCAAACTCAAGATCGATGACAAGATTGTGTGTGGTGCATGCAATGAGGGAAAGCAAGTCAAGATACAACACAAAAAGGTACCAGATGTTCAGGCAAAGGCACCATTGGATCTAGTTCACATGGATCTCATGGGTCCTATGCAAACCGAGAGTATCGGAGGAAAGAAGTACGTGTTTGTACTAGTGGATGACTACACCAGGTTCACTTGGGTTCGTTTTCTCAGGGAAAAGTCAGAAGTGTCTGAAAGTTTCAAAATCTGGGCGCTTCAACTCATAAATGAAAAGGGAGGAATCAAGAAGATACGCAGTGATCATGGAGGAGAATTCGAGAATAAAACCATGACTACCTTTCTTGAATCAAAAGGAATAGCTCACCAGTTTGCAGCACCTTGGACACCTCAGCAAAATGGAGTGGTTGAACGAAAGAATAGAACTCTACAGGAGATGGGAAGAGCAATGCTTCATGGTAACAAGATAGCCAAGAGGTTCTGGGCTGAAGCACTCAGCACTGCGTGTTACACAATCAACCGTGTGTATGTCAGAAAAGGGACAACAAAGACACCATATGAGATGTGGACAGGCAAAACTCCTAATCTTAGTTACTTTCATGTTTTTGGATGCAGGTGCTACATACTGAATGACAAGGACTATCTTGGGAAGTTTGACTCAAGAAGTGATGAAGGATTCTTTCTGGGTTATTCACAGTCTAGTTCAGCATACCGAGTCTACAACAAGCGGACAGAATCAATTAACGAATCAGTTAATGTTGTATTTGATGATTTGTCTGTGGTTGTAGGTGATGACATGGGATCAGATGAAGAGGAAGAAGGTGGACCATCCGCAGCTGCGACTGAAGTCATTGAGGAAGGTCCGATCTCAGATACAGTACCGCAACCAGTGATTCAGCAAGTTCATCGCAATCATTCGAAGTCTGATGTGATTGGAGGGATTGAAGAAGGACGGAAAACGCGTGGAAAGGTGATCAACTTTAAAGAGATGGTGCAGTTCGCATGTTTTGTTTCATCAATAGAACCTAAGACACACACTGAAGCACTACGTGATGAATATTGGATTGTCGCAATGGAGGAAGAACTTGAGCAATTCACCAGGAACGATGTGTGGGAACTGGTTGCTAGACCTAAAGGAGTAAACGTGGTTGGCACTAAATGGATATTCAAGAACAAGACTGATGAGCATGGAGAAGTAGTTCGTAACAAGGCAAGGCTTGTAGCTCAAGGATACTCACAGATTGAAGGAGTAGACTTTGAAGAAACTTTTGCCCCAGTTGCAAGGTTGGAATCCATTCGGTTATTTCTGGGAATGGCGTGCATTCTGAACTTCAAAGTGCATCAAATGGATGTGAAAAGTGCCTTTCTCAATGGAGTTCTTCAGGAGGAAGTTTATGTTGAACAACCAAAGGGATTTGAGGACCCAGTGCATCATGATTATGTGTACCGACTTAAGAAAGCACTATATGGGTTGAAGCAAGCACCGCGTGCATGGTATGAACGACTCACAAGGTTTCTGTTAGAAGCGGAGTACATCAGAGGGAGTATAGACAAGACGCTGTTCTTCAAGGAAGTTGGAGAAGAGATAATCATTGTTCAAATCTATGTGGATGACATTATCTTTGGAGGTACATCACAGAAGCTGGTGGATGAGTTTGTTCAGAATATGACTCAAGAGTTTGAGATGAGCATGTGTGGTGAACTGAAGTACTTTCTTGGACTTCAAGTGTCTCAGTCAGAGAAAGGTGTCTTCATATCTCAGAGTGCATACGCTAATAGTTTGGTAAAGCGATTTGGTATGGAGAACTCCAAAGTGTCTAAGACACCCATGAGTACATCACTGAAGCTGGCACGAGATGAAGCAGGAGAAGATGTGGATGTCAAGCTCTATCGAGGGATGATTGGCAGTCTATTGTACCTAACTGCAAGTCGACCGGATTTGTCATTCAGTGTTGGTGTGTGTGCACGATATCAAGCTAAGCCAAAGGTTTCACACCTGAATGCAGTAAAGAGGATCATCAAGTATGTCAAAGGAACCGAGAGCTTGGGCGTGTATTACTCGAAGAATTCCAACAAGAACTTGGTGGGATACTGTGATGCTGATTGGGCAGGATGTGCTGATGATAGAAAGAGTACCAGTGGAGGATGTTTCTTTCTTGGAAACAATCTTATCTCGTGGCTGAGCAAGAAGCAGAACTCTGTATCACTTTCTACGGCGGAAGCAGAATATATTGCCATGGGTAGCTGTTGCTCACAACTTATCTGGATGAAGCAGATGTCAGCTGACTATGGAATGCAATCGGGTCCCTTTCTTGTGTATTGTGACAACAAAAGTGCAATTGATATCTCGAGGAATCCGGTCCAACATTCAAGGACGAAGCACATTGACATAAGGCACCACTTCATCAGAGAATTAGTTGAAGACGATCAGGTAGTAATCGAACATGTAGTTACTGATTTGCAGTTGGCTGATATATTCACTAAATCTCTTGAATTTAATCGATTTATCACATTAAGAAATGCAATTGGTGTGTGTAATCTTGATTGTTGAGTCAAGTTGTGCAGAAAATAGTGCAGGTGCTGATTCAGGATGTACATATGATTCAGATTGGTTTTGGAACCCGAGAACGCTGTGGAAAAGAGCTGCTTGATATGCCGTCAATGTTGTAATGGTACAGGTTTCACGTCAATCTGTGGCTCCCCCCCTCTCAATAAAAAGAGCCAGCAATGATACAGAAAGATGCTCAGAAAATAAAAATTTGATAGATTCATGATGGGAAACAACAGGGGTTTCAACAGCGCGAGAATAAAGAATGAAAACCGGCAACATTGATGAAGGCATATCAATGTGAAAGCTAGCCATAAAAAGACAATCGGCTGCACCAGGATATAAGATCTATGAAGAGTTATATGTACAGCTTGAATCAAGCACTGCGGCAACTCATGAAGCACTTCACACAAATGGTAACTGAACTGAATTGATCTAATGCTTTATAGTAATCTTGATTCAGCCAATTGTGAGTTGTGACTTGTGTTTTATTACTATCTTGAAAGTCTGATGATACATCAATAATTCACGAATGTGCCTAATGCTTGTGTGTTTGGATGAGAGAAATTAAATGTTGTAGGCATGCAAAGGAGAGGATAAAAAGTCAGGGACCAGATCTGCAATATCAGAAAAAGTTGATTCAGTTTTATTCCGTTAAGGGAAGTAGTGGGGAACAAGCCCTAGAATATCTCCATCGTGCATAAGAAGCTCAATCTCGCAGCCTCCTTTCATCTCTCACACGATTCTCACACAGAAACCGACATCTATCATGGTGAAAGCAAGGAAATCAGCTCAACAAGGCGAATCATCCAAGGGAGGGGCACATGCAGCGCCTGAAGAAAGTCGGAGGTCGCTCACTGATGGCGAGCCTGAATCGCCTCCGCCGAGAAACGACATACCCGTTTCTAATGTACTCCCTGAGGTTACTGAGGAGCTTGATTCGTTCAACACTGCGAATGAAAAAGCTGCTTCAGAGGATAGCGATGAAAGAACTCCGGGTCTTGGGGAAGAGCCATCAGCGAAAGTGACTGAAGCAGATCTGCAACCGCAAGTTGGATCCCCTAATGCTGACATTCAAGATGCTCCGGTCACTGATAAATCGTCGGAAGAGAAGGATGAGTCTGCTTTACAGCTGGTGGTCGTTGAAAATGAGAAGGAACAGAGTGAAGCCGAGGCTGAAACAGGCAAGACGGGTGGTGATGAACACAAAGATGATGAAGCTTCACAGAAGGAAGTGAGAAAGAAACGAGTGCTGCAGCGATTAGGGTTGCGTTCTGCAAAACAGAGGAAGACAGGGGAGTCTAGTACACCAACTCAGTCTCAGTTTCTCACACCAGGAGATGCAGCCAAGTCTCCATATTTGGCTAAGGAAGCAGGATCCTCACCTCAGTTGAGATCGAGAAGGTCTGGTGACAAAAGTGCTGAACCAATGCCTCCTCTCATCAAGAAAAGGTATGATCAGTTCATTAAGCGTAAAGTACTTGCTGAGCGTTCAGTTGATATGAAGGAAGCTGATCAGTGGGGCTACTTGGCGGTTATTAAGAAAGGGTCTATGGAATCAACTGTCTCAAGTCTTGCTGTGTATGTTGAGCAAGTTGTGGCTGAGTTCTATGCCGGTTTGCCGAGTACTAAAGCTGAAGCAGATGTTGATGAAGTAGTTGTGTCTGTGAGAGGACAAGAATACAAGTTCTCACCTGCGTTCATCAACAACGCCATAGATTGGGAACCACTTACTGAGGAAGAAGAGGAGGAAGACACAACCTTGGATGAGATCTCAGTAACTGAGTTGGCATCATTCATCACTGGAGATACGAGGACAGAATGGGACGGTCTCACCACAGCGGATCTTACTCCGTGCTACGGTGCCTTGATGATCATAGCTGCATACAACTGGATCCCTTCTACTCACAAGACTTATGTCTCACTTGAGAGGGCAAGGCTGATCTACAAGATGGCTCATGGAGTCCGTGCTGACTTGGGTAAGATGATGTTCAGACAGATTCTCAATCTTGGAGTGATTCAGGTCAATGATGCACGTTGGTTGATTTTCCCTCGCCTGATCATGGCACTCCTCCAAAGCCAGCATGCAGTTACATCTTACCCCGGTGACAAGCTCCAACGTCCGGTTCCTTACAAGAAGGATAAACGAGTGGGCGAGATCTATGAGCAGAGACTAGCGAAAGGAAAGGGACCAGCTAAAGCTGAACCAAAGAGAAGCTCTGCCAGGACAACTCGTCAGTCATCTCCTGCTCCGATTCCTGCTTCACGAACTGCTACACCAAGCTCCAGGACTGCACCACGTCGTGTATCTCTGTATGAACTTGGATCAGTTGCCATTCCTCGAGGACCACTCAGCCGTGTTGATTTGCAAGTGGCACTACAGGACACAACACGAGCCCTTCAAGCGCTAGCTGAGATAGTTCAGGATCTTCAGAGCGCTGTAGCAGGTTAGTATCTCTCTCCGTATGAATATGTGATGTATTTTTTTTTGGTGTTTTTAATCCGTGTGCTCACAAGCAGGGGGAGAAGAAGAAGACTAGGATGTAGAAGACCAAGATTGTGGGGGAGCTGTGTTCTGTTGTTCTGTTTTTATGTCTATGTTATTTCAATTGCACCACTTGTTGCAATTCTTTGTTATTCGTGTTTTCAGACTGGCTAAGATTATGGGGGAGCATTTGCATATGCTATCTTTTGATATTATGTATTAATTTGCTTGAACCCGTTTTTAGGATAATTTAAGTATGTTCTTAATTGCCTTGAGTTGGTTGAATTAACGATTAGACATATATACTTGTGCTGTTGTGTGTGGTTTGTTCTTGTCTTCTATCTCAGGTACTTGTGAGACGACGAATTAAAAAGGGGGAGATTGAAGGTGTATGGGAAGACGATGCTGTAGCAGAGCTGAAGTAGTTCATGAAGTGTGACATGAACTATTACATCAGAGAGGCGGTTCGTGAGAAGCACGTATCAAGACCGATGCATTAAAAGAAGATTTAATGAAGAGGGACTTTAAAGGAAGACTTGAAGAAGAAGCAATCGATCTAAAGAGAAAAGGAAGATTGGCTTATTCGCTGAAGTAGAAGAAATGGAAAGTTTCCATTGGGTAGATAGATTAGATCTAGGGCTTCCTCAAAGATATAAAAGGAAGCGTTGGCACTGCGTTGCCGGTTAACACACAGGGAGAGCTTTTAGCAATAGAGAGTTTTGTACGTCCTAAGAAGGAGAAGCAAAGCATCTAGGGGTTAAGAGCTTAGGTGGTTCAGAGTCTGTCTTAGATCTCTGAACGAGTTGACTAGCAAACAAGTCGAGGTTTGTCTTGAGCTTGTTTGATTTATTGCTTTTAAGAAGAACGTGTAAGAGCTTTTGAAAGAATAAATATAGTCGTATTTCTTGGAATTGAATAACCCTGTACTACTGTGTGTTCTACATAGCGTAGCTTGCTTATCTTACATTAACAGAATGCATACTACTAAATTTTTCTATAAAAAATATAGTAGTTTCGAGTTTCGCCATGTTAGTGCGTTTATTTTTAAGTTCAATGACGCGTAAACTGACGTGGAATAAACACGAACTGTTGTCATCTTATCAAACACAGTCATGGATTGAAATGGCAAGAGTAACGCACGTGGGGGCCGTAGCTTAAGTACAATCAAAGTCTATGACCGTTGAAATATCATACGTGCGCTGCTGGACCCACCTGACAATTTCTTTCCCAAGCCGTGATTCGGAGCGTAAGCCAACTATTAGTAAAAGTAAAGCCCAGTACGCTTTTTAAAAGGGCCTACCAGGTTTATAATACCCCTTCTATTACGAATGCAAGATAACAACTCTAGTTAGTTTCTTGATGTTGTTCAAGAAAAAAGAGTTAGTTTTTTGATTAGTGTATTTTCTTAACTTAGATTACAAACCCCAAATTGAGTTTAAGTTGATACATTTTTGTATTATGAGGGATGATATGTATTATGCATAACATTTTGTTCAGCACAAACCAACGATAATGTAAAAGTACATTCTCAAAGTACAAAAATTAAAGCCAACTAAAAGGCAGCTCATCAAGAAGCAGTGATAAACTGATATTTTATTCATAAAACTGTTTGCATACAAACAAACTGTTATAATTGAACCATACACACTCTTCAAGCTGCAAGCCTGTAATAAACTGATAACTTATTCTTAAAATTGTTTGCTGTTGACTAAAAATAATAAAAAAATGTTCGCAGACAGACTAAAACACTGTGTTCTAACCAGAGAGATGAGATCACTTAGATCTCTTGTTAAAAATGCTCTCGTCGATGAAACCAGGAAACCCTTTGAGCACATCACGCAGAGCGTAGTAGTGACTATCACATTTATGGTCTGTAATGAAATTACCCGAGAGAAGTATCCTCTGAAAATGTTGTCCTGGATCTCTCTTCCACAGACTAAAGTATTCTACTCTCTTCCCTGCTGAGCTTTTCGTGTTTCCTCTCACGTTCCTCATCAGATAGTAAACCGCTCCCGGTACGTACAACTCTTCTGGCAACTTTACAACATCTTTGGTTGTAGTTTCAGTGCTCAAAGAATCAGACTGCTGATTGTTCTTGGATGAAGGGAGTTCTGGTAAGAATCAAGAAATAGTGAGATTAGGCGTTAATAAGCATTAAACATGATACCCTCTTCTAGTGCCAGTTTACCAGGAAAGTCGTTCTTGTTTCCAAATTTTGCGTACTCAGAAACTTTACGAGCTGCGTCTTGCACAGAGGAGACTACTTGTTTAGCGTTTGTTACCAAGTCTAATACGCTCTTCCACTCTTCCTTCTCGATCACACTTGTCCTGGATTCACAAATCATGGTGGTTAACAAACTGATTGTAGAAGTTTCAAGAAGTGTATTGCTTACCAATCGGTCTGAAGGATTTCATCTCTCAATCTCGCTAGAGAAGCTGTACTCAGTCTTGGTATAATATCATCCTGAGATTAGCAGACATGACGTGAGTATAATAATCTCAACAAAGAAAGACTTAGTTGTTTGTTCTGACCTGCATTACAATAGTTGTCACAAACTCAGAGCAGTTCTCTGCGAGCTCTCTGGAAACACAAGGAGGTGTTGCATATCCAACTGCTGAAACGATCTCAGCGTCGAATCCCAGCTCCTCCCTCGGCATTTTCCTCAGCATAATCGCCATCAAAGAAGCTATAGCACCTCCCAGAGAATGACCAACAAGCCTTAACTTGTATCCCTACAGAAAAACAACCCTTCTTCTCATGTCATATACACAAAAACAACAGTGACCGTTACGTTACACTCACCTCGTATTTATCTAAGCACCTTCTCATAGTCTGCAACTCGTGATTAAGAAACCACCTCGCAGCTTCAGCCGTTCCAAAGTGCGTCGAGTATCCTTCGAACGTGACCTCATCATCGCTAGAAGAGACGATATCAGTGATAAGATCATAGATAGTATGCGTCCCTCGTATTCCAAAGACCACAAGCTTCCTCCGATGATCAACTCCCACGTAGTAACCAGGCCTCATAACGCTCGAGTCTTTCACGAATTTAAGAATGTTGTTCTCTCGGAGCATCGTGTTCTTAGCAAGACCACTCACACTGTCTCTGTAACAGCCTTTAGCTAACTCCGCGTTGTATATGAGATCAGAAACCGTAGATTCCGAAACAACTTGAACGCCCTTGACGTCCTCAAAGGGAGACAAGGATGCTTGTCTAAGGTAGATAAGGTAGAGACCGATTGTGAGATCACCGAGAGTCCATCCTTCGATCCCTAGCTTACTCTTCTGAATACTAGCAATGATCTCAGACAAAGATCTACTACCAGGTTGTGACTTCTCTCCTGGAGAAGTTAACACACACATCAAACACACACCATCTCAGACATTATGAATGGAACCAAGAACCAAGAACTACCTGTTGGAAGAGCCCATCTACGGAGTTGAGTAGCTGGCTCAAGTGCTTTGGTGAGCCAAGCTAAGTCTAGCTTCCACTTTCCATCGCTTGTGTCTTCGTCACCGGAGCTGTCACTGTCTAACTCAGACGAGTTTGGCGTTTTGTTGGCCTCGTGTGACACTTCTTCTAACTCCTTGCCTGATTCTGGTAGCCTTGACTGAAACCGTTTGATTACGTTGTAGAGTACTCCTTGGTATAACTCTCGTCTCTTCTTCAACGGTGAATCATGCACAACTGAAAAAAAAAAAATTTATATAAAAATTGAAACTTTCTCAATAAAGTTCAAAACTTTCAATTTTAAAACTCAGAGGAAACATCGAGTTACTAATTTTGACATTCATTAAGTGAATTTTTCTCAATGTTCAACAACACTCATAAAGTGTAAATTAGAACTTACAGAAGTTCCATAGAAGACGATTCAGTGACTTGTTAGCCATTGATCGTTGCTCAGAAAATGGATTTGTTGTGTACAGCCAAAACGACGACGTGCAACTTCGGCGGGGGGGGGGGGGGGCGTGGCAGGATTATCGGTGTCTAACCGCTAGGCCGGAGCATATCGGCAAAACGAGAACGGAGGGAAAGTATAATACGTCCGCACACGACACAGCCGACTGATCTACCGTCATCGAGACTTTTCCAAGCTTCTAAAAGAGTTTATTGGGCTTAATTGGGCCTAGCCTAGGCCCACTATAATAGGATGAGTATAAAGAACAGGGTATTTACGTCTTTTTATGAAAACCCCCATAGTATTAAGTTTAGGCGTTACTTTTAAGAACAGAGCTCAAAGCAAATCCTCTGTTTTTCTTATGGAGGAAAGATACAAAACTTACTGAAATGTTTATTAACAGGCGACAAAATTTATCAGACCACTTAGATTTGTACGGGTAATAACTAATAACTAATAACAGCTGTGACAAAGATAGAATCACTATGCCACCATAACAGAACATAAGCTAGCTTGCTTCGTTTTGGATCGGTGCAACGGTGGACTAATTGCAAATAATGAAACAAAACAAAGATGAAAATGTCACCATAACAGAACATAAGCTATAGCTTGCTACGTTCAGGAACCAGTCTATTAACTAAGTTGACTCTCTAGATTATTGGGAATTCAGAAAGCAGCATTCAAATGAAAAAACGGTACAACCAGAGAGTAGTGTTTTTTTTTTCTAAAGAAAAATCTAAAAACTAATAATTTGATCTCTCTACGTCAAGCAACCTAGTCGACCAGCAGAAACCCATCATCAGAAGTCTTGTCCTTTTTCTTGTCAAGTTCAGCTTTGAGATGCGAGACCATAATCTCAATGTTCTTGACGCTTTCCTCGTGTTTTTGGACCAGACAACCATCAGTTTTCTTCCTCTCTTTGGAGATCTCTTCAAGCTTTGTATCCAAGCTGTCCAGCTTGAACCCTAGACCCATGACATGTTCCTCCATTTGTTCGATTCGAGAGGCAAAGACACTAGTCTCATGTGATTTTTTCCTCTCCCAGTCACCAAGCATCGTGTTCAAACGCTTATTAAATCCCAAATCCATCAGCGCAAGATCCTTGACGCGTTTCTCTACCTGTTTGGCACGGGACTCAATAGTATCATCTGCTTTCTTCCTCTCCAAGGAAACAACATCAAGCTTTGCATTCAAAGAATCAAGCTTCAAGCGCAGTTCCAATTCCATCATCCCAAGATTGTTGACTCTTTTCTCTACTTGTTTGGCACGAGACTCGTTAGTATCATCTCCTTTCTTCCTCTCCAAGGAAACCTCACCAAGCTTTGCATTCAAAGAGTCAAGCTTCAAGCCCAGTTCCTTCACATGTTCCTCGAGTTGTTGGACCTGAGACCCATCAGCATCTGGTTTCTTCCTCTCCAAATAAACCTCCTCAAGCTTTGACTTCAACCAGTCCAGCTTGAAACCTACCACCATCAGCTCACTCAACTCGCTGCTAGCCTTGCTCAGTCTAGTCTCTGAAAGGCTCTTTGGAGGCTTATGAAGTGTTTTAATGACCCTGAGGAGGACGTTCATGTATGCTGTCTTCACTTCTTGGTTCGTTGGTTTGAAATCTTTTGCAATGTCTGGGTGCTCTGTGAATATCTTTCCCACTTTAGTAACCTGCCAGGGAAAAAAAACAATATGTTTATGTTACCCTATAAAGCAAGTTGTTAAATACATAAAACAGATCCATTTAACTTACCTGAGAAGCAAAAACTTGAAAACCGTTGATATCAACAGTCTTCTTCTTGTTGTTGGATACATCTCCACCTTCTCCATCAAAAGCTTCAATAACTTTAATGTATACTTCAATGATGAGTCTGTCATTCTCCAAAAATCCTTTTTCCTGAAACTTGCTTACAGGTAAAGTCTTGGCGATACCCCATGCTGGTTTCGAAGCGCAAAACAAGTTCTTTTCACCAACAACTATGAAACATAAAATAAATTAAAATAACAGTTACATAAACTTCTTTAACTAATTGCATTTTGTTCAAACATGAGTTTAGGCTTATTTCATGTCGCAGCAACAAAGCAATATGATTAGCATGTCAACTACAAAATAGATTCACCAACAACTATGAAACATAAAATAAATTAAAATAACAGTTACATAAACTTCTTTAACTAATTGCATTTTGTTCAAACATGAGTTTAGGCTTATTTCCTGTCGCAGCAACAAAGCAATATGATTAGCATGTCAACTACAAAATAGATCTTACTGTACGTTCCAAAAACAAATTCCATGTCAACAAAAAAAAAGATTCAAACATTGATAAATGTATTCCACATAAAAAAAGGAATAAAACTTCATTACTTGGTGATATGTGGAGTTCTTTGTGGGATTGATTCAACAAAACAAAGTAAAAGTTAATACTCCTTTTCCATCCAGTTCGCAACTTTGTAGAATTTGCGTTAATGTACAAAGGCAAGTGACCATCAGAAAGACGATCTCCCTCGGGATAAATAAGGACATTCCTGAAAGAATATGAATTATGAAACAAAGATAACAAATCAGTTAACTAAAAAGATGCTATAATTTCCGTGTTACCATTCGCATCCGCCGCTCACGAATGTCTGAGACGATATGACAGCTTTCTTCTCCGAGAAGTTTTCTATCTCAAACCTAAAACTTGGCTTTTGGTTCCACATATCTAACCTAACCTTTTCTAGTTTTTCAGAAACTCTGTTGGCCTGCTGGTGATAAAAAAGCTTTGTGTTTATAACTTTATAAAGAGGAGGCTTTCTGAAAGCCCTAAAACTGAAGAATGATATTTTTTTTATACGTAGAATGAATAATTAACTAAATCCACCCTTTATTTAAATCATAAATATTATTACTACAGAAAATCAATAAATTAAAATTTAATAATGTTAATAAAATTTTAATATAATAAATATGAAATGCGGAATTCTTAATATTAGTTTATATATATGGTAAAATCAACTTTTTTTTTATTTTATATAAAATAATATATATATATATACCTTTTTATAAAATTAATTATTTTATAAATTATTAAATATCATAATCATAATTCTATAAGACTATTAACTTATAGAGTTTTTACTATATTATTTTAGTAAATTATTAACTATTATAGTCATGTTTCTATTCTCCTAATATAAAAAATATAAATATAATATAATTACTTTCCTATAAATCTATACTATATAAAAGTTGAGGCTATAAACCATTGAAAACGTTATCATTATTTTACATAATTATTTTCAAAATGTCAATATTTTTAAAAAACTATTTATTTCATAGTAAAATACAAATCAATATCGAATAAGGCAAACTAACAAAAGTAAAAATATTATACATATACAAACTTAATATATATGAAAAATTCAAAATTTAACATAAACAATTAAGAATATAATAATTAATATGATAATTCATCATTATAATTTATCATTTTTCAAAAATGTTAATATTTCCAAAAAACTAAAAGTACAACTAAATTATTATTCTATATAATTAAACTAAAATAAGTATTACCATTTAAAAATTTACTTAGAAATGTTAACTTTTATAGTAAGATAGAAAATCAAAAGCCAAATAGTAATATTAACATGTCGTTTTGTTTAGAAGCCGAATCTCTAGACTATAGTTGATCTCTACATCAAGCAAAGCCTAGTTGACCAATATCTTTATATATAAATAATATTAGTTTCCTGCCAACGTGAAAATTTGGTTAGCTACGAGAAGCATCTTTTTGTTGGTTAATTGGGATTAAATCAGAACGAAAAAAATAACACTTATGATTATGTCAAATCTCTAGAGTTCACAGTGCAAAACTAAAAACCAAAATAAAAGGAGAAAAATGAAAAGACATTAGTGCTTGTAAAATAAGATAATTAAACGAAAAACTTGATCACTACATCAAGCAAAGCCTAGTCGACCAACAAAAATCCTTCAGCAACAGATTTGTCCTTTTTCTTGTCTAGTTCAACTTCGAGACCCGACACCATCAGCTCAATGTTATTGACGCTTTCCTCAAGTTGATGGAACCGAGCATCATCAACTTTCTTCCTCTCTAAGGACCTTTCCTCAATCGTTGTATTCAAACAATCCAGCTTGAATCCCACTTTCCCTGACATGTACTTGACACGTTCCTCGAGTTGTTGAACTAGAGACTCGCCAGAAATATCAATCCTTGTATTCACACAGTCCAGCTTGAATCCTATATCCATCAGCTCAATATTCTTGATGCGTTCCTCGAGTTGTTGGACCCGAGACTCAGTAGCATCATATGATTCCTTCCTCTCCAAAACAATCTCCTCAAGCTTCAACTTCAAACTCTCCAGTTTAGAGCCTGTTTTCATTAGCTCAATCTTCTTGAGACGCCCCTCGAGCAGTTGGGCCCGAGACTCAACTGCATCATGTGATTTCTTCTTCTCCAAGAAAAGCTCCTCAAGCTTCGACTTCAAACTGTCTAGTTTCAATCCTAGTTCCATCAGCTCAAGATTCTTGACGCTTTCTTCCAGTTTTTGGAAACGACATTCATCAGCAGCATGTGATTTCTTCCTCTCACGCTTTGACTTCAAACAGTCCTTCTTGGAGCCTGATACCATTAGTTCAAGATTCTTGATGCGTTCCTCAAGTAGTGGGACCAGAGACTCATCAGCAGCATCGTCTGCGTTCTTCCTCTTGAAGGAAACTTCATCAAACTTTGACTTCAACCAGTCCAGCTTGGCTCCTACTTCCGCAAGCTCACTCAACTTGCTGCAAGCGTTACTCAGAGTATTCTTGTATTCTGTCTTCGCCACGTGCTCTGCGAATGTCTTTTTCACTGAAGCAACCTGCCAAGAAAACGTGTTTTTGTTACTCATCCATATAAATCATAAGTTTTTCTTCAAAAATAAAAGAAGAGACATATACTTTTTTTCTACTTACATGAGCAGCAAAAACTTGAAAACCATTGATATCCCCGCATTCTCCATCAAAAGCTTCAACAACTTTAATGTAGACTTCAATGATGAGTTTATCATTCTCCAAAAACCCACTTTCCTGAAATTTGCTTAGAGGCAAAGCCTTTCGGCTACCCCATGCTGGATTCTCAGCGCAAAACAAGTTTCTTTTTCCCATTACTGTGGAACAAATACAAAAAACAAAAGGTTAAGTTCTTCATCCGTCACATGCTTAATGTTTAATTTCTCCCTCTTCAAGATTCAAACATGAGTTTAGGCCTATCGCATTTATCAACGAGTCCTATGTAAGCTCATCACAAAAGAGATCTTGCAAATCAATAGTTAATATCTAGTCTCTCAGTGCTAAACGTTTGTAACTTCCAAACACATGCAATTACACAAAAAAAAAGAATAAAAGAAAAGAGTCAAACAAGAAAAGATATAACGTACTTGATGATCTATAGAGTTCTTTGTTGGACTCATTCAGCACAAGAAAGTAATATTTAGCACTTCTCTTCCAACCAGTTCGCAAGGATTTACGATTTGCAACGTAGAGGAACAGACACAGCTGATCATTATAATCTCCCTTGGGCTGAACTGCGAGATACCTGAAAGAATATAAAACGAAGATGAAACCCTTTTGTAAACAGTGCTAGGTAACAAAAACAAAACTACAATTTAATCAATCGCGAGAACATGAACGACATAGAGAGTTTATTAACAAGCTAACTTGCTAAGTTTAAGTTTAGATCCTTCTATGTTTTTTTACCATTCGCATCCGCCAGCCACAAAGTCCTTAGACGCTATGACATCTTCCTTTTCGGAGAAGTTATCTATCTCAAACCTGAAACTAGGTCTTTGATCCCACATATTCGACTTAAAAAATCTGGTAGATTTGGTTATTTCTAGCAAGGAAGATATTTCGTAAACTTTGTACGATGATAAGTTTAGGCGTAAGAAGTCCTGTATTTATAGTAGAGGACACAAAAAGAAGAAAGGAAAACTTCCTTAAAACCCTAGCACAATAGGAAAAGCAAAATAATTAATTAAACTAAAATATTTTCTACTTGTATGATAAGACAAGGATGCAATTTTCTAGTGTTTTTCCATTATAATTATCATTAAGAATGAGGAAGAAAGGGAAACTTCCTTAAAGCCCTAGGCAATACGAAAAGCAAAATAATAATTAAACTAAAATCTTTTCTCTTTATATATTTTCATCTTTATATAATAAGACCAAAATGTAATTTTAGTGTTTTTACATTATAATTATCATTAAGAATTTCCATTATCTTAACAAAATTATCATTAAGAATTTCCATTATCACGTAAACCCCACAAGAACCTGATTTGAAATCAGAAACCCAATCTTTACAGGAGCTCGCCGTCTTTATTTCGCAGGGCGGAGGCATGTGGAAGGGAGGGGATCAGCTGACCCCAATTAATTTTAATTATCTTAAGTGTAATGGAAAAATCTATAGCATTGACCACTTAAAGTTTTCTAATTGACCCCTATATGATCTGAAGTCAATGTTACTCCAACTAAATAAAATTATTTGCTGACAAAAAATATTAAACAAATAAAACAAAATTATTTCATCGTATTAATTAAATAAACTCATATGAATATTTTTAACCACACAAAATATGTTTATAACTAAAGTAAAATATAATATATTTGTATTCATTTTATTTGTTTAAATTTGAGCATTATATATTATTCTAGCTTTATATATTTTCAAATATACTAAAACAACTATCAGGAATTCAGGTTTTATATAAGTAAAATGGGATAAAATAATAAATTATTAAAACGTCAATAAATAATATTTTAATGTCAATTAGTTTAATCTAAATTATAGACTATAATTATAAATTCTGACTTCTATTTTTTTTATTAAATTTGGTTTAGCAATAGTAAATACATTTTTTAAATGTATATAACAATAATCTAAAAAGTATTTTTGATATATAATATTTTGGTGTTTTTCTACCATTAATATCTTGAAAATTTGACTCGAGTTGAAAAAATTTATAGTTCCGCTACTGTTATTTAAGGATTCTGCTTTTGATGCCATTAAGAGAGCTCGAGATGCGGATTCAACCTCAACTAGAAACGAAATGAAAGATCTATATATATATATATATCTGAATCCTCTTAAGAAGGGTCCAAAAATTTGGTTACAAAAAAAAAGAAGGGTCCAAAAGAGCCCATTAATAGATCCATCCGATTTGATATTGGTAAAATTAATTATGTGTTGCTTGTGTAGTCAATGGATTAATCAATGGAGATAGATTTTTTTTTTTGAATTGTATGGATTTAGAGATAAAGATTTAGAATGGAAGAATTCTAATCGATCACGTCCTCTCTCTTCCAAAAGCTCTCTCTTCTCTCTAGAAATACTTTCATCGTGTTCTTCGTTTCCGACCGGCAGATTTGATTTCCAAAGCCACCGTCGGTCGGGATTTGATCAATTCTCTTCTAATCAATCTATCTATAGGCAGAGTGTTTGTGCTAATTCCCTTCAGATTGGGTTTTGTTTGAAACCTTGTATTGAATGACTTTGCATGTTGATTTTGAGTTCTCTTTGGCTCACATCTGGGTTCGATCTTAGACTCTCTTGATCTTTCGAGATAGTTTATACCGGTTTGTGAGTTGTCTCGCTCCTTGTCATCAACTTCAAGATTTGATCGAGATCTTCTCTTCCGTTGGCTTCAATTACGGCGTTTCGTGTATTCTCTACGGTTTCGTCTTTCCGGTTGAAGACTTAGGAATTGAAATGGTTCTGTCTACTGGTTATGAAGCTTTGTTCTCTAATTTGCATGGGCTATTCATCATAGGAGGAGTCACAAGCCGGAGGATTACAGTCATCAAAGACTTCCTCGCCTTGTCTCGTATCAAAGAAGCTCTATCAGATTTGCATGCAATTTCCTTTTGTGTTTTGTAAAGGTTTCTTTTAATCTGTCACTCTTGCTGTCTTGTTTAGATTGATTAGTTGTGGTCCTTTTATCTCCGAGAACCTTTGTTTGGTTCGTCGGCCTCTGTTTCCGGGAACCTCTGTTAGGTTTCGCCGGCCTCTGTTTCTACCGGAATTCGGGAAATCTCCGGTTGTTGTAATCGTTGCTTTTTAATATAACTAGTGTTTAAAAAAAAAGAGATAAAGATTTAGAACAGGAGATTGTTTCTAAGGATTGGAATCAAAGATTAGAGCAAGAAAGGGGTGCACTTTAACCTAAAACATGATCCAACGAAAACGTAAGTCATTAAGATACAGAGAATGAAACACATAACCATGTCGTTTTGTTTAGAAGCCGAATCTCTAGAATATAGTTGATCTTTACATCAAGCAAAGCCTAGTTGACCAATATCTTTATATATATAATATTAGTTTCCTGCCAACGTGAAAATTTGTTTAGCTACGAGAAACATCGTTTTATTGGTTAATTGGGATTAAATCAGAACGAAAAAAAACACTTATGATTATATCAAATCTCTAGAGTTCACAGTGCAAAACTAAAAACCAAAATAAAAGGAGAAAAATGAAAAGAATCCTTAAATAAACTAAAAACTTGATCACTACATCAAGCAAAAGCCTAGTCGACCAACAAAAATCCTTCAGCAACAGATTTGTCCTTTTTCTTGTCTAGTTCAACTTCGAGACCCGACACCATTAGCTCAATGTTATTGACGCTTTCCTCAAGTTGATGGAACCGAGCATCATCAAATTTCTTCCTCTCTAAGGACCTTTCCTCAATCGTTGTATTCAAACAATCCAGCTTGAATCCCACTTTCCTTGACATGTCCTTGACACGTTCCTCGAGTTGTTGAACTAGAGACTCGCCAGAAATATCAATCCTTGTATTCACACAGTCCAGCTTGAATCCTATATCCATCAGCTCAATATTCTTGATGCGTTCCTCGAGTTGTTGGACCCGAGACTCATAAGCATCATATGATTCCTTCCTCTCCAAAACAATCTCCTCAAGCTTCAACTTCAAACTCTCCAGTTTAGAGCCTGTTTTCATTAGCTCAATCTTCTTGAGACGCCCCTCAAACAGTTGGGCCCGAGACTCAACTGCATCATGTGATTTCTTCTTCTCCAAGGAAACCTCCTCAAGCTTCGACTTCAAACTGTCCAGTTTCAATCCTAGTTCCATCAGCTCAAGATTCTTGACGCTTTCTTCCAGTTTTTGGAAACGACATTCATCAGCAGCATGTGATATCTTCCTCTCACACTTTGACTTCAAACAGTCCTTCTTGAAGCCTGATACCATTAGTTCAAGATTCTTGATGCGTTCCTCGAGTTGTTGGACCAGAGACTCATCAGCAGCACCGTCGTCTGCGTTCTTGCTCTTGAAGGTATCAAACTTTGACTTCAACCAGTCCAGCTTGACTCCTACATCGGCAAGCTCACTCAACTTGCTGCAAGCGTTGCTTAGAGTATTCTTGTATTCTGCCTTAGCCACGTGCTCCGAGAATGTCTTTTTCACTGAAGCAACCTGCCAAGAAAAGGTGTTTTTGTTAATCATCCATATGAATCATATGTTTGTCTTCAAAAACGAAAGAAGAGACATATCCCTTTTTTTTTTTACTTACATGAGCAGCAAAAAAACCATTGATATCCGAGTCTTCTCCATCAAAAGCTTCAACAACTTTAATGTAGAGTTCAATGATGAGTTTATCATTCTCCAAAAACCCACTTTCTTGAAAGTTGCTTAAAGGCAAGTTCTTAAAGGCACCCCATCCTGGATTCGTAGCGCAAAAAACCACACCTTCCTTTGAACCGTATACTGTGGAACATTATACAAAATAACAAAAAAAGTTAAGTTCTTCATCATTCAGATGCTTATGTATAGTTTCTACCTCTTCAAGATTCAAACACGAGTTTAGGCCTATTGCATTTATGAATGAGGCCCTATGTAAGCTCATCACAAAAGAGAACTTGCAAATAATAAGTTTTCTAGTATCTTTGCGCTAAACGTTTGTAAATTCCAAACACATGAAATTCCAGAAGAAAACAAAAGAATAAAAGAAAAGAGCCAAACAAGAAATCTTCATTACCTGATGATTTGTAAAGCTCTTTGTTGGACTCATTCAGCACACGGGCGTAATATTTAGCACTTCTTTTCCATCCAGTTCGCAAGGATTCATGATTTGCAACGTAGAGGGTCAAAGACAAGAGATCATTATGTCTTTTGGGATGAACTGCAAGATACCTGAAAGATTATAAAATAAAGATGAAACCGTTTTGTAATCAGTGCTAGGTACAAAAACAATCAAATAAATCAATCTCCGAGAACATGAAGACAGAATTGTATGTTTTACCATTCGCATCGACCAGCCACGAATACCCTTGACACTATGGTAGCTTCCTTGACTGAGAAGTTATCTATCTCAAACCTGGAACTAGGGTTTTGATCCCACATATTCGACTTGCAGAATCTGGTAGATTTGGTTATTTTTTTTAGCAAAGAAGAACTTTTCAGAAACTTTGTGTGATGTGATACGTTCAGGCATAAGAAGTCCTGTATTTATAGAGGACGCAAAAAAAAAAGAAGAAAAGAAAACTTCCTTAAAACCCTAGCCCAATAGGAAAACTCAAAGCAAAATAATTAATTAAACTAAATATTTTCCCTTTATCTTGATAAGACCAGAATGTGAGTGTTTTTCCATAATACTTATCATTAAGAAATTTCCCATTATCCTGTCAAAATATTGTATACTAAAGGAATATTAATTCTGAGAAACTTCACGCCCACGTAACCCACCGGAATCTGTAATTGGGAACGGGAAACTTCAATCTGTACAGGAGCTCGCTCGCTGTCTTTATTTCCCGGGGGCGGAGGCATGTGGAAGGGAAGAGTCAACTGACCTCACTTTAATTTTAGATTGTGTTATGGCAAAACTTATAGCATTGACCCGTAAATTTTCTGACTGACCCCTATTTTATCTGAAGTTAATGTTACTCTAACTAAATAGAATTATTTTATCATTTTAGTTTTAAAACAAACTCATATTAGTAATTTTAGTCACGCAAATATGTTTATAACTAAGTAAAATATCACTTATATGTATACATTTTCTTTTAAGAGATTGGTAACATCAACTGATGTATGTATTTGTCTTTTTAGATAAATTATTATTGTTTTTATATTTTAAAATATATTAAAAAAACTATCTAATAATTCATATTTTACAGAAATAAAAATTAGATAAAATAATAACTTATTAAAAAGTCAATAAATGATATTTATACATGTTAATTCTAAAAAATATATATATACAATTTGTCTCAGCAATAGTAAATACTAATTATTTATTTTTAATTATATATAACAATAATCTAAAAATATTTTTGATATTAATGTTTTGGTGTTATTTCTACAATTAATATTTTTTTATAAAATTGACCCAGTTGAAAAAAAAAAATATTGCTAAACTACTGTTATTTCCTGCCAACGATTCGGCTGTGGATACCACTTGGTTGTTTTGGTAGCACGGGCTAAAAGAGCCGATTACTAGATCCATCCGGTTTTGACATCGGCATAAATAATGATAAAAGTGTCGTTTGTGCAATCACGTTACATCCATGTGCCCCTTCCATATTGATGGTGAGATTAATCAACTGAGACAAAGATTTAGAGCAATGATTGTTTCTCAGGATTGTAATCAAGATTAGACTAAGAAGGAACACATTAACCTAAAACATGATCCAACGAAAACGTAAGTGATTTAGATACAGAGAGCGAAACAATCGACGTAACCATGTCGTTTTATTTAGAAGCCGAATCTCTCTAGACTAGTCTCTACATCAAGACTAGTTGACCAACAAAAATCCCTCAGCAGTAGATTTGTCCTTCTTCTTGTCTAGATCAACTTTGATACTCGACACCATCAGCTCAATGTTATTGACGTTTTCCTCAATCTTTGTGTTCAAACAGTCCAGCTTCGATCCTACTTTCATCACCTCAAGATCCTTGACGCGTACGTCCAGTTGTTGGACCCGAGACTCGTCATCATCAAGCGTTGAATTCAAACAGTCGATCAAGAGTCCTAGATCCAGTAGCTCAACATTCTTGATGCGTTCCTCGAGTTGTTGGGCCCGAGACTCACTAGCATCACATGATTTCTTCCTCTCCAAGGAAATTTCCTCAAGCTTCAACTTCAAACTGTCCAGTTTATAGCCTGTTTCCATTAGCTCAATGTTCTTGACACGTCCCTCGAGTAGTTGGGTTCGAGACTCAGAAGCATCATAGGCTTTCTTCTTCTCCAAGGAAATCTCCTCAAGCTTGGACTTGAAACGGTCCAGTTTAAACCCTAATTCCATCAACTCAATATTCTTGACGCTTTCTTCAAGTTTTTGGACACGAGACTCATGAGCATCAAGCGTTGAACTCAAACAGACGATCAAGAGTCCTAGATCCAGTAGCTCAATATTGTTGATGCGTTCCTCAAGTTGTTGGGCCTGAGACTCACTAGCATCATATGATTTCTTCATCTCCAAGGAGATCTCAAGTTTTGACTTCAAACAGTCCTTCTTGATGCCTGATACCATTAGTTCAAGATTCTTGATGCGTTCCTCTTGTTGTTGGACCAAAGACTCATCATGAGCATCATATGATTTCTTCTTCTCCAAGGAAACCTCTTCAAGCTTCGACTTCAAACTGTCCAGTTTAAGCCCTAGTTCCACCAGCTCAGGATTCTTGATGCCCTCCTCAAGATTTGACTTCAAACTGTCCTTCTTGAAGCCTGATACCATCAGTTCAAGATTCTTGATCCGTTCCTCTTGTTGTTGAACCAAAGACTCATCAACACCGTCTGCCATCTTCTTCAAGGAAAGTTCATCAAACTTTGACCTCAGCCAGTCTAGCTTGAATCCTACTTCCACCAGCTCACTCAACTTTCTGCAAGCTTTGCTTAGAGTATTCTTGTATTCTGTCTTCACCACGTGCTCTGCGAATATCTTTTTCACTGAAGCAACCTGCAAAGAAAACGTGTTTTTTGTTACTCATCCATATAAATCATATGTTTTTATCCCGAAATAAAAGAAAGACATTACATAGGCAGCAAAAACTTGAAAACCGTTGATATCCACAGTCTTCTGCTTCTTGTTCTCGGGCACATCTCCACCCTCTCCATCAAAAGCTTCAACAACTTTGATGTAGACTTCAATGATGAGTTGGTCCTTCTCCAAAAACCCTTCTTCTTGAAACTTGCTTAGAGGCAAGATCTTTCGGACACCCCATGTTGGATTCCAAGCGCAAAACAATCTCTTTGCCTTTTCAGCTACAAAAAGACAAAAAGTTTAGTTCACATGCTTATGTATAGTTGCTACCTCTTCAAGATATTCAAACATGAGTTTGTGGGATATTATCCAATCAGTTTGCATCTCTTTGCTGAAATAAACTATCAACACTACTTTCTCAGCAGACCTCTCAGTTCATATCCAAGAGGTGCTCTCTTAGTGCTACACGTTTGTAAACTCCAAACACATGAACTTTCAAAACAAAAAGAATGAAAAGAAAAGAGTCAAACGGGGAAAGATGTAACTCCATTACTTGGTGATCTATAGAGCTCTTTGTTGGACTCACTCAGCACACGGAAATAAAATTTAGCACTTCTTCGCCATCCAGTTCGCAAGGATTTGCGATTTGCAACGTTGAGTAACAAACACAAGTTACCATTAAAACGACCAGAAAATCCCTTTGGATGAACTGAAAGATACCTGAAAGAATGTATAAAACAAAGATGAAACACTGCTAGGTACAAAAAAGAAAACAATCGAATAATCAATCTCCGAGAACAAAAGGACAGAGAGACTTTAACAAGTAAAGTTTAAGTTTAGATTCTTCTATGCTTTACCATTCGCATCCGCCAGCCTCGAATACATTCGAAGCTATGACAGTTTCCTTGTTCGAGAAGTTACCTATCTCAAGCGTGAAACAAGGTTTTTGATCCCACATATTTGATCCCAAAAAAAATATCTGGTAGATTATGTTATTTTCAGCAAAGACGATTTTTTCAGAAACTTTGTATGATAATACTTTCAAGCATATACATGTTTTATTTATAGAGGACGCAAAAAAAAAAGAGGAAAACTTCTTCGAAACCGTAGCCCAATAGGAATACTCAAAGCAAAATAGTTAATTAAACAAAAAAAAAGATATTCTATTTATATGATAAGATAAAATAAAAAATGAAATTTCTCTAGTACTTTTACATTATAATTATCACTAAGAAAAATTCCATAATTTCTCTAGTACTGGGCTTACCCGAGGATAAAGAACATGGAAACCATTGAAACCTAACATCTCCTTCATGAATCAACCACTGTTATACTTCGACTTTAACGATCATTTTGTTAATTCTCCAGAAACCCTTCTTCCTTACGTTCCTAAGAAGAGGCAACGTTTTTGAATAACCCCATCATGGAAACTGATTGTAGAACAAGTCACATTTGTAGATCAAAAGTCGCATTCTTCTGTAGGAAAGAAACAGCATATTGATTCAGTGTATCTCTTCTGCCAATCCCTCCAAGAGACACGAGATCACTTGTTGTTCGTTTTCCCTACTCAAAACTCCATCTGGTTTTCTCTCTCTCTCAGAAGCTTTCATTGACTTACAAGTGATCATCAATCTTGGAATATTTTAAACATATTAGTAAATATTTTCTTTTTCTTTTTCAGCAATAAGAATGTTGTGAGATGTGAATAATACCAGAGTTAGGCACGGGTAATCAAAAACTTGTAAATTTTTTGGATCAAATCATAACTTACAGATTTTTTGTTACAATATGATTAAATATTTGGATCCAATTAGGCCGCAGTGAAAAACTCTTAGGATTAGAAAAAAAAACACAAAACAAACCATTGTAGAGTAGTCTTCTGAAAAAACTAACAACTAGATTCTTACATCAAGCTGCCTAGTTAGACCAACAAAAATTCATCAGCAGAAGGTTTGGCCTTCTCCTCTCCCAGTTTCGCTTTGAGATCAGACACCATCATCTCAAGATTTCTGACGCTTTCCTCGAGTTGTTGGACTCTAGACCCATCAGCATCATCTGCTTTCTTCTTCTCCAATGAAACATCCTCAAGTTTCGACTTCAAACGGTCCATCCTCAAGCCTGATTCCATCACCTCAAGGTTCTGGACGCGTTCCTCAAGTTTTTCGACCCGAGGCTCATCAGCTTTCGCTTTCTTCCGCTCCAAAAGAACCTCATCAATCTTTCTCTCCAAAGAGTTCACCTTCTCTTCCATCTGCTCAAGATTCTTCACACGTTCCTCAAGTTGTTTGACCTTGGAACCATCAGCACCATCCTTCTTCCTCTCCAAGAAGACATTATCAAGCTTTGACTTCAACCAGTCAATCTTGAAACCCACTTCTTCCAGCTCACTCAACTCGCCTTGAGAGGTGATTAGCTCAGCCTCTGAGTGACTCTCTGAAGGCTTGTCTAGTGTATTGATGACTCCAAGAAGGACATTCATGTATGCTGCCTTCACCACTTGATTCTTTGGTTTGAAACCTAATGTAATGTCTGGATGCTCTGCGAATATCTTCTTCACTAAAGCAACCTGCAAAGGACAGTTATGTTTATGTTACTCAAAGCAGGAACCTAAATCTATACGTTATGAGAAGCAACCCACCAACGCGCATGCAAAGTCGTTTATAAAAAAGAAGTTTCTTGTAACTTACCTGAGAAGCAGAAACCTGAAAACCGTTAATATCCACAGTCTCTTTCTCCGATACATCTTCGCTTTCTCCGTCCACGGCTTCAATCACATTAACGTAGACTTCAATGGTGAGGCTCTCCTTGCCCATAAACCATTCCTCCTTAAATTGGCTAAGGGGAAATACGTTCCGGAAGCCCCATGATTGAGCCTTAGCATCATAAACTAGGCTGTGTGCAACTGTGAAAAAAAAAATTGTTCACAACTTATCAAAGAAAAAAAAAATAGGTATATATATATATATACGTCAACCACATGCTTTTTTTTTCTCAATAAACCACATGTTTATGTATATATAGTTTCTACTTCCTGAATATTCAAACATTCTTACGTGTTTACCATCGATCTGCACACATAAACAAATATTCACTATACACTTCTTAATATCTATACACTAACCTGGCTCTCTAGTTCATATATTGTTTGTATATTCCAGACAAAGCTCACTAATGACCGATGGAATAAAGAGAGTCGGGAAGGATAAAACTTCATTACCGTTAGATCTGCAGCGCTCTATATTGAGATGATTCAACACGGTGAAGTAAAAACTAACATTCCTTTTCCATCCAACCCGCAATGATTTAGGGTTTGCAACGCGCAGGTACACAGACAAGTTATTATCAGCACGATGACATCCCTTGGGATAAACGTAGAGGAACCTATAACAAATATTAAAACCTTGTTAATATATGCTAGGTATAATAATCGTATAAATCAAATCGTGAAGAAGAGAATTTAGGTTTTAAAGAGTTTTCTTGTTGTTTTACCATTCGCATCCGCCAGCAACGAATACATTAGACGATATGTGATCAGCTTTCTTCTTCTTCCAGAACTCCTCTATCTCAATCCTGAAGCTTGGATTTTGACTCCACATGCTTGATCAATTTGATTTCCTGGTTCGAGAAGAGACTAGTAATTTTCAGAAACTATGTTTAAGAGTTAAGACTTTCACACATGAACTAAGAGGCAAAAGAAAAAGCAAACAAAGAACTAATTAACTATTTCTTCAAAAAAAAAAAGGGAACTAATTAACTAAAAGCTATATTTCTAACTAGAGAATCTTTACCTTTTTTTTTAAATTTATATATATCCATTAATTTAAAATTTATTATAAAAAGATCAATGAGATATATATATCTAATTTATTAAAACATTTGATCTCATCTTTTAAATATTCTAAAACAATTTTCTTTAAAATTATTTAGATAAATTAAATATTTTTTAAATTCAAATAATTTATAAAAACAACAAAGAAAAATAAAAATAAAACTTATTTTTCAGGTTTAGATACTACATAAAAATTTCAATCAATAACAAATCAATTAAACTAACGGATTATTTTATTTATATTTCATAAATAATGAGTATATCATTTATTTGAGTAACATAATTATTCAATAATAGCCATTAAATGATATATATATATATATATATATATATATATATATATATATATATATAAACACTATACATTGAAACTACATACATTATAAAATAAATATAATAACAAGAATTATTGTGAAAACTGTTCAAGATATATATTATCTGAAGAAAAATTCTCAAAACTAATTATAAACAACAAATTTAAACTGATTATAATATGAACTAAATTATTAGAAAGATAAACTACACAAAAATATAATAAAATTAATTAAACTATATAAAAAGAGTAATATGATCAAAAAACTGTGAACTTTAAAATTTGGATTAAAATATGATAAGTTATAAAAATATAACAATTTAAATCAAACTGGATTACATATCGGTCATCTATCAGTTCAATTGGTTAGTCTATGGGTTTTAGTGATTTTTATAGATTTTTAATATAGATATTTTTTTAAACTTAAACCGAATTATCAGATCACTGAATTAACTGGTTTGACCACATATCCGGATCGAATTTAAAACCGTTGACTTAATTTCCGAAATATTTTTTATATTCATAAAAAAATTATAAATTAACAAAATATTTATTAAATTATTAGTAAAATTTTTATCATAAAATCTCCGTGCTTGCAAAGCCTTAAAGGAGAGTAACGGTCGAGAGAAAACTTCAACCCAATTAAACCCAATTAAAGGCAAAAATGTTGATGAGGGAATTACCAGAAGAATTCAGTTGAATACTACTATAGGGTAATTAACTATTTACTACATTGTTGTACCAAAAAAAAAACTAATTACTACATCGCTTTGATCAAAATGTTTTTACTACATTGCTTTACATTATAGTCATTTAAAAAATTCCATAATTCTTTATCTGCTGCTACCAGTAATGATAATAAATGTGAAATTGTTTGATTCAATCAAAAATAACATAACATGTGGATTAGGGTTTATTGATTATTGTTTAGAGGTGAATTTGATTTATAAAACTTCCATAAACAATTTATAAAACTAATAATAGTTTATAATTCGTATTATTGAATTTTTTCAATATTACTAATAATATTTTATAACTAATATTATTAAAATTTATTTATTTATTTTTCATAATATTTAGTTGACTCTAAATATCTTTCAGTAACAGAAAAAATTATATTTATTTCTATATAATATGATTTCTAAAAAACAATCACAAGATTTAGTCCCTATTCCTAAAAGATATTAAAAAGGAAACTAAAAAATAATTTTTACAATAAGCATAATTTGATAAAATAATTTCAAATATTTTAGATACATAACACTATATACTTTTAATGAGGTATATATATTATATTTTATCATAATTAATTTTTTCTTTTCTTATTTCTAGTTTTTTCAATCTTATGTTTTCTTTATGTTTGTGTAACTTAAATTAACCACAAGCAAATCTGAATTTTCATTTTAATATTATTTAAAATATATTTTAGTTTACCTTTCAATAAATCTAAAGAATAAAATTACTTAGAATTTATAAATTATTTTAATTATTGTAAATATCGATATGCATTCATGAGCTTCAAAACAATTTCAACTATATGCATATAAGTTTCTATTGATCATCAATTTATTTTCTAATTTGTTTTTTAAAAAATCAAAATATATCAAACTATTAAAACTATTATGAAAATAAATGCATATTTAAACAATAAATAAAACTAAATTGTGAATAATACAATGCACAATCGTCTTCCCTTATTTCAACTCTATAAACTGTTTATTTCCCACTTTGTCTAACCATACACATCTGTATTTACAATATTGTGATTCTACAGTCCAAGATCCATCAACCAAACAAATATTTTGCAAACTAAAGGATGTGTATTATGTGTCTGGTCTGGTGGCTGTACAGCATCGCTTGCTTTTGAGTTTGCATCAAACCAAGAATTACAGTAGTTTTGGACATATCTACTAGCTATCTCCGTCGGATCTCAATTTATTTCTCTGAACAACTAATCATTCTTGACTTTTCAAAAATATCAGATTATCCCATAGATGTAGATTTTTGTCTACTTATGGGGCTTCTATTCTCATTTTTTTCCAGAACAAATAATTTAGATTGAAAAACACATTCGATATGGAAAAAAATAATGGCCAAAATGGAATCGATGTCAATGTTCATGCTTATAAAACAGTGGCATTCAAAAATTGCATAATTGACTCCTTCGTCATCTTTCCCATATCTTACACAATAATTATCGTATTACACGTAAATATAGTTACATAATTTTATAGAAGAGCTATATGAATCAAATAATAAAGGAGATATACGATATCTACTTTATTGATTCTTCGTATTCAGTGATTTTCTTCTTCTATTTTTAAAAAATTGAATGAATTCTTATTATTCGAGGATGGAGATGATATCCATTTATTGATTTCTTGATATTAAATTCTTTTTTTGTTACCTTGGATGATTACTTCAAAGATGGGAACTATATCTACTTCTATGGAACTTTTTAAATTCAAGGTTTGATTATGCAAATTGACTGGTAACGTCCAAATATGCATATGGTCAAGCACAAGTATATAAAACTTTCCGAAACTTAAGCCCTTTCTAAATAAAAAATAAAATAAAATCTTTCCGAAACGTCTTACAGTCCAAATTTCTTTGTCCGGCACAACACTCTAATACATATTATTTTTCCTATATATATTCACCGAGACGAAGATCTCAACTCCACACAATCCAACCCCTTCAAACAAATTTTGTTTTTTGTTCTTTTTGAAGAAACTTTTCTTTTTAAGAAAATGAAACTAAAGCAAACCAACGTGATGTTTATGGTGTTAGCCTTGATCTCGGCATTGGTTTTCCTACAATCAGAAGCTGATGAATGTCCGACAGGAAATATAAATCTCGTACCAGGATGTTTCGATGCGTTGAGATTAGCATCTGGCAAAGATTACAGCAGGCTATCAAGAGCTTGTTGCAGAGCAGTCTATTCAATAAACTCTGATACTTGCTTCTTTCTTTTCTATCCTAGCCCGCCTTACCCTATTAAGACGTTCAAAAACATTTGTCTTAATGTTAATAATTTTTTTTTCTTAAAGTGAATCAAACGTTCCTATTTGATATTCTCATTTATATTTATTTAATTAATTTCTTAGTAATGGAAGAAGATACATGCTAACATATACATACTATATATATCCTTGATAGTATCACATAATTGATACACAAATCAATTTTTTTTTTGAATGAATAAATCAATTTCTATAGTCACAAACTCTCTTCACATCTCTGTAAGCCTTACATATGTATATAAGAAAATCAAGTGCACTAAGCACACATACTGATCCTGTGATATATATATACTGAAGGATTCTTCATGCTACATTTTTGTAAACACATTTGGCATCCCAGACAAGGTCCACTACTCCAGTTTCTACATTCCCAAACTCAACAACAGATCCGCGATAGAGAAGAAGACAGGCTAGACCTCCTCTTTTTTTATGTAGGCTCATAACTTGCATGGTCTGCTATCGATCTTAATATCCCGCTCACATTGACTTATGTAACTAACTAATGTTTCAAGTGGATGAATTCAGTAAACTCCATTGTTACTATCTCAAGATTTTTAAAAACAAAACATCAAAGTTCCAATAAAAAATCTTCATTGGATTTCTAAACAAACAAACAAACAAAAAAAAAATAGAAGAAATTTAAGAGAAGAATTACAAGAAATCAAATTAAACAGATCTCTCACATGAAAAAGACATTCTGATGCAGAAAAAGAAGTTAATAAACAATTGTGCATAATGGGTATTGTAGAGAGTCCATTGACCTCTTTTCTCTTCTTCTTGGTTATCGAGGAAGGTAAAGAGAGGGTCTTCTTCGCCTATAACACACACTATACTTTCGGTGGTGGGACTAAGTTGGAACTTAAAAACACACACAGCAATCTTAACTGGGACTTTTCAGTTGTTGGTTGCAGCTGCTGAGAGGTGACTCTGTATCCAGTGATCACAGGAAGTAGTCTGGTGTTCTCCGAGTAACGTCTGGTTCTCCTCTCCTCGGTGCTGGTTCAAACTGCACTCATAGTTAAATTTTCTTTTTAGTTAATGTCTTTTCTTTCTACACACTAATTTCGTAAGCAGAAAAGACATTTGGGTTTTTGAGGAAAGACCTGAATAAAGGTGTGGTTCCTGCAGTCATCAACTTCGAGAATCGAAGCCATGTTCCCACAACGGTAACAATAGTTTGGTGCACTGAAGATGGTTACCACTTTTTGCTCCTGTCGTTGGAAAAAGGTATAAAGTATATAATAGTGAGCAAAGAATCTCAAGCCACGCAAAGCTCGGGAAAGAACAGAGAAGGGTTGAGTTGAAATAATTACATGAGCCCAGTTGTATCCATCCATAACCAGCTGATGGGCTCTGGCGATCAGCTTTAAGCTGTTTGAGTGGTTGAACTGTTCGGATATGTCCTATGGAAACAAAATGAAAACGAGATGTACGTCAATTACTTAGGCACTTAACTTACACGGAGAAACAGAAAGAGATTCAGGATCGTTCTTATAATTACCTGACCAAATGTATATCCAGCACCACGAGGAGAGATGCCCCAACCACAACGGTCATCAGGATCAGACCATAATAAGTCACACATGGGCCCTTCATGGGGCACTTCTTGAACTCGATCAAAGTTCCTTATGTTGTCAAGGGTCTCGATTGATGGAGACAATCCACCATGAAGGCAAAATATTTCTGACTCAACCTGCAAATGGAATAACATAATGTGATTAATTGTATAGAAACCACCATCGTCAGATTAGTCATACATGCAATCTTCCATTCTTTGCATTTTTTTTCAGAATACTAACGTCTGACACTAGCCAAAGAGATACGACAGCACAATACAAAAGCAATTCTAAAGAATACTGCTAGCACAAGACAAAGGACTAAGCATCTATATCGAAAGACTACATGACTTAATACTCGTGTAGACATCATAAAAGAGGAAGAAACGTGTGAAAAAATGAGAGGCACTAACCAAGGCTGTCAGTGGGAAATAGTCAAAGAGGTCTGTAAAGATTTTCCAAACATTTGCATTGCCATACCTGCAAGAAAAGCAACATTCTGTCAAACAAAGTGGCAGAATCTACAACCCAAATTAATCAAATGCATATCTAGGTAGAGAGGTCAATAAACTTCAATGCGGACGTGTAAGATAATACAATATAGGAGCAATGTTATAAGCAAGCAATCATAAGCTTGAAGCATCCACAGAAACAGCTCGGAGGGAGAGGAATAAGGACAACAGTAATGCTAATGACGCTATGATATTTAAGGATTTTTTCGGAAGACTCACTTTCGCAGACATTCATCATAAAATCCATAAACCTGAGTGATCTGTCAAACAAAAGAAAAAGAAAGAACGCCTGCGTCAGATGATAACTAGTAACCAACAAACTAATGCGCACAAAATGCACAGTGACAGTAGAGAAGAACAAATTTTTATAAGAAAAAAGGTGGGCCAACCAAGATCTCAGAAGGTGAATTTTGCAGTGGAAAGAGTAACAAAAAATATCATAAAGGATTACTCTACCTGACGACTTTCATGGTTTCCCCTAAGAATGGTGATTCGCTGAGGATATCGCAACTTTAAGGCAACTAACAGCTGGAGAAAAAAGGATAAGACGGAGAAACAGTGTCAACATACTTCATACTCCGACCAAACAATACTACTCTAAAATGAGGAAAGAAAGAGAGAAGAAATCTGCAACTAATATCCACGTACCGTAACAGTTTCAACAGAATAATAACCACGGTCAACGTAATCTCCCATAAACAGGTAATTGGTATCAGGGCACTGCACAAGAGAGGCAAAACGAATAGTCGTAAGATTTGAATCAAGTGCTAGAAAACGGTGATAAATATATATGTTACCATTCCCCCAATACGGAAAAGCTCTGCGAGATCATGAAACTGTCCATGAATATCTCCGCAGATTGTCACAGGGCTTTTCACAGGCTGCATTGCAGGAAAAGAGTTAAAAGAAATAATAAATTCATAGCTAGTAGCAGAGAGAAAATATAATGGCCAAAAGCAGGCGAGAGAAAGAAGAAACCTGAACGTTGCTTTCATCCATTAAGATCTCCTTGGCTTTTTCGCATAATGCTCTAACCTATAAGAAAACAAAAACAAAAGAACCCTGGAATTACTGATCAAGTTTTTGGCTGGTTTGAGCTACTAAAAGGTTCTCTATTGAGCACCAAGTTTTTTTTTTTAAATTTAATTTTCTGTTCTTTTCCTTCCTATCTGAAAAACCAGTGATGCAGCTAACAAACGCGAAGAAGCAAATCCTATACTCTACATCAAAAGACAAGCCTCCAAGGCGATAAATGCGAGGAGAATCCCCATTGTCCACACATTACAAGGAACATAAAAACACGAGCTTTGATGTGGTTAATTACGAATCCAACGAAGCCAAAAAAACTGCCGTGAGAGCTTACACATACGTCAAGATCTAAACTTTTCTCAGAAAGTCTTCATTTTTTTATACAATCGAAAAAACTCTCCTAATCAAAAATCCGATAATCACATATACCCGATGAAAAGTTCTCAGACAACAGAGAAAACAGACAAAACACAGATCCAATTATATGAGGAGAAAGTAGGATGAGGCACCTGTTGCTCGGAGAGAGGCTTGCACTGCATGAGCTGCGAGATCTGCTCATCGAGACCAATGGTCGCGTCCGTCGGTATAGAATTCGCCCCCATTCTCGTTACTTCCGTCTTCTTCGTCCGATCCGGGGAAACTCAGGAACTAGGTTTTCCAAATTAGGGGAATCTCTAACCCTAAATTGGATTGAATCTGCGTATTCTCCGCCTCTCTCTCTCTCTCTCTCTCTGAGTGATAGAAGAAGATCGAAAAGAGGGAATGGCGCGTGAGAGAAGAGAAGCGAGTGGTTTGTAGGCTTTCGAGCTGTATTCTCAGATATTACCATAATACCCTTTAAAATTTTCACCGGTACGGGGAATGAGAGGAAATAATTAAAATGTCCGGTTTAATTGAACCGGGTCCAGCTTATTTAACTGTTTCGAGAAGAAGGTTTCTTTTTTCTTCGCCTATTCATCTTCGTTTAAGGGTTTTTGTGCTCACCGTCTCTCTTCTCTTCTCTCACTCTCACTCGCTCTCTGTGATGACGACGAGATCTGACTCCGATGACTGTCTTGTGCAAGACCCACTAACCTCCTCAGAGAAAGCTTCCATCTCTCGTGAAGATTCGGCCGAAGAAGACTCGCTAAAGGTCGTTTCTTTATCTCCTCCACTAGAGAACGACTCTGTTGTAGAGATAAGCTCAAAGAATCAAGTAAAGTCTTCGCCTTTTGATTCTGTTACTGGGAAAGAAGATAGTGAGAGTATCCATCCGGATTCTGTTGAAGTTTCTTTATCTGAAGCCCAGGCTATGGATGTGGATTGTCCTGGAGTCCTCTCTGTATCTGAAGCTGCCTCCGCGTTTCTTGAACAGAACAAGGTTGGTGAGGAGCTGCAAGAGATCAACGAAGATGATGTGCACAAGATGATGGAAGATGTTGAGACTGATTGTCCTGGAGTCTTCTCTGTATCTGAAGCTGCCTCCGCGTTTCTTGATGAGGATAGAGTTGGTGAGGATCTGCAACAGGTCAAGGAAACGTCTGCTGCACAAGATGATGTGCACAAGATGGAGACTGATGTGTCCGTTGTTTGTATCTCTGAGAAGAAGGGACAAGAAGATTCCGATGTGCAGAGACTTTTGGAGGCTGAGAAGAGGAGACTGTTGGCTGAGATCGAAACGGGAGCAATCTTCAGCAAGAAGGAAGATGCGGAGACGCTCGCTGTGGCTTCTGATTTTCATCAGAAGGTGGAGAGAGTGAGAGTGAAGGACAACGCTTTTGTTGGGAGGTCTGTGAAGATCGATGTGGTTGACGACACTGCGTTGCTCAATGTCGTTCCTTTCTCCAAGAAAGGTAAAGACCATCATCATCATCCCAAGAGGTCAGGAACCGCACACGGTGATGATAAGGAAGCACCGAGGAAGCATAAGAGAACTGGAGTGAAGCATCAACACGTTGAAGCAAGTGGGGGCAATCAGTTGCGGATAATGTACTCTTTGAACCAGATGAAGTCGATGAGGTATGCTAACATGGCGAATCAGAGGAAACTGTGGACTGACATGTACGCTAGGCTCTTACCTGAGCTGGTGAGTGAGTACGAAGGTCTAGTTAGCATGAAGAAGAGTCAGAAGAGTTCAAAGTCGAGTGGCATCGGTATTCTCGGTAACCCTCTCTACTTACTTTACTTTTTAATCTTATCTGGCTGCATTTTCTGTTGGTTTGAACATGTTGAGAAAAACTTTAGGTCTAAGAAAAATAGGTTACACTCCAAACTTATGCATATATAGTATGTGTTTGTGTCTAACTATACTCAAAGGGGTTTTCTTTGCTATGGTTTTATGGCTTCTTTCTCCAGTCAGGTTTAGTGTCAATGAGTACTCTTTCTCCATTTCAATCCTCTCTAGCCTTTTTGATATCTGTTATCTTTGTTTCCGGATCCGTTCTTAGTTGATCCGTTCTCTCTCCTCCTTTCCAAAAAAAAAGATATCTTTTGATAGAGGCCTTTTCTTTTCATTTCTTTTCCACAGGTTCTGTATCGGCTGTACCAAGACGAAACCGTGTGAATGTCTTTGTACATTGAGCCGTGACCTGAAGAAACCTGTCAAAGTCCCTTTGTTCACCAATTTTTTTTTCTCTCAAGACACTCTACAACTTCTTTCTTTTTTCCCCTTTTCTATGACACAACAGAAACCGTGTGAATACCTAAGTCACTTCTCTCTGTACATAGATTCTTGGTTCAGAACTTCAGATTGTAAAAAGCGCATTTAGTGAGGTCCAAAGTGTGTGTATAGCCATAATTCTTTGGCTAGAATTGTACAATGTTCATACATTTTCAATATAAAAAAATCTAAACTTTTGGGAGCAAATTCTTTATCTGTCTCTAGCTCTTATTTGTTTCCAAGCAAATTACTTACTCTGAAACACATACAACTTCAATCACACTGGATCCAAATTTGACTTTTCTTCTTCTTCATGAGAATGTATATAGGCACCAAAGAGGGTATAAATGACTTAACACTTGAAGAAGAAGAAGAGGAGGAAGAGTACAGTGAAGATAATGACGATTACAATAGCATTTTGAAACCTGCGTTTGAGGTTGATGGAGAACCTGATTTCGAATCTGGACCACCAGAAGATGGCTTTGAATACTTAAGACGAGTCAGGTATATGTTTTGTCTCTCTGTTTTCCATCTTTCAGTGTATCTGCATTGTTTGGCATGTATGGTAAATGTTGTTTTTACATATTTTAGGTGGGAAGCTAAGCGTGTTCCCAATGTAAAAGTAGCCAAGATAGATGAAAGCAAGTACATAACGAAAGAGCAAAGTGTCTACATGCCACAGATACCTGAAATCCCCAAATGCCCAGAGCACTTGTTACCGCTCAAGGAATGGGAAGACTCATTGCTTTCTGACTTCTCACACCTTCGCCTGGTTTGTCCTCTAACTAACTTTGCTTACTATAAGTGTTTACTCTTAATGAACAAGAAAATGAATGCAAGTGTTGTTGGTTTTACACAGGCTTTATCACAAACTGACAATATCTTCGGTGACGAGATCATGTCATCAAGTCAGTCTACAGAGTATATGCTAATGGGGATGTTCAGTACACGTCTCAACACGGTTACAGACGAGTCATTTGGTGTGGTGGTTTCAGAAATACAAGGAATGGACTCGGTGACACGTGTATCAAGGCTGAAAAAGAGGATATGTTTGGTTGAGAAGGAGAGCGGTTTACAGGGCAGTGACTGCATATGGGTGGTAGCATTATGTGCATCAGTGGACACTCCTTTGGATGGTGATACTTGTGCTTGTCTCAGGGCTCTTCTGAGGAAGTGTGCGAGTGTTCGTGCGTTAGAGGTTGAAGATGAGCAAGTTATCATCATGGCGAATATGCTCATCACCATCGCAGGCAGATATTTTGGCCAAATGGAATAAGAGATGTTAGATTGTAATGCTCTTGCTTTGAATCTGTCTTTGTTGAATGAAGTTAGAAGAAGAATTACTTGAGTATTTTTCCTTTATGTATCCTATTCATATTTTAATTTTAATCCTAAACAAACACACATTTACCTCTCCCTTTTCATATTTTTAAATTTATTTTGAAAAGTGAAAAATATTTTTATACACAAGTTAAATACAAATATAATGAAAATTTCCTACTTCCAAAAAGAATATTATATATTTATCATTATCAAAAATTACACATTCATTCATGGACAGTTACAAAGATGGAAATCTGCCTGAAAGGATGATAAGGACTTCTCACGTATGATTCTTCGAGGATTGGTCTCTGTTCATAACCTAGGTTATGTTCATTGTGATCTCAAACCAGAGAACCTCCTTATCTTCCCGTGTGGACGGTCTTACGAGCTAAAGATTTCAGATTTTGGGTCTTCTACAGAAGTAGGAGAGGTTGCTGAGACATAGGAATCTAATCCTCCGTTTGTAGGATTGCCTATTTACATGTTGCCAGAGTCAGTCCAGGACGGTGTGGCCGAGAAAGCCCTAGATTTGTGGTCGGTAGGATGCATAGTCTTGGAGATGTATGCCGGTGAACCGTGGAGGGAGGTTGGGTTTATTGATCTTGCGTCTGATTTGTTGAGTGGAGAAGCGCCTGAGATTCCAGAGAACGTACCGTGTGATGCAAGGGGTTTTTCAGAAGCTTGCTTCGCAAGAAACCCTGAGGATAGAGGAAGTGCTTCGGGTTTGCTATTACATCGATTCTTGTGTGAAGAGGACATGTTTGGTCTCCGTTGTCTCTTTGCTGAACTCGATGGTTGAAGGTCTCGATTGTTTGTTTTGTGTATATCTAATAAGAAAATTTATTTATTCTTAGATAATTGAATTTTTATTGTAGATCTGGATCGATTGTTTATTTACATTCTGTTTATATTCAGTGTGCATATGCATATTTACATTCTGTTTATATTCAGTGTGCATTCTATTTATTCGTAGATAATAGACGTTCTATTGGATGTTTTATGGTTTACGTTTGTAAAACCCAAAATATATATTTTATAGTGTTTGCTGTAAATTTTCAGTATACATATAAACACAGACAAAAAAACATATCCAGACCTAAATAACTCGGCTACTAAATCCTTCCACGGTTGTGTAAATTGTATTCTTGAGATGTTTTCAACATTTTCAGAGTCACGTAGGTATCTAAAAGTTTTAGTCTAAAACGTTATTTCCGTCAAGAATCAAGCGACGACAATTGAAAGTTTAACTAAAGAAATAGATTGTTCTTGAGTAACTTATACATAAAATGAAAAAGATTTCAAGAGAAAAGAGCCGAATAAAAGAGTACGTTCCAAGTATCAGGTAGACCAGGAAGACACCAATGGCTACAGTCATTACCAGGATGGTTACCACTGTAAGCAGAAGGATGAGCATCTTTACGAAGCTGAGATAGACCGGTTATGTCGAGCCAATAGACTGGTTTCTTCAATCTTCTAAACACTTTGTTTAAAATCACCCAAGCCACTGGTGGCCCTCCTGGATACTTCCTCCCGTAGAATGGTTGTGTCTGACTCTTACATGACTTCAGGGGCTCTCCCCAATCCCTTCCACTGCCAATAAAAAATCATCTAATTAAAGTAACGCCTAGATAATGTTAGAGAAGTGCATAAACCGTAATCACCTAGACAATAATGCATAGTATCAAAATAATAGTATGGCCCGGTTCTGACCACAAACAAACAGATGAAACATTGACCCATAAACTTTAAAGAGCTATTATACATAGATCACATGGTCTTTAAATTATCAATTTCTTATATTAAGATCAACATTAAAATGTTTATGATTCCCTAATAGCTTCTTAGCTCTTAACATCAACTACCCATTGAAACAGGTTTCTTTGTTAACTTACTCGTAATGAACAGGAGAAACGCCATTGAAGAAAACCTTGGTCTTAGATGGATTGACGAATGCATTGACCCATCGAGCCCAAGTGGTCATCCCTTTGTAATAAGCGACCAGTCTGTTCATGTCTTTGTACAATCTGTTCCCATCTTCCATGTAATCCCACCTGGTCCACACAAACACATGTAGATGTCATCAGATGAGTCAAAACTCACGAAGACACAGACAAAAGCCAAATAAAAAGCGTACGGCTGGATGTGATCAATATGGGTCCACCAATGCCAACTGTTGAAAATCAAGACGTCCATGCCTCTCCACATCTTGCCTTGCTTAATGGAATCCAGCTTAAGCACTCGTCCAACGTTCTCTGAATCTAAATCCACTAAGAACTGTGTTCTGTATAGCTTTAATGTCACTCCGTAGTCCTGCGTCCGTACCATTTAGACAAACTCATATGTTATTACACTAGATATTATATATATTCTCGACGTTATTGTATATAATTTGTGAACCGAAACTAAACTTTACACAATGCCTCTCATCTACCCTTTGAAATGTGTAAATATGAAGTTGATATTTGCGGTCATGTGCTCAAAATATCATATATATCTTATTAAAACAGAAACATTCTGTTGGACTTAACATTTATTTTGTAAGTTTTTAAATTAAATACACATTTATACTTTATAGTTAAACCTACATTAAATCACTAATGTTCCTTTCTTTATACTACTATCCATGTTTCCAAACAATATACTTATTTCTTTATACTACTATCAATGTTTCCAAACAATATATTTTTATACTATTATCAATGTTTCCAAACAATACAATAATTAATCTTAATATTTTATATCTATCATTTTCTCTTTAAAATTTTGTAGAAACATCATAATTTCATAAATTGCAAAATAATGAACTTTAAAATTTGGATTATAAGATTACAAATTATGAAACTATTACAATTTAAATCAAATTAGATTACATATTGGTCATCTATCAGTTCAATCGGTTAGTCTCGGATTTTAGTGATTTTTGTTAATATGAATATTCTAAAAACCTAAATTGAATTGTCAGATCTCCGGATCAACCGGTATAATCACAATCGGGTTGAATTTAGAAACACTGATTTAAATGCAAAAATATTTTAAATACACTCTTTAAAGTTACCAAAATATTTGTTAAGTTATTAGTGAAAATTTTCGTCGTAAAATATTCCGCGCTTCTAAAGCGCGGATCATAATCTAGTGAATTAAATTAAACAAAAAGAAATCGAATACATCTGTTGTGTGGCTCATGATCATAAAGATGATAACATGACATGATATTCCGGGAGATTCTCTTTTTGGGAAATAGGCCACTAATCACGTTCATCTCTTAAATGCTCTGCTCATTCTCTTATGATAATAGTGTTTTTATAAAGAAAGCATCATTATTTTTTATATCAAATCAAAAGAGACAAAGAAAGAGAAACTTTGGCGCCATCTCATTTTCTACCGTTCACTTTATCCTATTTTATTTAAGCAAAAAGAAACTTTTCACACTATAAAGCTGAAAACCCAAATTATTTCGACGGAAAAGAATCATACTTCAACTAATATTACACTATTATTTTTAACGGAATAAGTATTTTATTAAATGAGTTTACTAGAAGAAATTATAATTGTAAAAATGAACAAACCTCGAAGGTGAGGGAAGCTAGACCCTTTTGGGTAAGAAGAGTGTAACGAGCGTTAGGAACCCAAGCGTGAATTAGACAAGCAAGAGATTGCCACATGTTTGTGCTTAGTGAATCTCCAACGAACATTATCTTTTTCCCTCTCATCTTCCTCAAGAAATACAACCCATTGAATCTGCCATATATAACAAACATTTTTTCTACCTCAATTCTGGACCGGAAAGAAGACTAAAGTAATATGTATATATTTTAGTTACTAATTTGACTAAAAATACAAGTTCAATAATACATTTTGAAAATTTGATTATATGTATACATTTTAACTACGGATAAAAAAAGTTTAAAATTTTCTTAATCAAATAACATTTTTGGTATGTGCTTTGGATTCGGTTTTACACCTTTCTGGAGAGTGAAATAATGGGGATGATATCGAGACATTATTGCTCCAATGCAACTTTCACAAAAGTTTCAAATTTTGAAATCAAAAAGGCCAACAATACATACAAAAAGAGGAAAACAGGAAAAAAAAAAGAACAGTTAGAGAGAGAGAATACCACTCTCCTAACTTTGAAATTCATTTGAAACCTTTCTTACCGATATGATTAAATCTCTCTGTAAAAGGCATTAAACCAACAAAATAACTCTCCAGTTTTCCTTATTTATTAATGGAAATAAACAGAATTATTCACAATAGAACAGGGAAAATGAGAAAATTACTGACATAAGAAAAAATAAAAAAAATTATTATTCTTTTTAATTTATGAGAAAATGGATTAAAATTTAAAACACACACAAAATGTTTGATTGAATTAATGTTAATCAAAACCAAAACCTTTAATTGAAGAATGTAAGAAGAATCTTTTTTGACTAAAAGAATGTAAGAAGATAAGAAGAGAGAGTGTAGTTAGTACCTGGGGAGAGAGCAAGAGGAAGGTTGCCATCGATACTTAAGATAAAGATTGTCAGGGCGACCATACTTCTTGCAGTTAAACTGTGGATCTATGAATGGACATTTATATGGATCGTAAAGTGGGTACGTTACATCATAAACCCAACTCCCTCTAAACCAATTGCATCTCCAAGAAGCTAGCTCTCTTCTTCCTCCTTCCTCACCATTGTTGCTGCTTTTGTTGGTGTAAGCAGAAACTGTGGAGAGACAGAGCAAGAAGAAGAAGAAGAAAAGAGAAGGGTTTTCTTGGGAAGAGAAACCCATTTTCTCTCGATCTGAGATTCAGATCCTCTGTGTTTTCTGGCGAGAGATTGGTGTGTTGGAAAGATGTGCCTTGGACTGTTTTGGTATATACTTATATAATACTACAAACCCCACAAGAGAGAAAGAGAGAGAGTGAGAAAGATTGATTGTTAACATCACATGGGAACGAGGGAAACAAGAAACAAGATTCTTTATGTGTCCTTATTCGTTTAATAATAGTGTTTTTAACACGTACTAGGTCCGTTGCAAAATCTAATTTCTTATTTTCCACCTTCCTTTTTTACTGTTTGGATTATATTTTCACTGTGAATAATTTAGATGATTTTATTTTAGGCAGTATGTTATTTTTTTTGTTAGTGTCTTTTCATATGGTCACTAATTGAAATGCTAATGCATATTTGGTTAAATTCCGGTTGTAGTGGTATACTTGTAGCTTAAAATGAGAAATTTTAGTTGGTTTTAGCTATAAATAATTATCTTAGGCTCAGTTAAACATCGGGAAATCGGCCAAAAAAACACTAAACTTTTCGGGAATTGCCAAAAGAAACCTGTACACTTGTATGGCTAATAAAAGCCTGAATTTTTGTTGACTTATTTAGATTATTAAGAAACTTACGATTGACTGACCAAATTAGCATACCGTTAAACGAAAGTTAAGACAGCGTTAACTGTTGGCGCTAAATGAAACGACGTCGTTTGGATTTATTCGATTTGAAAATAAAAATAGGAAGACACCGGGGTTCGAACCCAGATTGTTTGGATCAAATGACAAGGTATCTTACCACTAGACTAATGGCACATTCAATGTATGAAAAACACGTTTACTTTTATTTAATATTGATTTTGAATATAAAAAATTTTCTAAAAATTTAAAAGGTCTTTAAAATTCCAAAAATTTGAAAAATAAAGAAATTTTTATAAAATTAATTTTGAAACTGAAACTAAAAAAAAAATTTTGTTTTTCCTTTAAAAAATCAAAAATCTTCCAAAATTTTCATTTTTAAAAACAAATTTCAAAAAAAGAAAATTTTCATTTTAGGATTAAAAATTTTGAAAAAAAAATCGAAAATAACAAGAAAAAAAGTTATAAAGAAATTTGAATCTGAAAATAATCAGAATCTATAAAAAATAATGTTTTTATTTTATTATTTTATTTATAAAAAATGCCAAAAAGAAAATTTTCATTTTTCAAATTATTAAAATAAAATTTGAAAAAATAAAATAATTCGGAAAAAAATTCAAAAAAAAAGTGATAAAATTTTTCAAATCTGAAAATATATAATAAGAAACTATAAAAAATAAATAATAATAATAATAAAATATATTAGATGTCAAAAAAATAATAAAAAAATATATATATTTTTATAGTTTCTGATTATATGTTTTCAGATTTGAAATATTTTAACATTTTGGAATTTTTTTTCGATTTTTTTTTCAAATTTTTTTTATAATCCGAAAAATGAAAATTTTCTTTTTTTGGATTTAATTTTTCAGTGTTTAGAAATTTTAAAGATCTTTTTAAGTTTTTAGATAATTTTTTTAATATTCAATCAGTACCAAATATAATTAAATGCGTTAGTATCTTCATTGATTGAGCCACTAGCCCAGTGGTAAAGTACCTTGTCATTTGATCCAAACAACCTGGGTTCAAACCCCATGGTGTCAACTTAACAGTTAACACCAATATTTAACGATGTCATTTTTTTCTGTTAAATTTGATGACGGCGTGCTAAATTAGAAAGTCATAGAAAACATTGTTAATTAATTCTAAAGTCAATGAAAAGTTTGGGTTTTATTTGACCAGTCCATATGTCCAGGTTTCTTTTGGCAATTCCTGCAAAGTTCGGTGTTTTTTTGGTCGATTTCCCGTTAAACATCTCTAATTTATCCACTGACGAATGATTTGTTAGTATAGTTATATAAATACCTTTGAATGTGCACTTGCGGGCTAATAAAATATAAACTCAAGAAATGTAGTTCGTGAGAGCCTAAAGCGGGACCAACTTTGACTTTACACCGTTTCATACGTACGTATGTCCCACATACTGTCAGAGGGTAAGAACCATATATTGCCCAATTATAATTTGTATTATTAAACATTCGGTATATAAATTTCCTATAATTTTGATGTTAAAAAAAAATTCCTATAAATTGACATCCACCAAAATGATGAACAATAATGTGTAGTATATTGTATTCATTCGTGCCTAATTAAAAAAAAAAAAATTCAAGGAAGCTTTGACAGATATTTGTATCTGTAACTTTCATATGATGCAAGAGTGTGAATAACATGTGGAGACAACAAAAAAGTATCTACACAACTTCTCATCATCATCTTTTCGCCGGTGATTATGGAGATTTTCTTCTACTTTAAAAAACTTTGGAAATTAAATGTAAGAAAATAAGATGACAAAAAAATAAGAAATGAAAATCGGTGGATCTAGATTGAATAATAGTAATATCTAGACGTGTTGAAAACTGGAAAGGATAATTAGTACCATATGGCCAGGATGAAACTCTTGAAAAGATAATTTTATAATAGTTTCAGTTTATTTTAAGCATATATTAAATCTAGAGAACAACTGAAGTACTCGATATATTCTTATAATGTTTAGTTTTGTGGATGTAGATATGGCCGTCCAGTTCTATTTTGATAAACCTTGATGATATCTGACCGATGTTTTATATGGGTTTAGGAGAATTTTTTATTTAAATTAAAATTGTTGTGATAAGATTCAAAAATTAAACAAAAGTAACCAAGAAAATGATTTGTTACATGCTTGGAAGGTGAGAAAAAAAATAAACTTTTTACAAGACCATATAACCACATTATCAATCTCTCATGATAATACTGCTTCGGTTTCTCACGTAGATCCATAACCACACAAATAAGACCATAAAAGTCTTGTATATGTGTGAACAAAATTAATTACAAAAAAAAAAGCTTGGAGTTAAGATATATAAGTATACGAGTTAGTGAATCGAGATCCAAATCGAAGCAACACGATTGAGAACTGTAGGTTATGTATAACAAATTAACTATAACATCCAGAGGCAAAAAAAAGATTGAAGTGTTCAATAATTGAGAAGAAGATAAATAATGGTCCACCCACGTTTCTCCATTTTCAATCTCTGATGATAATTTAAATAAGTGACAGAAACATACAACTGGTGATCGTCTTTTATTTCTTTTACACATGACATATAATTAATTTCGAGTAGTACTATGAGATGTTAAAAAGACAAATTAAAATTTATCCTTTTAATAATTTTTAATATAATATGATCAACATATTTCTTAATTAAATAAATATACGCCATTTTCATTTTTCTCATTTATTATATCAGATAAAATTTAATGATATATATTAAAAATAATCATATTTTTAATATTGTTTAGTTTCAAACCATAAAAGAACAAATTTTAAACAATTAATTTTTGAAAAAGCTAAATAACCATCTACCAGGAGCCATCAACTCTCAAAAATTTGGGTCAGACCCAACATACATAACCAAGCAAACACCCGTCTCCACCAAACGTGCTGCCATTGGAAAGATGAGGGAGGCCGAGCCAGCAGCCCACCACCTCCAACTTCCGCACACGCCGCCACTAAGGACCTCCACGGATCCGAAACCTGCACAAAAAGCAAAAAAAAACCTGCACAAAAAACAGAGCTAACCACTCTCATAATCTAGCAGCACGGACGTACAAGCTACACCCCAACCCTTCTCGAGCTCCACTAACCACCAGTCCATCACACTGGACAAGTAAGACTGCCAAACCACACACCGTTCACCGTTTTACTCGTAGAAAATAACCAAATCTACTCGTCAGCTACCAGATCTGACTAAAAAATAACCAAACTTAACTTACAATGATCACAAAACACAGACAAAGACATGAGAAGATGGAGAAGAAGAAACGGTTGGTTTCCGGCGGCAAGCCGCCAGAACAAAAAGAGACTAGAGTTCTCTCAGAGAGACATGAAGCATGCATAATTATATTATTATTGCAAGCCAGTGTAAAGTAGTTTTAGTGAGGAAAAGAAAAGTAAGTAATAGATATTTTAATCTTTTTCTGTATATATTTTTGTAATTGATTAAGAGTTGCAAGATTTCTATAGTTATTGAAATTTTTCTATAGAAATTATTGTAAACTTTTGTTTATGGTATACTCAAAAAATCACAGCCAATGTCTAAACATATACTACAGTGTAGTTGACCACAAATTAAACAGACAGCGTAAAAGCCACCCAATGATAAGACTCAAGGTTAATTTAAGGTCATTAGTGAAGTGACACACAATTCCTGAACTTCCGCGAATAATGAATTTAAGGCAGATTTGCCAAGAAAGTGCTCAACTGAGCTAACTCATATCAGAAGGTCGTAGTAACTAGTAATGTTAATGCATATCTATAAAAACACAGTGTCTTTATCACCAAGCTTTATGCCCCTACCTAGCACCCACAACATCATTCAATTTAACTCTCTGAGACTTAAATGGTTTTTGTAACAAGACGTTTTGTAGAAGACTAATGATTAGAGTTTATGCGTTGACGGATTATTAACTTATGCTATATATATTTTACATTCATATAAAATAATTTATTTTTAGATTTAATTATAAAATTATTTTGACAAATCATCAAAATTAGATACAAACAAACAAATTAAACAATTTCTTAAACTAATTTAAATCAATTTAAACTGGTTTTAAACGGTTTAAATCGATTTAGAATGATTTAAACCAATTTAAATTGTATGAATCAAATTTTTAAAAATAATAATTTCTGTTAGGCATTGAAATTAGACATAGTTAAAGACTTTGATTGTCTATAATGAGAATCTACATGGTTTATCAGGTTCGTTTTATGCCGTATCTATATTTTGCATATAACACTCTTCTCTTATGCAAAGTAACGGATGCAAAATGTAAGAATCCTCTTCACCATACTGGACTAATATGAGAAAGCAAGAGCATTCTTGTTATAATTAACTTTTTAACTTTAATTAACATTAATCACCAAGGAAGCAGGGCAGATCGAAGATGTGTATTGTTGGGAGAAAACAATGAAACAATTATGAGAATTGGCCGGATGATCTACATTTATTGAACACTTAAAATTTGGGAACCGATGTGTCGGTCTGCAAACCTTCCTCATGTTACAATAGAGCAATTGTGAAAAAGAATTGTTTCATTGGACTAATCTTTTAAAAGGAGATCGATTCACAGATGGACTTTCAAAATTTTAAATGAACACCAAAATATGATTTTATATCCGCATGGTTTGTGAGGTTGATTCGAATTCAAATTTTTGTAAAGTCTGTCTACCATTAGACCACCCTTTGTGTGTTTAGGAAAAATATATTTGGCTTGAGATAGTATAACAACAACCGAATAATAAAAGCTACTCTACTACTGAGGAAATCTCCTCTTTTGAACTCTATGTAGATCATCTTGGATATCTCAACAAGAAAGATGGTGTGGTGTTACTTGGACCCTCAATCTTGGAGGAAGACAGTCAGACAGATACTCGAGGGCTGCTCCTCTATCATTACCACCTATTCGCCAGTTGAAGCTGAAGCAATAGCTTTTTGAATGGGCGTCTTTGAGATGAGCAAGCTAAGATATACAGTATACATTAAAAATCTTCAATGGGGACGCCAAAGTTTTGTATTATACACTTAGTCAAACTGGTACTACTCAGAGAGATAAGATGTGGTGTGGTGCCTCTGTCACCATTTACGTAAAAGACGTTAAGTCCTTAGCGTGTTCATATAATAAGTTCTCTTATGTTCCTACAAGGTTTTTGAAGCAAGTAGACCACTTAGCTACGATAGCTAGGATAGGTAACTCAAGCTGTGCAATAAAATGGAACTCTATGTAACGTTAGCATAGTGTTAATATGTAACGTTCCACTTGCACCAACGGAAGGAGGTTTAGTTTGGGCTTGAAAATATTCAATTTAGCCCATTTGCCATCAACACTATTGATATGTACTGTTCATGGTTAAGATAATCCCATGTACCGGTCTTAATTTCTGATGCTTTTCAGGTTAGTTCATTGTATATTCTAGTTTGCGCTCAAAAAGTTGGAGTTAAACATCGTGTCGACTTGTTTTGTAAATATTTTTTTGACAAAGTGTTATTATTTTGGTATACTAGTGAATTTTCAAGAATCTTGTTTTGCGGGAAGGTGCGTATGTTGTACTGCATGTTCACTATAGATGTCAGTTTTAACGAATCTAATCGTTGTTCGTTTTTAGATACTTGTGGATGTTTTACTTGGGTAACGAAGTGTCTTTACTTTAGTAAATTATCCACTACCTTTGCTCTAAGCTAATTGGCTAAAGGAATATCAGCATTTAACATTAATTAATATACAAACATTACATCATACATCATACACTAGACTACACCAACACTAATTGTGTCTTGGCTTGCACAAAAAAAAAGATGTTAATAAGAAGAAAAAAAGGAGAGGAGAAATTCGATTTCGATGAATATGATGCTTGACTGGAGCAACAGGGAAAATAAGACCAGCATGTGTCACCAATCATGTTGTTTAACTCTTTCCCCCACATTTCATGTTCGTTTTTTTCTAAAAAGAGACCAAGACAACCATTTCTAAACCTAAATAGAAGTTTTTGATTGTGTTTTCAGTGTAAAAATAGCAAGATGAAAAAAACTCTCCAGACGGCAAAGAATGTAAAGTAAATCTCGACTCAAAAATGATTAACAAGCCAGGAACACAATACAACGCCGTTTAAATTATAAATTGAAAAATATTGTGTATGTTAGAGAAATTGAACTCGTGATCTCAATTAGGTTTATATAATAATTATAAACAAAAAATATTTCTATCACAATTTGAGCTTATATATGTATCGCAAATTCGCAAGTGTACTGTAACTCTCATAAAACGAAGTTGATTCAGTCGATCGTCGTTGATTGTTATCCTCGGCAACTACGAAACGAACATGCATATTGTATACTTTTCCTTTACTTTTCCTAGTTTGAGACATAGGGCATGTGGAATGTTTATGTACAGCACATATGCTCCCTCATTCACGAGAAGGTCATAAATTGTTGTATAACCTTTTTTTCTTCTAAAATAGAAATAAAATTATATTCAGAAATAATTTTAGATTTAGGTTTTAATGAATGCTATTTCATTGTCATTTAAAAAAGCAAGTCACATATTCTACACATAGGTAGTTTAGTTCTACTCATTTTTATCAGAGAAGGTTTTAATTTTTTTATCAGAGAAGTTCGTGACTAAAATAATATGATTAAACTTCACACACACACACAGCATATATATATATATATATATATATATATATATATATATATTTTTTTTTTTTTGTCAACGCCCATCTTGTAAGATCAAGTGGTAGTCGGTCTTGAGTGGTTCCGAAGAAATGCTCTGTCCGGCTGGATCTGATCTATGTGGATAAATAGAACACCACTACATCTCGCCTCTTTGGCGAGGGAATCTGCACGCGTATTTCTACTCCTCGATATATGAAAAATACTGAAATCCGAAAACCCAGCTCGTATGAGTCGGAAAGAGACTAGCTCAGAGTTAAAGGCCGACCAGTCGGTTGGGTTGTCAATCATGTCCACGAAATCGGAACAATCCGTCTTCATATGAATCACGTCGCATGAGAACTCTCTTAAATAAGACATCGCCCATATAAACCCTTCCATCGGCCGTATATATATATAAATTTAGAAATAGTTATTATATTTAGATTTCAATATATGTTTGTAATAAAACTATTGCTTTATTTAACATAATATTTTCCTTTTAAAGGGAAGAGTGATACATGATAACAATAAGAAAAATGAACTCAATTGTCGAAAGAGATGATGATGAAGGTAACAAAGATTCATATCATATCAGCATATGCTCACATGCATGCTAGAGCATCTACTTCAGGTGGCAACAAATAAAATCATGGCAATGTATAATTGATCAGTTAAATTCTAGATTTTATTTGAAGTCTCATCATCCATTCGCGAAAGACCATAGCCCCAAAGGTCGAGACAAATAAAATCATTGCGAAATAAATAGCTAACATTATAAGAGGATGTGGTTTCAGTTATCTCAAACTTGGTTAAGCTTAGCATTGACCAAAAAATTAAAAAAGCAAATTGATGCAAGTTTTTTTCCTACTATAAATCTATTTAGCTTTATCTTGTAAACCTTTATATTTATGTTTTTATATTTGAAAGCCTTTCGTCAAAAATAATATTAATAATAATTTAAACAAAGAAATTATATGTTTAATGTATTTAAGAAGTACGTTGAAATCTTCTATGGTATTTTCAGTAGATATTATATCTCTATTTTTGCTATTCTGATATTGTAATTTTAGTATTTCACAAAATTTCAAACATAATAATTATCGTCCATAACGACAAAAAAATGTTTATCCGTCCATAGTTACACGTATCAATAAAAAGTTAAAAAGATGATCTAATTCAAAACACATGAAACATAACAAACAAAAACTCTGGAACTACCGAAACAGTTGATATACATCAAACTGCAATTCGTATAACTTGAATTGGGATTTTTATTTGCTAGTATCATCTTCCGTTCCAATTGCTACAAACCAAAGTATATCCACCAATCAAGATATAAGATGATTTCAACGAAAATAGAAGTAGAATAATAAACGAAGATAACTTTTAAAATTATGGTTAACGGAAAAAAAAAAACAATTGCGGGTTGGACGGTAATGCGATCGATCTACATGTATTCTTTGCTTGCACTGACATTATGATCTTAATTTTGAAGATGAAATAAAATAATATTGATGAAGCATAGGATACCCATAGTAGTTAAGCTTAAACAGGCGTGGGTTAGCTTTACACAAAATTATTAATCGAATATTAATCAAGAAACCTGATAATTCTCGTACGTAGTATTGTATTATATTATCAAGTATCATGGTGTGAAAGATACAGATAGATAAGAATATACCACGAAACACCAATACATGTATTAGGCAATAATCGCAACAAAAATGTATTAGGTAATCCAATATAAAATAATCTTCATAAATTAATAAATTTTGCCGGTCCCAAATTGGGTTAGTGTTAAATATAACACAAATCGATAAAATAATAAGATAATAATATTTTTAAAACTTCTATGTAAATATATAGTCCCCTTAAAATCATAAATTAATAATCTATCTATATATAATTTTTATATAAGTACAAGCTAAATATTATACTGTTGGTTTTATATTCACAATGAAAATTCTTTATTTTTCTTAACATTTCAATATATTTTAATAATATTTGGTAAAATTATACCGAAAACCACTTAACAATTCTATGAAACATAAAAATATACACAAAATAAGATAATAAAACAATATGAAAGTCAAATTTCTAAAATTTAAATAATGTACATACGGTAAAATAAAATATTTTCTTTTTTTATAAATAAAAATATTTAAAAATAGAAAAAAATCTAAATAAGGAAACTTTTGTAAATTAATATCTCTATAAATTAATAAAATTTCAAAGTCCCAACATTATTAATTTATAGAGGTTCTACTGTATTATGTATGAATAATTGTCATTTTTATGTAGTTACAAAAGCTAAAGGAATTGTCTTCACTATAGTTTTTTTTTTTTTTTTTTTTGAAACTGTCTTCACTATAGTTCATGCAAAATAGCTAAGCAATTCCAAGGTTTCATTTACTACACAGATAGAAGTATTTGGGGGATATGATTATAAATCTATTTCCATTCACACTTTGAGGATTGTGATTTTTTCTGTAATTTATTTCGTATAATAAAATATCTCGTGGCTGTGGTTCCTACTAAGCTTGGCACTTTCTATGTTATAAAATTCACTCTCCAATTATAAAAAAAAATGGGATTCAAATTATGTGGATTTTAAGATAGGTGCATCTAAAAAGAATATTCCGTACTTCTTAATTTATCTAGTATCTATATACATTCCATGTTCTCCTGGCACAACCCAACAAACCATCAAACTCAAATCCATGTCTTGAATAAATCAAACGTCATTTTAATTAAATACTGTAACTAATTAAGTATTATGTTTGCCGACTGGAAAAACTGTAAAAGATTATGATCTTTGCAGTACACCTTCAGCTTTCAATCTTGGACAGCTGGTTAGCCTGGTTTGGTCTATTCACAGATATAACACACTTGATCAAAAAAATGATGTAACACACATCATTAGCTGGTAATGGCATATATTTTCCAATCCACACATTTCCTCTTTTATCTATTTTTAGTTGGGTCCATTCACAATCATAATTACAATCTGAGCATTGTGTTATGTTCCGTATGTCTCTACTGGAACAAACAGTGTGACATGCGTTTGAATAAACAGACTGATTGTTATTGCTGTTGTCTTTGCTAATTAATGCAAATGGTTCTGTCAAAATCCTATATATCAAACTTAAAACTGGAAGAAATTATTGAAATTATTAAAATTATTAAAATTATTAATAGATTATTTGGATCAATCAAAATATTATAATATTCCAAATTTTAATCTACGAGCCTTTACACATGGCATTTTAAAAGCAACTAGTTCGTGCTTAAAGAGAACATGTTACAAATGTTTAATGTAACTAGACAATAGACCTGTCTACTTACATATACTATGCATGTTTGTTTTGTTTAAGTGGGAAAATAGCCGGTTTAAGTTACAAGAAGGCCGGTTTTGTTGAACCGAGATTTAGTAAATTAGTGAGTCGCCGTCGTCACTAGTCAGTTTGGCGGGCTCGAGGACTGTTTTCGAATAATTCGTCGGTGTTAGCAAAATAATCCGTTATTTAAATTTAACGGTGTTAACGTTGACTGTATGCTTAGCTGGAAGACACATTGGTGAGGCTAAGAACCAGCTGGCGTGATCAACATCTGCATTTCATCTCTATTCTGCCCCTACATTCTTCTTATAATATTTGTTTGCCTATCTATTTTCGTTATATTTAAATATCCTTACTGTTTGACAAAAAAAATCCTTTCTGTTTGTTATTTAAATTTTATAGAGCGTTAACCCGTTGAAAAAATGATCATCCAGAAATATTTGAGTTTTCATTTGAAAATGATATGAGAGTGTGGCACCTTGAGTAATTAGAACTAATAAAGCCATGCATAATGCTTGCAGCTTGAGCTTAGGTCCGAACGAACGGTACGTGACATATGGAATTGCCATGGTCTTCAAAATTAATAATGAGATTGTAGTACTAGAAAGTAGTAGTTATGAGTATTAAGTAAGTTATTAACTAGTTTTGTTTAATAAATTTAAATAATTAAATAGTAATCCCCAAAAAGAAAAGAGAACTACGACAGGCTTTTCAATGGACACCCGTTAACCAAAATAAATAAATTGCCAGCACTGTTAGATAATGAACTTTCATTTTATCGCTTTTTGTTGTTCGTTTTTTATAAATTAAACCACTTTTTGCTCTCTTCTCAACACGCAATAAGAAGAGGCTTGAAATATTCATTACCTTCATTTAAATATGAACAGACTATTATTGTCACACAAGATTACTTTCCATTGCAAATATAAAGTTATAATATTACAATAAATATGATGCTTTTTTTGTTCAACCAATAAATATGGTGCCTTGAACAAAAGTTTTGCTGGCTTGATTTAATACATCTACTTCGGAATATAATTTTATCTTTCGATAGTGTGCTATCTCTGAATACCAGGTTGAAAACCCTAGGTGGCATTTTCTCATCTAAGCTTTTTATAACTATTTTCTCATTTTAGTTGGTCAAACATTAATTTTAATACCCAAAGTTATTAAATTATTTGAAATACTCTTATTTCCCTTTTGTGAAACACTCAATTGTTACTACTTTTCAGAATGATACTTACTCCATCCATTTTATATTAGTTGTCGTTCTGAGTTTATGTACGCATATTAGAAAAATATTTAGTTTTACATATTTTCAAAATAAAAATATTATTACTAATACACCTAACCATATTTCAACCAATAGAAAAATAGAATAGAGAATAATGTCAATAAATTTTACATTGAAAACCAAAAACGACACTTATTTTGAAACAAATTTTTTCTCTACAACGACAAATAACTTGAAACGGAGGGAATATTAATTACTTGTGTGAATTTACTTTGTAATGATACACTTGATAATATTTGAATGTCTAAGAAATAACCAATGCAATTTAGAAATTTAATCAATTGAGGAGTAAATTAAATGCTAGAGTTCTGTACAACGCTCCTAGAAGTGGATATGATAAATAAAAAGAAGCAACCAAAAAAACAAGAAAATGATAATAGGTACAGGGCCTTGCTTTGAATATCCTAGTAAGGTTTAGCGCTAAATTCTGAAAATAGCCTGCTTATACTATTCTATACTAATCAATAAATGTTGTAAGAAAATTAAATTTTGATAGGGTAACATTTTTGGGAACATGAGTGAACGTGCTTGAATCTGCGTGCCTTGACATTTTTGGGCAAAAAGAATTAAATCAAATCACGTCAGAGGCTATTACTATAAATAAATTATGATTTAAGAGTAATATATATATTTAATGTAGTACACTACTCCTTACACAAATGCAATGTATGATATAGATACATTGATATTTCGTTTTCCTCAACACGAAGCAATGCATGATAATATTCCAAAATTATTAAACAAATTAGATTATGAATTTCATACTATAAGACACGAAAGTCTTAATTAGTTTGTTTCGAGTAGTGGTGATCTAAACTCAAAAGTCAACTATTTTAGTCTTTATGTGGTTTATTTATAATATAAACGAGACTAATAAATACACTAAGAATTAAAATTGTGGTAAATCACTGTATTTGTCCATTCAACGACAAGCAGCCGTGAGGACACGGGAAGTAAAGAGAGAGAGACTCGTGATGAACATCAGAAGAAGAAGATCAATGTCCTAATCCCAGATCAAGGTTAATTACATTTATTAAAAACTCCATACTAAATTATTTATTTTTTTTCCCATTTTCATTCTTTGCTTCTTCCTTTCTATTTATCACGAGATCTATCTTTATTTTTGTTGACAAAAAAAAAAATCTTTATTTTTTTTATTTTCTTTCTCTCTCTCTCTTCTCTGAACAGTACTTGTTTCTCTTTTAGCTTCGGTCTTGAGTTTCTGACTTCTGAGAAGAAAGAAGAAGAAGAAGCTGAGGGAAGCCATTAGATTTGATCAAAAAGTACGAGGATGTCTCATTCTAGAAGCCTTTCGTTAGAACCTGCCATTACAGGAAGGTTCCGTGACTCATTGAGTTTACAAAAACACGACGACGATGACGTCATCAACAAACCAGACTTCCGAGAACTCGATCTCGGCTCTCCCGTTTCCACCTTAATGCCACGTGTCTCCTCCTCCTCCGCTTCCTCGGCGGCAGCGACTCCCACCAGCAGCTCCGGTTCCTCCGGCTCCGCTTCCGGAAAACCGTCGGTGACTTGTAAAAAAAGCCACTCCGGCGAGATTTCCGGTGTACCCGGATCCGGAATGCCGACGGTTAAGACTCTCAAACCGGGTCACAGGAGATCCTCTTCGACGGGAAAGCCGTTGATCTTCTCCGGCTCTAGCTTCTACTCGGCCTCCGGCGGAAGCGGCGCCACGTCGGCGGTGTCGCCGACTCCCGCCGTTTTACCCGCCGGCAACATTTGCCCGTCGGGTCGGATCTTGAAAACCGGAATGGCGGCTCGGACCTCGAGCAGGACCGAGACTCTCTGCACAGGATCCGGTAACTACGGACACGGAAACGTCGTTCGCAGCGGCGGCGGCGGCGGAGGAGGAACCGCCGGGAATCTGAACCACTCCGGTGAAAGCTCGGAGGAGGTGAAGAGACTAGGGAACGATATGTACAGAAGAGGAAACTTCTCGGAGGCTCTGTCTTTATACGACAGAGCAATCTCGCTGTCACCGGAAAACGCAGCGTTTAGAAGTAACCGCGCGGCTGCGTTAACGGCGTTAAAACGGTTAGGAGAAGCCGTTAAAGAATGTCTCGAAGCTGTGAGGCTTGATCCGTCTTACTCTAGAGCTCACCAAAGACTAGCTTCACTCTATCTCAGGTAAGTATAATCAATCTTTGTTGTGTCTTTTAAGTTTAATGATGATTATTTAGTTGGTTAATCTTTTATCTTTGTCGGTGTAGATTGGGAGAAGCTGAGAATGCAAGACGGCATCTTTGTTATTCCGGTCAGTATCCGGATCAAGCTGATCTCCAACGGCTACAGACGCTGGAGAAGCATCTCCGGCGATGCTGGGAGGCTAGGAAGATCGGAGATTGGAGAACGGTGATCAAAGAAACCGATGGAGCCGTTGCGAACGGAGCTGATTCGTCTCCTCAGGTTTCAGAGATCACCGACAAAAACATAAACCAGTTTTGTAATGATTTTAACTAACTTTAATGTCTTTATCGTTTTTTTTTAACAGCTTGTAGCATGTAAAGCTGAAGCCTTGTTGCGTCTTAACCAAATAGAGGATTCAGATTTTTGTATATCTTCCGTTCCAAGAAATGATCATTACCACTCTCAACCACAAGCTAAACTCTTCGGTATGGTAGCTGAAGCTTATGTCCTCTCTATCCAGTCTCAAGTTGATATGGCATTAGGAAGGTAAAGAGCTTTCAAAACATTATGATGCTTGTTTTGATTTTATTTAAAGATGGTAAGGTTTGTTGCAGATTCGAGAACGGTGTTGTAAAGGCAGAGAGAGCTGCGGTGCTGGATCAGACCAATCCCGAGCTTCTGTCGGTTTTAAACAATGTCAAGATGGTTGTGAAGGCACGTACTCGTGGTAACGAGCTGTTTAGTACGGGGAGATACTCTGAAGCGAGTGTAGCTTATGGAGACGGGCTCAAACACGATGGTTCGAACTCGGTTTTGTACTGCAACAGAGCAGCGTGTTGGTATAAGCTCGGTTTGTGGGAGAAATCAATCGAAGACTGTAACCAAGCACTTAAGATTCACCCTAGTTACATCAAGGCACTTCTAAGAAGAGCTGCGTCATACGGAAAGGTGAGATTAGAACTCAGTTTTTTGGTCAGTTATTAATTTAGTGTGTGTGTTTGAATGACAATTGTTTGTTTGAAATGTTAGCTTGGTCGATGGGAAGATGCGGTTAGAGATTATGAGTTTGTGAGAAGAGAACTTCCAGGAGATGGTGAAGTCGCAGAGTCTTTAGAGAGAGCGAAAACCGCGGTGATGAACAGAAGTCAAGAATCTAAAAGCTTAGGAGGATACAATAAACAAGTTGAAGCGGTTTCAACTTTGGATAAGTTCAAGAACGTTGTCTCGCTTCCCGGTAAGTTTTTTAAAACATAAGACTCTAATTTGTATCTGAAAGGTTTGAGATTTTTGCTCAAAAAGTGGAAACATGTTTTCTTTTTCAGGTGTTTCTGTGTTTCATTTCAAGTCATCATCAAACCGACAATGCGAAGAGATCTCCCCCTTCATCAACACTTTATGCCTTCGGTATCCATTAGTACACTTCTTCATGGTATATACACCACTACTCTCCAAAAAAATGCATTTTTGATATACCAGTTTCTTGTAACGTCAGATGTTGTAAATGAGGAAAATGAAACGTTATTTTAGGTGGATGTGGAGGAGAGCTTGGCGTTGGCAAAAGCAGAGAGCATCAGGAAAGTTCCGACGTTTAAGATGTATAAGAATGGAGACAAGGTGAAGGAGATGGTATGTCCGAGCCACCAGTTTCTTGAGGACTCTATAAAGCACTTCATCCTATAATACAAAAGCATATATCATCATCATCATTATCTGCTTCCCTAGTTTGATCCCAAGAGCCTATTTTTAAGACATAAGAGACCAGCTATACTATCATTCAACAAAATTGTTCATTCTTTCTTTTTTTTTTCTACATAATTTTCTGAGGTTTGAGTCGTTTGACTCTGCTTGCTTTGAACGATAAGTGTTCAGAAGTATTCAAGATATGCAAAGCTTCACGTCCGGCTTGTGTTCATAGATGCTAGATTCTCTATTAACGATAAAGAGCTATGCAAGAAACAGAGCAGAGTTGTTCTGCATGTGTGGGGTTGACTCAACCAGAGAAAGAAAGAAGCAGAAATGAAGGGACATATAGTAAGTAAGAGAAGATCAATGAGTAAAAAAGACAGCAGTGAATATGTCACACAAGGAGAACACATGTCTGATTTTATTTGAGCCAGTTAGTCCAATTTAGCCGTATGATAGACAGGACGAATAAGCTTAACAAGAAATTATCATATCATATTCATAAGAAAAGCGTACGTAGGCTTCGGAGAGATTATCACATCGTAGAATAATAATACTTGGCCGAGATTTTAGGGAATAGTACAAAGACGGTTTGAAAATGATAATTAAAATGCCTTAACCGGTATTCTGCATACCGGCGGCTATACCCTTCATGGTGAGGATAACAGTGTCTTCAAGACCAGGTGCATACTCGCTCTTTGGATTCAGCTTAACGAGCTCAGCCGCTGGTTTACTAGACTCCATGTAGTCTTTAGACAAGTGTGGCCTAACTTTAACGTGGAAGCTCGGGTCACGTATCTGCTTCAGCGTGTAGGCTTGGCACACGTTCAATGTCGTGATGTATGGGTCACGTAGCTGCAGCCTTTGCCTCAAGTATGGATCACCTTCAAGAATGTCTTTGTGACCAGCAACCTGGTCAAGGAACGCTGGTTAGTTAGCGTGTTTTGCACGGTTTCTATCAGACTGAACATCTGTAGTGAAAAGCAAAGCTCATACCTGGAGGAGTAGGCGTCTGGTCTCTAGGTAGTTAACTCGAAGCTGTTCACCAAAGGGTTGAAGCTCTTCAGAGACGAGGAGACGGTCGTAGAGAGCAGCGATTCCAGGGTCTCCTTTGGCGAAAACCATTTCGACTAGATCGATTGTGACACGGAAGAAAGGCCACTGGTTGTACATCTCTTTGAGCATGTTGAGATTCTTTGCGTCCTTCTGGATCACACGTTTGAATGCGGCTCCAAAGCCTAGCCACACTGGCAAGTGAAACCTCGTCTGAGTCCACGCAAAGATCCATGGGATTGCACGTAGAGATTCAATGCCTCCGCTTGGTTTTCGCTTTGATGGTCTGCTTCCTATGTTCATCCTTCCATATTCAAGCTCAGGTGTTGCCTGTAACACAAAAAGAGTTGCTTAAAGAACTTAAAAGACAGAAGTAAGGACAAGTCTGCAAGTGTGTTGGTTAAAGAACTTACCAGACGGAAGTACTCAACGAAACGAGGCTCCTTGAAGACAACAGAACGGTACTCTTCAGTGGCAATCACAGCCATTTCATCCATAAGGACACGCCACTCAGGTTTAGGAGAAACAGGTGGATGCATTCCATGCTCAAGCGTAGCAGCCGTGAAACGCTGAAGCGTCCTAAAGCATAAGTGTTCTTCTCCAAAAGACTGTTCTATAACTTCTCCTTGAACCGTTACCCTGAGCTGCCCGTGAATGGTATCCGGAGGCTGAGACAAGATAGCAAGATGAGTCGGTCCACCTCCTCTCCCCACAGTCCCACCTCTCCCGTGAAACATCGTGAGCTTGACTCCAAACTCTTTCGCCACCTTCACAAGCTCTTCTTGCGTCTTGTACAACTGCCACGCCGCGGACAAACGTCCAGCGTCTTTGCCCGAGTCTGAATACCCGATCATGACTTCTTGCTTACCGTTGATCCTGTTTCTGTACCACTCTATCGAGAAGAGACGTGCGACAGAAGCAGGAGCGTTTTCTAAATCCGCTAGCTTCTCGAACAGAGGGACGACTCTCAGAGGATGAGTGATTCCGCATTCGCGTTGCAAGAGCTCGACAGCGAGGACGTCTGATGGAGCGGTGGCCATTGAGATGATGTAAGCGCCGAAACTATCGTAAGGAAGCTCTGAGATGACTTTGAAAGTGTCCAACACGTCAGCGATCTCTTCGGTTTTGGGAAGATCAGGTCCAAAGAGAGGGCGTTTCCCGCTTAGCTCGGATAAGAGCCAGTCCTGTCTCTTGTCCTCTGTCCATTCTTTGTAGGATCCAATACCTAAGTGCTGTGTGATAGCGTCCAAGACATCGGTGTGTCTGTCAGATTCTTGACGGATGTCAAGTTTCACAAGTGCAAGTCCGAATGTCGACACTTGGCGCAAGAAATCTAGTAGGCTTCCATCAGCTATAGGTCGGTCACCACAATCACAAAGCGACCTGTAACAAAGCTCAAGCGGCTCCAAAAACTTTGGAACGAAACAGAAGGTTAGTTAGTTAGCTAAAAATGCAAATCAAACAAGAAAACAATGTTTCAGTTTGGATTCAGTCTTAGAGAACGCACCTGCTCCACACTAGTGAAAATCGCGTCTTCAGGAACGTCTGAAACGCCGCTGGACAGTAACTGACGAGCATGCTCACGTGTGTTGTAAAGCTTGTCCCTCACGTCTCCAAGGATGGCTCGGTACGGCTCATTTGAAGGGATTTGTTTCCAAAATTCTACAAAAAAATCGAACGCACATCAAACATACCGTAGGAGTATATTAAACGAGCTAGAAGGTAAAACACACACCTATATAGTGTTTGGCATCCCTTTTGGCACATCTTTGAGCTTCTGCACGAACACGAAGTTCCTCATTGCAACGCCACATGGACATCTGCACATAAACCTAACATTAACATCCAAAGAAACTAAGGAAGCTGTGATGAATATGAGTGTAAACGTTTCTTGACCTCGAACATAAGATCTTCAATCTGGGAGAAGTAGAGATTAGCAGCCATCATTCTTGCTAGTAAGCATACATCTCTTGTAACTTCAGGAGTGACTCGAGGGTTTCCTGGAAGATTAAGACATGTTCAATAGTTAAAAAACCAATTCATGTTTTCAAGACTGACAAAGAAGTAATCACAGTGTAGGGTACCATCACGGTCTCCGCCCATCCAAGAAGAGAATTGAATGAGAGGAGCGTTGTAAGGAACACGCTCGTTGATGCCAATGTTCTTCAAAGCAGTGTCAACACGTCTCAGGAATTTAGGAACTCCTTTCCAGATAGTCTCATGGAAGTAGCTCATCCCCGCTCTCATCTCATCTTGTGGTGTAGGAGGAGTTCTTCTGATCTCATCAGTGCGAAAAGCAGCTTGAATCTGGTGCAACAAACACACAAGAGTTTTAAGTATAATGCAAAGCAATAATAAAAAAAAAAGCTTCACTTTGTGTATACCTCTCGTTGAAGAGCTTCATCGAGTTCTTGTTTATCATCAGGAGTAATGTCTTTTGCATATAACTGTGTCAAGCAATCACGAATCCTGGTAACAAAATTTCAGTTAGTTCACTCTGAAGTTCGGTTAGATTCGGTAGGTTTTCTAAAGAATCGGTTTTCGGTTCGGTAATTGGTTATTTGGATTTTCTTTTAAAAAGGAATTTACCCAAACTATACCAAAAACCCAAACCGAACCAAACGATATTTTGAACTGAATAAACCAAATTTATCGAAATGAAACTAATCCTGAATTTTAACAAAATTAAACCAAAATAAACAAAATTAAAATTTCAGTAGGATTTTCAAAAATCAAACTAACCGAAATACCGAACAAAAAATTTAATTTGGTAAGATTTATGTTGAACTACCCGTAAACTGAACTACCCGAACTCAGTAACCCGAACTAACCGCAGAATAACCGAACTAACCGAACCCGCAGGCCTAAAGCTAAACAAAGTAACAAGAAACCAAAATGTCTAGGACTCGGAAGCAAACCTTCCAAACTTTTGAAGCAAAGACCGACGAACAGATTGAGTAGGATGAGCAGTTAAGACCAAGTCAACAGTCTGGTTCTTGAGAGCATCAAAAACCTCTTCAGGAGTCTTGTTAAGCTGCAAGAGCCTCTTGAGAGTCTCTTCAATATCAGATTCCGTTGTTGCAGAGGCCTCATCAGCGAAATCTCCTTTCTTAAGCTTCTTGATCCTGCGCCTGTAGGCAATCTGAACTTTTTTTTTTTTTGAAAAAAGGCTTTCAAGGCAATCTGAACTTCCTCAGCAAGATTAGCCAAACTAAGCATGTTGGAGAACGACTTTGTGACCACGATTGAATCTCCTGGATCCAAACTCGTCAGCATGTTTCCAAGCTCTTCTAGCTTCTCAGTGTTGCGGTTCCCATCGTAATCGGCAGCAACCTCGTAGCATTCTTGAACCTTTTAGACACAAACAAAACAAAGCAAAACATTGCCTGTTTCAGAACAAAAGGAGAAACAGCAAACACAAAATCAGTTCAGATGACAAAGTTAAAGAAGAGAAACATACGAACTCTCTGACTTCTTCTCCATGCAAATCCTGGAGGATGTCAAGGAACCGATCCAGCAACAGAGCATCGTACTCCACGAGCTTGTCGTCTTCAGAGACTTTTGCAGGAGCAATAAGCCTGAGCTGAGCATCAATGGAAGCCATCTTCTTCAAACTTCCAGTAGCCATGGCTGATGCTTCTTTCTCTCCTTCCTAGTTTTAAACCTTAGTTCTCAAATCTAATACAAAAAAAAAAACACCAGAGATTTTCAGATTGACACGCGTAAATAACGGAGATATAATTTGGTAAAGCAGAGTAAAGAGGGTCGAGAAGTTTCGTACACGAGAAAGATGATGGAAGGAGAAGAGACAGTTGATAAAGTTTATTTTAGTTTTTCTGAAAGTGTTTAGAAAAGAAATCTCAGTAGCCAAATCTAGTCCATTCGATGTGTAGTTGTACCTTATTTATAGCTGAAACTCTTTTTTATCTTTTTATTTAATTTATTGAAATCAATTTTTGTAACCTTCTTTTTTTTTCTTGAACAAATCTTTTTGTTCAAAACAAATCTTTTTGTAGTTTCACTCTTTATCATATTTATGATAAGAATCTTACATATATTTTAAAAAAAACTTATCTAACATTATTTTATGGGATAGTGTTAACACATTTGACCAATAGACAACCACAACATCTACACCAAGTCACTAATCATTCAGTTGATGCCAGTTTAGAAGCTAACCTTAACCATTTCTGCATCACAAAATGTGATTAATTAAGGTTGCTTTCTTTGAATCAATAACAAAGATAAGACTGAAATTTTCCTTAAGAGTCAAACTGATTAACAAAGTAGTCAAGATTAACAATGTCTGCAAAAGATTGAAAACCTTTTATGGTTCAAAAGGTTAGAAAAAACCACTCTCAACTCAACGGAGTTTAGGGTCACATACGTCTGCCATGTCCTGAGTTACCTCCACACCAAAGGCCTTCATCTTCTGGATGAGCGCCTTCTTATTCCCCATGTTATATGTGGTAGAGGCAAGGCTTTGAGCTGCAGCAAAGGTGTTGACGAAGTCCGTAAACCATTTTTTGCCTCCTTTTCATAGCCTTTGCCAGCACCTCCGCAAATATATATGATGAATTCGGACACTAGAATAAGACAATAGTGTGTGACATGTGGGGATAACATATCAATATGAAGAACAAAACGCCAAAGTCTATGAATCATACGACATATAAAAACAAATATATGATTTACAGAAATTCATAGTTTATAACATTCAAACTTCGTAAGATCGGTTTCATCAGAGTCATTTATAATCATTCAAACTAGAAAGATCGTTGTTATTATGATGTCCATGTTTCAAGATATCTCAATCAGTATATTTTGTAACATAATACAGAAAGAAACACGAAATCCAAAGAGATCTTATTACATGTCTTTGGAGAACCTCTCTTTGGAGAGTCTTTTCCTTTTCCAGCACCTACAAAGAACGGAACCGAAGAAAAAATCATCAGTCAACACACAGCAGATACGTATAAAATAAAAGTAAGACAAAATCTAAAAATCATACGCAATATAAAACAAAAATAGATTTAGAGTCATAAACTTGTGAGATCGGTTTACTCAGAACGATTCAGAGTTTGAAAACATTCAAACTTGATGATCGTTGTTATTATGCTACAATCAGTATCGTACAAGAGACCCATCAAGAATAAGAAAGAGAACAAGAGATCGTTACATGTCGAGGTAGTTTTGGGAAGTCTCGACATCCTCTTCGGAAATCTCATCGTTCTTTATGATGGGTTTTAGAGCATTTCTAATTTCATTTCATTTTTCATTTTTTGCTTTATTTTGAAGTAGTTTTGCTCCAACCTCATTTCATTTTGAAATAGTTTTAGAGTATTTACTGTGCATATCTTCATTTTTTTAAGATGAACTTCTAAAATTGTAATCTGGTCTTTAATTTTTATTTATTTTTATCGTTTGCCAAAATAAATTATATAAGTTAATAATATCCAATTAATTTCAAAATTTCGACTATTATTTTTTCATCTAATCAGATGTTTATATCGAAGAGCATATGAATCTTTGTTTATAAGAACTTTTTAACTCGATTTAAAAGAATCAAAGATGAATAAGCTCATTTCTTACTTCTAAACATTTTGGTTAATCACTTGAAGAAAAAATTATAAATATGGTATTTTTAAAAAAATATGATGTTTTGTGTTTGTTTATTCATGTTATATAATAAATTTATAATATGATAATGTTTAATTTATATAAAATAATAATTGTGTTGGATTATTTTTCAAACAAAATAATAAGGTAGAATAAGTAAATATGAAAAAGTATAGGATTTTATTAGTAATTAATGATTGAGTGGATATGGAATATATATATATTAATGAAGTAAACCATTGGAACGAATGTTTTTTTATTTTTTTCTTCATTTTGAAAAAAGTGAACTTAAAAAAAAAATTAAACCAATCATTGGAAATACTCTTAGGTTTTATATAGTAAAAATGAAGGTGGGCCTTTGTTTAATCAAATGACAGAAATGAGCTTGATTGTTAAATTTGAAATCAATGTAGTATTTACAGATAAGCAACTTGAAATCAACTTTATGTTAAAATATAAAAAACGATATAGGCCTGAAATAACTTGAATGTTAAACTTTAAATCAATGTAGTATTTACAAATAAGCAATTTTGAAAAACAAAATTAACAACAAAAGAGAAAACAGAGAACTAAATAACACGCAGCACACTGCACAGATACCTTTATCTTGTCTTCAATAGAAGTAAGAATGTGTTCATAAACTTCCTAGATAAGGAGACATTTCTGTGAATGAAACTAATGGCACATAAACGAGTACCACAAAGTCTTTTTTATTAAATATTGTATACACGCATATTTATAAAAATTATAAAACTTAAATTAATAGAATAGATTATATTTACATTTCACTAAACTTTAATTATGAACATATATAAAATGGTCATTAAAAATCGGATAAACTGATCCCCACAATAGTAAACTAATCAAAACAACCAAATATCTAATTTAATATTTTAAAATTCATAATAATTTTGATTGTCAGTTTTTTAAGAAAAAAAAATATAACCTAGTTTTAGTGCGGGTCAAAATCTAGTTTTCTTTTATGATAAGCATCTTACATATTTTTTAAACTTATCTAACATAATTTTATATATGAGAGAGTGTTAACACATTTGACCAATAGTTAAATTTATTGAATAACATATGGTTAATTTTCTCTTGTGCTTACACTTCTCTTGTGATATTGTTTTCAAATTAAATGACAAATAGTTAATTTAAAATTTAACTACGTGAGTTGACAAAAATTCAATTAAAGTAAAAGTGTGTAACCTATTTATCCACATAATGAATGGTTGGGTCGTAACTATATAAACATTTTGAGGATTTTGGGAGTTTTAAGGAAAATTACAATTAAGTACTTTTACTTGTTGTTTTTAAATTTTGATAAAATTTAATAAGTGCGATACAAAAGATTTGTAGGTGTAAAATATAACGTGAGCAATGAATATGTTTTTTCCATAAACCAAAAAAGAGTAAATAATTATTTTGAGTGTCGTACGTCGTCATACGAAATCAGGAACGGGACCAAGCTGCATGTGTACGGTCGCCATGGTGACTTTAGAGTGGACTGATGAGTCAGTCACCACTTTTCCTTTTTCCTGATTTGGCTTCTTTTAATATATCACGGGACCATATCTTACATTGTTTTTTTTCTTCCTTTTATCTCATATAAGCATCTTTTTTTTTTTGTAAACTATCTCATATAAGCATCTTAAGAAAATGTGAACATTCATAACTAATTACAGGCATATATGGAATATGCCAACGGATATGCTGATTAGCTTCATATATACGTAACGTAATACGTATAGTTTCTCTTCTCCTTTAGTTTATACTTGTGAGATAAAAACAATTTCGGGCTAAATAAATAAAAACAGTATAATAAATTAATAACCATGTGAGTAAACATTTTTCTTGAGTTATCCAAGCAAGTAGGAGACGTGTCTGCAAATTGATTCAAAGCAAACACTATTGTTCAGTAACTAGCCTTAGAAAATTATATATTAATGAGTTATCTAAAACAAAAGTTTCTGGTGAAAAGAAGAAAACTCCCCAAGAATTGTGGAAGGAGTAAGAAATATAACACAGCCTTTTGACCTTATCATATGCTTTTATTCCAGTATTTATACTTTTATTTATTCTTTTTATTTGATTCTTGAATCTAAGAACAAATGGCCAACCAAAGATGCCCATGATAGAAACTGAATCATTTAAAGACTTTATCATATCAATTTATTTTATCAATGATCTTATCGTATCAGATAAAATCAGAACCCTACTGAAATATAAAAGTTACTTTATCTGATACATTATAAATTTGTTTTAAAATAAATTATAATACATCAACAATTTAATCATTTTCTTTGTTTATTTATTGTATTACTATTTATAATTACCAATAAAAGTCTAATAATTAGAACTCTCTTTTGAGTTTTAGAATCTATTATGTCTAACTCAACCATTTTATGTCAAATTTGCCTAGTTCTAAAACTGGTGTTCATGAGCATTTATGCCAATCTATACTTAAATTTTCGATATCTACCTGATTATGGTGGTAGATTTTAAACCATGTGTCACTGTAGAAATCACTAATTAACCTAAGAAAATTTATGTTTTGAAGTGCGAATCAAAGTAGTACACAACATTTAGGTATAATTTATTTATATATGCAAAAGTTTGACATTATTTGCCATTTTTAGCTATTTATTTAAATTGATATATTTTCTATTTTAGTACTATAAAATTATATATATATATATATATATATATATATATTAGTTTATATAATATTTTTCTATATAATACACATTCATCAAATAATAAGTTTTCCGAGCATATATATATATATATATATATATATATATATTGTATAATCAAGTAATCAAACGATCTTAGTAAAGGTTACTTGAGCTTTAGAAAATGTGAAAGGGCATTTCAAGATTTGTTTATAACCTTTTAATTTTTTCAAGAGACGGACGAAGAAATAAATAGACCGATATTAATTTTGTCTCTAATATGATGTATATATATCAAATAAATTTCCTCAGATTCTCTAACATTGTATATTTGTAATTTGAAGTGTTACTTTATAATCTGTGAGACAAAAAAAACAGTATCCGCATAGCAAGAAAGATTTGTTCGTGCGCTTATATCATATACCTGCGTTCTGTGCTATTGAGAGACCGTGCAGGGCTGGCTAATTTATGGGGCAAGGGGTGCGCTCGCCCTCGGTCCATAGCCAAATCTATTATTTTTATTTGGATAGTGATAAATAATATATATGGTATACTTGTTTTAGATTAATTTGGATAGTGATAAATAATATAGTATTTTAAGCTATTAGATTATAAATTTTACTAAAACATTAGCTAGTATTTTTATTCTAGAAATCATTTTTTCTATAATATATTAGAGGACATATAAATTATAAGAGTAAGAAATGATTATTTCCCCAAAGGCGAAAGTTGAGCCGCCGGCGCTAGACCACCGTGTATGTTTATACGATAAAGAAATATATAGCACATTTACACTATAGTAATTCACGCACACGAGTTGGCAGTTAATTAACTTAACTATAGATGTACATGCTCTATATGATGATGAATCAACTTTCACATATCACAAAAGTGATGCATTTTCTGAGATTACGATTGTGCCGACCAAATAAAATGTCCTATGACAAGCCCAAAAGGTGAAATCGTGATCTGTGTTCCAAAACTCGATATCGAGTGGTCCAGAGTGTGAGAGAGACGTAGAGGTCTCTTAGCACGAAGCTTCCTATTCCTAATGATCTTATTTTGAGATCGACCTCAATAAATTTACAGATGTATATTGGTTTTGGAGCGTATCAGTTTTTGCTTCTCATACATACGGAAAACAAAACAATATGATCTTTGTTTTTATCAATAGAAAAAAGATATTGCAAGGTTAGGCCCAATTATTCCAGAGTGAGACATGCCCATGCTTATGTCAGATTAGCCCACATACATTACCTCCAATCAAAGCTCAATGTAACAAAGCAGATTGGGTTAAGTAGTCAGGTCGAATAAAGAATGAATAAAGATAAGGCCGGTTCGGAGCGTAATTTGTTGAGTTTTTTTTTGGGAAATTTGCATAAAAAACTATGAAGCTTGCAAAAATTTGCATTTTAAATCCTAGAACTCAACTGCTAACATTTTATATAATACACTTTAAACAACGAGATTTGTCTCAATAACATATTAAAAGTGTTAGCAGCTGAGCTTACCAACTTCATGGTTTTTGATACGATTTTCCCTATTTTTTTTAACATGAGTCTTTTTCTTTTGGCAACAAATACTATGAATTTTCTTTTCTCATTATACATTTCTACTCTTTAGAAAAGTAACAATATAAAATCTTGTGGTTCGACCACCTCTACCAAGTATAAGTCTGTGAAAGTGTTCATGTTTTGGCTTATCAAAATTATCTACCAAAAATCTAGCATTTAGAAAACCTGTCTATAAATGATTTCTTTGTAAAATACATGTACAAATGTATTAAATTGCGAAGACAGGCTAGCATTTGAAAATGGCGAAAGATCAAGATGCTTCCTTTGGTTTCAATGGTATGGATTAAATTTTCCGTTCTCATCTTATATGATGCTAGTAAAAACTTCCACTTGTAGTAAGAATTCCAATTATATGTCTCAAGAAAGATCGATCGTTCAGAAACTAAAAAAAGTAACATAATAATATATTTACGAAAATGTTAATAAATAGTTACTTTTACTATTTGAAATCTTCTGCCAAATCCTAGTATTTTGATTTCGTCAGACTTAGCAACATCTATTTGATGACAAAAACAAAGAGTAAAGAACGTATGTATATTAGATCAGCAATCCCTCCTCAACTGTATAATGCGAATGAGTATTTACATAAATAATATAATCCAAATAATGGACTGGGAATGGTTTTTAACATGGCCAATTATTTTGATACGAATGTGTAGTTTGGAACGCAAAGATTATTAGGTGTTTCTATTGTTTGAATGTGTATCAACATTTATTTTGTCTACTTATCTTTATTTTCTCTTTCTAAAAAAATATATTTTATTCTTTACGTAGTAACTATGATATCCTAATCCTCTTTGTTCCAATAAAAAATTAAAACTCAGATTTTGGAAATCTTAAAAAAAATATAACAGTAAATTATTTCTACAAAATATTAATATTATCATTTTAGAAGATAGATTATAAAATTTTTAAAATAATATGTAATTTAACTAAATATAATAATATAAATATTTAGACCAATCAATCCGTTTGCGTTATTTTTTTTTTATCAAAATCCGATTGTGTTCAATTTGGTCTGTTTGATCCGTTTTAGTTTTACTCAAATCAAACGGTTTAGTTACTTTTACCACTCGGACCATAATCACTCAGAAGTACAATTATTTCTTATTGTCGTGTCGTTTGACGGATGTAAACTGTTCTCTTTTTCGTGACTTAGACTCGAGTGTGTACGTAGTCAACATTTATATTACAAAAAAAGACGAATAAATGAACTTTAATGTTTGTCTTCCACTTATTTAGAAACTTTCTCTACAACCTCTAACTTCAATCATCGGCCAAATCAAACACCTGCTATCATGAAGGTATTGTACATCAAAACCACTAAATAACTTCTTAACCGAGTCTAAAACCGAAGTGGATTCCGGTTAGATTGATGAATTGACAAAAGGGGAAAGAAATAATAGTGAAAAATGGGGGTGGGTGGGAAGACAGGGAAATCACTATCAACAAAAGGAGAAGCAGAGAAAAGATTTGTGGGGGCAACAGATGAATGCATTACAGTGTGCTTTTGAGAGTCTGACATTTTTGGCAACTCATGCGTGAAGATGTTTCTTGTCCATTGCTTCTTCTTTGACTATGATATTAGATATGTATCTATGTCCAGGGTTCTTGTTTTTGTTTTTCCTTTTGCGTGTATCAAAGTAACTTTTTCAAACCAAGTGGTGATCCACATATAGTAAAATGGTTCTCCTATTGATCAAAGACAAAACTCGAGACACTGATTAGAACATGGTAAATAGCTTTATACAGTATGTGATTTTTTTTTTGCTAAATTCACAACATGAAAATTTACTGATGAACTAACGACAAAATAAGATATTAAATGTTTACTTCATTTCTAGTTGTTTTTTTTTTTCATGAAAGCAAGCAACTTGGGCCATTCGATTTAACAAACAGAGAGACACTTAGATTTTTGGAGGAGTCTGTTATATAGTGTTTCTATTAGTATCATCACTGCAATGTTATTGTATGAAATGTAGACGATAAAAAATGTATTTCAGCACTTGTAAAATTATGCAATACACAAAATAACATTAGAAACATGTAATTCAGCACTTGGAAGCGCCTACAATTTAAGGTCCGATTGTTCATTTATACTTTCGGGGGTTTTAATTTTCACTATGCGCATGCAGTTTGAGCTACTTTGATACTGAGCTCTCACCAGACTAATGTTGTTCGGGTTTACAGGAAATTCAATACTGAACAGCATCTCTGTTTTAAGAATAGTCGAACGCTAAGAACATCCGTACAAATAGAAATAGTGGCATTGTAAGAAAAAGACGAACTACGTTTAAAGCAAGTAAACCATTAAAAGAATCGGACATTGTCACTAAATGACAACCAAATTTTTCAATTTAAAAGTGATAAAAACCCTAGAAAACGTCAGACAATGTCGATGCCACTTAATTTCTTATACATAATTTTTGGAAATATGCAATAGATTCTTTAAACAGTAATCAGTCTTTGTATTTGTATAACTATAGACGCACAATATACCTTTACATCTATATCTACATTTTAAATGTTGTTTTTGGGTAAATTTATATTTTTTCCTTTTATTTATATGATCTTCTAAATTTTGTTTGAGAGAGAAACTAGCTCTGTTTTTTATAAGTGTTGATTTAGATCCATACATAAAATGGAAATATCAGGTAGCCTATTTAGATCCATACTTACATAAAATGGAAATATCAGGTATCCTAATATGCTACATTACACATGACACACACCGTGATAAAAGATACCCTATGTAACTTAACATAGTCACCTAGTTATGTCTTAATTTCTTAAAAACATAGGTAAAATATAGTGGTTAGTGAGTCATAACCTATTACTTAGTAAGTTAGTATCCATAAACCAATAAGAGATATAGATAGTCAGTCTAATTTACATCTTGCTTATGATTTTCACTAATACTATTATACTATTATATTTTCACTTTCATTAAATTAGGCTTTAGTTGATTTTTTATCAAGGATTTTACTGCGATGACAGGGATATCAACAATTCAAGACCGAAAGATACGACGAAATATTTATATTGTTGGCATCGAAAGAACGATAATTTTCCCAACAATTTTCCAGCATTTATTCTATAATACCGTAATACGATAAATATATTGAATACATAAGATATATCAAACTGGCAAAATTGGTCTGCGGAATTTAGTCCCCTTGTCCGGAAAGTTAGTGATTAACTAGGCAGGCTATGTATTACTGTAATATTCATATATACACTAAACGTGATCCTGTGTTCAAAAAAAAAAAACTAAACGTGATCCATCCTAATCTGACTCGTTGACAAATCAACCTGACTTCATAACTCAATACCGATTTATATTTTTGTTACTCATGACATGTGGAGAAATATTCCACATCCGTTGTATTTAAGACTATAAAAATATTAACATACACAACACACCATTACCTACATGCATGATTAACAGACAATATGAAAATCTAAGAAGACACCGCTTAATCATTAAAATTACAATGAAAGAAACCGAACTCTAAACTCTATCATCCTTTACACTGTGATTATTGCAAAGCTACATTATCATGAATTGATTAATAATTATTCGTTAGGAAGAGAAAATAGTTATTACATTTTTTTTTTATTTTTTTGTTCAACGAAAATAGTTATTCCATATGAATAGAGAAGTGGAAATAATTCAAAAATGTGAGAAAGAGAGGAAAAGAAAGCAGAGTTTGAAACGGGCCCCATAACATGTCCTCTAACGTCAACATCATCCCCATTACTACTATTACTTTCACCCTCTCATCAAAACTCATTCAAACCTTTCATTGTTCTTATTACCTAAATCACCAGATCCATGTATAAAACATAAAAGACTCCTAAAACTTCAACAACATCTCTCTATCTCTACAATCAACAAGATCATATCATGTCATCTCCTAGAGATAGAGGAAAGAGCTCGATGGAATCATCAGGATCAGAGCCACCGGTGTCACCAAGCCGTTACGAGTTACAAAAGAGACGGGACTGGAACACTTTCGGACAGTACTTGAAGAACCAGAGACCGCCCATGCCGATGTCTCACTGCAACTGCAACCACGTGCTTGATTTCCTCAGGTACTTAGACCAGTTCGGTAAGACAAAGGTGCACGTGCCTGGCTGTATGTTCTACGGTCAGCCTGAGCCACCAGCTCCTTGCACATGTCCTCTCAGACAAGCTTGGGGGAGTCTCGACGCTTTGATCGGACGGCTGAGAGCGGCTTACGAGGAGAACGGTGGATCTCCGGAAACAAACCCTTTCGCTAGTGGAGCAATCAGGGTTTACTTGAGGGAGGTTAGGGAGTGTCAGGCCAAAGCTAGAGGGATTCCTTACAAAAAGAAGAAGAAGAAGCCAACGACGACCGAGATGGGTGGTGGAAGAGAGGACTCTTCTTCTTCCTCCGCCTCTTCCTTCGGCTTCCCTTAAGATTCTCATGATCTTGGTGAAAGACTTTGTGGTAATACATTTCTCCATTAACTATGCTTTTGTTTGATTGAATATGTGCATTTGCATTCATCTAAATATATGCATTTAGCTTTGTTTCTTGATATCTTTACTAGAGACTTATGAATCTGTGGTTTCACTAACTAGCCACATACCCAAATATGTATGTTTATATTCGTAGAATGCTCCTTGTATATATCAAAACCCTAAGTGGAGAAATAGTTAGGCTTTTGATTTTTGAGAAAGTCTTGATTTTGGATTCAGATCAAGGGACCGGATTGTGATTAGATCATAGGTTTTGAGTGGAAGTAGCTAGGTTTTTTTAATGATAAATCATTTTAGTTTTAGAATGGTGATCAAATACATGAAAACAAGGTTTCCAAGTTTCTAGCATATCAAATATTGAATGGATGATTCATTTAGTTTTCTAGTTCTAAAACTGAAAACTATTTTGTTTTTTTGATCAATGAAAAACTATTTTCTAAACCTTGCAAATGCATCCTTTTTTAAAATTCTTTGTACGTTTTTGGAATTTGAAGATTCTCTAAGTTATAGTAGAGAATACTCAATAAATATTTTGGGAAAAACATTTGGTTCTCCAAAGATGGATTCTTTCGTCATAAACCCCATACTCACACATATGTAGAGAGAGAGGATACGATTTTTCACCACTGTTGTTTATAAAAACAATGGTTCAAGGAAGTAATGATTGTCTCTTACAACGCTTTCTTTTTAAAGATTTGTAAAGATTTTGTTCCCCCTTGGATATCAAGGGAGAAATTGATTGGATCTTTTCCACTGATTTTATAACCTAAAGAAATCGATTAATAATTGAGATTTCATGATTGTTCTTAAAGGTTAAAAAGGTTATCTCAGAATATAAGTTAACACACATACAGTACTTTCTTGATCATGCTTTAATTATGGTTGGTCTTAGGGAATTTATCTCAATGCGAACAATTCAATCAAATCTTAACATTTTCAGTTTAACCAAACCAAATGCTAATCAGTAATCACTGTTTTCAACCAATTGTAAATAGGATCTCAGATTTTAGAGATTTGATTGTATGATATCAACAAGAGCTTTTATAAATGCTGTTAAACTGCACACACATTAATAGTAGTCATGCATTGGTATTTTCTGAGATTATATAATATAGCATTAGATTTTGTGGGACAGTATAAGTTTCTCACTGAATCCACGTAAATCACTATTTCTTTTCTTTCATATCAGATATAATTTCATCATGGCTATAAATATAAACTTCATCTTTATGCATGATCGTTGTCACCACTATACTTTGGAAACGCCTGACAGTTTGTTTTAATTTGTCCCCGGCGAAGCTTTATAGATTTTGTTTGATGATACAATATAACATATGTGATCTGTCACACAAAACTTAAAGAACATAGGCTGAATGAATTAACATAGCAGTATGAGTTTATATTTAGGTTAATTATGATTTATATCCCACAAACATATTAAGTGTGTTTTTGACAATTAGTTAATGCTGAAACAATATAAATATTCGCAGGATCAACAGTCTGAGAGAGGGATCAAACGTAAAAGAGGCCTCAACTCTACCTACTGATGTTCAAGAAGTCAAAAGTAAAATGTTATTTTCGGCTTATTTTAACCGATCTTCATCTACTCCTACATTTCCGTAGCAATCGATTGGTTATTTATCTTCATCATCTATTCTCTAAATAAACAATTTTTAAATAAGGAAGTGTATAGATTTTATATACTTAAGACAAGTTTGTTTTGTACTTTTATGTCAGCGTACTTATATGTATCTTAGGTTTTCAACCATAGGCATCTTGCCAGGAAGTTGGTGGGCTCAAAATATTGGACTCAAGTGTAAAAATGGATAATACTGGAATAGCAGTGACCATTAACTAAAAAATTGGCATACTATAAACTTGCTTTACAAACACAAAACTAGTAAATTAGTGAAGAAATGTAAGTTAGGTTTGTCTGCCCTTGATCTTCATAGGAATCGGTACCCCGATTAGGCTCCACCACTATGGATTTTGTCACCTCACCGCTAATGGCTGAAGCACTAGCGCTTCGATCGGCTCTCATCAAGGCAGCGACACTTGGGTATAGATGACTCAAGATGGCTTCTGACAATTTAATGTTCATTCGAGTTATCAACACAAATATATAGACAAAAGAGATCTTTGGTGTGTTCAGAGACATTCAACAGATCTTGTCTGCTTTCTCCGACATCATGTTCTTTTTCATCCTTCGAATTCAGAATCGAGAGGCTGATAATCTTGTGATCACTGATTTAAAATCATGTCAAGTTATGTAATCAATTAAAATTTAAAATTTAAACATTAGTTTTTATTAATGAATTCTAAAATCTATGCAGTATATTTTGGAATTGATAGACAACTTTTAAATCTTTTGAATTTAAATAACACTAAAATTTAAAAATTGGATTTAAGTTATTTATTAAATAACACTAGATTTAAAATTAAATTTATAAATATCATATCCAATAACACTAATTTTAACATAGAATTTAGAATCATCAATCAAATAACGATAAATTTTATTTAGATTTAAACTCTATTAAAATACATAATTGAATAGCACCACCTAAATATTTTTTTCCTAATTTAAAGAGTTTCTGTATAATAACAGTTTGCCAATAAAGATGTCAACTGCACATGTTTGAAGAATTAAATATTTATTTTCTTGATTTCTGTATTAACATTAAAATCACAACTATATTTAAAAATAAGCTAATGTTCATGTTAATTCTTTAACTGTTATTTTTTTAAATGAATATTAAATTTATTCATCCAGAAAAAAAAAAATTTTACAATGAATGCATCTAATAGTATAATGACACTAGAATGCAATGGGAGCTTTTAGAGAAAAAAAAAACTTATTTGAAGCAAACGACTGAATGAGGAAAGTGGATGGTGAAGTCAACTGTTGTTTTCTTTAAACCATAATTTTGCATAGTCAACTATATTCCTTTCCATAGTGTTGATTCTCAGTTCTTGGGAACGCCTCTTTACATGTCGCCAGAATCTGTTCAAGACGACGTTGCCGAGAAAGCGTTGGATTTGTGGTCACTAGGCTGCGTTGTTCTGGAGATGTACACCGGAGAGCCGGCATGGCCGGGCAGATTCAAAGGATATTTTTCCTCATTCTCTTTCTTGTGACGCAAGGTAGTTTCTAAAGACAGTGTTTCACAGTTGTCGAAGCATCTGTTTCTTGTGAAAGTTTCTGATCAGAAGAAAGTGGTGGTTACAGGCGCCGGAGGTAAAAGAAAACCGGTGGTTGTGCTGAAGTCTAATGATGCTACAAAGAAGCCACTAAGAGTGAAGATTATTCCACCAAAGCTTCAACTTAAAGCGTCTTGATCTCTCTCGTAACAACTTCAACGGACCAATTCCTCTTCTCGTGGCAACTTGTCTGAGTTTGAGTTTTCTTCATTTGTCTCTTGAATAATTTTGCTTGAAGGATACCAGTTGAGTTTGGTAAGCTTAAAGGCCTTTATATCACTCAACGTTTCCAAGAACTTGCTTGTGGGAGAGATACCTGATGAGCTTATGGTTCTTGAGAGGTAAGAGGAGTTTCAGGTCTCTGGAAACGGCTTAAATGGTTTTACACCTCACTGGCTAGGCCGGCTTAGAGGGGAAGCCACCCAAGCCAAAGATTGGGGCATCCAAATTAATGGGGCATATTTTTTATAAAAAAAAATTATTAGTATTGATAAATAAATAAATTTTATGGATTCTTTTGTTAAAATATTATTTATTAGGCATTTTTATTTAGAATAAAATTTGTTGGACTTTTCATCCAAACTAATAGGGCATATTTTTTCAAAAAAAAATTATTAGTATTGATAAATAAATAAATTTTATGGGTTCTTTTGTTAAAATATTACTTATTAGGCATTTTTAGTTAGAATAAGATTTGTTGGACTTTTCAGCAATATTTATGAATTTGTTAAAAATTAAATATATAAGTAAATTTCTATTTTATACAATAGTTAAAACCCTAATTAAAAGCCCTAGGGATTAAAAGTCAGAAAAAAAAACAGTTTTTCTTTTGTTCCAATTTTTTTCTTTGCGTCGTCTTGGAAGCTTGCAGCCCTTTTATTCTACCCATATTTTTCTTTTGTCCTCTTGCTCTTGATTACATAATCTAGTTCTATTGTTTCAGTTATTTCAATTCATTCTTTACGTAATAAGAAGGTACGTTTCTTAGTTCGTCGTTTTTAAATTGTGATAAAAGCTTGAGTCTTTGACTTTGTTACTACAATCCCTTATATTTATACTTACTTTTATTTTTATTTGATAACAGGATGGCACCGTCTGGAACAAACAAACCATGTGGAATAAAAAAAATCAACCATCTGGAGCTCAAAACAGAAATAAGAAGAAGAAACAAGAAGCACTCATAAAGTCACTACAAGGTTCTATGTCCAAGTTTGTGACGAAAGTTAATAATACTGATATTGAAAACTCATCCACTCAAAGAGAAGAAGACAAAGATGAAGAGGAAGATGTCGATGATATTGGTCAGAATAGTGAGCTTGATAATTCAGAGGAATGTAAAGAGACTCATCAAGATGGAAGTGAAAAACAAGATGAAAAGATAAAGGAACAATAAAATAAAGATGTCTCTGATCCAGGAAATTGGGAAAACATTGATATGGGATTGAGAGACTTGTTGGTTAAGAAAGGTCCTACGACAAGATTATCAAGTCATCATCAGTTTCCTAAAGAAAGTATTGGCAGACATTTTTCTCATGTATTCTATACAAGAGATATGGTAAATGGAGAAAAAAAAGACAGGAGATGGTTGGTATACTCAAAAGCTTTAGATAAAGCTTTTTGTTTTTGCTGCAAATTGTTTAGGCATGACAAAGGTGGTGGTAACTTGGCAACTACAGGATATAATGATTGGAGAAACTTTTCAGCAAGGTTGAAAGAACATGAAGTTTCTCATGATCATGTTATATCTATGACACGTTGGAGAGAGTTGGAGTTGAGATTTAAAGAAAATCAGACAATTGATAAGCATGTTCAAGAAGAACTAAACAGAGAGAAAATTCATTGGAGAGAAGTATTGTTGAGATTATTTGCAGTGGTGAAAACTCTAGCTCAAAGAAACTTGGCGTTCCGTGGAGATAATGAAAAACTTGGTGAAGTGAATAATGGGAATTTTTTGGGTCTTATTGAGATGATTGCAGAGTTTGATGCAGTGATGAGAGAGCATGTTAGACGAATTGAGAAAAAAGAAATCTATGCGCATTATCTCAGTCACACGATTCAGAATGAAATGATCGAGATGCTTGCTAAGGAGATCAAAGTTACAATCATACACAAGATCCGTGATTCAAAGTATTTCTCCATAATTCTTGATTGTACTCCAGATATCAGTCACAAAGAGCAAATGACTCTGATTATCCGATGTGTGGATGTTTCTACAGTGTCAACCAAGGTTGAGGAATTTTTTTTGAAATTTTTGATCGTCAAAGATAAATCAGGAGAATGGCTTTTTGCTTCACTCCAAGATGCATTAGTTGAGCTAGAGTTAGACATTGATGATGTGAGAGGACAGGGTTATGACAATGGATCTAATATGAAAGGAAAGAATAAAGGAGTTCAAAAGAGGTTGCTAGAAATCAATCCAAGGGCATTCTTTACACCATGCGGCTGTCATAGTCTTAATTTGGTGCTATGCGATATAGCATCTTCTTCTCCAAAAGCTGTGTCTTTCTTCGGAATTGTTCAACGAATATATTGCTTGTTTTCTTCTTCAACAAACAGGTGGGACATATTGACAGAGATGGTTAAAGGACTAACCCTTAAGTCTTTGTCTCAAACACGTTGGGAAAGTCATGTTGAAAGTGTCAAAGCAATACGGTTTCAAGCTCCAGAAATCAGAGAAGCGTTACTTTGCTTGGCTGAAAGTACTGACGATCCAGCAACACGAAGTAGTGCCGAGTCCCTTGCTTTAAGTGAAACACATGGAATTGGAGGTTTTGAGTTCTTGTTTGGTATGGTTGTTTGGTATGAACTTCTTTGTGTTGTCAACACAGTAAGCAAGAGTCTACAATCAGAAAACATTGATATCGATGCTGCAATTCACCATTTGAAAGGGCTTGTGTCATATTTTCAAAAATATCGCGAGACGGGTTTTGAGGAAGCAAAGGCTAAAGCTAGGCAAATTGCAGCTGATATGGAGATTGAAGCTGAATTCCCCGTGAAACAAAAGCGTATCATTAGAAGGAAAAAGCACTATGATGAAGACCCAGATGAAAATGTGTTATTATCACCAGAGGATAGTTTCAGGATTGATTACTTCAACACACTCATGGATCAAGCTCTAGTTTCCCTTGAGTCCAGATTTGAACAATTCGAAAGGTATGAAAAAACTTTTGGATTTTTGTTTGATTTAAAAAAGCTAAGAGATGCAAGTGAGGATACATTGAGAGCATCATGTCTGAATCTGGAAGCTTCTTTACGCAATGGTACTCATTCAGACATAGTTGGTGATGATTTGTTTATGGAACTAAAAATTCTTCGAGAATCAATACCCGAAGTAGTTCGAAAGCCTATTGAGGTGCTTGACTTTTTGAAAAGAATGGAGGATTGTTATCAAAACACAGAAATTGCTTATCGCATATTGTTAACTATTCCGGTGTCGGTCGCCACAGCTGAAAGAAGTTTTTCGAAGTTGAAGCTGATAAAAAATTATCTGCGGTCTACCATGTCACAAGAAAGGTTAAATGGATTGGCTATGTTATCAATTGAGACATCTATGGTTGAAAGACTTGACTATAGAAGTTTAATGGATGATTTTGCAGGGAAAAATGCAAGAAGATCTATATTTCAACATTAAGTGTTTTTAATATCAATGTTTTTAGTAGACTATGGAATTTGATTTTTCTAAATAAAAATTTAAGTTGTTTTTTATATTTTTTTTGTGGTCTTGGTAAATTATGTACAAAGTGTTGATAAAAAAAATTATGCATAAGGTGATGACAAAAAATTTTTTTGCACAAGGGCATAATTTTAAATTTGGATTGGGGCGATGTAAAAGGTTACTCCGGCACTGGGAACCTGAGCAATCTAAGGGTGTTTACAGCCTATGAGAATGAATTGGTAGGTGAGATACCTACCAATTCTATAAGACTCTGGTGATTGTTGGTAGGTGCTATGGGGAGAGGTTGTTGTAATAGTGCTTCTCCAAACAATAGTGCTATAAAACTCTGGTGATTTGAGTGATTAGCTATAGGGAGAGGTTGTTGTAAGTTGAGATTCAAGGGTGTAAGAATGTGACAGTGACGGGAGTAAGGACAATGGTTACTCTTCTAAGGAAGACACTAACTGATGTTAGAATCTCTTGCTGTAAGAACTTAGATGCAAACAACTTCGTTGAAGGCGGCTGAACTGATCTGTGATTGGATCAAAAAACTGCATATTGATTGCATTGCATGTGGTCTAGTTCAGAGGAGAATGAAAGTGTGGAGACCATTTAAATAAGTCCAATAAGGCTTATGAGTCTAATAAGACTATTTAGGTAAGCCCAATAAGTTTCTTCAATAAACCTTGAAAATTTGATAGGTCCATAAACTCTAATCTATTAATACATCTTTGGTTTTCCGAAGCTCTCTTAAAACTCCATGCTCCTCGCAAGTCACTGTCATTACCTAATCTATTGAGCTAAGTTTTAATTATATTTTTATGATTATGAAGCTAGTTTAGGCCAAAAATGCTCATCGCAAACCATGAGGATGTCCAATTGGTTCCATTAAATTACCGAATACATTTAAAGTATTAATGATGTAGTTTGTTTGACAAAAAAAAAAAAATGATGTAGTTTAAGAAGTTAACAATTACATTTTATGGTTCATTTTTCTCTTGAAATTGTACGCTTTAAATTCCAAAACATAAATAAACTTTAAGTTTCATATTTTAATTTATATGTTTATGTTAAATTTTTTTATTTTAGAATCAAGGTTCTGTTCGACTTTAGATGATAAAAACAGCCCATTTTGATAAACTAGAGGTATCATTATACGACGCGTGGAATTTCCGGAGCTGCTTCGTTACAAAACCGTCCACATCATCGATAGATTGATATGAGATTTGAGTTTTGAAGGAAAAAAAAGGCAAAACCACATGCAAGGCAACGTTGTGAGACTGAGATAGCATGTGTGCACTTTAAAGGAAAGACTAGCTACGGAAACAAATCTCCACTTCACTTCACGTCACCACTTATCTACTTACACGTCACTCTCATTTTCCACCACTTCTTTTTTTTGTTTTCTTTAATATTATTGTTTTCTTCTTTTTTCTTTCTGTCAACTAATATTATTGTTTTCTTTCGGCCATTAAATAGTAAATACACAGCGAGACCCAGACCCACCAAAGCTTCCACTTATTGGTCTATTTTTCCACGAACAACAATATTATTGAATTAAATACAGTTTCCTTTTTCTATCGTTTGCGTTTTGAACTAGCTAATGTATATAAATATATATAACTTTTTTTGAACAAATATATTTTAGGCTTAATAAGTTCAATATACAAAAAGGGGCGATTAACATATGAAGTGTTGAATGAGATGTAAAGATCTAAGAGCAGTGAAATCTTTTTGGACCCTACTTGTTCGAGAAAAATCTACTCGCAGAAGATCCCACCTTCTCACGATCTTATCCCATATCGAATTACAATTTTCTTTCATTTGTAATAACATACTATTTTATTTTCTTTTAAATGTTCCAACTAAAGAAAAAATACAACAATCTCTCGAGTAATCAAGAATGATCATAAACTCAAAGCAGCAAAATGTTTTTCTAAGTGAGATGAACGAATATTAGTCCAATAACAATTTTATACTCATATTTTTTATCTATAAGTATTGGCTGTGGGGGAATCAATACTGATTCGCTCGTTCTTTAAAGTTCCGTCAATGATATGAAATATAGCCATATAGGTATTTTATTAATATTATTAGCTGTGAAGTACTTACGATGTCCTCCAAAGTCTAAACTCTAAAGTAAAGGTGTGGAAAAGAAAACATTTTGTTTATCCATATCCCTTTTCCTGGGGGGGGGGGGGGGGGCAAAATTTGATAGATATAGTACTAGACTAATAGTACATCCTCAGCAAAGTCATCATTCCTCAAAGTGTGATCTCTTTCTCCTCTTTCTTTTTATTTTTTAGTGTTTCATCTCATAGCAAACGTTTTAAGTTTAGCAATGTGTTTGAATTAGAATCAAAGCTGTTGTTAGATTTTCTTCAAGTATATATTGTGTATGTTATAGAAGTGAAACATTTTCCTTCTAGCATCAGTTTAAAAATGCTATGAAATAATTAAATAGAAAAAAATGTGGTTATAAAGAAGCACAATTTTGAGAAGCACAGTTTTGTAAAAGATGACATACCACCTTAAAAATAACTTGCATGACAATTTACCTGGTAATTCACTAATTTTATATATACGAGTTTTCTATAATAAGCAGATATAAACAGGTCTAGCTATGGATACAAAATATGAAACGATTGTATAATTATATTTATAGACTTAACCGGGCTTCGTAGCCTGGTGGTAATGGAACCTCGGCTGAGGTGCCCGCCACCCAGCTTCGAAACCCGGCCACAGCGATTTAACATCCTTACTGCTGGGGCGCTGGACCCCTTCGGGGGATATTTGGGAAAGTGGCTGCCCAGACACCAGAGATATCAAAAAAAAAAAAATTATATTTATAGACTTCGATTTGACTTTTGAGGGTCTATATAAGAGAAACATCAGTCTACGTGTTGAATTTTTCGATGTCGACAAATAATATCGAATTTTATCATGGTTACATATGTAAAATCCAAATAAAACAAAATAATATAGAATCTTCTCATCGTACCGTGGTTTATTAATAATCACGAAATATTGATAAATAACCACTAAAGACCATGTGTCCAGCTTAGTTATGATTTTTCTTAAATAAAGATGAGAATTTTGAAACCAAAACCAGATTACTTCAATGTGTTGAACTTTCGATATAATCAGAACAAATTATGAATGGTTGATATAATTGCATGACGAATCTTCCACCATTGTACCATTATCCAGTTGTTAGTTTATGATTAATTGTTCTCTCTTGCCTGATGAAATAAAACAGCAGCAGTGTCGACGTATCAAATCTTTATTTGTGATGATTTAAAAGGGATCAAGCCACGTTTGATAATATAGTACTATTTTCGAGTTGTTATTAAAAATAATTTGTCTAGTCTACCGCATAATAATTTTTTGTGGATAATAATTTGCACAGTATGATTGAGATATACATATTATGCACGTGTCTTCGTGTGTATTTCTGCTCGTCTACAAAGTAAAAAAAAATGTCTGATGGAACTATTTTACGATCTAAAGTCCATTCCATGATTACATGCGTGCTAATTAAAAGGTAATTTACGTATGCGATACAAATAATGACTAATCATCATAATGATAATCCTACGAGTTTAATTTACCAGGCATGAAATCTGACAAAGTGGATTACCTTTCCTGTGAAGAAAAAAGTGAATTATTCAAATTTTAAAACTGTTAGTTAAAAAAAAAAAAAAAACTGTTAGTTTATGGGTTTAATGCATTCAAGAATGCTCCTGACTATTCTTCTCTTTACAAATAATAATCTTTTTATTCTATAGCAATTAGAATCCATAAACTTTAAAATCGATCTTAATACATGCAAAGATTAAACTTGCCATATAACATCCAAAAGACACTATAATCCCCAAAGAGTACGAATGCTTGACGTATAAATTAAGATTGCATATTGTATAATCCCCAAAGTGCTGTGCTAGTGTTCATTGAACTAGCACTTGTTTTAAGATAAAACTGTATTACAATAACTTAATAGTACATTTATACACAACTTAATTCAGTTACTTTTATAAGCATGGACATAAGAGCATGGTGTATTTCAGTGGATTACTATATATATAATACAAACACATAGTCGCCTTTATATGTCGACGCCTGTGTAATCACCTGTACATGTATGTGTATATGTGTTTTTGTGACCGGCAAGATGAGTAGGGATGAGATAACGCGTGCCCTACAAATCTTAATCTTCTCACTTTGTAAAGCAAAAAGGAAGGAACGAAAATAAATTATAGTTGCAGGCCACTTACTCAGTACGCTTTCGTGATTATGCTCATTGAGTTATCCATTATACTTTAAAAAGATTTAAGAACTGGAGTTAACGATATTTTAAAATACAAAGTTGTATCCGCATTAGCTCAAAACCTTTTTTTTGTAGTGACTGAGAAATTGGTTCCTTATCGAGAACAAAAAGTCTATTCATATGATGAGACATTTTCAAGTAAATCACTTCACCTTCTTTGTTGGATTAATTATACATTTTGTACATGTCATAGATCATTATTTAAAGTTACGATATAGCAAACAGTTTTGTTTATTTCGTAGTTGTGGCTGATTTTGTTACCTAACTCTCATTAATTAACCTTTTAAGATATATTTTAAAAGACATATCCATCATATTTTATTTTTTCATATACCTTTGAAATAGTTAGGTAAACTTTAGCTTCCCTCTTTTCTTTTAAAAAAAAAAAAATTCTTCCAGCAACACATCTATTAGCAAACAAGATAAGAGGTGTAGAGACAAAGAAGTTTGATAATTATTCTTGAGGAGAAGAAGTAAAGGATGTTAGATGCATGCATCTATAAGGAACAGAGGCAGATTGATCTTTAGAGAGAAATATGCAATTAAAGTGGGAACGTAAGGAAAAGAGTGAGAGGTTGATTTTGACTCATATATATATATGACGTTTTGGATTAATTGTCTATAGTTACTGAACCAATTCCATAATATATTTGATCTTCACAACCAAAAACTGTTACACCATTCCCACCATGTTGAAGTCTAGACATCTTGTTGTGACGGACCACATCCGTTATCAAATGTCTAATGCCTCGCTTAATAAGATATTGTCTGTTTTGAACCTAAAAGATTTGTTTTTGAATTTTTACTTTTAAAAAACCTCATACTAATTGAGATTGACCAGATATATATATATTAAATTTTTATGCTGTCTAATATATAATTTGGAAATTGGATTACCTTTTTATTTACTCTCACTTCTATACAATTATCATTTTTATACTAACCGGCTAAATCATATATACTGTATTGCATAAAAATTTATGAAAGTTACTTTTGACATCAGTTTTTCATTTTCTTATATGTTTGCTTATTCATAGTACGTTTTATATAGGCCTGTATATACCAAGAAAACGTGGGAACGTTTTTATGAAATGATACGCCCGAATAACATAATGTCATTAGTATTTGACCACTATCAACTTGGAAATTGGGATAACAATAATTAAATCTACGATTTCACCAAAATAAAAGTAACAATGTTTTTGTAAAACCATTTTAAACTACCATAAATAATGCCACAATGCATACCATAAGAGTTGAATGCATACAATTACACAATGAAAGGAAGTAAATAATGATTATCGAGTCTCAAGAAAAAATATTACATGCAAGTGCAACTATATGACTAAAGAGGTTTCTCGAAACAATAGTGCACATGATTGTACATTACAATATCCCGATCGAGACTTTTTAAGTGGATAAACATGACATACTCTCAATCTTTTTCTTTAATCAAAGATAATAGAACCGAAGACAATATATAATAATTTGAAACTCCCTATATTATGCTTTGTTATCCAAATTGTCCCTAATTATTTAATAATCATTCCCGAAAGACATCAATTCAAGGTATTACAAACTAACTGGCTACGAATATGATGCGATACCATTTGCTAATTTTCAAGTTTAATTGTTCATCAAAGATAATTAATGACATCTCAAGATTTTTTGTTCATCGATTCGATTCGATATCTCTTTCTACTATTCTTCATGGATCAAGTGTAAGATCACAGAACAACGTACGCGTCACACACCTCCAACACCCAATTGAATGCCAGAAAACAAAAATTTCTATTTTGAGATACCTAACGCACACAACAAAGAGACATTTTTTTGACAAAAAGAGAGACATTTATCTAAGAAAATCAAATTATTTTTTTTTTAAAAAAGAAGACAAAGACAGGAATGTCGACATCGCCACGTGGCTATCTTTCCTCCCGACAAAACTCTCTTCTTCTTCACTAAATCTCAACTCAAAAAAACACTTCCAAGATTTTGCTTCCTCTTCTAATTAATCTCCCATGGCTTCCTCCTCCATCACCACCACCACACTCTCCGACCTCCCTGACGTCATCTTATCAAACATCTGCGCACTCGTCGCCGACACACGAGCTCGCAACTCCCTCTCCCTCGTCTCCCGCAAGTTCCTCGCCCTAGAGAGATCAACCCGCTCTCACCTCACTCTCCGCGGCAACGCGCGTGACCTTCACCTCCTCCCCGGCTGTTTCCGATCCATCTCCCACCTCGATCTCTCCTTCCTCTCCCCGTGGGGCCACTCTCTCCTCTCCTCTCTCCCCGTCGACCACCAGAACCTCCTCGCTCTCCGTCTCCGCCTCTGCTTCCCTTCCATCTCCTCCCTCGCCGTCTACGCACGCTCCCCGACCTCCCTCGAGCTTCTCCTCCCTCAATGGCCGAGGATCCGCCACGTCAAGCTCGTCCGCTGGCACCAGCGAGCTTCTCATATCCCTCTGGGAGGCGACTTCGTCTCCATCTTCGAGCACTGCGGCGGCTCCCTCGAGTCGTTAGATCTCTCCGCTTTCTACCACTGGACGGAAGACTTGCCTCCCGTTCTCCTCCGTTACGCTGACGTGGCGTCGAAGCTTACTCGTTTGAATCTTCTAACGGCGTCGTTTAACGAAGGTTACAAGTCCAGCGAGATCGTTGATATAACCAAAGCTTGTCCTAACCTCAGTGACTTCCGCGTAGCGTGCACGTTTGATCCGAGATACTTCGAGTTTGTAGGCGACGATACTCTCTCCGCCGTGTCAACCAACTGTCCTAAACTAACACTCCTCCACATGGTCGACACGGCGGCGGCTCTGACGAGTCCTAGAGCTGTTCCAGGTAACGATGCTGGAGACTCGGCTGTCACTGTGGGGACGCTTGTGGAAGTTTTCTCAGCTCTGCCGTGTCTAGAGGAGCTTGTGCTCGACGTAGGGAGGAACGTGAAGCAGAGTGGTGTGGCTTTAGAGGCGTTGAACTCCAAATGCAAGAAGCTAAGAGCTTTGAAGTTAGGACAGTTCCATAGTGTTTGCTCCGCTACAGAGTGGCGGCTCGACGGTGTAGCGTTATGCGGAGGTTTACAGTCGTTGTCGATTAAAAACTCTGTTGATTTGAGTGATATGAGTTTGGTGGCCATAGGGAGAGGATGCTGTAAGCTGAGTAAGTTTGAGATTCAAGGGTGTGAGAATGTGACGGTGAAGGGAGTAAGGACAATGGTTACTCTTCTGAGGAAGACTTTGACTGATGTTAGAATCTCTTGCTGTAAGAATTTAGATGCAACAGCTTCGTTAAAAGCGGTTGAACCGATCTATGATAGAATCAAGAAACTGCATATTGATTGTGTTTGGTCTAGTTTAGAGGAGGAAGGAGGTGTGGAGGAGACTAGCCATGATGATGATGATGATTATGAGAGGAGTCATAAGAGGTGCAAGTATTCATCGGATGAAGCGTTGAATGGGTTCTGTTCTGAAGACAGAGTGTGGGAGAAGTTAGAGTATCTTTCTTTGTGGATCAGTGTCGGAGAGTTTCTAACGCCATTACCTATGACAGGACTAGATGACTGTCCGAACTTGGAAGAGATTAGGATCAAGATAGAAGGAGACTGCAGAGGCAAACGCAAGCCATCAGAGCCTGAGCTAGGCCTAAGCTGTCTTGCTCTCTATCCAAAGCTCACCAAGATGCAACTAGACTGCGGTGACACAATCGGTTACGCATTGACCGCACCTCCCTTGCAGATGGATCTGAGCTTGTGGGAGAGATTCTTCTTGACTGGAATCGGTAACTTGAGCTTGAGCGAGCTAGATTATTGGCCGCCGCAGGATAGAGATGTTAACCAGAGGAGTCTTTCGCTTCCTGGTGCAGGTTTGTTGCAAGAATGTTTAACTCTGAGGAAGCTATTCATCCATGGAACGGCTCATGAGCATTTCATGAATTTTTTGTTGAGGATCCCTAACTTGAGGGATGTGCAGCTTAGAGAAGACTATTACCCAGCGCCTGAGAATGATATGAGCACTGAGATGAGAGTTGGTTCTTGTAGTAGATTTGAGGATCAGTTGAACAGCCGCAATATCATTGACTGAAACTAAACAATTGAGTTACTAATACAGACACTATTAGTACATTTGTATTTGACTTCAGCTTTTGTTTAGCTCTAGTGTTATGCTTGTAATAACATGTTGTTATAATAATGTAATGAAAATAATCACTCAAATCAACTAAAAGAGGTGCCACTATGTAAAATGTTTTGCAATAACCAGAGACAACCTTTGTCAGTATGTAATCCGAAAACCTGCTTCATCAATTATGTAGAGGAACTAACAACATACAAATCAAGTTCTAATAACAGGACCCCTGTACTGAACTCGTCGTATCACAAAGTCATCAGGCGGTTGATATTCCTCAAGCCAAGTCACGTCCTTGACCACTTCCCCATCCACTTCTACTTCACCTGCTCACGTTTCACAAAGTAACACGAATAAGTATTAGCATGATTGTGTGTGTTCTGTGCTGTTTCAGACTGAAACAGCCTAACTATATTAACATGAGGCATTGTGTTTCGAGAGCTTAAGAGTATTTACTGGGTAAGTCTTCTCTTCTGGATTTTCGGAAGTAAGTACAATGCCGATCATGATCTGAGGAGTAAGGTGGAGCTAAGATATCAATAATAGCACAATGGGTGATTGCTTTGAAACAATGAATGTTGCCACCGCTTCTCGGGTATAACGTGGTTGCTGGGGTTGGAGCCGTCATCTCAGTATCCTTCACCAGTTTCGCGGGTCTCCCTGCTTATGAGTTAAAAGAGTCAAAAATTTAGACAACAAGAGTGATTGGTTAGAACTTGAGGAGCTAGAGAAGGACAACAGTAATAATACCTTGTGACGGATCTTCTGGTTCGGTCTTGTCAGGCTCTATCCAGTCATATGACTTCACATGCATTGAACCATATATGAGCTTGCTTACCACAGTCATTCCCGGATGGTTATGAAGTGGTATCATAGAGGAAGGTGGCATACAGAAAATTCCAATCTGTTTTGACAGAAAAAAATGAACCAAGTGAGAGATAGTGATAGTAGAAGAAGTATAATGAGGACAAGACATCAGTTAGAGACCCTCAGAATATGACTCAAAACTGTGGTTACTCGTACTTTCTAAATCATTTGTCATAGGCTTTTTTTTTTGGGCAGACTTCAGGCACATGGCTTGAATGGTTGGTTCCTGAGATCCTCTCAAGGACCATGTATGGATGCCACACTATTCCCCTAATTTTCAATATGCTGAAGAAGAGAATATTAAAATGTCAACTAAATCGTCTCAGTGGTTGCCTATAGAGCGTTTTTAAATCTAGGAATTAGAATGGGGGCTCCTATGCTATGACATCTTATAAATTAGATCACAAAAAGAGATGCACACTTTTCTTAAGATTTCCAAAACCTCACATCACATTTGACTATCTTGTAGTAGCCATCCGCAACCTTTAGCAAAAATTAAAGACTAATGAGGCATAGGTTTTGTAAAATCAGTATGCTTACAGAGAAACTGTCACACTCATGCAAATGAAGATACTTAATTGCTGAGGGAGACTGGTTACTACTTCCATTGAGAGGACCAGACCTGGTCCGTGCCAGTTGAGCTTCCTGCTCAATTCCAACATCAGATGGCTTGATTTTCTCTGAAACAGAAAATACAAATTAAGAGTGTTAAGTGCAACAGGGGGACCACTGGCATCTAAGAGAAGAAAACATAAAAGATTAAAACAATTACTGCCACCAACAACACCTTAACTAAACTAATACAATCATCATATAAGGTAATTGCAAAACAATCAGATAAAATGGTTCCACATGTTGGGGACCATAAAAATCATTATTAACAAATGATGAGAAGGGAGAAAATGAAAAGCAGTAGTGAAGGATGTATGTATACCTAAGACATTGCGAACTTTCTGGAGAGCCTCCTCAGGGATTGGGCCGTCTGAAGAGAATGAGGCCTTGCAGGTATTGTAAAGCCTCTGAGCAAAGTAAGGCATGATTCTCTGAAATCAATTCCTCCAAACTCTACTCTCAGGCTCACCTGGGGCTGCTTCCAAACCAGTGAATGGGGAAAACAGAGGAACAGAGGCTTCTTCTAAAACACAATCGATGATACTAAAACCTGACTGAAGATGATAACATATCCTTGATCTACATCATACAAGCATCTCTCCCTGAAAACAAAAACAGTCTCAAAATGTGGTGTTGATACAAATCAGCATTATCTCAAAACTGTCTCTCTCTCAATAAAAGAAACTTTTTTTAACTTAGCAAAAAAAAAAGAAACTTTTTAACTAAAGATGAGCATAACACAACACACACAGAGTGGTTCAAAAATCAATAGCGCAGATTGAATCAGGGAACCACATTGATTGTGTTAATCGAAACTGAACCAAAGGGAACCAACCTAATCGCATCATATGACAATAGAGAATGCTCGGCATATAATCGAATTGAATTAAAATGATAGATTCAAAAAATATACAGATTCCACGAAACACAAACAGTAAGACATTTGTAATCCGATTGAATACAGATTTAAGATCATCAAATCGGAGATTCGTTTTCTCAGATAATCACTAAAAAAGAGTCGATTCTACAAAGCAAAAAACAAAAATTAGAGAAGAAGAAGAACCTGAAACAGAGCCGTCGCGTAAGATCCGGAAGGAATCGGGTGCAAGTTGAAGACGACGACGAAGAAGAAGAGATTTGCAGAGTAATAATTTTTTTTTTTAATATTCTAAGTGATAAATAATTAAACAGTATATTTATTTCATAAGGTTGCTGGCCTCACCCCAGACATTTGTTTCTTCTCAAGTGGGATCTTCAATTTACGTAACTACCCCTTGTCTTAACATTCACCTAATTTTTTTTTCTGTCATATCTTGTCTGTAAGAAGCTCTTGAAAGAAAGCTCAGATTGATTTTTGATTGCACAAGGAGCATGGCAGGAAGTGGACCGATTAGTCAGGACTGGGAGCCGGTGGTGATCCGTAAGAGAGCCCCTAACTCTGCCGCCAAGCGCGACGAGAAAACTGTCAACGCCGCTCGTCGTGCCGGCGCCGATATCGAAACCGTCCGAAAATGTTTTGTTCTCACCTCTCCTTTCTTCTTCTTTATTTCCTGCGCTCTCTGGAATCAATATTATTATAATAGATTTGGTATTTGGATTGCGATTTTTTGTTCTCGATTGAGAGCTTTCATATGTTATTTAGTAGCGTTGATGTTCTTTATCAGTTGAAGTGGTTATCAGATTTATATTTTAATCTTTGAATGTGAAATTCAAGATATGGATTCCATCTAACTCTGGGATCTTTCTTTTGTTGTGTTGTGTTGTGTTTAGACAATGCTGGAACCAACAAGGCAGCTTCAAGCAGCACTTCTCTCAACACAAAGACGCTTGATGACGACACTGAGAACCTTACTCGTAACTCTTCTTTATCTCTCTCTCTCTCTCTCATCACATTTTGACGCTTGGTTTGCAAGGAAATGGCTACTATTCTCAGACTCTGTTTGTGTTAGTGTTTTGAGGTCTCTATATTTATGTAATGGGAATCATAGAGACATGTTTTCTTATATGGCGCCTCTGATGTAATGAGGTTTTCTCTCTACCATTGTGATTCCAGATGAGCGTGTCCCTACTGAGCTAAAGAAAGCCATTGTGCAAGCCCGCACTGAGAAGAAGCTAACTCAATCCCAACTTGCTCAAGTAAATTACCCCCTTCTCTGTCTCTTGTTATTTTTACACTTCACTCTTGTAAATGACCTAAAGAACTTGTTTCTTTTTTTTGTAGCTCATCAATGAGAAGCCACAAGTGATCCAAGAGTATGAGTCTGGTAAAGCTATCCCCAACCAGCAGATCCTTTCTAAGCTCGAGAGAGCTCTTGGTGCTAAACTCCGTGGTAAGAAGTGATATATGATCATCAACTCCTCAATCTTAATTTGCAGTTTCACTTTTCCTAACGACAATCACTGCTTTCATGCTTTCCTGTAATGTCGTAAACTCTGTCAAGAGTAATCTTTTTTTTTTTCATGTAAGAAAGATCAACAATTGAACCTTTGCTTGATGTATCACTCTTTCCAGAAACATATATATCGTTATAAAAAAATAACACACTGTTTGGTAGTATTATTAATTAGCCATTATAGTAGTCTCACAATTCACAAACGTCCAGTCATTGTACAAACCACACAACAAACCAAATCAATGATAAATCACTCAAACTCCACGACAGGCATGTCTTCATCGTCTGGAGTAGCCATGACCCAATCTCCATCCTCAGTCTTGATCATACCTTTGTTTTTCTCCACCCACCAACACTCGGGAACCAAACACTCCTCTTTCAACAGTGCACATGATTTGTTAACCAAAGCTATGTTTCTCTTCACTTTCATCTCGTACTTCTGGGTCTTCCCGTTCCATCCCGCTACTACATGTAACATCGCCTACATCCACACATACCGTAACCATTAATACAATTTGTGTGTTTTGATGTGGTAACGAGTTGGATCATATTTCGAGTCTTAATTATATAAAAATAAAGCAATGACTTGCCTGAAGGTTGTGCCAGTCACCAGGATGATGAGTTTCTTTAAGAGAAGGTGAAACTCTTGTATCGATTTTGAGTTTGGTCCCAATGTTGACGTACCCCATTATCTTAGCTGGATAACGAGTGATAAGATCAATATCGTTTTTAACATGCAATATCCTCACGTTATCATGTTCGTTGATTCTGTTTAAGAATTCTCTGTTGCCAACTCTCGGAGAACCAAATACAATAGCCGTCACGGGCGGTACATCGCTATAGCCGCTTGTAACGTTTTCTGCCAAGTCCAACGCTGCAAGAGTCGCTATAGTTGCACCGAGACTGTGTCCCGTGAGGATTATGCTAGGCTTCTCGTCCTTGTATAGCTCTAGCAGTTCACTGATCTATGTAGTAACAAGTTGGCATTGACTCATATCGAACAATTTCAAATCTTATGAATATCTCTATATAAAAGAAAACTAGACACTGAATCTCGCAGATGTTTTTTCATTTTGTAATGGATATTGATCGACTTTTTAATATGGTTTGTTCATATATATTATTTTCGGATGTTAAAAAAATCCAAGTGATAGGTTATATAAGTTATTTCTCTTTTGATCAATTTTGTGAACTCTTTCCAATTTTATTTAGTATGTGTGTGTGTATATTAATAAATTTATTTTTCAAAAAATTTCATAACAAAATGATATGTTATCTTTTTCAAATTTATGTGGATTACAATTTGATTTATATGCAAATGTTCATCCCAAATATTTTGTTTGACCATTTTTCTTGTAATAAATCTGATGTTATATTTTTATTTGTTTTTTTGTGTGTTTTTTTTCATATTGTTGGGGCCAACTTATATTTATACGAGTTTAAAGAAATTTGATCGTGGTCTTTTTTGTTCACTACCTTGGTGAGAAGCTGCGAACGTGCACTCATCTTGGTGAAAGGTGAGTTAGGATTAGCCGTTGTATAAATAGTGAACCATCCAAGCATAACCTCAGGACCATCTCGACCGTCCACCAACAGATCTTTAACCGAAGTCAACTTGGCTCCCATCACATTAACCCACTCGTAGCTCCTCGTCGTCCCACGAAACACAACATAGATCTCTCTCCTTCCAATCTCAGCTGTCCTTTGATCAGACGTCACCGCGATATAACCGATCCAGTTAGTCTCACGGTCCCAAGACTCTCTTGACATGGAGCTTAGAAAGAAGGCTTCATGGTCACTTACACGAGCTGTGGCGTAAAGGAACGAAACAACGTCATAATGTCTTGCCTCTTCGAGCATGACTTTGTGGAAGAAGGATGGTTTGCCGTAACGGCTAGCTCCACAGTAGATGGAGTTTTGGTCGTTGATGAAAGTGTCGTAAGTAGCTTGACAGAAGTCGCCAGCTCGAAGGACGAGTCTCCGAAGGGATAGGTCAAGTGGTTCCAACAGGTTTTGCCAGTTGTCTTGGCCGAGAAGCTCTTCCCATGATGGTTCGGCCATGGTTATGTTTTTTTTTTGTGTATTTTGTGTAACAAGTAACACATTAATTGGGGTTTTATTTATACATGTAATCGTGAGAACCACATCTATCTTATTAAAACAGGAACATTATAACTTCTTCTAGGTAGATTTTTAAAGATGGACCTCATATATTTAAATTAAATGTCTCATTCTTTATATATAATATGTACCATAGTCTAATTTTGCATTGATGTATTTCCTTAAATACAGTTCTTATTTTTGTCCATATTCCATATATAATTTTTACATTTATTACATGTCGATTTAAATAAGATATATACTAAGAATACTAAAAATATTAACCGTTCTATAATTACCCTATACAATTCATTTTAAATTGATCAGTATATTTTCATTGGCCATATTAATTTTATTAGTACGAATAACATTAGGTAGATAAGTCATAGACACATACATAAAGATATGACTATTCTTATAACTACGTTGGGTCTAATCTACTTTCTAAAACAAATAACACATAGCTTCATATATTGTATAGAATATAGTAATATTGTATAGTATTATACTTATACAATAATACTAAAAACAGACCAAACTGAAATATAATATATATCGAAAATGCTTTGAACCATTACACACAAAATATATTAGACCTCAGAGATAAAATTCACTTTGAAATTACGTAATAATTATTTTAAAAAATTAAATTTCGTAATGTACAAAAAAACATAAGTTTTATATAAAATTTTGTGTTACAATAAAAAGACACAATTCGCGCTTGCAAAGTGTTATTTTTACATACAAAAAACAGTTTTGATATTGTTCTTTAAACACAAAATTTGAATTATACAAACTCGATGCTACATAAAACTAAACAATATAGAATACATTTTAAAAATAAAACCCGTGCGGGTGTACATATGTTTATATAATATATAAATATATTATGTTATACATATTTTCATATAAATAATACCCCAATGTAAGTTTTGTATGATAAATGTTGAAAATACAAAATATATAGTACTATATATTTTAAATAATATAGAAAAAAACTACTTTACGTTATCATAAAATTTAAAAAACAAATTTATTAATTAAACACATTGCTTATTTAAACACATTAGTACACATTGTTATTTATCAAAATTTTATATTAATACACATTGCGATCATGTATAACATTTAGTATAAACAAAGATAAAAAAAATTGACTCCCGCTCGGTCGAACGGGTCATGAACTAGTTTTCTTTATTAATGAACATTTGAATTGATCTTGTATATATATATATATATATATACCTTGGAATATGCTAGTGTTCACTATTATACTGGTCAACACTCAACACCAGATATTAAATCTAAACCAGTTGTTATCTAAAGTTTGATATACTAGTTTGGGAAATTACCTATAATAACACACATTTCTTATGTAATGACTAGAATAACATACAAAAAGTAAAAAGGAAGAAAAAGTAATGTAAAGTCCAAAATATCCAATCAATTAGATTAATTAAATTTAAATGTGAAAAAACACTAAAAAGGTAACAATTAAGAAAAAACATTCTTAAACTAAGACGAGAAAAAGTCCCTTTCCCCACTAATGAACCCCTGATCTCTATCGATTCCTCTGTTCTCGAATCTCTTCGTTTTTTACTTGATTTCGCAGAGAATCGATCTTCCTCTTACTCTTCTCTCCTTCAAAAGCCTCGATTCACAAGGGAAGAAAATTTGAATCCCAGAAATTGGACGAACCCTTAATCCCTTTCTGAAATTATGGGGAACCCTAAAACGCAAGAGGATCTTTTCCTGTTTGAGTTTTATCTTCGCATGGATACTCTAAGTAGCTTTCTCGGTAGTATAGTGACTGTTACTTGATCAAATCGTTAACCTTTGTTGATAAATTTATGGTCCCCAGGTTCGAACAGGTCGTTTGTCACTGCACTATGCATTATCACTACCCTCTCTCCTGCTCTTGTATCTTCTGGGTTTCTTCCTGCATTTTCTGAGGATACTGCAAGAGCAGTAAATGTAAGTAGTCCCTTTGATTCTTACGTTTCAGTGGAAGTTGTTTTTTTGGGGTCAACCAGTGGAAGTTCTTTAATTCTTTTAATGTTGCTAATGTGTTTGTTGACATGATATGAAGTAGAATACTGGTTTCTCTTGGAAAGTCCCACAGAACTGCAAGTTTTTGAGTCTGGATCCATCTTTCTTTTCTGTGTTTTTACGGTTGTAAGGAAATCATGTTTGTTTTTTTGCTTGCAGTCTTAATTCACTTCGGAGATATGATGAGTTTATGTATGAAGAAGAGAGCGAGCCACCAGGAGAATCCCAAGAGTGAAGTGTGCATGTATTTACAAATGTATATAGAGATTTGTTTCTGTTACATGACTAAGAAGAAGTAAGATGGAAGCCAAGTTTTGTAAAAATCATCAATCGTTCTAAAAAAGAAACACACAACACAAATGTCTTGTTTGTTGTGCCCAAAGAGCCCATTTTTCTTCTGCGGCACTCTTTGTCTCGTGCGATATATAGATCAACAACACTTACGTTTCAGTTAGAGTACTCTTATATGTTTTCATATTTTAAAAGAGCAACTATGAATACTAATGTGGTACTAAGTAAATTTTCAAACCTAATGCAGACTATGCGATATAGTCTGACTTGAACAAAATTCAATCTACATGAGACTATATGGATTCAGCTTGATACATTGGCGAATTGAATTTTGTACTTTCTTCCGAATTAATGTAATGTTTGGTGTCTTTGCACAGTTATGTTTTCATATTACAAAGATGGGCAATCTTTTGAAGTAGCCACTTATAAAAGAGGACATGGTGACTTGGAGAAAAAGAAGTTTTATGGCTAAAACTAGGTTCTACTAACTGGTTCAATTAGAGTAAACTGGAGTCCTAATAGTTCTACTTAGTTAATTTCAGGATGAAAAAAGTTTGTCGCTTCTTAAAAGTCTGTCGTAACATACACTAAAACATGCTGTCACATATTAGTTTTGTTATTAATTTATAAGTCTGTAATGAAAGTATACTTATTTGGAAAGTTTGCCGTTTATAAACAAATTTTTTTAAGTCTGCTATATCAGGAACGAAAAAGTCTACCAAATTATAAAAAGTGTACGAGAAAAATTTCCTTGCTGAGTATAAAAGTCTACAATATATCATAAGTTTGCTATCATAAAATAAAAGTCTGCCAAAAAATCTGCCAACAGAAAACAAATCTGTGGAAGTGATTAAATCTACTATCATATGTGATAGACTTTTTTCTAAAAGTTTGTTATGATAAAAAGTCTGCCGCAACAAATCTGCGTAAAGAAATAAATATACCAGAGATTAACAAATCTGCCATCGAATGTTGCAGATTTTTTATGGTAGACTTATTTGACTGTTCCGAAAATAATTCTTTTTTTTGAATATTTGGCAGAAAATATTAATGGCAGTTTCTGTAAATATGCTTTTTGGTTAACAAAAAAACAAGGACATTTTGGGTATAAAAAACAATCTAGTAATTAAAAATAATTATATGTTATTCCAGTAATAATAACATGAATTGATGTTATTTTAGTAATCTTCCCTATTAGTTTTACCTTTTTGATATTGAAATATGATTAGCACATTAAAATACTTGGTTTCCTATTTCAATTATAAAGTTATTGGAATAAAGAATACCGAGGATACAAAGCAATATATAGGTTTTTATGTTCACAGAAAAGCATAGTCTCAAAACATACATAATCATAATTATGTAGTAAATAGCATATCCTTACTTTTTTTGTCATCTGAGGTTTTATTAATAACAACATTTCAAAGAAGAATATCTCAAGTATCTTTTCATTTTTTTTTGTGGCATGTAAACACTCGAACTAACTTCTCATTTTCATCGCAAATATTCTCATTTTATGACTATCTTTTTCATCGCAACTATTTTTTAAAATGTTGAAATCTTCTCATTTTGAAAGCTTATACCACTCCTTAACTGGAGTTGAGAGAAAGTAAAAACTTTTTAACAAGTCTCCCTTGAACAGGGAACAAGAGAAAGCATTATTTGCATCACATTTATTCATACTGCTGCATTGAGTCAAGTGATGAAGATGCAAGTCTAACGTTTTGCTTTTGAAAGTCTCATGTAAAAGTTTTGTTAATAATTTGCATAATTTGATGATAAATAATAAATTTTAGATTCAAATGTACAAAAATTTAGTCAAATCAATATGCAAAATTTTATTATTGATTATATTTTGCAAGAATGTAATTGACCTGCTCTCAAACATTTTTGAATCTTTTGTATTTTTTTAAAACACGCAAACGGCACCGTTTTAACACTCTTCTATGACAGCTCAAGAGCCAGAGAGAACCCAATCCCAATCGAAAAATGAAAAAGCCCATAGAGAGGTAAAAGCCCAACAAAGTCATACAATAATCATACGAACGCTGCGATGCGATTCCCGGCGAAGCGAAACTGATGTTTCTCCGGTGATCTCAACCTATCTCAACCTACCACTGTATCCATTTATCGTACTTGGAATCAGCGAATAGCTTAGCTGAGAGCTATGGCTCTGCTAATCGATGTAGCGATCTCTTGTCTAAACTCGATCCGCGAAGTAAGTATCGAATTCTCTCTGATATGTTGTGTTTCCTAGGAAATGATGAGTGAATTTGATCATGATAGAGTAATTGGAGATCAATTTGTGTGTGTGTGTGTGTGTTTTGGGCAGATAGAAGAGGATGTGAAAGATGCAATAGTGTATATTGATGCTGGTTGCACTGAAAGTTTCCAACTCGCAGGAGCTTTCCCTTTGTTCTTGGAGCTAGGTGCCCGTGCTCTTTGTAGCCTTGAGAACATGACTTCCCTCGACGCGGTAAGCTTTGTTACGGTGTAAACTCTGGTTTTCACAACGCTAGTTAGTGAACAAGGGATCGACGTTTATTCTTGGTGATTGAGGATATAGACAGAGATTGAGAAGATTGTTATCAAAGTCTTCTTCAATAGCAAGGCTGAATTATATTCTCTGTTTTTTTCTTTCTCTCTGTTTCTTGTATATTTGGTCTATTTGATTGTCTAGATTCCTTATTCTGATCTATGGTTATAGGATGTGACTGTTGATGCCTTTTGCTATATAGGCGGCTGATTGGAATTCGAAGTTTGATTGTGCAAACAGAATTGTGATTATGACTTCTCGGCTTCTCAATGATGCTCATCGATATATGCTGCGGTGTCTAAGCACTCATGAAGGCGTTAGTCGTTGCACAGTATTCACCTCTATTTCAGAGGTGCTACTCTATACTTGCTTTCACTTTTATTTTATTTTTCTGGAACAAAAGAGTAGGGTACATTATAATCATAGTCAAAGTGAAATTTAGTCACTTATCTAATTACGTTATTCATTTGAACTGTTAGGGATCTCACTCAGCCTGCCCTGATTCACCACTTGGTCCAGACGCGTATAGAGAGTACGAAACCTTACTTGTACAGGATTACAACGAACATACCAAGAAAAGCGACAAAATATCTAAAGACAAAGGGGTTCCTAAGTTCTCTTCCGCACTTGAATCCCTCACGATGGAGCCTATTACTAGTGAAAATGTAGGTGATTCATCAGGTGATGCAGAAGGTCTGGTAGTCTCGGTGCACCACTTCCCCTTGGTTATTTGTCCTTTTACTCCTAGAGCGTTTGTCTTACCTTCCCAAGGATCAGTTGCCGAAGCTTCCCTGTCCCGTCAACATGAGGATTCTCTTAGTTTTGGACTGCCTCCAATAAGCACTGGATCTATGTCTGATACTGATGATGTTCCTCCTGGTGCAACTCTTACCGCACATTTTCTTTACCAGCTGGCCCTTAAGGTAAGTTAAAAGTGCAAAAATCAGTTTGAACTTATTCATGACGTAGACGAAGTTTGTGACCATGCCTTTGTTTTGAAAACAAATGTAGATGGAGTTTAAGTTGGAGATATTTTCACTTGGGGATGTGTCAAAGAACGTTGGGAAGATTATGACAGACATGTCAAGTCTTTATGATGTAGGGCGTCGAAAGAGAACTGCCGGCTTGTTACTTGTTGACCGTACACTTGATCTTATCACTCCCTGTTGCCATGGGGATTCACTTTTCGATCGAATATTTTCATCATTGCCTAGGGGAGAACGATTTTCTACACAAGCACAGCTTAAACAAGGGGTTCCAAGCATCGACCGTCCTTCTCTTGATGTTCAAGTGCCGCTTGGGGAACTTTTAAATGAAGAACCGAGCAAGATTAAGGAGTCTGGTCTTCCTGAAGGAGTTGAAGCTTTCTTACGTGGCTGGGATTCATACACTTCTTCTGATCCACAAAATGAATCTGACAAGAAATCTACAACCAAGTGGTCCGAGCTACTAAACGGATCTCTTGTAGCCACTGAATGTTTTAGAGGGACGCCTTACTTAGAGGCCATGATTGAAAGGAGAACGAAGGATGGAAGTGTACTGGTGAAGAAATGGCTTCAAGAGGCTCTGCGTCGTGAAAACATATCTGTTAACGTGAGGGCTCGTCCTGGTTACGCCACGAAACCTGAGCTCCAGGCCATGGTCAAGGCGTTGTCCCAAAGCCAGTCGTCTTTGTTGAGAAACAAAGGGATTATACAGTTAGCGGCAGCTACAGCCGCTGCGCTTGATGAATCCCAGAGTGCCAAATGGGATGCTTTTAGCAGTGCGGAGATGATGTTAAATGTAAGTGCTGGTGACACGAGCCAGGGCTTGGCTGCTCAGATCAGTGACCTGATAAACAAAAGCGCTCTGGCAGAACTTCAAGCGAAGAAGAATGAGAAGCAAGATTCATCGTCACGAGGGCTTCTGTCTTTCCGAGACGCCCTGCTTCTTACAATCGTTGGTTACATTCTTGCTGGAGAGAATTTTCCTACAGCCGGCTCAGGCGGACCGTTCTCTTGGCAAGAAGAACATTTTCTAAAAGAAGCCATTGTTGATGTCGTTCTCGAGAATCCTTCAGCAGGGAATCTCAAGTTTCTAAATGGGTTGACAGAAGAGCTTGAGAGAAGATTGAACCGCTTAAAGTCAGAGGAAACCAAAGAGACTCCATCTGATGATCAGTTGGACATTGATGCGCTTGATGATGATCCATGGGGGAAATGGGGAGATGAGGAAGATGAAGAAGACAATAGTAAAGCAGACGAGTCTTACGACGATATGCAGCTAAAACTTGATTTGCGTGATAGAGTAGACAGCTTTTTTAAGTTTCTCCACAAGCTGTCGAGTCTAAGAACAAGGAATGTACCGTTAAGAGAAGGCTCATTAGCTTCAGAGAGCAGCTTCCCGGGAGATCCATCTGGAAACAAAGGGCTACTCTACAGGCTTATAACGAAAGTGTTGAGCAAAGAAGAGATACCCGGTTTAGAATACCATTCCTCAACTGTAGGAAGGCTTTTCAAAAGCGGTTTTGGTAGGTTTGGTCTTGGTCAGGTTAGTTAGCTCTTTTCTCTCTGTATTTCTTCCCTTTTCCCTCATCCCCATGAGAAATTGAGAATACACACTGATGTTTCTCAAACTATTGCAGGCAAAACCAAGCCTTGCAGACCAGAGTGTCATTCTTGTCTTTGTCATTGGAGGAATCAATGGTCGAGAGGTGGGTTACTTCACCACAAAGTCACTCAATAAATCTGGTTTTAGACCTTATATTTGTAGTAACGATCTCTGTTTCCTCCATTGTAAAGGTTATGGAAGCTCAAGAGGCTGTGGGGGAGAGCGGAAGACCAGACATTGGCTTGGTTATTGGGGGAACAACTCTCCTTACTCCTGAAGACATGTTTGAGCTATTGTTAGGACAGTTCAGCCACTTTTGATCTTTTCCGAAAACAAACTCTCTCTCTCTCTCATTGTCTCTCTTGTTAAGCTATGAATCTAAGCGAGTGTTTAACTTACAAAACTACTGTTCCATTTTCGAAAGAAAACAAGAGATTCGGGTATTAATTTGTGAATAAGCGTATTTACATTCTTAGATCCCTCAGGTTTTTGTAATTTCAGAAAAAAGCTTAAATTAAGGTAGAAATCTCATAACCCCTTAATAAACCTCAGAAGAATCACATTTCACCCGAAAAAGAAAAACCTCAGAGTGAAGGGAACAATGGCAGCAATGAAGCTCCTACTCTCTCAAGCTCGCCGCCAATCTCTCACCAGACCCTTCTCCTCTCCATTCCCACAACTCACTAGACTCTTCTCATCCTCTCCTCAATCGTCAGATCCGAATCCAAACCCTCCGCCGCCGCCGAATGAATCCCCCAAAAAGCTCGAGCCGGTGTCCTACGCCGCCAAACCCTCTTCTCCGGAGGAAGATCGTTCTACCTGGACGCGAGAAGAGATCCGATACACGAAAGACTCTCCTTCGCTCGCCCCAGTCTCTTACGCCCAGCGCGTGGCTCCGCTTCCGGAGGATCGCGTCGTGAGCGAGGAAGACCGAGAGAGAACGCCGGAGGAGATGGAGACGGAGAGGAAGAGAATCGAATCGGAGAATCGAGCTAGGAGAAGGTTCTTGAGAGCTACCGCTGTGGAAGAGGATACGTCTTCGCTTCCTCTGCCGACGCTGCTTAAACCAGAGCTGAAGCATGGAAAGAAACCTATTTTCGATCTCATGGAAGCCATTAGAGAGATAAAGGTCAGCACTTTGGATCCACGTGGTTCGTTTTGTTTGTGTTTGATATCAAAAGGCTTAAACTTTTACTTGTTTTTGTAGCTACAATACTTCTTTTGTTTGATGTTGTACTGTGAGAGTTGTGGATTCGTTCTATTAGCGTGTTATTGGTGTTGTTGTGTTTGACTTTCAAGTAGAGTGAGTGAGAATTGTGGATTAAGTAGATCATGAAAGTTTTGTTTGATGGTTGTGCTGTGGGAATTGTGGATTCTATGAACTTGTGATTGGTTGTTGACTTTCAAGTAGAGTGAGTGAGGAGAGATTTGTGCATCCCATTTATGTTTTGTATCTTTGTTCTTACGCTGTTTTCCATTCTGATGGTTCAGAGCAATGCCAAGGCCAAGTTTGATGAAACTCTTGAGGCTCATGTGCGGTTAGGCATCGAAAAAGGCCGATCTGAGCTGGTAATTTTTTTTCTCTGCATGTTTGGAATCATTTTCCTTGTTTTTATGTTTGGACTGAGTGCGATTACTGTTTAAACCGCAGATCGTTCGTGGTACATTGGCTCTACCACACTCTGTTAAAAAGGTACAATAAATGCCCTCTTTAATCCTTGATGGGAAATTTTATATCAGCCGTTTAGTCAATAGAAATAAATGGTCTTCTTCATTCAGGATGTGAGAGTGGCTTTCTTTGCCGAGGGTTCGGATGCAGAGGATGCAAAGGCTGCAGGAGCTGATGTTGTCGGTGGTCTTGAGCTCATTGAGGAGATCTTGAGTAATGAAACCAATGCATTTAACTTCATTCTCCTTCCATAAATCACTTCTGACAATTGCATTTGACACGTGACTCTATTTGCAGAAAGTGGCAAGATCGACTTTGATAGATGTCTTGCAACTCCCAAAATGATGCCCCGTGTTTACAAGGTTCTTAGATTTAACCACTTATATACATCTATAACATGATGAAGGTGATGTTTAACAATGGTTTGTGTGCTTATTTGCAGATATCAAGGATTCTTAACAATCATGGTCTGATGCCTAACCCCAAAGTAAGTTGGTTTATTCACTCACTCGACATCTTACTCTAATGTATTACTCGTTATACCTACCTCTTACTCTTAAACTAATTCAGCCCCCATTATATTTATTGTAGCAAGGGAGCGTGACCAAGGATGTAATGAAAGCAGTGAAAGACGCAAAAGCAGGACATACCAAATTCAGAATGGATAAAACTTCTATTCTTCATGTGCCACTTGGAAAGGTTACATCTCTTAACTTTGACTTTATCTGAATTTTATTATCTATATATCTCATGACAAGAACGCTTTCTTAACCAGATGAGCTTTCCTGAGGATGCTTTGAAGGAGAACGTTGGTGCATTCATGAACGCCCTTTTGCTGGCTAAGCCTGCCGGATTGAAAAAGAGTAATAACTACATACCAAGCTAATAATTTTGTATGGAGATCTTTGTTTTGGATGATTTGAGTGGTTAATCTTTTGACGTTTTCTGCAGCTTCAAAATATGCTGGTTATGTGAATGCATTCCATTTATGTAGCACGGTAAGCTTTTGAATCAATTCCAATGTAGAAACATTCTTAGACAGCAGAGATCAACTACTGATTTTAATGGTGGTTGTATATGCAGATGGGAAAGGGTTATCCGGTATCGATACAGTCCTTATCTAGAGCAGCAGATCATTATACCAAATTGCAGCTCAAGTGAGTGAGCAGTAGACTCCAAACGATAAAAAGCTATGTTGTTGCATGCGTTTTCTTTTTCATTTTTATCCGGGGAAGTTTTATGACTTGTTTCCTAATGCTGAATCTTCGAAAACAGTGTTTGGATCTGTTGTGTACTAGGTTATTATTTTCATAGATAGGATTGCTTGATACAATCAAGTTTAAATTCATGTCTTAATAATTGATATGACAATGGTTAAATTGCTATTCATCACATCGGTTTTGTTAAAAACATAACTTGAATCTTTGCATTTTATAAAGCTCTTGGAAGCATCATAAGAGTTTATTTACAGTGGTTAACCGCAAAAAAAGTTCACCAGCTCTCAAGACAAGCTAACTTCTTCAAGACCCTGTGTTCGGTTTTGAAACTCGCTTGTTCTCAGTTTTCTTTTTACTTGTCTGAATCTTATCTACCTACAGTTGCGTAATGAAAATATTTGCGTGCAAACCGATTGAAAGAAAAAAAAAACCTTGGCGGGTAGTTGAAGCGTGAAGAGACACCTCGCGCCATAAGCTGACACGTGCCACCATCGGTTAAGCACGCTTTCGCCGGTCGCCGTTAGATTCATCACAGATTCCAAACAAGCTTACATGGTTCTCATCTTGCCAAGTCAGCAACGTCACCCTCGTACTCCTCTTAACTTCTTCCTTCTCTTCACAAAAAAAAAGAGATTTTTTAAATATTAATTCAAAAATATCGACTTTTATTGATTCGGGAACGAATCTGATCGGTCCGGATCAGACCGCTCTTCAAATGGCGCAGCTACTCTCCCCTGTTTGCACGGATCTTTTGAAGTTTCAGAGCTCTGTTTTTAGCTCTAGATCGCGTTTCTCAGCCAAAACTAGCGGTGCTACCTCGTCTTGGTGCTTACCTGCTTACACGGGAAGGCGACGAAGTGGCTCCATCGGAAGATTGAGAGTTGCAACAGAGGACGCTTCTTCTCTTTCCACCGGCGACGTCGCCGATGATTACTATGCCGTTCTCGGACTGGTAACACTACTTATATCCAAAGACACTCTTTTAACATTCAAAGGTTTTGACTTTAAATCTCTTTCTTCTTGTTCTGTTTTCAACAGCTTCCGGATGCAACGCCAGAGGAGATTAAGAAAGCATATTATAACTGTATGAAGTCTTGCCATCCTGACTTGAGTGGCAATGACCCTGAAACCACAAACTTCTGCATGTTCATTAACGATGTCTACGAGGTGAAGTTTTTGAATTACGATTTTTTTTTGTAAGGTCTTCATCTGCTCTGCTTTTGGTTTTGACTTGTTACGGCGTTGTGTTTGCAGATTCTTAGTGACCCTGTACAGAGAATGGTTTACGATGAGATCCATGGGTATGCAGTGACTGCCACAAACCCTTTTCTTGATGACTCTAGCCCAAAAGATCATGTTTTTGTTGATGAGTTTGCTTGTATAGGTATGTACATGTCTTTAGTTTCATAAGGTTTATTTCTTTTGAGGGAGGACAAGGCTGATGATCTGTGTTTATAGGCTGCAAAAACTGTGCCAATGTGGCTCCAGATATATTTGAAATTGAGGAGGACTTTGGAAGAGCAAGGGCTTGTAACCAGCGTGGCAACCCTGATTTGATTCAGCAAGCAGTTGAAACATGGTAAGCTCCTACATTCTGTAACATGCTGCAAGTGGTTGTGTAGAACTAGAACTGATTAGGAGACGCCTTCGATTTCTTTTTTGTTTCAGCCCGGTTGATTGTATCTATCAGACTTCTGCGGCACAGTTATCTTTGCTTGAAGATGAAATGCGTAGGGTTGAAAGAGTTAATGTAAGACAAGAGCATTTTCTCTCTGTAGCTCTCTTATTGGTAGGCATTTCTAAGTGTTTTTGATTAAACTGCTGCATAGGTTGCTCTGATGCTTTCTGGAATGGGGTCAGGAGCCGTTGATGTTTTCAGAATGGTAAGAAGCTCTGTAGGTGACTTTGGCTTCTTCATCCATAGCGAAGCAGAGTTAGCTAGCTTATTGTTCTTCATCTTAACTGATCAATCTTTGAATCCAATTACAGGCGAGATCTCGATGGGAAAAAAGGCAAGCAAAAGTTTTGGTATGAACTGTTAAACAAAATTTCAAAATCCCTTCTATTAGATATGACATAACAACACCTTGTGTGTTTTGCCTATGTTTTCAGAATCAAGCTAGAAGTAGAATGATGAAGCGGAAAAGCACAGATGAAACACCTTCCTATTGGGATAACCTCTGGGGCAAAGACAATCAATACCAGAAAACCGGTAAAAGATTCATAGTATTCTCTCATTCACTGTGGCCAATGATCATATAATAACACATTTACTCTTGTTTTGTGACAGAGGAAGAAGTACAAGAACGAGCACAGCGAGCCGCAGCAGCAGCTAGGAGATGGAGGGAGTACTCACGAAAAGGGGTGGATAAGCGCCCCACGTTCAAACTCCCTGACTCATCCTCCAGGGGAGACAACTGAAACCACCCTCCAGACATGAATCTTAATGGTAGTAAAGTATATATGTAATAACTTCGCCGTTCTAGACTTGTATAGCTTTCTTCCCATATCGATTTGGAAGAAAGTAGAAAAAAAGTGTATAAACGTTTTTATTTTTATGTATTATAATTTATACTCTTATAAGATAGTGGACACTAATCAATAGTTTTCATTAAACTACACTAACCAGATAATGAATGATAAAAGTATAATCCTAATCTTTAAAAGAGTTACTTGGTGTTATTCAAAGGATTTAAGTTAATTTGATAGATTTTACAACCCATTGGTATTTAATTGATTGTAATTTCTATTAAAATCTAGTGTTACTGATTGATACATTTAAAATATTTCAATTAAACGATTTTTGAATCTACTGTTATTGGTTATTAGATTTATAATTTCTTTATTAAAAGAATTCAAAATCTATTGTTATCCATTTAAAAAATATTATAGAACTTTGAAAATAAAATGATGGATTGTTAATCACTCGTTATTGATATAGTGTAGAAATCAAATGACATATGTTCAATTTAAAAATACAGCTATGCAGATTAAAAAATCAGATTAACTGAATAGTGAATCAATTTGAAATGAACAAAAAAAAAAAAAATTAAAATCTGATATGTTTTAAATCTAATGTTATGATCAACACTATCATCATCCATTATATATTATTTTTGATTTGATCAATTTTTTTAGTAAGTGTATTCAACTGAAATTTTGAGTTGATTTGTATTAAAATGATGAATCCATTATTATTCAAACTTAAAAACACATTTAAATTATGTGAAATTTTAAAGTGTTTAAACAAAAATCATATTAAACTTATCAATTATAAAATCATTTAAAAGCGCACCATAAATAAAATCAATTTAAACACTAAGGAGTGTTATTGGTTGTATGAATTGAAGTCAATTCCATTAGATTTAAAACATATTAGATTTTATTTTTTTGGTTCATTTCAAATTGATTCACTATCCATTTGAATCATATTTCTTAATTATGCATAGTTGTATTTATAAATTGAACATATGCCATTTGATTTCTACACTATCTCAATAACTAGTGATTAACAATCCACCATCTTCCAATGACATGGGAAATCTCTACATATTTACTGCAAAACACAACAAAAACAAACAGTAACCTAATAATGTTTTTATTAAAAGATTAGAGATGGATGAAAACTCAGTTTAAATCCACTTTTGTCTCCATATATCTTGTATAAAAAAATATTTCCATATGCTTTGACTAACTCTTGAAATATAGGTTCCATCATGTTGCAAGGTAGACACGGTTTGGAGGCAGTAAAATTCATAAGAAACTAGAGACACAATAAAATGAGTGACATAATTTCATTTTCAATTGAAATCTAATAAAATCTCAAGTTAGTGTTTGAAATTACTACCACTTTATTCGGAGCGATGACGTTATCTAGCATATAGTTCCACTCTTGGAGTGTGTTGATTTCAGTAGCCATAGAGATCTCTATAGGAAGAAGAAGAAAAATAAAAAAAAAGTGAGTCAATTCATGAAATGTAGCATAATACCATAATGATTTGTCAATTTTCTTTTTGGGACACTTTTTGAGCAGATTAGTCAAAAAAATTACAAATGAATGTTTATCCCAGATTTCTTTTTGAGACACTTTGGTCACCGAAGCACGAGTATATCACGTGATTTCAAAAACACTTTTGAGTCTCACCATCTCCCGCCACCATCACCGTCAGATCTTGCCACGTAAACCTCGCAGACACATTTCATCCGTTGGAGCTTTTTCTCTCCACATAGCTTCACTCAACGGACTCAACCAAGTATATAATACAGAGAGACGTCATCTTCTTGCTGCTCAAAAAAAAAAGACGTCATCTTTTTTTTTCTTTCAGTTTAATACAGATATGTTTTCTTTTTCTTTTTCTTTCAGTTTACTTGAGACTGAACATTCGTCGTAATGAACCGCCGTGAGACGGAAGAAAGAGCCCAGAGGGCGAGGAACCTGAAGCAGAGAGTTAGAGAAGGTGAAGGAGTCGCTCAGAACCTGGTGGGTCATCAATGAGGAGTGGAGCGTGAGGTGAGAGGCGAGATTAACCAACTCAACGTCGCGGTGATCGATCATGCTATAGACTATGACGTCTTACCGCCGCCGGGAGAGGCTGGGGAAGCTCCAGAGAATCTCAATGCCGTAGCTCCGGCGAATCTTGTTCTTTACCAACCTAACCTAGTTCTTGGAGTTTTTGGGCAGCCGAATGCCGCTCTTCCGCAGTCAAATCCGGTTATTCCGCAGCCAATACCGGTTCTTGAGGCAAACCCCGATCCCTTTCTGATGGACATCGATGAACTTGAAGGTGACGATGACGAACAAGAAGAAGGCGAACAAGAAGAAGGCGCTGGAGCGATAGCTGAAGTCGAAGCCGCAGATGTCATCGACATGTTCGAAGAAGATGATGATGACATGGAGAAACTTTTGAACAGAACTTAACTTGACAACTTTGTTTCCTGACATGTAAAACTTGGTTTAAGAAGCTGTTTAATGAAATCATCTCTTAATTTTGCCACAGAAATATTATGATCAACACTATCGTTATCCATTATATATTATTCTTGATTTGATCAAATTTTTAATAAGTGTATTCAACTGAAAATTTGAATTGATTTGTATTAGAATGATGAATCCAATATTATTCAAATTTAAAAACACATTTAAATTATGTAAGATTCTAAAGTGTTTGAACAAAAATCATATCAAACTTTTCAATTAATATAAAATCATCTAAAAAGGCATTATAAATCAAATCAATTTAAACACTAAAGGGGTGTTTTGGTCGTATGAATTGAACTCAATTCCATTAGATTTAAAACATACCAGATATTAATTTTGTTTGTTCATTTCAAATTGATTCACTTTCATTTGAATCTAATTTCTTAATCTCCATAGTTGTATTTATAAATTCAATGTCATTTGATTTCTACACTAACTCAAATGATTAACAGTCCAAGAACAACTCTTATGGTGAAGAAAAGAAGAATATGATCCAAAGGAGTTTTAGGTAGCACGCATATGACTTTATTTATCAATTAATCCTCTAAAAAATTGGTGAAGTTCTCAAACTCCGTTAATCAAAATTATGTATTTGCTAGTATATCTACTCCAAAGAGACCGGCCTATCCGCGGGTGCACCTTCAACTTCAAGAAGCAATTCGTATGGTGAAAGAAGTCTAGCTCGTAAAAGGATCAACAGCATTACCGGGACTGATCCTTCAACTTCAAGAGCCACCAAACAGAAACATGTAATGTAACTTTTTTTTTTTTTGGGCAAAAAACATGTAATGGAACTTCCATCAATTTTTTTGTATGATAATTCTTCCGAGTATAGTATCATTTGCATGTCTGCTTTGAGCTTCAAGAACTCCAGAGTTTGAAACTATGGTCGAGAAATCTCACAACAATAGTCTCTATGTAGAAAGCATTCTATATGGTTAAACATGTTCTCTCAGATAAAATTTCATAAACACCAACAAACAGTAATCAAGTATATTTTGTTTATTGAATGTTCCAAAGAGCTCTGGCTCCACCAGAATCATTTGTGAATACAAAAGAGAAATTCTTTATTTTGTTTTGGAGTGTGATCTTATCAAAGACTCGAAACTCTCTTTCCGTTTGGCTAGAGAACTCTGTCTTATTCTTTGTGGTTCAGTGTGTTGTATGATATGGACCTAAGCTGAAGATCCAGCCAAACGTCTTCTTGATGCATTAGAAGTCGAGACTTGACCCAACTTGTCTGACTCCTTCGACTCATTCGTCCCCACCCTCTCTCTAACTGGTGTGTAGTGCCTCAGCCACACTCCCGTGTACACCTGCACCATTCAAAAAAAAAAAACCAAATGAGACAATTCCAAGTTTCAAAACATATGTCTGTCTGCATGTGAACTACTAACTATACACCTGTTGTGGCCTCATGATCTTGGTGTCAGGATCATCTAGCGACTCTTTCCAATGCGACAAGTATCCAGCCATGCGAGGAATAGCAAACAAGACGGTGAAGAACTCTGGTGGAAACCCCATTGCCCTATATTCAACAGGTCCAAGTTTTGCAGATATTATAGATTAAGTTGTTTGAGTGAAAATGAAATCAAACTTGTTTACCTGTATATTAGTCCAGAGTAGAAATCAACATTTGGATAAAGCTTTCTCTTAACAAAGTAATCGTCCGAAAGAGCTGCCTTCTCAAGAGCAACGGCTACTTCAATAAGAGGATCCCTTCCAACAATGGAGAACACTTCATCCGCTAGCTTTTTGATGACTTTAGCTCTTGGGTCATAGTTTTTGTACACACGGTGTCCAAAACCAGACATCTTCCTCTTCCTAAAAAAAAAAAAAGAGAGATGAAACTATTTGATGGAGAGGCTCCTCAGCATATTTAGTTTCAAGGCAATAATGAGTTTTTTACCTGTTTTTTACACCCTCTATGAACTCTGGGATGTTTTCAACACTCCCAATCTCTGACAACATCTTAAGCACAGCCTATGGAACCAAAAGACATAAACCTCAAAGACCATATAATACATTATAAGAATGTACATATGAGAATAAGTAGCACACCTCGTTTGCACCGCCGTGAAGTGGACCATAAAGCGCACCCACAGCTCCAGCAACAGCAGTGTACACATCAACACCACTACATGAAACACATATCTTAGTCAACATATCTCTCATCAAAGTGACCAAGACTCAAAAATCAAAGAGGTGAATGTGTACCTAGAGGCAAGATGCCTAGCAGCAGCGGTGGAGCAATTCATTTCATGCTCCGCATGAAGTATGAAGAGTATGTCCAACACCCGAGCCAGCCGAGGGTTAGGTTTGTAGGATCGGTTTCCCCTGCAACAAGATAGAAGCTCATGTCAAGTCTACGATGACTAATGAATGAGATGTGGTGGGGAGGGGGACATATATATACATGGAATCGAGCATATAGAGGAAGTTCTCAGCATAAGAAAGGCTTCCTGAAGGAAGAACGGGAGGCCTCCCTGCCATCCTCAAGTAAGCAGCTGCTGCAATAGTTGGTGCCTTTCCAATAATGCGAATAATTTGCTTATCTCTAACTTGTTTTGAGTCATAGATATCCTGACCCTGCATTCAATAAGAGTATTTTAGTTAACATGTTTATAAGTAAAAAATCTCATAGTGAGATGATTATTACTAGAGAATTGTAGTACTTAAAACTTACCCTGAGCGCAGGATTAGCATCAGGGTGAAAGATGGAAAGCGCACTCATTGCACTCACTAGAACTCCCATGGGGTGTGCATCGTGAGGCATTGACTGTATTATATCCTGTTATCAAGAAACTCTGGTAAAGACACAGAGAAACATCTTGCGTAATAATTTGGAACCATATGCACACTCGGAACGCCATGTGTAGAATGTATTTAGAATCATTAATGAACCAGAGAATCAGAGGTTGCAACCACTAAGGTACTATTCTAAAGTTCTGTTTTGGTCTCAGAAATTTAAAAAAAAAAAAAAATCAAATGGAACAAAGGACTAAGGGACTCACTAGAACTCCTTGTGGCACAGCTGAATGCTGAGAAACAGCAAACTCCCAATCAGATAGCTGACTTTCAGAAGGCAGGTTCCCATACACTGCCCACAAACGATGGACGAGATATGTTGTTAGTATAAAAACTACAAATATTTATTAACTAGTTCAACAACAATCAAGAAGCTACAAACATGATCCAATACTTACTCAGAAGATATGCCACCTCCAAAAAAGTACTGTTCTCAGCCATTTCCTCTATTGGATACCCACGATAACGTAGTATCCCTTCATCTCCATCGATGTAAGAAATCGAGGACCGAACAGGAGCCGTGTTCAAGTAACCCGGATCGTATAGCTTAAGCCCTTTGTCCTCCTTCCCCATCGAAATCTACATGTCAGAAACACACAACAAACCATATCAGATCTCAGTTTAACTAAAGTTTCACTTAACTTGTCCCTGACGCATAAGCTCTCAGCAAACCTAACAATAACAAAGATTCACCATACCTTCTTGAGATCAACGGCTTTAACGGTACCATCATCTGAGACCGGAACCTGATACTTCTTTCCGGTGCGCTCGTCGACGACCGTCAAGGCTCCCTTCAAGGATCCATGCGGTGGAGCACTTATATCCGCCGACGTGGACCATCGCTCGATAGCTGGAGACCCTGACTCGTAGGGGTTATTAGCTGACGTCAAGTGCGCCGAGAGGACAGCTAATCGAGCTCTAACTCTCTCTGATATCTGCTCCATCTTTGAAACACAACAAAAGATTATTACAGAACAAAGAAAAATGTTAGATGAAGAAGGAAAGGAGTCTTAAGGCTATATAACACGTGTTTCTGTCGCTTGCGGACAAGAGTATTGACTGGGACCTACTACATATCCAGTTTTCCTTTTCCCTATCTCTTTAACGTAACCTACTCTAGGTGAACGGAGAGTAAAGTATACGCACTTCTATAGAAATGCGTTTGTTCCATGCTCGTGGCTTTCACACGCTTGGAAAAGCAAGTAGACAGTCCTCGATTTGCTAAATAACCAATTTGATTGATTGCCTTTGAATAAATTAAAAAAAGAAGGAGAAAAACAATACACGATAATTGGTGATGGGCTAACCTTTTAGTGTGGGCTTTATGGATATGTGAAATTCCTACCCATGCGTAAATGGGCCATTTGTTAGCACGTTCGCTTTATTTTTTATTTGCTTCATTCATAACAAGATGATGTTACGATTGCAAGTTTGGAATCAAACCAACATTTTTGATTTTAGCAAAAGAAAAACTAGAAGGTTTTGGGTTCTCAATATGTAAATCTTCTTTGCACGAAACTCATATCGTGTAATTTTACTTTCATGGTAAATTTGAGTTTTGTGATCTTTGATATATTATTTGATAATCCAAAGTTTTAACCATTAAATCGATATTGTGGCTATGTTATGTAGTATTATCATGACATATATTATTATCAGATAAGTTATATACTAAAAAGAGGACAATCGTTGAAATCTAAAGCAAGATTGCATATAGAGACATAGAATAGTCAGTCATGAATAGATTAATTATATAGTTAAATGACTCCTTTCTTTAAACTAGTTAGTAAAATGACTCCAACTACAATCTAGACCTACATGACTCGAACTACAATCTAGACCTATGACTCGAACTACAATCTAGACCCACATGGTCAGCTATGATATACTGTGTCTGTGTACAGTTATCAAATACATAAGAATTGATTCTCTAATGTTTATTTATTAATTTGTACGGAAAGTGATAGGTCTCTAATAAATGAAATGTTAAAAGCGACATGTCGTATATAGTTTTACTGGTACCTAAATTTAGAATTCTGAGTTCACCACCCCCACGTGAGGCTCTGAATATATACGAGAGTGATAGATATTTCTTTCAATTCATACGTTTTATACTAAACGAATGATCTCCTTTTTGTCTTGCTAACACATTCTATATCAAACAAAACCCATGAATTATTATTTCTAATTAAAAGATAAGTTGCACTAGTGATTACTATGATGTTTAATTTTTTCATGCATAAGTTTGTTACACGTCTAGGAAATTATTGAAATCGTATTTATTTTACAATAACACATTTTATATCAAACAAAGCTATATAGTAATTCAGCCGATAGGGTTTATATATCAAAAAAAAAAAGTTATGCAGTAATCGTTAAAATTAACAGCTAGAAAGTACGTGAAATATAGATATTACTAATATACTGTTGTACAAAAAGGTTTTTCATATTAATGGAATTTCACCCTCAAACAACAATAAAAAAGAGAAATGTGTGAAAGCGGCAAAGGAAAGGCTATTTTTGCAGGAAGAAAGAAAGCATGCGAACGAGAGACTGGTTGGATTTAGACAGATGACTGACGAAATATTATTATTTTCTAGTTTCTCCTATATATGGTGTTTTCAGTTATTATCATATAAATGTTTAAATATAGAAACATTAAATATATTTAACCTCTCATTAGTCACATCACATCTGCAAGATAAGAAGATGATTATATACTAAAATTTGTTTACTCAATCATTTGAGGATGTCATCATGTCAAGAGTACGTAGTATACTGTATGACAGCGTGACGCAAACTTGCATATTGGTCTAAACCATGCATGTAGTTTTGATTCTTTGACAATTATGCAAAAAAAAAATCTTATATACAAACATTTTTTTTTTTTTTTTGATAACGTATACAAACATTTATTTGATAGAAAAAAACGTGTGCATAACACATTAATCCAACATATCAGGATGTAATTACCTTTTATTTTCCTGAAATTTTACATTTTTTCCATAAATCAATTCTACTATTTTGTAACTCTACAATATTTTGTATAGTCAGACTGAATCAGGTTGTGTCGTTTGGTTTATATCAGCACACTGCACCACTCTTCCTCCAAACAGCTTCTCCCTTATTTTTTTTGTTCACTACACTCTATCTATTAAATATTTACATATTATCTAAAACAATTTTCTTGAATATTTTAAATTATTATCCAGTAAGAAAACAAAAAACGTCGTTTCATCTGTTATTTTCCTTTTCTATACACACACATTTATATACACACGGCTATGAACTTGTTCAGGACCCATATATAAAACCTAAACCCATAATGACTGAATTTTTTTTATTAATAATAATCAGAAAATATTTAAAAACAAAAAACAACATTAACTACATTGAAACCATCGTCTAACTTTGGGAACAAACACAAATCTACTCTCTCTTTTTCAGGGACTAATAATATTTAAATTATCTTTATGCTTCTTTCATTACCGATGATGACGTAATCCCAGAAACAGAGCCACCTGAAACAGAAACAGAGCACTAGACAAGAAGCAAGATCCGTAACACCGAGAAGAAGGAGACGCTTGAGAAGATCTCTGCTTCGACGACGAAGGATGAACCGTAACATTCCTCCCGCAGACATCAACTCCTGTCTTAACGACACTGAACTCATCCTCTGGATTCAGACACAACCCTCTGTTCCCGCTCAAATCCAAATTCTTACCCAACCGTCTCAAGAAGCTCGAATCAAACGGAACCACACCGATCAGCGAGTTCCTGCTCAGGTTCAGATGAAAAACGTGAGGCAGAGAATCAAACCCCGGCGGGATCTCTCCGGTTAATCCGTTGTTAGCGAGAGACAACGAGCTGAGGTTCGTCAGCCTCGTGTAGCTCTCCGGGATCACGCCGGAGTATCCGGAGTTCTCGAGCTGGAGCTCTTGAAGCTTAGGGAGGAACCCTAGCTCGACAGGGAGGGGTGCGTGCATCGGGTTGTTATCCATTATGAAGTACTGTAAGCTCTGAAGCTTCGAGATTCCTTTTGGGAAAGATCCTCTGAGTCTGTTGTTGCTCAGCGCCAAGAACGATAAAGATCGAAGCTTTTCGAGTCCCTGTGGGATGGCTCCGGAGAGAGAGTTGGAGCTCAAGTCGAGTTTTTGAAGCGTGCCCAGTTGGGAGATCGTCGGAGGGATGGTGCCCGTTAGGGAGTTGTAGCTTAAGTCTAACCCGACGAGGCTGTTGAGGTTTCCTAGTTGAAGAGGGATTGTGCCTGTGAGCTTGTTGTAGCTGAGGTCGAGGTGGAGGAGCCTTTTTAGGGAGAAGATGGCGAGAGGGATGGCTCCGGTGAGTTGGTTTTGCGAGAAGGTGAGGATTTGTAAAGAGGTGAGAGATGAGATGAGAGGAGGGATTTGACCTGAGAGGGAAGGGTTTGATCTGAGGCTAAGCTGTTGGAGAGAGGAGTTAGGGAGGAGTTTGATTGGGAAGATGATTGTGGTTGGGGAGCTAGTGAAGCAGTTGAAGAAGAAGACTGATTGGAGAAAAGGGAGGGAGAAGATTAGGTGAGGGAACGAAGCTGAGGGTTTACAAGAAGGGTTTGGAGAAGAGCCGAAGTCGAGTCTAGAGACGTGAGGTAAGTGGTCTGGACCGGTTTTGCATTCGATGCCTGGCCATGATGAGCCGGGTGAGCAAGGGTTTGGGTGGGAGTGACGCCATTGTTGATCGGATGACATTGAGTCCATGATTGTGAAGAGAGTCTCTGACTCAGAAGGAGGCATTGAGACTGAGACTGTGTTGGCTTCGCAGAGGAAGAGAGGTGTGATCAGGAGATGGAAGAGCAGTGAGGAAGGAGAGGGTGGAGCTATCTTCGTCGTCATGGTGAAAGAGAGAGAGAGAGAGAGAGGAGTTTTGGTGATATTATTATACTGAGAATTCATAAAAGTTTTTCTTTCTCCAAAGCAAAAAAAAAAAGAGGAGATGTGATGTGATGTTAATTAGAATCTTTAAGGACATCTCCAACCCAATAACACTATTTTAGTGTCAAAACAACACTATTTTAGTGTAATTTTAGCACTAAATTTTTTTGACTCTCCAACCACAACACCAAATATTACACTAAAATAAATATTTTTTATTATTATATTATTAACTAAGATTCTTTTTGTCTTTGTTTTGTTTTGATAAATGCTAATATTTTATGAATAAAAGCTATTAACTAATATAAAACTATAATAAAAATAATATTTCTGTGTCAATATAAATATATTATATAACAGTTATATTAAAATATTAGTTTATTTTGTAAGTTAATTTTCAATGTGTAAATCAAACTTTGTTATATATTTTTATTTTTCTTATCTGATCTATTTATAAAATAGTAATCTAAATCAAATTTAATCAGTTAGATAGACAATATGTAAATAAACAGCTTTGATTTGACATAAAGGAAGCAGTTTTGAAAAAAAATAATAATAAAAAAAGATTTACCGTCGCTACAGTACAGCACTAAATATGGTGTGACACTGTAGCAAATAAAAGAATTCCACTATTTTGCCGTTTGTTTTACCGTGCCGTTGGAGAAAGAAAACGTCAAATCCTACACTATTTTAACGTGATAGCGTCTGGTTGGACTTGGCCTAAGTGTGTTGTTTAGTGAAGGGTTTTAAGGATTATGGGACAAGACAAGACATAGACACGTGAACAATCAGAATCTAAAACAAGGTAATGATAAAAGAGTGAAGACTTATTAGAAGAGAAAGCAGCTAGTAAAGAATACAAAATAGATTTTGAGTGTGTGTGTGAGAGAGAGAGATGCAATTATAAATGGAAGTGACTGAAAGTGACACGTGTGGGGTCGTGAGAGACAAAGAGGTAGGGACTCAGGACATGAGATTGGTAAGAGAAGAGTAGACACATACTAGATAAAAGAGTACTTGATGGGTTTTGTAAGGCCATACACACATGTTTCTTCCTTTATTCAAACACTTTTCTTTGAACCAGCTTGTGAGGTGCTTGTCTTTGTTGGTGATAATCTCGTGATAGCATTAAGCTCCTTGAATCTCTCAGGTTTATGTGGAGTGGCTTTCTTGTGTCGTATCTCTCTCTCTCTTTCTAAACATGTGATAATTATAAATGGTCTCTATACAAACAAACAAAAACTGACACTATATTACCAACACACGTATTCATTAAAGGATAACATCGACCATTAAACTTTAACAAACACACTGTTCGTTTCAACTTACCGGATCACTACGGGAAAATGAACAATCAACTTTGAAGAAAAACAAACACGTAGTAAGAATTTGATGTAAGAGGTCAAAAGACATCACACCACATGACATTCACAATGTGTGTAGTTAGTCCAGACTGTCTCCACAATAGTTCTTGACTGTTCACTCAATAGTCATGAATTTTCCCTATCAAGTACTTCAAATCATTTTCCTCTTTAGATTATCTTGTTTAATAAAAAAAGCTAATAAGGAAAGGCTCTTGAGAAGTGATGGGCATAGTATGTCTCACTATTCACTGTCTTCAATTATTCATGTCTCTTTTTTTTCTTCTAAATTTCTCTGAGATTCCATCATCCATTGTTTGAATTGTGACCCAAACAAAATCATGCATATTACTTATATACCTACCTTAATGCAACACATTGTGAGCAACCTTTTAGCAACAACATATACATTCTTTGACGTTCCTCGGTCCATGTTTACTCTGCTTATTGGTAAACAAAGCTTTTTAATTATAGACCAAATTAATGCAAAAGGGTTGTATAAATATCAATACAAAAGATATTTTTAAAGTGACGTCAAAAAAAAAAAGATATTTTTAAAGCCGGTCATGAGATTTATTGGGCTTCAAATAATTAGTAAACATATTTTTCTAATCATTTGGGGGTAAAACCACTAATATTTTAGAGGCCATAGACAAAAAGATTTCATCTAGCTATGCTTAGAACCGATTTTTGATATTTTCAATTATTGTAAACTGTTTCCTATGAAAATGTCAGAAACATGCTAATTAGAAGAAGAAAAGAAAAAAATTGTCAAAAATTCAAAACTTAAGTGATTGTACTACACTTGGCAATAGTGTAGCAGGTGTCTTTTTTTTTGTAAATATGTACATGTATGTGTTGTATATGAGTGATGGATCTAATCTCTAGCCTGGACTCACTTGAGCTGTAAAATCATATATGGCCTACAACGAAATGATCAAACAAACGGTCATAAAAGTACCTGAATTAGTAGGACAAAGGCTCTCAAAACCTACCATTACCAACATCATATTAATCTAAATACTTCTTTCATAATTCTTCTTCCCTTAAAATGTAACATTTGTTAAGCTTAAGCATCAAGAAAGTAAAACTATATCTGTTTTTGTTATTGTTTTCATTTAACCCAAAGTAATGCTTTCTGGATGACCTCTCAGTCATGTGCTTTTCGATTTGACACCACTTCCAATTCTATTATCTACTTTTGCTTTGTCCAGAGTTTTTCCTACATATCTCTATGCATCATCAAGATATATTATATTATATAAAACCATAGTTACAGTCTGAACACTGGATAATGATTCCTGGGATCATCAAATGCTACGTGTTTATCTATCTACAAAATAGGGCTTATAATTCTGTTATTCAGAAACAGTTGATTGATAAATATGGAGGAATATCTGCAGGTATCTTCTTACAAAGATGTATTTAATCCGAAACAGCTCATGTGGGTGAGGGTAAATCAATAGTGCTAATAGCTTTACAATAGTGTTCATAGCTTTCTCTTTAGGCCCTGTGAATTAAACAGGTCACCTTTGGTACAAAACGCAAACAATGAGAGGGGGGAAACTGAATCTACATGAGAAAAACTGTTGGAAAAATATACACTGTTGTTACATCTGTCTTTTATTTATTGTTTTTGTCTGAATATGTGAATCAAAATCCTACTTCAAAAAGAATCTAATGGTTGTATAAAGAAGCCACCTCTGTGACATGTTTGTACATAGTTTTCAGGGGTCATTTGGTCACTCTTGTTGAGTAATCACGAGATTTCAATCTAAAAATAAGAATGATCCATTAACCCCCTTAAGAACACAAACAAGAGAGACAAAAGTTACTGTAGAAGCTTTAGAGGAGAGGGAACATCTTTATCAAAAAGAAGAAAACCGATTAAATCTGGATACTGTACCTTTTAATTATCATGGGCTCCCTTTACTGAAACAACATGAAAAAAACTGCAGAAGAAGATTATAGAAAATCAAAAAAAAAGTAGACTAATATGATTATGTTTCTGAAACACTTTTGGTCTCGAGTCTGCTTAGCATTTCCCTTAAAGAAGCTTTCTGCTTAGTTAGTTGAACATCCTCATAAAATTGCTTGCATAGGCCATTGGCTTCACATCAGGGTGAGGCTGTGAAATCACAAATTAAAAAAAAAATTAGAATATGAGAAGAATCTTCAAACGAGTCTAAAACAAGAACAATGATGGGAAAGCTAATAATAGACTCACCACTGCTGTGAATGTAACAATGTTTGGCTTCATATCTGGAGCTTCAAAGCGAATGAAGGCTCCCTTGTTACCCATCTGCAACATATTAGGTTCATATTTAAGTAAGTAATTTGGTGTTGATACAAAACTGAAAAGAGTAGTTTCTGGTTTACCTGATCACAGTAGTTTGGTGCAGAGAAGACAGTGATGAGTTTACCATCATGATCAACCTCGTATCCTTCATCTTTTACTTCATGTGAGCGCACCACCAAATCTTCCACATTCAAAAAGAAAAAAAAAACGGTCAATATAATTATATAAGAATCAATTGGCGAACACCAATTATGACACATGGAAACTACACTGACCTAGATTGTTGTCTTCCAAAAACCTTTTGGTAACATCTCCACCAAATGAGAGACCAACTCCTCTCTTGCTTGGGCCTCTTCCAGGGAGGGGTTGAGGATCACTCCACAACAGCTCACACATCAATCCTAAAAAAACACATTTAAGAAGATTAGACATACTCACATTAAAAAACTTACAAAAGGTGTGTATGATGGAAACAAACCTTCCTCAGGAGGCTCACAGAATCGGTCAATGGCTCTGATGTCTGAGAGCTTAACGCCATCAACACTGAAGAGACCTCCATGCACCACAAATATCTTCTGGTTGATAACGTGAGCCAAGGGAAGGTAACAGAACACTTCGGCAAAGAGTTCAACGAACTTCTCACTCAACTTGGACCGAACCTCACCCTCAAAACCATATATCTTGTTCATGCTCTTGCTTTCATGATTCCCTCTGGCTAGGTATATGGCTGCAAATTTCACAAATAAAAAAATGTGTAAGCAAAAGCGATGACAAACTTGATCTTCAAAGAAGTAATACAACAAGTATTCAAAGAACGTACATGACGGACACATTGACTTAAAAGCAAACAGCGTCAGGATTATCTCCACGGAAAAGGATCCTCTGTCCACAAAGTCGCCATTGAACAAGTAAGGATTCTCTTCAGAAGGGAGGCCATTGAGCTCAAAAATGTTTAGGAGATCATAGAACTACAAAATAAAACAATGTGTCATAAGCAGAATCAATACAACACAAGGTAGCCGAAACTCAAAACATGAGAAGGAAATAGAAAGAGCCATAACAAAATCAGTTAGTATCTGCAGCGTTTATTGCAATTTCAGACATGTATAGTCAATAGTCAAGAGAACTGAAGATTGTAGAGGCACTGAGAGAAAGAAATTATGTAAAGTAGGGTGGGTGAAATGAAAGCCTACCTGACCATGAACATCACCGCAGACCGTGAAATGCTTGCCATTAGGTACACTGATATCAACCAGAGAAGGCAGTGCTTGCAAGATTTTCCTTGTCTGTAATACAATTTGATATGCATACCTACAAATATTAAGCAAGTAAACTATGAACAGATGACCAAAAAAAATGTGTTAGTTAGGTTCAATACTAAACCAAACAACACCAACCGTTTATGCAATGTTTTTTGGTTCTTGAAATCTTCCAGCATCTGTTTCACAAAGTCCAAAGTCAATTCCTCTCCCTCGATTCTAGCACCAGAATACTGTGGTTCAACCTCTGCAATGAAGTTACAAAGAAGAATCTCAGTAAGATTGATAAGGGGTTACAACCTCTATAATGTGACGATAGGTAGAAGATTGATTACTAGTCTAAAGGCTACACTCAACCATATATCAAACTACTGAAACAAAGACATGGCATAACAAGGGAAGACAGAACCAAGGGAAGACAGAACAAACAACACAATAGAAAGGTAAGCAAGTGGACGGAGGATACCAATTGTGTGGAAGTCAATGGACTCAGCCACGGAGATCCTTTCAGATACGGGTACAGAGATTGCTTCTTCAAATTTCAGTTTCTTCACTGCTTTCTCGCACTCTCTTAGCTTCCTTGTCGCATCAGGGTCATTAGGAGAAATCCTCTTAACCTTAAAATATAAAAATAGTAGACTATGTCAGCGATACCGTACACACAAATCTCTATCAAATAAAGAGATCCCACCACTAAACTGTTCCCACATATATTATCAAATGATAAAGTGGCTAATACAAAACATTACTTGCTGGAAATCCTTCAAGGCATCCTTAAACTTCCCCATGGCAAGATAAGCAGCACCACGTCTGTAATAGCCCTGTGATTACAGCAAACAAGACCGAATGAAAAGTGATAAAAAAGAATAAGAAGCATATCCTCATAGTTGAAATGATACCTTGGAGTATTTTGGATCAATTTCAATGGCCTTTGATGCATCCTGTATGGCACTGCCATATTCCTCCAGCTTTGTGTGAGCAAATGCACGGTTTGCCCAATACACAGCGTTATTGCCATTGAGTTCTATAGCTTGTGTATACAGATCAATAGCCTGGGAGAATTTGTGACCTGCAAACAACTACCAAGACTTAGCGTGCCGTTTCTAAATCCCCCCCCCAAAAAAGAGTATCCCACTAAAACAGAGTTGAAACTGAAATTAAAAAAAAAACTGGTTCTGTTAATGTTTTAAAAGCAAAAGTACAAACCTTTGAAAGCTTCATTGGCCTGATTCTTCATCTCCTCGGCCCGTGAAACATCAGAGTTCTCATTCTTAGCCTCCATGTTATCTCGATTTAGGTGTCTTAGTTATCGAACTGACTGTCAAGAAGCAGTATATAACTAAGGTCTACTTTAACAGTATGACGCACTAGAACGATAATCAAAATAGTCAAATTAAATAAGTTCTACTTAACAGAGGAAGCTGGCTTAAGAGCTTTAAAGATTGCAATTAATACTCTAAATAAATCAAAGTTCATTTTTTTAATTTTATCAACAATCAAATTGACTTTAGACACATGTAAAAGATTCCAAGTAGGAAGAGAAGCACTCATTCACATAAAAAAAAACATTTAGTACACAATCAGTTAAGATGTATAGCAGAAGATGAAAGCTAAATTGCTACACAATAAAGTTGTGAACTTTTTTTAATATTCTGCAATTGCTAACGACGAATCCATGGACGTAAGAAGTCGATAAGCTCATTTACAGAAAAAATCAATGAAAGATCTATTAGAATCAAGATAAGATACAACAGGACAACAACAGAACAGAAGGAGCACAATTAATTAGTGAAGGTAGACTTAATACCTGAGAAAAAAACTCAAACTATGGGGGAGGGGACAGCGGAAGAGTGTGAGACAGGTTTAAGAGAAGCTTTGACGTAGCCAGCAGCCACAAAAAGAGTTTATGCGCTTTGAAGAAGGGTTTTTGGAAAATATTTGTTTTTTCCACTAAATTATTATTTACCAGTAAATAAAAAAGGACGAAGAGATATGTCGAAAATTCAAAACTATATTTAATTTTAATAATATATCGAAAAAAAATAGTTCCGTTCCATATATCTCGCGTTCTATGGGCTTTGGGGCCCTAGCAAACACGGGTTTGTATGTGAGAGCATGTTATACTTACCTAAAATGTAATATGGATATTGTGTTATATGAAAATTTGGACACATTGCTAGACAAATTACATTATTAAGAAGCTTTCTTATTTCGCCTATCTCCAAAATGAAGCTAGACATGCTGCACTAGTACCCATTACCCATATAGTCAGTCAAGCAAGAAACATCAAATGACTAAACATTACTCTTATAATGAACCTGGTTCTATATATCAAACGATCCATAAATGCAAAGTTTGGGTCAAATCGATTACTAAATATATTAACCATGCCTAGAAATGGAAAAAGATGTGCTTTATAGGATACATGCACAATAAATTTTTTTCTTGAAAGAATGGATATATACACAATATGTATATTGCCTAGCCTTCAATATACTGACTCTGGTATTTTATTCTTGTGGATGGTGATGAAATCGTACGATGAGAAGTGTAAGAGGAACGATCGAAAGGTACAAGAAAGCTTGCTCAGACGCTGTTAATCCTCCTTCCGTCACCGAAGCTAATACTCAGGTAAGCTTCCATTCCATAATTAGTTACTTTACCACTACGTTTCTTCTTGTTTCATTTTCTGACTTCACTGGGGTCGAACACTTGATGAAGTACTATCAGCAAGAATCAGCTAAGCTACGGAGACAGATCCGGGACATTCAGAATCTGAACAGACACATTCTTGGTGATTCTCTAGGTTCCTTGAACCTCAAGGAACTCAAGAACCTCGAAGGTAGGCTAGAGAAAGGCATCAGCCGTGTCCGCTCCAAGAAGGTTGATTACTTTCGCTTCCTTTCAATCTCTTACGCTTCTTCGATTTATCATCTCCATTATGTGATCTGATTCTTGACCCTTAACGTTTAATCAGCATGAGATGCTAGTTGCAGAGATAGAGTACATGCAAAAAAAGGGTAAAAAAATAAGATACCTTCCCTGACAAGTAACCATACTTTATATAACAATCTTCTCTTTCAAACCATGGCTCTCTTTTCTGTTCATGTAGGAAATCGAGCTTCAAAATGATAACATGTATCTCCGATCCAAGGTCTTATCTTACATATATATATGTATATATTGTATTTTGATTTTCTTTTTCTTTCAATATATATGTAATCTCTTAGATGAACAAGTTATATATATATATTTCTGCAGATTAGTGAAAGAGCAGGACTGCAGCAGCAGGAAGCCAGTGTGATAAATCAAGGAACGGTTTACGAGTCATCTTCTCATCAGTCGGAGCAGTACAACCGAAATTATATTCTGTTAACCTTCTTGAACCAAATCAAAACTCCTCCGACCAAAACCAACCACCTCTCCAACTTGTTTAATTAAGTAACGTTTAATCAACATAATAAGCTTATTTATGCATATGTGTTGTGTTACACATTACGGTTTAAGAACTTAAAAATAAAGACCGGTAGCGGTTTGAGAGGGACCTGATTTACATATGTACCTTGATTATTTACATGCAATGTTTGTGATTTGTGAACGTTCCGGCTAGTACGTAATTTTCAAGACAAGAGATTCTAATGGCAATTATATTTTGAGTTGTGTTGCTGTGACCCTAGAAAGTATATGCAATTTTAATTGAGATGCAAAAAAAAGCTTGCATACGAATGGGCCATCCCTGTAACATGTTGGTCATGGAGTATATGAACAGAGAGGCTAAAGGGCAAACCGTTTTCCATTCCAGTTTATAATGTAGATAATGCATGAATTCACACCAGAGAGATCTTAGAGTGTACCTCATAAGGGTTTACGGATTTGAGAGTCTTGCTAAGTAACTTCAATGAAAAAGGATCTTGACTTTGTTAAGACGATGAGATTGAGACAGTTATCTTGATAAGTGAGATTGATACTCAAGCTTCGTGCTTAAAGAAATATATACCTGAAAACTAAAGCGCAAGCGATGAGGAAAATATATACTAGTCTCTGCAAGAAGTTAGTAGTAATGATGCATTTCTCACACCATGGTTTGTTTATATAGTAAACAAAGATTCCATGTTGGAAGACCTAACTTTTACTGCAGCCAGAGAAACCAAAGGAGCGACATGTCTTATCATGAGTAGTCAAATGAGAGTGAACTGAAAGCATCTCATAGCTGAAATTGTCTGTTTCTGTACATGTGTTTTGGCATCTGTCTTTATCTGTGGAGATTGTGTCCCATAATAATATAGCTCACAGATCAAGGCAGCAGCATGTGATTAATTAGATTAAAAAAGCAGGAGTATTTCTAACAAGATGATAAACCACTAAGTGAGCACTCTTCCCTAAAAATTCCACATGCTAGTGACACAAATCTGGCCTAAGCTATCAAGGTAATAAGGAAATTTACATTTTTCATCCTCTGTTCATGTAGAGATCAAACCGAAACCTCACAATTTTACTCCTCCAAGAAAACCATTCGAAGCTAATCAGTTACAAGTTGCAGATGAGCAGATCCCAAAAACAGTTCGAAGTCTCTATTTTCCATATACATTGAAGGAACGAGAGAGGGAAAGAGGAGCATCTCTTGTTAACAATGCTGATCAAGGATGATAATACCATGGAGAATGATTTCAAAACAAGCAGGTACTTGCTTACACCCTGTTACTTGTAAATATGCAGCTTCACGGCTGATTCCTTATATCCTTTGAAATGCAGAGGCCATTGATTATTAATTTACTATCATTCTTTCTTTCATATGGATTGTGTTCTGAGATTATTAGTTTAGCATCATCCATAAGAATAAGAATGGCCTTGGATAAAGATAACACAAAACGCATATGCGGAGAACAAGAAACGACCCGACATTCACTATTCGGAGGCAACACACTTAACCATTTCTTAGGGATACACTGTTCATATGGGTGTGTTGGAACTGCATGAACAAGAAGGTCCTCGACACAGTACAACTTTGACAGAAAAAACAAACATGTGTGAAAACCTAGGGAGTCGAATAATGCGGCGTAGAAATGTGTAAAAGTGAAAAAGGCCCGATAATGAGCGGACAGAGGCACACGCTATGAGGGAACACGATTCAACAAAGGTTTCATACGGAATAAGGAACATGGTTGAAGGCAAAAAAAAAAACAGAGTTTAGCACTCAACCGGAGAAAGGTTACAATTTCCCAAGTAAAAGGCTACTCTCTCAAGCTCTACTTAATTTCACCCATTTCAAAAGGGAGTGTGGTTTTGCATGTAAGCAACGAGATTAAGATTTTCATTTTAATCAAAGAAAGAAACCAGACCCATAATAACAAATAAGTATTATTTAGTAAAACTCTTTAACACAAAGACCGATGCACACGCACTCTTAGGCAACTAAGTCTAGTTCCATGGGCGCTCGTTCAAGAGATTGCTTCTTGTTTATCTCGTTAAAGAGATCCATCCACCTGTGGATTTCTCTTCCTGCTCTCGCAATCCTCTGCTTGAGGAGGAGGCTCTTCTTTCTCAGCCAGCTTGAAAACAAACCAAAATGGGATCAAATTTTAAGTGGGACAGAGTTGGTTACAATGTACAAGCAAAGAGAGGCAATGCTGCGTACCTTCTGCTTATGATCTTTGCTTTCATTATGGAGGGACATGTTGAATTCGTCGTAGGCGGGATAATTGCAAACTGTGCAAAAAAATCTAGGCATATTACCATCGCCGCCACGGGCCGCAATTCCAAACAACTGCATACACACATGAAAATTTTACAAAAATGTAATAATGAATTAATGATACCTAAAAGCTGGGGAGGAGGATGCAAAACTAACCCCCTCTCTGTGTTGTTGACTCTTGAGATGAGTGATGAAATCATTACATGTATGGTAAACAGCATCGCATACTTGGCAAATGCAGAGAGGTTTATCTACAACCGGCGCATAGCCGCCACTTGGTGGTTTGGTGTAACTACATAAAGTTTCCCACACAAACTCTTTGACAAACACTTTCTCACGTTGATTGCCAAAGATTGTTAATGGCCCAACATCTTTTGGATATGCACAAAACTTGTTGAATTCAGAAAATTCCTGAATACACAGACTCATAAAACCATCACCGGATATAACCATTATGTTCCTAGAACCTGGACGTTGGGGTTGAAGCTTCTCATCGTCACACCATTCGTGCAGATAACCAATTAAGTGGTTCGCACCTAGAAATAGAAATTGTAGACTCTAAACCAGATTTAAAACATAAAAAGAGGAAAACAAAAAAAAAAATTGGATTTATTTTACCGCAAGGGGCGTGAATAAGAATGATTCCAGAGGAAGCGATCTTTTCCAAGATGTCACTAGATATGTATTCTAGGTTGCCCATGGCATAAATGATCGTTTTAGTCGGACGACGAATCTGCTTTTCCAACCCAGATACTATACACTGACGGACATAACGAGGGTCAACATCAGCGGGAACCGGACACGTGTTGATGTCCCACCACACTCCCGTCATCGGCGGTCGATACCACCCACCACCTACCAAAAATCAATCCCCAAAACAACCGTTACTATATCGCTTTAATCATAATAATCTACAACGGATATCAGAAATAATCGAATCCAACACTACCCACCTCCTCCTTCCATATCGCAACGAATTTGATCCTAAAGTTAGGGTTTCCTGCAACTTTGAGCGAGCGAGCGAGAGAGAGAGAGAAAGAGATCTATTAGCCGCAACTTCTCTACCGACTTTTCAGAATTTGATCCGTTTAGGAGAAATCGTCTCCAACGCCCGTGGAAGAAAATTTTAAAGCTACAATATCCTCGTTATAAGGTTGATTTTCTTTTACATTTATTTTTAAATCGAGAAATAAGTAAATTACGAACAAATAATGGAAAGTAGAGATTTATACAATGAAAACCAGGGTCAAACCCACCCATCCAGCAACCCGTCAGACCTAAATGAGTAAACCGTAAAAAAATAAACCAACCCTAAAATCAAACGCGATTTCTAATCACTCTCTCGTTTCTCCTCTTTTCCTCTCCTTATTTTCTCTAAGTGACTGTTTAGTTTCTTTCTCACATCTCTCTTTCTTCTCCTTCTCGATCCCGATCCTCTCCTCATCTTCTCTATCTCATCTCTCTCGCGAAACTAGGAGAACTAAGGGGGAAAACGATTTTGAGGTAAGGTTTCTGGATTTCTGAATTCGATTTCTGGGCGTTTGTCTCTCGTTCCGTCGTGTCTCTTTCGATTTGTCTCGGTTCTCTCGTTTTGGTTTGTATCGATTCGTTTCTGGTTTCTGGTCTCATTGGAGACGATTTCTCCATTTCCTAATCCTCTAATTATATCTTTAGGTTTAAGGACGAATGGCAAAGATAAGGTGGACTAAGAAGAGAAGAACGAAACCACTGAAGGATATAACTTCTCCTCCTTTAAAAGAAGCTACTGATATTTCTCAACCGGAAGCGGAGTCTGTTGAAGATGGAGATGCGAACCACAACGAAGATGAAGAGAACGAGAAGTCTCACGAGAGCCGTGAGAGCCCCATTGAAGATGCGAACCAAGTTGAAGAGAACCAGAACGAAGAGGTCTCTCCAGGAAACGAAAGTGTAGATGAAGAGAACCAGAATCAGGAGGCTTCCCACAACGAAAGTGAAGATGAAGAGAACGGAAACGAAGAAGCCTCCGAGAACCAAAGTGAAGAGGAAGAGAACTCAGAGGAGGAAGCGGCAAACATGGATGGAAATGGAAATGTAGTACAAAGAGGGGAAGAGAACTCAGAGGAGGAAGCGGCAAACTTGGATGGAAATGGAGTACAAGGAGAGGCAGGGAACTCAGAGGAGCAAGCGGCAAACTTGGATGGAAATTCCAGAGTAGGAGAGGAAGAGAGGTCAGAAGAAGTAGATCTCGGTAGAGATGGAGGAAGTAGCAGTGAAACCGAAAGCGAGGTGAGAATCTCTATGTTCCTTATTTTTCCGTGTCAATTATGCTAAGGATAACTGGTAGAACTAAGGATAGAATTAAGATAACTGGTAGAACAAAGGATAACTGGTAGAACTGTGGATAACTGGTATAACTGTGGATAACTGGTAGAACTGTGGATAACTCGTCTGTTTGTTATAGGAAGAATGACAATGTCTTTGTTTCAGTTTGATGGAGGATGTGTTTGGTGTTTGTTTGTTTGTAGGATTCGGACAATGAGGCGTTAAAACCCTTGGGCATGTACTTCCAACCGTCTGAGTATAGGAAGAAGATCAAGATCTCGACTAGGTGTTTTATTGCTGATGTAATGAAAACCTTTGGCGAATTAGTCCCTCCAATAACTCCGGTAGAGAAGAATTGGTTTGTGAATCATCCATAGTTCAAGCACATATTCCACATGCCACAGGCTGGAAACCACAAGGTAATGGGCATGTGGATGCTCCTTCTCCGAACCACTCGCATTGCAAAAGAAAAAGAGGCATGGTTTGCCGTGAATGGTTGTCCGATCCGCTATGGTATCAGAGACATGCTTTGATATCTGGATTGAACTGTCGGAACTATCCATTGAACTACAAGGAGGCCGGAGACACGAAGTTTGTGAGGAGATGTTTTGGGAGGGGAATAATAAGATATCAAGACGTGAAAGCTAAAGTTCTTGAGGGAATGGAACCTTCTCGTGATAGGTTGAGGCTGCTGGTGTTGTATTTTCTATCGAGTGTTCTTCTTGGACAGACGAAGAGCGGAAATGAAGCCCCTCCCGTGGATCCATTCTTGCTGAGAGCATTTGATGATATGAATTTATGTAGAACTTTCCTTTGGGGTAGACTGTCCTTTGATTACATGATGAAAGAGATTGCACACACTATGGCTCATTTCGATGGGGAGGTGAAAGAAGGTGTGATATGGCCAATTCCCGGTTTTTGTCTTCCAATGGAGGTAAATCTTATAAGTAATAACTCTAATAGAGACTTTCTGTGTGATATTGAGACTTACTTTGTTTTTTGTACATGTGTAGATGCTAGCATTTGAGGCTATTCCTGTATTGGATAGTAAATTCAGAGAGGCCGTTGATGACCCAGACCCAACATGTCGACGAATCACTCTCCTCTAAATCTCCTCGAAATTCTTGTTCTTCGAAATTCCGTCACAAAATTTCGAGGAAATTTCGAGGGAAAATGAAATTTCGAGGACATTTTTTCGACGGACATTTTCCTCGGTATGTCGTCGGAATAACCGTATTCCGACGACATACCGAGGAAAATGTCCCTCAGTATCAGCGTGTTTTCTTGTAGTGATTGTACCATCACACACTTCAATTCCGCACGAACTGCAGTTGCACTGTTCCGCACTTTAGTTCTGCACCGTCATTGTTGGAAACCTAAATCATTCTAAAAATCAAAATTTTCTCACGTAAGAACTTTTTGGGTGTTTTCTATTTAAACAGAAAATACCTTTCCTTTTAAAAATTTACTGGTAAAAAATATTTCAAATTACATTATTAGTTTAACTGCGGGGCTAGGTCATTAGGCAACAAAAAAATTAACACACAATAGCTGTAAGAATATGTATACCATAAACATAAATACTTTTAAATTGGTTGAAATAATTAAAGCAAACAAGCGATTTTAAATAGAACTTATCTCTAATGACTACTAAGACCATGTGCAATTGTGCATCTAGGGGTCCTTAGAGAGATTTTTAGGTGTAGACTCCGGAAAAAAAGAGAAAACCGGTAAGAAAAACTATAGAATAAGGATCAAATTCTTGCGGTGAAATAGGGATTTCAAAGAGTTCTGCTGGTTTCTCATGAAGCTCTCCAGCATTCTACTTTCGCATCGCCGTGTTCTTCCATCGCCACAATCAATCAGATGAGAATCGTAACCCTAGAATGCCTCTCGGATTACTCCTCTCTTCCTTTCCTTGGATTGCAAGCTTCGCAGATTCGTGACTCAAGCCGTGAGTCTCACGCAACTATCTTCCGCTATTGAGTACTGATGAGAGATCCTTATCCACGCTTTGCAGTTTTAACGAAAAACTAGATTTTGACCCGCCCTTAGAAGGGCGGGTATATTTTTTGTTTTACATTTTTTTATAAATTTAATTTTTATATTTATGTTTTTATTTACGTTTTTTTTTCATTATATAATATCAATATACTAAAACAGGAATATGACCTATTGATATATGTGTGGTCAAATTATTTTACGATAATTATTAAAACCTCTTATTAATTATTTAAAAGGAATATTATACAAAGAAAAATATAAATATGATTAAAAACATAAATATAAAAATTAAATTTCTAAAATATGTAAAACAAAAAAATATACCACCTCTTTTAAAGGTGAATCCGAATCTAGTCAATACTATTAAAATAGAAACATAACATATTGATATATGTATGGTCAAACTATTTTAATACAATGATTAAAACCTCCTATTATTATTTAAGAGAATTGTTATACAATGAAAAACACAAATATGACTAAAACATATAAATATAAAAATTAAATTTGTAAAAGAATATAAAACTAAAAAATATAAAAGGGCGGGTCCAAATGTAGAAATCTATTTAAAACTCGTTAAACTAAAATCTGTAGAATATCGGATCATGATCATAATTTTTAATTTTAATTTTAGTTGTTTAGTTTTAGTTTTAATTTTATTTTTTAAAGAAACATAATTTTTATGTTTGTGTGTTTGTATAATCATATTCTGTATAATATGAATTTAATAGAATAGATAAGTTTTGTAAGTATGTACATGTATCATATTGTAAGGTTTGGTCCTTTTGTCAATATTCAGTCCAAATTATTTGTTTTTTTTATTTGAACATAAAAAACAAGAACATAGAGAAGTTACGAACGGTTAACAATATTCGAAGCCCAAATTATCGTTTCATATGTCGAGAGAAGTTACGAACGGTTAACAATGCTCTAGATATAGTTATATTATATTTTATGCAGTTATTTTTTTTAAGTTAGACCCAACCTTTTATTAATTGGTTATACAGAAGAATTAATAGAATAGACTAGAAAGCATTATCAACCTTCTAATTAAAGTCTCAAATCAAACCGAATTAAACCGGTTGGTTATATTATTATTGCACCGAATAAAGTTTTGATTTGTGAATTAAACCAAACGGTTAAGCTTCCGAATAAGCGATTCGTTTTGGATCATACACGAGAATGTGAACAAAAGAACCAAACGTTTACACAATGGTTTCTTGTAATTTCTTCAGTTTGTTGTTCGTAAGAGAAGATAGAAAAGAATAAGGTTCCATTGTTGTAGAGGTTCTAAAGCTTGGATTTGCCACGGCGAGGAGTGTCCTTAGCCCAGAGAGGAGGGAAGTTTCTATGGTCTGGTTGCACAGGCTGCTGCTCTTCCTTTTTCTCGTCCTCAAGAATCTCTTTTGAGAATGCGTTTGGGTTGGCTTTGATACAGCTTTGCAATGCCACAAATGGATGCACACAGTCTGATCCCTGCAACAACAATTTACATATCCAATATCCTTGTGAAGCTCACTATATTACGGTTTACATTATCCCAAACAATGCCACAAATGGATGCACACAGTCTTATTTGGCTGTTGTTTTTCAGGTCTGGCTCTATCTGGGTAGCTTGGTTCAAAAGGGAAGTGCTCTCGAGCAATCTTTCCAACTTCTGGATCCTGAAAGAGAAACAGAAATACTCTTGGATGGTGAATAGGCAGATTAGACTCAGAGATCGTATCTACACCTGGATCATATTGAAAGTAGGGAATGGAAGAACCTGCAGATTTTGGAATGATAACTGGAGCCGTTTTGGTAATCTTCGGACCTTCCTCAATGTCAGACCCTCCACAAGATTAGAGATCTCAGAACATGCCAAGCTTTCCGATCTTCATCACTCCGGAAGCTGGTCTCTTCCCCCTGCTCGTTCAGAAGCTCTCGTTGAGCTTTATTCCTACATCACAACGATCAATCTTACATTGGAGGAAGACAGCTATGAATAGTGCATTGATGGAAAAACCTCATCTTCCTACTCTACTGGCCTCAACTAAAAGCATCACAATACTCCAGTTCAATGGCACGGAATTGTTTGGTTCAGCAGAGGCATACCGAAGCAGGATTTCCTTACCTGATATTTTTGCTGAATCGCTGTCCTGATCAATTGGGGTTTGCAAGTACCTCCCATCTGCCTTCTTTGTAATTCTGGATCAGAGAGCAGAGATCACTTATTCTTCGGATGTCAGTTTTCCTTCTCTCTTTGGTCTCAAATTGCAAAATCGTCTCAATATAACCCCGTCACCGGCGTGGAAACATGCAGGGCACGCAAAGACTCTTATCCTCCTCGTTTGGCAGAATCAAATACAACACAAAGGTAGCCGAAACTCAAAACATGAGAAGGAAATAGAAAGATCCATAATAAAATCAGTTAGTATGTGTTAGAACTGAAGATGGTAGAGGCTCTCAGATTCATTTGAGAGAAAGACATTATGTGAAGTAGGGTGAACATCACCGCAGACCGTAAAATGCTTGCCATTAGGTACACTGATATCAACCAGAGAAGGCAGTGCTTGCAAGATTTTCCTTGTCTGTAATACAATTTGATATGCATACCTACAAATATTAAGCAAGTAAACTTATGAACAGATAACCAAAAAAGTGTGTTAGTTTAAGTTCAATACTACACCAAACAACACCAACCGTTTATGCAATGTTTTTTGGTTCTTGAAATCTTCCAGCATCTGTTTCACAAAATCTAAGGTCAATTCCTCTCCCTCGATTCTAGCACCAGAATATTGTGGTTCAACCTCTGCAATGAAATTGCAAAGAAGAATCTCAGTAGATTGATAAGGGGTTACAACCTCTATAATGTGACAATAGGTAGAAGATTGATTACTAGTCTAAAGGCTACACTCAACCATTTATCAAACTACTGAAACAAAGACATGGCATAACAAGGGAAGACAGAACAAACAAAGATAAGCAAGTAGATGGAGGATACCAATTGTGTGGAAGTCAATGGACTCAGCCACCGAGATCCTTTCAGATACGGGTACAGAGATCGCTTCTTCAAATTTCAGTTTCTTCACTGCTTTCTCGCACTCTCTTAGCTTTCTTGTCGCATCAGGGTCATTAGGAGAAATCCTTTTAACCTAAAAATATAAAAATAGTAGACTATGTCAGCTATACCGTACACACAAATCTCTCATAACAAATAAAGAGATCCCACCACCAAACTGTTCGCACACACTATTATCAAGGTTCCAGGTTCATATCATTTGGTCAGATCAAAACATAAAGTTATGACCTTTTGGGTGAGTTTAAGCTACAATATTTCATCTTTACTGTTTTGACAGCTACAAAATGATAAAAGGAGGAAATAAAGAGCAGCATAAGTGGCTGCTACAAAACATTACTTGTTGGAAATCCTTCAAGGCATCCTTAAACTTCCCCATGGCAAGATAAGCAGCACCACGTCTGTAATAGCCCTGTGATTACAGCAAACAAGACCGAATGAAAAGTGATAAAAAAGAATAAGAAGCATATCCTCATAGTTGAAATGATACCTTGGAGTATTTTGGATCAATTTCAATGGCCTTTGATGCATCCTGTATGGCACTGCCATATTCCTCCAGCTTTGTGTGAGCAAATGCACGGTTTGCCCAATACACAGCGTTATTGCCATTGAGTTCTATAGCTTGTGTATACAGATCAATAGCCTGGGAGAATTTGTGACCTGCAAACAAGTACCAATACTTAGCGTGCTGTTTTTAAATCCAAAAATAAAAAGAAGAGTATCCTACCAAAACAGAGTTGAAACTGAAATTAAAAAAAAAAACTGGTTCTGTTAATGTTTTTAAAGCAAAAGTACACACCTTTAAAAGCTTCGTTAGCCTGATTCTTCATCTCCTCAGCCCGTGACACATCAGAGTTCTCATTCTTAGCCTCCATGTTATCTCGATTTAATTATCGAACTGACTGTCAAGAAGAAGTATAACTAAGGTCTACTTTAACAGTATGACGCACTAGAACAACAATCAAAATACTCAAATTCGATAAGTTCTACTTAACAGGAAGCTGGCTTAAGAGCTTTAAAGATTGCAATTAATAATCTAAAAAAATGAAGTTTAATTTTTTTTTTCACAATCATATTTACTTTAGACACATGTAACAAGATTCGAAGTAGGAAGAGAAGCACTCATTAACATAAAGAACATTCAGTACACAATCAGTTAAGATGTATAGCAGAAGAGGAAAGCTAAATTGCTACATAATAAAGTTGTGAACTTTTTTTCATATTCTGCATCGTTTCTAAATTGCTAACGACGAATCCATGGACGTAAGAAGTCGATAAGCTCATTTACAGACAAATTCAATGAAAGATCGATCTATTGGAATCAAGATAAGATACAACAGGACAACAACAGAACAGAAGGAAGCCATGTGTTTTGTCGGAAAATCACAGAAGCAGCACAATTAATTAGTGAAGGTAGACTTAGTACCTGAAAAAAAGCTCAAACTATGGGGAAGAGGGGACAGCGGAAGAGTGTGAGACAGGTTTAAGAGAAGCTTTGACGTAGCCAGCAGCCACAAAAGAGGCAATTCCTTTCGTGCCCCTATTTCTCACTCCTCAATCTCTATTAGACAGTTTTCTTCTTTTAATTTTATGTGTCTAACGAAAAATCATAAAATTAAATCGGAAACGTGAATATTTTTTATTTGATTTATAGAATTTGATAAAAATATTTCAAAAATCAAAAAACTGTTTTTTCATAGTTTCACGAAAATCATCAAAATAGGGTTAAAAACGATTTTAAAATATTTTTTTTTCAAATTTGAAAGATATAGAAGTTAAATACTTACCCATGGGTTCACTAATCCATAGGGGGGTTAGGGTATAGTTTTGAAGAGGGGAGAAGCTTTGATTATGGATTTTGTGTTTTGATCAAAAATAGAATTATGAAAAAGGGGTATAGAAGACTAAGGAAGTCCATAGGAGATTGTGTGTAGGAAAATAGGGGTACAGGAAAAGTTGACTCGCCACAAAAAGAGTTTATGCGCTTTGAAGAAGGGTTTTTCGGAAAATAATTGTTTTTCCACTAAATTACTATTATTTACCAGTAAATAAAAAAGACGAAGAGATATGTCGAAAATTCAAAACTATGTTTAATTTAATAATATATCGAAAAAATAAGAAAATAGTTCCCTTCCATACGTAAATATATCTCGTGTTCTATTGGGCTTTCGGGCCGTAGCAAACTCGGGTTTGTATGCAAGTCATGAGTCAAAGACTGGTTTATTTCTATTAGTAAGCACTGAACATATTAGACTTTATATTGAACGGTTTATTTTGGTTTGGTTAAACCGTATAATCTAGTTATTATTTAGACTTTCTATTGAACGGTTTATTTTGGTTGTTAAACAGTGAAATTTAGTTATATCCAAAATGAATCCGATTAGTTTTCTTTTAAAATAGAGAGATGGCTTCTCTATTAGTATATTTGCTCATAGAGAAGAACACAAATCTGTCACCATGAAATTGACTATTATCCCTTTTTTCCATCGACGTTTTACGCTATACACATAAACATACAAACAATTTCGAAATCAAGAAAGCAAAGAGCAATGTTTCTTGATCCTTAATCTTCCATCTCAATGCTTCTTTGTTTCTCTTTCAGCCTAAAATTAAACACAAAGTTATCAATACTATTAAAATCCAAAATATGTATTGGATTATATATTGGTATAAAAAAAAAAAGAGAATCAGAATGAAATATACCGCTTTGATCGCTTTCTCAACAGAATCCCATCCAAACCGGTCAACATAATCTTGAACCGATTTTCTAGCATCAAGACTCATCATCTGTAAAACTCTTCTCTGTTCATCTGTATAATTTGTTCCTTCTCCAACATGCATTCCAAACTGAACATATTTTCTCACAAAATGGGAGTATATGTAAGCTGCACCACTGAACATTGGTAACACCAACCACATGCAGAATAAAAGTTTCAAGTATGGCCAAAACGGTAGCCTGCAAATACCAAAGATAACAATTAATATTTTATATTAGTCTTTATAACATATTATAGTAGTACTTTTATATCTAAATTCTGTAACATAATTTTAAGAGGAGTATCATTATTATTACCAGGCAAGGACTCTCCAAATGGATAATTCGAATATTGTAATTAAGGAGTAAATGATCCAATATGTAAGCCATTGTTGATCATCTAACATCGTTGGACTCTCTATTGCTCGTAGCGATGCATACCTACTCATCCATTGAGTTAATAGTTATTTATTTTAATATATAAAACGTTTAAAAAATTATTTACTTACAAAGGATAGAGAAGCATAACTCCCGGCCTGCATGCACCAGGAACATGAACATGTTAAATGAACTTGACAAATCTTATGAGACAAAAAAGTAATTTGAATGAAATACATACCCAATCAGAGCATCAAAACGTTTTGCAATTACAATAATGACACCCATTGTTGAGCGTTTACTCTGTCTGTTCCTGAAGATTTTGTTTATGTCTTTGAGCAAACGTCTTTAGCACTATGGCGTAGGATATATACACAGAAGTTAAATTTTCTTCAAGCAAGAATCTTTTGTGAATCCATGTAACAAGCAAGGTAAAGAATCTCCAACCCATTGATACATTTCATGAACTTATTTATTTCTTCTATGTTCGAAGAAAAAAGAATCGCAGTAATTGTGGGTGAAATTTTGACATGAAGGGAAAACTAAAGTATTAGGTTTAGTACAACTTGTAAATTACTATATTTTAACTAGGGGTTTTGCCCGCACATGCGGGCATACATTTCTTTTAAATACTTATTAGTTTATGTCTTATTAATCTAAAATCAGTATAATAAATTATTATTTATGTTTTTAAATAGTTAAATCAAACATCAAAATATTTATATATGTCAAATACTTTTAATCGAAATATATACTTATTATTGTGTTAAGTTTTTTTTAAAACACTCATATCTTAGAGATAGTTTAGAAAATATATTTATATTTTTTGGTTGACTAATAATTAATAATAAATTGTTTTGTATCTTAATTTTTTTTAACTTTTATAATAAAAATATTGTTTTCAGATAGGCACAAAAAAATAATATATATAGAAGAATTATCTTTTTTTTTTGATAATTCTAAAATATTATTTTGTAATCAATTATTTGATATAGCATATAACATATAAACTTTATATCAATAAAATAAATTAGTGAATAGTTAGAAACTAATAATAAATTAATAACCTATCTAAAAGTCTAAAACCTAATAAAAATATGACAAATAAGAAAAGCTAATATAACATATAAATCTAATATTAATAAAATAAAATTCGTTTTTATTTATATAGAATATTCATCAAAGCTATTATTTTAAATTAATGATTTAGTGACTCAGCTCAAAACAAATAATACATCAATGATAATTTATCTTAAACTTAATAAAAATATGACAAATAAGCAAAATTAGCCAAAATCATGGAGAACATGACAAATAAGCAAAATCACTTCATAAATAATAGTATAGATAGATATATATCCAAAATAAAAAAACACCAAAATGAGAATCAACCAATATATATCTAAAAGTTAAATAATCATAAATAAGATGATATATCCTGAATAAGATGATTTAATAATGTGATTGTCTTAAATCACATGTTTAATTAAAATATAAAATAAGTAAATTATTAATTATATTTATTAAGCATATGATAAATAAGCAAAATTACCTAAACCAATGAAAAATATGACAAAGAAGTAAAATTATTTAAAATTTTACTTTAAAACATCAAAATAAGAATCAACCAGCAGATATCAAAAATAATTATAAATAAGATGATATATACTAAATAAGATGTTATAATATTGTGATTATCTTAAATCACATGTTTAATTAAAATTATTAAAAATAAGCAAAACTATTTATTATAATTATTAAGCATATAATAAATAAGTAAAATTACCTAAAACTATGGAAAATATGACAAATAAGCAAAATTACCTAAAATCATGGAATACATGACAACTAAGCAAAATCACTTCATAAATAATAGTATAGATATTCATTTTATTTAAAACGAGATTCTTTTCTTTGTGCACAAGAGTTAGTCATCAATAACTCATGCATTAATTACTGCTATTGGACGTATTACACAAGTTGATAATGGTCATTTAGTCTGCGGCTTTGTGAAATTTGGGTAATTTACTTGTCTAATCTGAGTCTTTATATGATCTTTCTTTCCCATGTACATATATACTTGTCTTCATTAAATTAAGTTCATTAGTATTTAGTGATCATTTTATGTGAGAAAGATTAATATTTCTTTGTCACGGAGCTGGTAAAAGTAACATTTATGTTTTTTTTTTTTTTTTTTTGATTAACCTGGGGGTATCCCGGACCTATGGAAGGGCCCAGACTAATCCCCAAGGGGAGGTGCAGCCCACGGATAGACCCTCTTTCCGGGTATGCAAATGGGCCCTAAAGCATAGGCCCATATCCGTGTTGGTGTCCAGAAATCATGACTTAATTCCCTCCAGCAGGGTTGTTCGAACTCACAACTTGGGTGCAGGAAGGAGCCCGTCCTCACATTTATGTTACCTCCTTTTCTACGCAACTCTATACTTTTCTTTTCATTATTGTGATAAGGAGTTTTCTTTTGTCACTGGGCTAGTAAATATGTAATCACCCAGTATGAAATTATATTGTTTCACGCTAACTATCAAGGAAAGAGAACTAGAGCATTCAAATTTCAAAGGATATTAAGAAAATTTGCAATGAAAGTGAATCAAATTAAGCCCTACCGAATCTCAAGTTCCTTCCTGAAATTATTTTTCCACACTTTAAAGCTTAATTTGCTATGAATGTGTATAATTTAGATGTTGCTTGGAGAAAACTGAATAGAACATAAATACAAGGAAAATGATGGCGGTATGGGCAAAACACACAGAGTAGTTAGTTTGCCTTTTGTAACTAAAGTTAATTAATGCAAATCTATGATAGGGTTTATGGACAATGACTACACATGTGATAAGTAATCGTCCGTGGGCTCTCTTCTCTCATTTACTAGATTAATTAGTTTCATTTTCCCTAATTATATTGTCGCCTACATGATGCAGTTTCTTGCTTATATTATTAATACGTGGATGATATTACGGCAAAACAATAAACCTCTAATTTTTAAGATGCTGTTGGACTAGCCTATTTTCCAAGAATAAGACTCGAACATAAGATTTCGAAAAGACGAAAGCAATTAAGCCATATACACTCTTAGATTGCCATTTTATCGAGCAATTTGTTCTTCAGACAAACCATTTTTATTTTTCTTAAGTTCTGCGTTTAGTTTTACTTTTTGGTCTAAGAATACTACCATGTTAAGTTTTAAATTTAACTTGAAAATCGTACGTTAGTATCTAAGCGTAAACACAAATTCAAATTGTATAACAAATTCAAATCTGAATCATGATACATGATAAGTTGTAAAACTTCAAATACAACCACTATCAAAGACGGGAATTCTTATCGTACCATGTTGGGTTAAGTTTGGTTTCATTGGAATACATAATAATTCAAAAAAAATATAATAACAATAATATAATACCAGCTCGATATTAATGTATGAGTATGGCAATAGAAAGAAAAGAAGTAATAAGAAAAGAATTTACCAAAAAACGAGAAGTTCCAAAAGTTGATTCTGATGAGAAACAGAGCCCATACCTCTCGTTTTTTCCCTTAGACATGAAAGAAAAATTGGATGGTCCTCCTTCAATGCTCTTTCTCCCACCCAATCCAAACCCAACTCTCTCCTTCTTCTTTATTTTATATTTTGATATTTTCTACTCATTAATTCCCATCAATTTTCAAATTGCAATCTATATGTGTACATAGAGAATTAAAAGAATTAGGTATGAGATTTTTTTTAGATTAACTGTCCATTATATTTATTTATTTTTGTTTTTATAACATTTCAGTTTGAATAAAACTACCAAACCTTCTGTTTTTTCTGCAAGTGGGTTTTAAATACTTCCAAGGAAATATTCCTTTTAAGAGAAATTGTAAACCAAAACAGAAATCAAAACAAAAATAAAGTGGGAAGCAGCAGTTAAGTGGTACTGAATTAATAAGAATAGTATCTTCATGCAAAATCTAATTCTCTTAGCTAGATTTCATCTTCCCTTCTCACTTCTCCTTCTTTTCTTTCTGATTAGTACATTCTTACAAACCCAGGTATAATATTTAATATGATGCATAAAGTTAACCTAAAAGTTCAAGTTCTGTAATCAAATTTATAAGGTTCCCTTTTTCTCATCCAAACCTTGAATTTTGAAGTGGCCAGACTAAGGCTTTTTGTTTTTTTAATTTCATCTTTTAAAAGCTCTTGCTATATATTCTCCCTTGAAATCTTGGAACTTAGATAGTAGCTTTAGTACTTTGAATGCAAAAAAGATTTGATCTGATCTCTCTCTCAGCTTATGTATAGTGTTTGATTCTGTTTGGTTTATCTTTAAGCTATAGGGGTTGATATCAATGGAGGGTGGTGCGAGCGATGAAGTAGCAGAGAGCAGCAAGAAGATTGGGAGAGGGAAGATAGAGATAAAGAGGATAGAGAACACTACGAATCGCCAAGTCACTTTCTGCAAGCGACGCAATGGTTTGCTCAAGAAAGCTTATGAGCTCTCTGTCTTGTGTGACGCAGAGGTGGCTCTTGTCATCTTCTCCACTCGAGGGCGTCTCTACGAGTACGCCAACAACAGGTAAGACGATTCATCTATATTAACTTCTCAGATCTTTGATTTTTTTTAATAGATTTTCATCAGTCTTTTTTGGTTTATTTCTCTCCCTCTCTCTCTCTCTCTGGTTCTTTTTCTTCTTCTAAAGTTTCTCTGATCTGTTGGAAAGATCTGATGTATATGCGTATCAAATTAGGGTTTGTACTCAAAACCCTAGTTTTGCTTTTTGGGGGGGGGGAACTCTGGTCTCTTTACTTCTCTCTCTCTCGAAAAAGCTGTGCGGTTTTCTCTTCTTTTTTTTTGCTGTGCGGTCTTCTATGATAATTAACTAGCATCTCCATACCTTGTACCAGTCACTTTTATTTCTTATACTAGATCTTTATAGTACAGCCTATATGTATTCGTCTATGTATGTCAGTTTTACATGATAAATTTGATGACCTATCAGGTTCATTTCTGCAGATTGATCATAATTAAGTTTGCATCATAGTAATGAAAAAGTAGGGTTCTTGACAAAATATAATATTATATGTCATATCTGGCTGTATAAAGCTAAGTAGATTCCTTAAAAATTGATACACTACTAAGCTAGGGAGAGAGTAGGTTGTTTTGTCTTCTGACACTTCTCTAAAATAATCAGTGATATGATCTGTTAAATCAAGAAATATTTAGGGGACAAAGCTTGTGGTTCTGTCACTTAATTTAATCATCCATCAATCAAGAAAAGAAAAGCCAGAAAATGGACTTTCGATTATTATTTTCTCCACTCCAAGTTGGGGACTAGTCATTTCCGTTTCTCTCAAAGTTTCCAGCTATTAACAGCTCATGTTCTTTTCAACATTTTGATTGTTTTGGGAAATATTAATCTGCCCGTTTTTGGTTGGTTAATATTACAGATAAGTAGATGATCGATAATCTAATTTTCTTAAAGTCAAGTCTGATATCATGGACCTGAGATTTAACTAGAAATTTTGTAGTTACAATGTAAACTTCACAACGACTTACAGAATTTTTTCATTCTTTACCAAACGTGTAAAGATTCTACATATAGTAACTGTGTATGTGACATCACAATCTTATAAAAGTAGGTTTAATTCCCAACTAATCTGATTAACAAAAGAGGAATGCATTAGGTCTAAGTGTGTAGAGATTTGTAATTTATAGTTTTCTATTTTCAAATGCGTAGCTAAGATTTATACACTCTTTCTTATTTCAAGCGTCCTCATGCTTTAATGTCTTTTGACGTTTCTCAACCTCAATTTTCCATCATACATCACAAAATGAATTAGATGGTGAAAGTGATAACGTAACATAAACAAATATGTCTAGCTTTTTTTTTCTCAAAAATTCTAAGGATTTAGGACTTTCACTTTTTCTTGGTTAAACAATAATTGCCTCAAATTAATTTAGTTCTTATACACATATACATACATACAGATGTATATATATGAATTATAATGTTATTGTTATTGCCTCAAAAACAATACACTACAATGCTAACTAAAACTCTATATACTTCATGTATGAAAACTGATTAATACTATCTGTTTGTGATAGCCAAAATATATACTTTAAGTGGGAAATCTAATTTCACTTTATTATTAATTGCTCTTTCTTTTTAGTCGAGTAGTGGTTTTGAACCCAACTAGGCACTTACACTAACCTAAAATGTAATATGGATATTGTGTTATATGAAAATTTGGACACATTGCTGGTCAAATTACATTATTAAGAAGCTTTCTTATTTCGCCTACCTCCAAAATAAATAAACAGAATGAAGCTAGACATGCTACACTAGTACCCATTACACATATAGTCAAGCAACAACCATTAAATGACAAAGACCTAACATTACTCTTATAGTGAACCTGGTTCTAATATATCAAACGATCCATAAATGTAAAGTTTGGGTCAAATCGATTACTAAATATATTAACCATGCCTAGAAATGGATAAAGATATGCTTTATAGGATATATAAACAATACTTTTTTTTTTTTGAAAGAATGGATATATACACAATATGTATATTGCCTCTAGCCTTCTAATATACTGACTCTGGTATTTTATTCTTGTGGATGGTGATGAAATCGTACGATGAGAAGTGTAAGAGGAACGATCGAAAGGTACAAGAAAGCTTGCTCAGACGCTGTTAATCCTCCTTCCGTCACCGAAGCTACCACTCAGGTAAGCTTCCATTCCATAATTAGTTACTTTACCACTACGTTTCTTCTTGTTTCATTTTCTGACTTCACTGGGGTCGAACACTTGATGAAGTACTATCAGCAAGAATCAGCTAAGCTACGGAGACAGATCCGGGACATTCAGAATCTGAACAGACACATTCTTGGTGATTCTCTAGGTTCCTTGAACCTCAAGGAACTCAAGAACCTCGAAGGTAGGCTAGAGAAAGGCATCAGCCGTGTCCGCTCCAAGAAGGTTAATTACTTTTGCTTCCTTTCAATCTCTTACGCTTTTCGCTTTCTTTCAATCTCTTACGCTTCTTTGATTTACCATCTCCACTACGTGATCTGATTCTTGACCCTTAACGTTTAATCAGCATGAGATGCTAGTTGCAGAGATAGAGTACATGCAAAAAAGGGTAAAAAAAAGATACCTTCCCTGACAAGTAACCATACTTTAAATAACAACTTCTCTTTCAAACCATGGCTCTCTTTTCTGTTCATGTAGGAAATCGAGCTTCAAAATGATAACATGTATCTCCGATCCAAGGTCTTATCTTATATATATATATATGATTTTCTTTTTCTTTCAATATATATGTAATCTCTTAGATGAACAAGTTATATATAAATATATTTCTGCAGATTAGTGAAAGAGCAGGACTGCAACAGCAGGAAGCCAGTGTGATAAATCAAGGGACAGTTTACGAGTCATCTTCTCATCAGTCGGAGCAGTACAACCGAAATTATATTCCGGTTAACCTTCTTGAACCAAATCAAAACTCCTCCGACCAAAACCAACCACCTCTCCAACTTGTTTAATTAAGTAAAGTTTAATCAACATAATAAGCTTATTTATGAATATGTGTTGTGTTACACATTACTGTTTAAGAACTTAAAAATAAAGACCGGTAGCGGTTTGAGAGGGACCTAATTTACATATGTACCTTGATTATTTATATGCAATGTATTGTGAACGTTCCGGCTAGTACGTAATTTTCAAGACAAGAGATTCTAATGGCAATTATCTTTTGAGTTGTGTTGCTGTGACCCTAGAAAGTATATGCAATTTTAATTGAGATGCAAAAAAAAAGCTTGCATACGAATGGGCCATCCCTATAACATGTTGGTCATGGAGTATATGAACAGAGAGGCTAAAGGGCAAACCGTTTTCCATTCCAGTTTATAATGTAGATAATGCATGAATCTACACCAGAGAGATCTTAGAGTGTACCTCATAAGGGTTTGTGGATTTGAGAGTCTTGCTAAGTAACTTCAATGAAAAAGGATCTTGACTTTGTTAAGACGATGAGATTGAGACAGTTATCTTGATTAGTGAGATTGATACTCACTCTTCGTGCTTAAAGAAATATATACCTGAAAACTAAAGCGCAAGCGATGAGGAAAATATATACCCGTCTCTGCAAGAAGTTAGTAGTAATGATGCATTTCTCACACCATGGTTTATATAGTAAACAAAGATTCCATGTTGGAAGACCTAACTTTTACTGCAGCCAGAGAAACCAAAAGGAGCGACATGTCTTATCATGAGTAGTCAAATGAGAGTGAACTGAACGCATCTCATAGCTGAAATTGTCTGTTTCTGTACAGTGTTTTGGCATCTGTCTTAATCTGTGGAGATTAATGTGTCCCATAATAATATAGCTCACTGATCAAGGCAGCAGGATGTGATTAATTAGGTTAAAAAGCAGGACTATTTCTATCAAGATGATAAACCACTAAGTGAGCACTCTTCCCTAAAAATTCCACATGCTAGTGACACAAATCTGGCCTAAGCTATCAAGGTAATAAGGAAATTTACATTTTTCATCCTCTGTTCATGTAGAGATCAAACCGAAACCTCACAATTTTACTCCTCCAAGAAGAACATGCGAAGCTAATCAGTTACAAGCTGCAGATCCTAAATTCCTTATATCCATAGAAATGCAGAGGCCATTGATTATTATCAGTTTTTCTTTCATGTGGATTGTGTTGTGAGATTATTAGTTTAGCATCAGCCATAAGAATAATAATGGCCTTGGATAAAGATAAACTTGGGATAGAGATTATTCCAAAACATGCTGTCTCCTCATAACCATGAACACTAACTCAATATCATTAATGCAATTTCTCACATTAGTAAAAGATATTTATTCATTGGCTGGTAGAACTTTGGGTTTGTAAATTGAATGCATGGAGACCACCAGCTTGCAATATTTACTCCACGAGTTTATTACAGCAACAGCACGTCGCTGATCATGTACTACTGCCTCTTTAATGCTAGTACATCTTAATGTTTGGTCATCCTAATGGACTTGTTTGCGAGACACTTCACCTAGACCTGATTAAAAATAAATGCTCACGAAGAACTTAATTGAGCAGGTATGACATTGTATTGCTTTGTAGGCATTTCAATCTATATATATTTAGAGTTTGACTTTTTATTGTACCTTTGTCTATGTATGAGATTTGATGAATTTCTCTTTTCTACCAGTCTCTTTTGATATTAATGTTTATGGTCCTGTTTCACTTTCGTTTGCATGGGATACATGTCTCTGGACGCTATTGAACAGTGGTTGAGAAACAGAGGAACTACTAGTTATTATTCAAGACCAAGAAAGTCTTAAAACAGCAACATCATCAAATATAAAGGGGTGTACATCATAAATATTACTAGAAACTATAGAACACTCTACTGAGCACACACACTGCATAGGATATATTAACTAAGATTGTTTTAATGCAAACCAACAGACAACTGAGAAATGAAACTCTCTTCTTTTCAGACTCTGGGCTTTAGACGACCTTCATTGGCAAGTTTGAAGGTCTGGGCCTGTTTTGTGGCTGCCTTGGTTGAGGAAAGCCCTGCGAGAAAGTGGTCTCTGACTTGAGGGGTCGTGAAAGGGAACTGGCTGTTGACCATTGAGTTTAACCAAGAAGCTGTGCCTTCACGGTAGAGAGATCCAATGGCATCCGTGCGGGTGTTGGAAAGTGCTTGAAGAAGGTTCATGTGAGGATCAAACCCTGGAATGATACTGGGAGTACTGAGTGTACCAAAAGCTCCTCCAACAGTGCCCCACCATCCAAGAAGACCCCATATCAACGTAGGGTGGTTTCTCCAGTAACTGCACAAAGTTAATAAAACTCAAATGTGAAATCATATTGTATTTTCACTATAGAGAGGAATATTGGTCACTTACTCGCATGTTCCAGTGATTGGCGGAAAAGGAGCAGGAAGGAAGGGGGTTCCAGGAGTGCCAGGGTCAATAAAAGGAGTTGGTGGGGTTCCTCCAATGATGGGTGTTGGTGGAGTCTCAATGACTGGAGTACTTGGTGGAGGAGATGAGTAGTATCCACCAGAAGAAGGAGTTGGTGGGGTTCCTCCAATGATGGGTGTGCCTGGGTCAACGATGGGTGTTGGTGGAGTCTCAACGATGGGTGTTGGTGGAGTCTCAACCACTGGAGTACTTGGTGGAGTCTGGACGACTGGAGTACTTGGTGGAGGAGATGAGTAATATCCACTAGAAGGAGGAGTTGAAGGCGTGGAAGGGTGTGAAGGCGTTGACGGGCGTGAAGGCCTTGAAGGGTGTGAAGGTGGAGTTCCACATTTACAAGGAGGACTAGTGTGTGATGGAGTTGGAGTATGAGATGGAGTTGAAGGAGTTGGAGTGTGAGATGGAGTTGAAGGAGTGTGAGATGGAGTAGAAGGAGTATGAGATGGAGTAGAAGGAGTATGAGATGGAGGAGTTGGGTCGTAAGGTGGACTTCCACAGTTAGAAGAAGGAGGGGTATGTGATGGAGTTGAAGGAGTTGGAGTGTATCTCCCGTGTGATGGAGGAGTTCCTGCATGTCAAACAAAGACAATGATCAGCCAAGTAGAGATGCTAAAATCATCAAAAATGCATACAGAGTTGGGAGTGCATGTGTATGTTTATTTGCTTACCAGAGGGAGGAGATCCTGCATTTGGGTCAGGAGGAGAGTAGTATGTTTTCTCATCCTCAGACTTTATGGAAGCAACAGAAGCAAACAGCTGCTGGGAGAGTAAAGCAGCAAAGAGAGCCCAAATGGTTATACTCTTCATCCCTCTCATTTCAAAAACAGAGAAAAAGCACAAGTTATTTTGTTGCAAATGGTGTGTTGATATGGTAGAATTAAACCAGAAACTAGGATTTTATAAATAGAGGGAAGCAAAGGTTTTTTGAATGTATTTGAAGTTAATACAAATAGGTGGAGTTGTGTGTGGTTAGTTGATATGTTGCAGGTGCATTTACACTATCCCATTTAATACCCCTGGTGGTTGCAATAATACTTCGGGTTCTGAAACATAGTTAAAACAAGAAAACAAAAAAGTATAGAAAGAAGAGTCAAATTAATTTTCCATGCAAAGGCATGCAAGGACGCGTATGAGAAGCTGTCTCCCATATGAATGATTTATCTCTCTATCCGTATTACTGTTGACGTTTTCGTTTCATTCACTCAGTACGTTTGCTTATGTTTTATTGCATGACACCTTTCACCTTTGTATAGATCTGGAAAATGCAAGCTAGCTAGCTCTGATCTCATGTGAGGCTAATTAATCCAAGAAATTTTCACTCTTGTGAATGATTAAAACGTAAGGCAAGCCTTTAATCAAGAATCTAGGTAGACTTATCGTAGACCCTTTTGTTTATGTGCTTCTCTAAGATTAGCTAAGGAGATACTTAAATTAGTAGCCGCTTGACGTTAAAAGAGAAGTCAAGCTACACTTATTACACGTAAATAAGGTCATCTCTTTTTTCTCGAATTAGTGTTGTGGACATCGTAACCATGGCCGAATCTAGGAACAGTCGGATGAAATATTAGTCTGGATCCTCAAACTTTGTAGAAAGAATTTACATAGATAAAAAAGCTTCTAAATTATGGAAAAATATATAAAAATTCTTTTAAAATGCTCCATGCTCCTGAAATTTCAGATCCGACCCTGATCATAACTCATAAATCATCGATGTCCTTAGTGGTTTTGAGGTTTTGGTTTAATTAGTGGTTTATTTGGTTTTTACCTAAATATATTGTTTGCATTCAAGTGATATTTTAGTCTCAAGTAACAGCAAGAAAGGTAAATGGTAAATCCATAGAGACCGTTAGAGCATCTCCAATGTATACTTTTATATTTTCTTCTAAAATAGAAATCTCTATTATAGAGTTAGATTTGTTCTAATGTATGCATCTATAATAGAGTTCCTCTATTTAAGAGAAAAATATAGAAAAATGTTAATTTTGTCTCTATATTTAGAGGTAAAAATAGTATATCTCTATATTTTCCTCTATAAATAGAAAAACTTTATTATAGAAACATACATTGGAGTAACTTCATTTCTATAATAGAGATTCTCTATTTTAGGAGAAAATATAGAATTGAAAATAGAGGTGGATTAAAAATAGTCTTAGTATCACGTGGAGATGAGGAAGAAGAAGACACGCAAAGAAGAAATAATAGGAGATTAAATAGTTTACCAGAGATTAAAAATATGAAAAGATAAAAAACGAAAGAAAAATAGATGTAGTAATGGGGGTGGTAGGTTTAGGTGGGTCTGAGAATTATAACCATTTACGTTGATGCTTCACAAAATAATTCACTTCTCTTACTGTAAACCTTAGCTGGCTTCTGCATTTTCTTTTACTTCTGTGATCTGATTAATTTGTTACAACTTGTTTTTTATTTGAAGTTATTTGGAGTTTTTTTTATTTGAAAACACTTATTTTGGAGATTTCATTTGAGATTATTATATCCTTATTATTAGGGACGTAAACATAAAAAAATCTACTCCACTTCTTTGTTCTAACCCATCTACAACATCGATTGACTTTTTTTTTTCCAATCACTTTAGTTAATAAACGACAAACTGTTTTTCCGGTAATGCCATTTGATATTTAAATTAGTGACTGCATTTCAAACTGTGTTGTGAACGAACAAGAATTAACTTAGAGAAAAATAAAGAGTAAAATGTATGCAAATATCTATTTTGAATTTTTTATTATTGTGGGAATGAATAATCTTACAAACTTCTTAGACTCGTATTTACAGTAGTCTCAAAAATTTGATTTCTTTTTTTTTCTATAGAAATACATGCTTATTTAAAAAAATTGATTTAAAACACCCAGATAAAACACTATGTAATGTATCAGTTTGAAAATTTAATTGGTTGAATGCTCTTCTTTTCAGGACTTAACACTAGACACGAAGTATATATATACATACATACATATTCCATGTTTATTTTGTAACAGAATACATATCCCATGTTGTTGTACGGTATGTCATTTCTTTGAATTGAATTGTACGGTATGACATTTAAGTTGTAATTTTGAACATAAACTACAACAAACCATCATTTCAATTTCCAAAACCAATTACAACTTCTGGTTTTGAGAATATACGTCAAGACGTGACACTTGAAAGTATGTTAGTTGGTATATCATTTCAAACCCGTTGACACTTACAGAGATGCTTTTGGCTTCTGCAATAGATTATTTGTTTCTTTATTAGAATAAATACAGAATATGCTCGCATACTTATCTTCATCTCTTATTGTGTTAGGCTTAGAAGACTTGTAATGTGTACATTTGTCGACTCTCGACTGATAGGTCAATGCAATAGAAAGGTGAATTTTTGTGCCAGACAAGTGATCTTTCCGTATGTCGAAAAGTGGTGTAATCCGGTGAAATCAAATTTGATAAGAATAGTCAAGTGATTTCCACTAATGGTTTGAACTGTTCTATGTGAATTACTCAAAAACTAGGACAACAACACATGATACATACACGTTTCATTACAAGCGTTCAAAGCGATCCAAAAGTACTAAATTAAAAGCCCCACCCATTCAAAGAATCAAAGTCTTAACTAACATATGGCACCTACAAATGCTTATATGCAAAACTACTATAGTGAAACCTCTATAAATTAATAATGTTGGGAATACACTAAAACTATAAATTTTTATTAATCAATAGAGAATATTAATTTATCGAAATACTAATTAAACCAAAAATTCAACTTGGAACTATGAAATTATGTTAATTTATAAAAATAGTAATTTATAGATTATTAATTTAAAGAAGTTATACTGTAATTGTATTTTTCGAATAAAATATTCTGAATTATTAATATGTAATTTAGCAGTGTTCGCTAACTGCTCGTATATAGAACAATATATACTGTATACATACCGACATTGATGATGATTGACGACCATCATAACGTTGTATAATTGTTGTTGTCAATGTCAACCATCATCATAATCATCACCATTCTTTTCTTTTTTCTTTGATAACCCGAAGATATTCGACGGGTCGAGATCCGAGATCCAACCGACTAGTCCTCTGGGGTCTGACCACTGGCGCCAGTTAAACCCATCATCACCATTTCTTACGGCCGCTACTCTTCAAAGTTCAAATGATAGTTTACAAGACAAGCCACAGCTTATGATAGTCGATCGCATATGTGAATAATTCAACTAAGATTCTTTCTTATTTTATTTTTGTATAAGAAGTTATTTTTTCTGCAAACCGACGACGTAAAGTAGCATCATACATGCTTAGCGCCGCGACAAGGTTAGCAAACGTTTTTGTATTCTTTTGATATTGCTCATATATGCACTATTTATTAAGAAGGAATCTTTTTTTTTTTTTTTGATCACTATTAAGAAGGAATCTAAAAGCGACATCTTAACCAGTTATTCGTTATTTACTTATTCTAAACTATCATTTCTTCTATCTAGATTATATAATTTTATCTTAGGTGCATGAACAATACCATCAAAATTCAAAATGATGTGTCTAAATTTCAAGAATTAATCAATAGTGTACACAAGTTTATCAATTTGAGAATAATATAACTTCGAGCGTGATAAATTCTCTATAACGTATACACAGAGAATTAATCTATTGTGCTATTATTTGAACACACCGATTACTCTCTAAAACGCGCAGTTTGCAACGTAACTTCGACATAACAGAAGCAGCCGGCCACAGCAGATCTTTAGGGATTCGCGTATAATTTATTTTTCCAAATAATGATATAAATCTAATGGAACATTTCGTCAGCAAATATGTTTAAACTATACTGTAATCTGGGTAGTAATATGTGCGAGAGTAAAATAGTTAACTAAAATGTACGAAAAGATTTGCCGTATAGTTTTTTAGTAATATACAGTATAACCTCTATAAATTAATAATCTATAAATTAATATATCTATAAATTAATATAATTTTATAGTCCCAAATTGATTTTTTAGTTCAATTAATATCTCGATAAATTAATAATATCTATAAATTAATAAAAAATTATAGGTTTGGTGTAGTCATAACATTATTAATTTATAGAGATTTCACTGTATGTTTAGATATTTGTTCGGATTCAGTTGATTTAATTTCAGATTTTTAGAGTTATAGATTTAAATATGGTTCGTGTATTTACAAATTTTAGTTTAAATTCGGTTTAGATTTGGTTGAATTAATGCAGGTTTGAGTTTGAGTATTCATTTTAATTATTTAAACTTTTAACAAAAATCCAAATATATTTAAGTCCTCAAAATCCAAAAATAAAAAATTATATAGAACATAAAATTTTAATAATGTAAGACTAAATACTTAATTCTACATAAAATTAATTCAATTTAAATATTTGGATGGAGAGCAAATATATAAATTCAATACTTTGAACATCTTTTTGTTATCTTAGATATAAAATTTAAAATAATTAATATTTATACGTATATAATTGTGATCTAGATATTTTTGGTATCCAAAAATATTTCATTTTGGATCGAATTCAGATATGGTTATCTGGATATTAAGAATTTTAGATCCATCTGAATAAATAATCATTTTTAGTTTGTGTTTAGTATTACTTTCAATTCAAGTTCGGTTCTTCGGATCTATATTTTTTCAGACATAATTTCTTCTACTAATGTAGAGCAAAATAAAATAAATATAAAACAAATATTTTGGACTTATTTTACATACATAATTATTAGACTTTATTTTAAAAATACCAATAAAAATGGTAGCGTCGTGACAACATTGTTAGGCATGTTGCAAAATTGACGTAGCATATAATCAATTGTGTATACTTTTATAAAAAAATTTGGTAAATATAGTAAAAACACAATACAATCAAATGAAAGATGGTTAAAATTGCGTCGAAAATAATGTGATATCTTCACTCGACATTTAAATTTTGTTTAACAATCAATTTCACAAATTTTCTTTCTTTTAAAGTTTTTTTATAATTTCTGATTTTTTTTCTAACAATTTGATTATATTTCTAACTTTTGGTGAAATATGAAAACTCTATAAAAAATCAATACTTGACTAAACTAAAGATTTTACTTTGTGTGTTGTATTTTTCACATCAGTTTTCTTAATTCATAACCATTAGATAATTATTTGTTGAAATCTTAATCATGGCAAGGTACCAAACTTTTAATAATTTTGTAATTTATTTCTTCCAATAATGATATTATTTAGTAGTTGTTTAAAGAATATTAATTTATTAATACAAAATTTAAAAATATAGGAATTAAAATGAGTTGATTAAAAAAATTAATATGTTAATACATTAAATTGTATATGATGAAATTAAAAAAAAATTAGTATGAACACACTATTTTTTAAATAATTGTCAAACTGTTACGTATTAACTAAGTGTGAATACGTTTATTACAAATACTATATAGACTGTAATTACGAGCACAAGAATATAAAATATTATGAAATTATTTAAGAGGGAGATTATGGGGATAAGATTCATATGTTATACATTCATTTATAGTCTTGGTTATAGCATATTTCAACTTCCAAGCACATGCAACTGTCTCTCTTTCTCTCTCACCCAAAATTCAACAAAAATAACAAGAAAATACATTAAAAAGTCAACCAACAATTGTTTACAGTATTTGTTAAGAAATGATTATGTTCGTTGTATTGTAAATTCAATTAATTATTATATTTCGATTTAAATTGTTTGTAGATGATACACATAGTAGATCTACAAACATGGATTATTGAAGTTTCTGAGATAAGAAGATACATTATTTCCATATGGCACTGACCAATAAATCGAGCAATGTTTAGCTATAGTTTGTTTTTTCTTCCATCAACTAGCCGTTTCTTGGATATATAACATTTTCATTTGAACCAAGAAGAAGATATATAACATTTGCTCTTCTAATTTTTTCTTGCTGAGAAAAGTTGTGTGGTTTCTTTATCATAATTTTCTGTTTAATGTAAGAACTTTTTTGTCATCAATGTAAGAACATCATACATATATAGCTATGGATATACTATAGTTACTTTAGTCTTTAGAGAAAATGAGCCAAACCAATTTCGATATGTTGATTGCTACTTCAATAGTGATTTCCATATAAGGAAACATGAGCTAATATTCATATCTAATTTCATAACCACCATAATACATGTGGATGCATCTGCATAACATGTTTAGTGTCACCGTCTGTTGCATTAAAAATGAAAAAGATGCTGAGCTCTTAAGGAACTGTATCTTGAAGATCAATCATGTGTCAGAGCCACCCCCAAAGAAAAAAAAACTAAAAAGTCTAAAAACAAAGAAAAAATTAGAATAAGCTCACATGGTTTGACTTTAGCATTCACATAATCTCCACTTATAAATACTCAGCTCAAAATTCAGATTTTTTGCAAGTAACCAAACAAAAACAAAATGGCTCTAGAACCAAACTTCATTCTCTCATGGGTCTTCTTATGCATAGCTGCAACAATCTCTAGCACACTTTTCTTCTTCCGCAAGAAACCTCACAAGTTCACATCAAAGAAGCTGCAGCAGCACAAGAAGAAGCTTCCTCCTGGAGAAATGGGGCTTCCGTGGATGGGCGAAACAATGGAGTTCTATAAAGCTCAGAAAAACAACAGATTGTTTGAGGATTTCGTGAATCCAAGAATCACCAAACATGGAAACATCTTCAAGACAAAAATCATGGGATCACCAACAATAGTAGTCAATGGAGCTGAAGCCAATAGGTTAATACTGTCTAATGAGTTTAACTTAGTGGTGAGCTCATGGCCTTCTTCTTCTGTTCAGCTGATGGGCATGAACTGCATCATGGCTAAGCAAGGCGAGAAGCATCGAGTCCTTAGAGGGATTGTAGCTAATAGCCTTAGCTACAATGGGTTAGAGTCCTTAGTACCTAAGCTATGTGACACCGTTCGATCTCATCTTGAAACCCAATGGAGAGGCAAGGAAGAGATTAGTCTCTACCGTTCAACAAAAGCTCTCACGTTTACTGTAGTCTTTGAGTGTTTGTATGGGATCAAAGTGGAGCTTGGGATGTTAGAGATCTTTGAGAGGGTTCTAGAAGGAGTTTTCGCTTTGCCTGTTGAGTTTCCTTGTTCTAGTTTTGCTAGAGCGAAGAAAGCTAGGCTGGAGATAGGGACATTGCTGGTAGAGAAGGTTAGGGAGAAGAAAAGAGAAATGGAACAAGAAGAAGAAGAAGAAGAAGAAGCTGAGAGACAAAACACAACACTATTCTCAAGGCTAGTGCAAGGGTTGATCAAAGGAGAGATAACAGAAGAAGAGGTTGTAGATAACATGGTTTTGCTAGTGTTTGCAGCTCATGACACAACCTCTTACGCCATGGCCATGACTTTCAAGATGTTAGCTCAGCACCCAACTTGCCGTGACACTCTCCTCCAAGGTAGGTAACAAACAAAACAAAGAATCTCATAACATATCAGCAAAGACAAAATCATAATCAACTCTTCTTGATTCATCTCAGAACATGTTCAAATAAAAGCAAACAAAGGGGAAGGAGAGTACCTGACGGTGGAAGATGTGAAGAAGATGAAGTATAGCTGGCAAGTTGTTCGTGAAACAATGAGATTATCCCCTCCAATCTTTGGTTCCTTCAGAAAAGCAGTTGCTGATATTGACTATGGAGGTTTCACAATCCCTAAAGGCTGGAAGGTAAAACACATCATCTCTATTAGATCCTTTCCAGTCTCTAAAATCTAGATATACTAATGAAACACCTTCTGGTTTTGCGTGCAGATACTTTGGACAACTTATGGAACTCATTACAATCCTGAGATTTTTGAAGATCCAATGAGTTTTAATCCATCGAGGTTTGATAAGCCAGTACAAGCATATACATATCTTCCGTTTGGAGGAGGACCAAGGCTCTGTGCAGGTCACCAACTAGCAAAAGTCAGCATCCTCGTTTTCTTGCATTTCGTTGCGACACGGTACGATTGGTCCTTAGTCTATCCAGATGAGACGATCAGCATGGATCCTCTCCCGTTTCCATCACTAGGAATGCCAATCAAAATTTCTCCCAAGGTGTCATGATAGAATGAACAGAGCCATGAGTATGTTGTAGTCTGTATGTATGCAAAATATTCAACTACAAATATTTGTTCGTTTGGAACACAATGAGTGACAGAAGAACTCATCATGTCTTTCATACGCTATGGACAGAAACTAAACGAATGTTATATGAAACTGATTCAATTTATTGTCTTTCATGTTCTGTTTCTGAGAGTTGCTGTCATGACTTGCTTTTTCCACAGCGAACCAACTAGTCAAAACAACTGTGTGCACATCTACTTCTTTGGTCCATCAGTCATTCTTTTTTTTTCCTCTCACCTACTCTTCAAACTTTCCATCCTAGTTTATACCTTTTTCTCTTCTTTGGGTGTTTGAACAATGACATTGCAACTAAAATATAAAGTAACCTTCTAGATAGCTCGAGTCTGTGAACGCAGTTGCTCTTTACGCCGGCAAAAGATTCAAACCGTAGAAGCTCGAAGTATAGAGAGCGGAAGCATACCGGGAGAGGAATGGAAAAGGTAGGTGAATACGAGGAGAAGACCATTGGAGAAGTAAGAAGCTCAACTGAGGAGGAGAGGAGTGATAAAGAAGATGAAAGGATCATGGATACACCAGTAGAAGGCTCTAAGGATACATCTAACTCACAGACTGTTAACTTCGAAGATCATGATGTCGGTGAATATGAAATGGAAGACGAGGAAGTTCTAGAGCTTTTTAGACGTAATAGCGGCCTGAGACCAAAGGTAGCCAGGAGCAACAGCTTCCCATATCTGAACAAGTCTGAAGAGATGGTTCTACGGTTCCAAGAAGACACTCCTGCAGAAACAGAGCAAGCAAATGTAGAGTTCCATAGTACGAATGATAGCAGCGAGATTGCCGATCTAGGCGCAGAGGATTTAAATTCTTCTGTAATACTTCAAGGAGTCAGGTCATCATCAGATTCAAAAGATGATATTGATGACTCATCCAGTGACTCTGACCTTTCCAGTTATTACTTTGACGGGTCCTTACCCCTTTCAGCTCATGTGGAAGAACCTGAAACCTATCAAGATGAATCTCCTGTACCTAGAGATGAAAACCAGGTTTGCACTTCGCAACTCAACCCTAAACAGGCAAATGTGCCTTACACATCTCTCTCTATAAGCAACAGTTCAGTTGTATCTCTAGCTATTCTCGTTTGTTTACTAAGACACTAGCCGTTATATTTTTCAGATGCCTCTACTGCGCCGTTACCAACCCGTGCAGCAACTAACTTCATGGAGGAATTGCTGCGGACTCCTTGAGCTTCTCCGGGCTGCTGATCCATAAATTACAGGTACGAGACAAAAGATGACCTAGAGCAAACCAAGATTATGGTTTTCTAGTACCTAATCTGCAATGAATGTATATTTGCAGATAATAAGGAGTAAAAGCATAAGCACTACACACAGAGGTCAGAGCCACATGTTTATATAAAATAGACATGTGACATGTTCTAGTAACCATCACATCATGGTTTATAATAGTAAGTTGCTCATGTTCTGTACTGTCAAACAATTAGCAGCAAGTCTATCTTTGTAATTCAGTTAACAGAAATACTGCAAACTATTTGAGAAAAAAAAATAGCTAGTTGTGATGACAAAGTGATATCAAATGCATTCATAGCCACAAAGCCAAAGATTCATCAATCATCTCTCAAACAAACAAAACATATCCAACAAACCAAAAACATCACAGACTCGAGACCAAAAAAGTTATGGGCACCTATATGACTGCGGAACTGCAAAAAGTTATGGTCCTTCAGCTCCTCAATATTACTGAATCAAGTCCGTTTAGAGTAGCATACAAACACTGTCGCTGCTGCTACCAAACCCAAAGCTCCAACCACTGGCCAATGCAATTGTCCTTCCAAGGAACATTTTTGGCCACCACCATCCTTTATGTCTCTGACTCCATTAGTAGTAGGCTCCATGATCCTCTCGTTCAACACAAGCAGCGTTTTCTCAGCTTCATCAACCATCTTCACCAACTCCTCCTTCTTCATCTCCAACTCTGTTTCCCTTACTTTCGATTCACTCAAATCTTCCTCCATTAGCTTCTTCTCTACCTCCCATCTCTCCAGCTCCATCATACCCTTCACCAAACCCATTTTAAAGTCAGAGACTTTCCTCTTCATCTCCTCGATCTCTACCTCTTTCTCGTTACCCTTCTCCCTAATCTCCTCCTCTACCCTAACTTTCTTGCTCCTCTCCTCCATCAACCTCACTTCCAAAACCCCTACTTTCCTCTCCAAGTCTCTACCTTTCTTCTCCATCTCACCTCTCTCTTTCCTCAAACTCCCCGCTTCCTTCTCACACCTCTCAAAGCTCTCTCCTTTCTCCACCAGCTCTCTCTTCATCTCCTCCAACTCCAGCTCCCTCTCGTCTCCGTCTCTCAACGCTTCCACGAGATCTTCCTGAATCTTCCCCACCTCGCTCTCGAGCCGACACAGTCTCCAAACCCTTCTTCTCTTCCTTCAGCTGCTTGATCTCTGTCTCCATCTCTTCGAAGCTCTGTTTCATCTCGGCTTCCACGCCTTTCATCTCCTCGATCTCTCCCGATAATCTCGCTGCCTTCTCCTTCAGTTCCCCATTCTCACGTGTCAATTCACGATTCTTCTTCTTCTCCTTCTCCGTTTCGTCGTTGACCATCGCCTTCTCAGCCCGATCGTCCATGGCGATCTCGTCCGCCGTTGACATTGATCTTTAGAAACAATGTACTTCGCGCAATGGAGTTTGAATATATCCAGTCATCAATAGGCCCAGGCCCATATATATCAAGCCCATTAGAATATAAACTAATTGCATTATTGATTATTTAGTCAGGTAGCATTAATTAACAGATTATTTTGTGGTTTTATATGATCAGATTTATTACAACCTTTACTTAACATATCCATGAATCTATGCGAGTCTTTTAAGAGTTTAAAGTATACCTAACAGCTTCATTTAATGGCAGCGAGAAGACTAGCTTTTATTTTATTTAGGTAATTATTTCTATACATTTTCTGAAACATTTATAGCGTGATCTTATTTATTGTGGTGTATATGGCAGCTCTAGTGACAAGTTACACGAATAAATAGATCGTCTTGTATGCGTACAATGAATATCACACATTCTTACAAAAAAAAATGAATATCACACATGAGCTAAGTCTTGGACAGATGGACAACGGATCTCAAATGTTCATCTTAAGCTAAATAAATGTTGACCGGATTGGAAATTTTGCATGTGATATGAGATCATTCAAATTTAAAATTGGGCCACGTATAACAACTTTAACTTGCTCAATATCATTAATGCCAAATCTCAAATGCAAGTGCTACCTCGTGATTCAATTTAATTTCTATATTGCCTCCAACTAAATACAACTACTATTAAGTTATGTCCACTCCCTACATTAGTAGTAATTATTTTTTGTCAATAAATACTATATATATGTGGCAATCGATACTTCTCATTACTACGAACCGGGTTAAATTAATCAGTACTTTGATTTTGTCTTACTGAAAGAGAAAGATTTCGACGAAAAAAAACTCAGATCTCTTTCCTCATATATCAAAGCTAAAAGCCATATCGAAAAGGAGTTAAAATGAAATTAAATAAAACACTTTCTTAATCGAAAGAAAGGAGAAGAAGAACAATCTTGGTGTCATCTTCAGCCTCCGAACTTCATATCTTGTTTATCTAAACGTTGGAGAAATGAAGTGAGGACTTTAATGGTTTTTATCTGACATTGTAGAGACATTATGTAACCAGCTGTCTCTTCAAATAGCGCGTCTACACCAAGCGCCGTTCCTCCTGGAATAATCCTCTGCAACACCTCAATCTTCTCCTTTACCTCTTCTTCTTCATCTTCTTCTTCACCGGACACACACACGCTTGTCTTAATCTGCGACAATTTCCTTTTGGTTCTGCGTTCAAAACCAGCGGCAGGTGATTTCACGGTGGCTGAGCACGACGGTGAAAGAGATATAGTGTTGTCAGGAGTTGCTAAAGCTTTCTCCATTGTGAGACAAAGAGAGAGAGAGAGAGAGAGAGAGAGAGAGAGAGAGGAATGATATTTGAGAGAATAATGAAGAAGTCTGGAAAGTGCATGTGTAAATGTATATTATATATATGAGTGATGATAGAATTAGTGGACAAGATGTTAACTGTTAAAATCTTTGACTGGTTCAATCCTACTCTTCTTTGGTTATAACCAAACCGAAAAGTCGTCCTGACCGAGAACCAAAAATAAAACAAAGAGCTTAATAAATCAAACCAAACCGATAATATATTGTCTCTAAAAACTCTTTTTTTTGTCAGGACGATTTCGGTTTGGTTTGTCTAAACTGAAATTTGATTAAAAATCTATATTTAGTAAACGAGAAATGGTTAATATTAAAAAAGCCCAAGAAGATTTATATAAGAAAGAATTTTTAAAAAGGTTAATATTTTCTTCAGAAAAAGTTAATATTGCCAACAAAACTGGTCCATTCGTACGGTTTATAGTAGTATATTTTATCATCCTCGTGTTTTGGATTGTGGGGGTTCTTTTTTCTTACACAGTTACATGGAGTTGGATCTTGCAAATGAGACTTGTTTTTTTTCACGCGCCATGTCGACAAATTTAGACTTTAGTGACCATGTCACTCAGTTAAGTGGATCATGCTCACATCTAAATTGGATTTTGTTAGTTTGATAAGTCGGTGTCACTCATTTAAGTGGATCACCCCCATTAATATAGTAAAGACTCAGCATAACTTTGTATTGTATAGGATATGTGTTGCTACAACAGACCGATTAAGTTTCAGCAAAGTGGCATTTTTATTGTATCAACCTTAAAAGTAACTTATTTTCTCACCTCTTCCGAAGTTTAACAGAATTTAAGGATTATAATTGTGTAAACTTGAATAGAATAAGATACTATATCATTTTTCAAGAAATAAGTTGATAAACCCTAATTCTAGCAAGTTGTAGTAGTAACTACGCAGGACAGTACGGACTAGACCATTAAGAAAAAAAAGAGACATCACGCGCGAGAAGGCAGCGGGTGGTGCGTGATTAGAAGGAGAATGAACCAGTTCGACATGTGCATAGGAACAAGGGAGTGAAGAATAGGGGACCTACACAGAAAGCCCAAAGAGAAGGCAAATGAGAGAGAGAGAAGCACAAGACATGTGCACTCACATGTAAATCTCCATCTTTCAAAGCCCCATCCCCATGTGCCCCTCTCTATATGCATACACCGATGATGATACAAGAGAATATATATACAGACTGTAATTGTAATATATTGAGGTGGATGAGATAGATCGAGATCAAATAGATACTCAACTCTAGTAAGAGATAGTGAGGTGGTTCGTGCAATGTAGGATCTAATCTACTACTTGCTCCTAAGATCCACAGGCATGGTGACCACATGGCACTCTCCTAGGTCCCCACTCCATTAAAAATCAAATAGTACATTCAAAACTAGAGGCAGATATTTCGTGATTTGAGAAAATGAATTTAACATAAAATAATATATATTTCATTTGTAAGGATGTGATATTTGGGATTGTTTTTTAAGATTTGTAATAAAAGAATCTATAATAAACAGGCCTTACTTTCCAATTTGTTTCTAGCCTTCATATTTCTTCGTATTTTCAGGACCGGTAATGTCTACACATACAACTTTAGTAAAGTTAAACTAATCTCTAAATCGATATTTTTCCTTATGAACTCTAAAATTTAAAACTCTAAAGTTTTATAAACCGATTATAAACCATTTTGTGATGGTTTTTTTGTACCTTAAACATTAGGATGATTTGGGTTTCGATCTTTAAATAAATAATTTGATTAATTTTCATAATATGTAATTAAGATGAAATTGAAAATTAGTGTGCAATTATATTTTATAGGAGTAATATTTTTAGTAAATTAAAAAGAGATGTAAATAAATATGTTTCTAAGGAGGGGACGAAGATAGGGGTTTGGTTTCTTGGGATTGAGAGTTTACAAAAGAATCGGGGGCTTTTGGCATTTCACCATCTACCAAACTGACACTTACCCAATTATAGGAGTATCTATGTATTTATGTATATCAATTTAGATTAAATAATGTTACAAAAATAACACACTGATGAGGATTTCAATTTCAGTTTTTTCCCCTTCTCAGACAGCTTTCACATTCATCTTGGAATAATCAATTCCATGCCCTTTGTGTTAATTTTTCTTCTTCACTAGCTATTTCCAAAAGTCTCAAAACACTTTTTTAGAAGACATAAAAAGAAAGTAAATATTCACATGTAGGAGAGTTGGAATGTTTACTACTACTACTACCATTTTTGTTGTTGTTACAAAGTAAAACCGTTTTGCCGTTTTGGTTAAGAGTTGAGACAGGACAAAATACGTTTTCTTTACAAAGAGAGCTGTTTAAGCCATAACATAATACTACAATTATTTTCTACTATAAGGCTGGAGAAATGGGCCAAACAGCTGGGTCCATCATGGTGGGTGCTCTCTGGGACAACGTTTACAGTGATTGTGGTCCCACCGCAAGCGTTATTTGTCTCCTTTCTTAGCCTCATTTGGTTGCAGTCGGAGTGGGATGTACAGTTTTGAAGTATTTACATGTGTTTTTTTCTTACTTACTTCCACTTTTTTTTTGCTGTAAAAGATAATTTAGTGTTTTTTTTATCAACAATAATAATAGTTTAGTGTTAGGAACCTAAAAATGATAACCAAAATATCCTCAAATTAATTTATATTAATATCTTTAAAAGAAAATTCTCAAATTTATTTAATTTAAACAACTCAGATTCTATACAACAAAATATATACATACACACCAATTGTTTGGCTACAGATACAATCAAGTGACAAAGCAGCTTTCTTTGACTTTGGAAGAACAAAGTTCTCTGTGAAATGGGCTCCCACTACCACATGCATCGGTTGCTGCCATGAAACATCCATCATCATTAGCACCCACAGTCCACGCTGATACATCCTCTGTAGCCGTCGGTTCTTTTTAGACGTGAGAAAAATCAGAACCTTCCCTGTCCAACTCTATATGTCAGAATATAACATCCATTTATTTATCTGTCGGGAAATATTTAGAAAAAAGAAGAAATTTCATATTTATAGTTTTGTGTCTAAAAGACAATTTTTCTTTTATGACAGAAGTAGAAAAACATACGATGTTCCTGTGTGATCTAAGACTTCTAGTACATCTTTGACATGCCGTACCGAACAGCTCCAACTTTCCGGTGAGCAGAACCACCGGGAGCGGCTGCCGCAGCCGCCGCAGCAACTCCTATTCCTGCTGTCGCCTGTAACAGATTCGTATCGATTATGATCCGGTGATCAACACTCATGTTTTCCGCCTTGTGCATCATTCCAGTGGTTCGAGACATGACAAACGGGTTGCTATCTATGTTGATGGCTACATCTGGTGCGACGTATCTATTGTACTGATGTATTTGTCTTGCCTGCTTCTCAGACTCCATGGTTGTTGTTGTTGTTCTCCTCTCTTGTTGCCTTCCCATGGAGACTGTTGATGCAGACTGCTGTTGAAAGGGAAGAGTAGTACTGGTAGTGCTGCGGATGAATGATCTCGGGTCATATGCGTCTCTACTGGTTCTACCGTTGTCAAAAGGCGCCACTGGACCCATGAATGTGCTTGGTTTTGCAGCTGCTTGAATAGAGAGAGAGAGATGGTTGCTGTTTATAGAGTTTGGTTTTGAAAAACATTGCTGCTGGGTTAAAAGTTTACCTGAGAGGTTTCTTTGCTGTGCTTGTACTGCTGCAGCATGATGATGATTAAGAGGAATGTTTTGAGTAGTTTCAGGGCTCAATGTGTTTGTGTTGTTCATAAATTTCGGTTGTCCTCCTCGTGCAACTGTGGTTGAGTGTATAACTGTTGATCTGAAAGCATAGAAACACAGAGTGAGAACTCAAACAAGACATTACATTACATAGAGAAAAAATATAAGGATGTACCTGGGAAGAGAGGCATGTTTCCTTTCTAGAGGAGCAACAGGGCCAGTTTTGCCGCTGTTTTCTTCAAGATGTGCAAACTGTCTCCTAAACTGATCAACAGCACTGCACAGTAAAAAAAAACAATGTCAGGGATTTGCTGTAAACACAAGATGCAACCATATAGATATTAAGAGAGACCTTGGATAGAGAAAATTCGTTTTATCAGCTCCGTTCATGTGATCTTTGAGCAGCTGAGGATGGTACTCAAGTATCTCTCTAGAGATTAGCTCTCTGATATCCTCTTTAGTGACTTTTCTCCTCTCGAACTCGAACTCCATCTTCGTTATAGGCTGACATGAAGGCTCCCTCTCCACTTTCGCCAATCCCTTGAAATATGGATCAGCAAGTGCCTCTTCAGCAGTTGGTCGGTCTTTTGGATCGAAAGCAAGAAGCCTCTCCAACAACTTCAAAGACAAAGGATCTGCGTTTGGGAACTTCTGAGTAAACGGAATGGGTGGCTTTTTCCTCATGCTTGTCAAGTACCTCCTCGCCTTCTCATTCCTCACCTGTACACAATGGTCCTCTTGCTTTCAAGATTTTGCAGAAAACTCAATACACTATGTTCTAAGAAGAAAAAGATCAGTACCCTGGAGATGGTGTCAAGGGAAGGTGTCCCAAGCAGATCAGTCATAAGATCAAGCTGATGAACCACATTCTTTCCAGGGAAAAGTGGTTTTCCCATCAGTACTTCGGCGAAAATGCAGCCTATGCTCCATATATCAATTGCAGGTGTATACTACACAAAAACAGCCAAAAGTTAGCTCACAGTAATACAACAAGATGTTTATATAGAGAACAAGTGAAGCAAGCACCTTAGAGTAGAAAGATCCACAAAGCTCAGGAGCTCTATACCATCTTGTAGCAACATAGTCCTGTAAAATGTATTTGATGAGTATGTAATAATACAAACTTAGTTTTAAGAGAAGAGAAAGCCATACCGTCCAGAAGATTGTTGTTGGGGTATCATTGAACGCAACTCTCGCCAATCCAAAATCACAAATCTTAAGTTTACAGTTTGCATTTGCCAATATGTTCTTCGGCTTCAGATCTCTGTGGTAGACATTAGCTGCCAACAAATCAAAAAATTGCATAAGATATTATTATTATCACACATAGACCAAACTCAATGCGGACTAACCTGTGTGAATGTACTTGAGCGCACGCAACAACTGATACAAGAAAAACTGGTAATGCTCTTTAGTCAAATCATCATTGGCTTTAATAACCTGATGAAGATCAGACTCCATGAGCTCAAACACGACGTAGATATCTTTGAACTCTCTCCTCGAAGGAGGGAGCATAATGTGCTTGATCTCGACTATGTCCGGATGCCTCAGGAGCCTGAGGAGCTTTATCTCGCGCAGAATCCTCGCGGCGTCTGATATGTGCTCGAAGATGTCGTGTATTTTCTTAATGGCTACTTTCTCGCCGGTGAGGGTGTCTATGGCTGAGCAAACGACTCCGTAGCTTCCTTTGCCGATCACTTCTTGGATTTTGAATCTGCTGGCGTCTCCGTAGTCGGAAAAGAACTCTGTTTCCAGATTGTTCTGTTTACAGACACATAACAAGACATCAATTTGGTAGAATAATTCCAAAATCTTCTGAACTAACAATGCCATATGAAACAGACACGTGACGGAAGAAAAATAACTAGACGTTTACAGCACAGGGGGTCATTAACAGAATGTAAAGTTTAAGACTTTGGTCATAAAAGAAGACACACAATGATAGAACCTGATGCTTAATTAAAGGAACAAGGCCAAATGCAAAAAAAAAAAAAAAACATAATTTAAAATCTGATGCTAATCAAAATCGTTTTTACAACACAATTAGGACAAGATGCTTTGTTGTTGTTTCGACACTTGTAACGGTTGAACACACAAAAGAGATATCAGAATTGCCCAGAACGGCAACTTTAAGACAGGAAACAAACAAAGATTAAACCAGGAAAAAAAAAGTCTTGACCTTTTTACGCTGAGGATCTTGCTGCATCATCATGAGAGATCGGTCCAGATTTCAATCTGAATTTTTCGAGATTGACGACGGATAAAATCGAAGAGGAGGATCAGATCAGCCGCATTGGCTCCACCGAGCACTGCTCCGGAACGCGAGGCTTCTGCTCCGGGAACCCTTCACCGACAGAGACAGAATCGCAGGCCAATTTCTCATTCACCTCTCCGCCCCTCTCTTTCTCTCTCTCTCGATTCCTCCGGCTTTGCTTCGAACGCACGGTTTCGTCGGCAGGGAGAGAGAATCAAGAGGGAGATCTGATCACCGACACACAAGGGATAGAGAGAATGAGAAGAGAGAGATAAGAGGATGGATGGAATCTATAGAGGTTTTATTTATATATATAGAGAGAGAGAGTTATTACTATTACGAGTTTTAATGGTTTGGTGAGCTGCTGCTTTTCTCCCACCAAAAAAGAAAACTATTTATCTCTATCAGTGTGTTATATGACCAATGGGTTATCGCATTATTGACCAAATCATTATTAGTATGGGAATCTTTATTTCCATTCATTTATCTGATAAATATAGTGTTGAAAATATATTCTTTATGTTTCTTTTAATCAAAAAAAAAAAATTCTTTATGTTCGATTTTACAATTTCTAGTTGCTATTCATTTGTTAATTTTACTACAAAAACGAATTGTTTTTTTTTTTTTTTTTTTTTTTTGAAACTCAAAAACGAATTGTCAACTGTTTCAATGTTTTCTAAATTGTTTGTAAGCTTGTATATTTTGTTAATTAGATTTTAACTTTGTTCTTTTTGATCAACTTACAAATTTGCAAGGTTTTAAATTTAAGCTTGTTATCATTCCACGTACTTTTATCTAACCTTTTTCATTAATGTTGTATTTCAGATGTGATCATATTTTTTGGTAAAAAGATGTGATCATATATAAGTTCAGAAAAAAAAGATGTGATCATATATAAATAACTATTTAAACAAAATTGTATATTATTATCAAAGTAGTTACGAAAGTTGTGGTTGGTAAAAGAAGTCCAATCCGCAATAAATAAAGTTAACTGATAAAAAAATACAGTTTTGAATTAGATGTTGTTTTAAAACAAAATTTTTGTTTCAAAATAAATATTGTTTTATGATTTCAGTGTAAAATTTATTGATTTTTTATTTTAAAGTATTTTTTTATTGGTCAAAATTTGGTTAGATGAATTGGTAATGATGTTTTTATGTAGTAAATATACAAATTTAAATGTTTTACTAATGTGTGTGTAGAAATCTATAATTATAAGAAAATAAAACGGAGTGAGTAGATATCAACAAATTGTTTGGCAGACATAAGATTGTGAGCCATCTATTATTATACAAAATCACCTCGTTTCAATATCTAATTGCGAATTTTAATCATCTATTCGAACCGTGTTTTTTTATAATTGTTCACTTCGTCGGCTATACTAATTGGTACACTTAATAAGCGGTTCATTTCCAAATGTCTTCCAACGACTTTTATTTTATGCCTCCAATCAAAATCATAGTAACCAATAGATATCATTGTGAACATATGTTGTGTCATTTGTTTACATCACATTGAATATGGAATCACAGGGATTGCCACCTTAGGAAGTCATGATCAGGAATCTACTTTTCTAAAAAGAAAATTAGGAATCTACTTTGAAATGTAAATTGATCATTTTGTGTATAATCATATCAATCCACCAGTCCAAGATGACCTAGATCATGCCCAAATATGCACAATGAAATAAATTGTATAGTATATTGACTTTTATATTCTCTCCAAAAGGTTCATATGTTGAAAAAATATTTTGTTTCAAAAATATGTATATTTTTTTGTTTTCTATAAAAAAATTGCAAATTTTAAAAAATTAATTAATTTTATTGGATTACTATTAGATAAAAACTGTTGAAAATTGAAAATTATAGATAAATTTATCATAGTGATTTAATGCGTTTTTAATATATTTGAAAACACTAAAAAATATACCTTAAGGAGTATCTTTTAATTTAGTCGCCAGAGCTAAATTATAGATTGGTTCAGTTTGTCACGTGGATTAATAATTGCTAATCAAAAGCACTTATGGCCATTTGGTCATAAATTATTTTGAGTGAAAATAATTACACTTATCTGAGCTGGGTCGACTTTGGATCTACTACAGAGGATCCAGAAGTGCCTACTTCACCAGGCACATAGGCAGGCTAACTATTAGCTGGCTTTCACATTTTCAACAACAAGTCTCTTTGTATTGAGTATACGCGTATCACAAGTGACGTGGCGTCAAAAATCAACAGAAAAGTGAAGGGACACGTTTCAGATACCAAACTCCCTGCGTTTTGTGTGCGTGTAATAGAATGGCGTGGCCCATTGGTCTCTGATTTTAGAATGTATCTCTTTTTTTTCTCTCTCTTCTTAATTACATAGTCATCCAACAAATTGAGCAAAGATGCATTTTTAAGATTTCGATGGCTCAATCACTATACCATATACAAACCCATGCACGTTAAGATTCTGATTCGATCGACATCAAAGCTCTTACAAACATGTATGATACGCAACGCATAGATGTTGGTTGTTACCGACAGATTATGGAAACAAATTGCGGGGGAAATAAAAGATTGTACAATAACCCGAATATTGTAGGCCTATAGTCTTTGGACTAAGCCCAACATATAATTATAAAAGCTATATAAACACATAAAGCCCATTATTATAGGATAAAACATGTTGATCGAGTAATCTCACTATATACGACCATGGAAAATTCAGACTGAAAGAGGTGAGACGAGATCAGAGAGCGGTGATGTCGATTGATGGACTCAGTTAGACGAATTTGACTATTAGAAGGGATTGATCCAAGAACGCACGTAGTTTGAATATCTGATCAAACATATAGCTCCTACAAGTGTTCTATCATTTCATACTTCTTCATTTTATGCAACATAAGAAAACATTGAGAAACACACACCAAACTATTCTGGCTTCATAACTTCTCACATATCACACTCAATTCAAAAATTAAACTATTAAATAGAAAAATGATAATATGACGTTTAACTAAATTTTACTGTAAATCATCATCATCGTTCAAGAGAAACTAAAACCTCTCTTTTAAATAATTTTTATATATATAAAATATATTAACATCTGAAGATATTTTCAATATAGATTCAGGTTTTGTCATGTCAAAAAGGAAAAAAAGATTCAGGGTTTGTCTTTAAGACAAAAGAAAATGATCAAAGCTGGTTGATGTTCGTGTCAACGGGTGGGCACTTGGCGTGACGCCGAAAAACAAAAGAAAGCGATATTCAAAAAAATTTGTGGACTCTCTAATTAAAGTAATTACTAAATTGTAGGGGTGGGCGCAAGGCGAGTACTTGCATTTTTACATATATTTGATACTCGCCTTGCCTTGAACGAGTAATGAATTTTTAGACTTGGTACTTGCCTTGTCGGAAACGAGTACTTGTTATATCGAGTACTTGTCGCAAAACATGTAACTTGCAAGTTACTTGCCTTGCTCGATTACTTACTAGTAGGGCTGAGCATATGACAAGTATCCGGGATTTTTGTCATACTTATAAGCCGACTTGCTTTCTTCTGATAGTAAAAAAATTGCCTTATATTTGTATTTGCTAATACCAAGTCCTTAATTAAGCGAGTATTCGTCTATATATGAGATACTTGCGAGTAACTTTCTGTGCTTATACTTACTCACTTAACTTAAAAATTTTGTATTCGAGCCTTTAAAATATAAATTATGTTTCAATGATTTTATGGTTAGGTGATTGTCTATATTTATACTAAATTTTTTTCTTGATTCTTATGCTACACCAATGTAAGATAATATAGCGTAAAATTTGAAAAAAGAGAAAATTATTTAATCCCACATGTTTGATATTAAATAAATATTAAAGTAGATGAAATAATAATGTAAATGTTACAATATATTTTGAAAATCAAGTAGCGGGTCGAAACGAGTCAAATACCTAAAATAATTTTAAGCCTTGTTACTTGATTTGCACTTGCAAGTATTTAAAATTCTTAACTTGTTACTTGCCTTGATTAAAACGAGTATTTGTATTTACGGGGCAAGTACGGAGCGGGTAACGAATTTAAGGCGGATAACGGGTATTTGTGCCCAGCCCTACTAAATTGTCATTAACTCGACAAATACCCTGTTTGGTCTCTCTCTCTCTCTCTCTGATTCATTCTGAGAGAATTAAAAACAAAACAAAATAAAAAAAAAGTAAAAAAAAATTCGGTTTCTTTCTCGGTCGTTTGTGTAATTTCCCGGCAAGGGAAGGAGGAGGAAGAGGAAGAGTGTAAGCAATAAACTCTCCTTCTTCTACGAAACATAAACATACCTTCTCTCTCTCTCTTTGCTTCACCGATTCTCTTCCTGTTTACTTTGATCGCCTTCTTCTCCGAAGCTTTCTTCTTTTTGCTTGTTCATGGTTTCCCCCATCGCAGGTACTTACCGCCACCACTTCTGCTTTCTTTTATTCCACAATCGGTTGGTTTGTGTTATTTTATTATTCATCCTTTCTCCTTATTGTTTTTGCTATATGTAGTTGATTGTGATTGTTATGTTTTTCTTTTACTTCTTACTGATGATGATCTTAGACAGAACAACAAGTTGCTACTTATGTAGACCTTGATCCTGTGTTTAAAAAGTTTCAATTTTTTTTTGGGTTATTTACGAAGTTTTGAACTTTTTGAATTTTGAGTTTATTACACAGATGATTCTTGTCTCTAAATCATGTTTTGTCCCTACAAGCAGCACAAGTAAAAAACTTTTGTTGTTCATTGAGTTGACCAACTGAGAGAAGTTATATGGTCGTCTCCTTGGATTTTGATTATATTTCCTGTTTTGGAATATTCCATCTGTCTGTTTTAAAGCTTTTATTTATGTCTGAACGAGTAAAACATCATTAGCTTTCTATTAAAAAATCACGTGTGAAATGAGAGAGCTCATGATCCTCCTCCTAGCAAGTATATGCAAACTCAGAACTCAATATACAGCTCTTTCTTTGTTTTGTTTGAAGTTGGTGGTGACGCCAAAAAGATGGAGTTGGAATCTAAAGAATCACTTTCTGCTACTGGTACTACCAAAACATACAATCTTTTTGCTTTCTCTTAACAATTTTCTTTTTATATCTGATATTTTTTTTTTGGCTGTAGCAGATTTAGACATGCCATCTTTGGAGAGTAGATCATCTGAAACTTTTAATGGAGGCAGTGCAAGTGATCTGACCATGTTCTCAAGCTCATTGCCCACACTTCTTCATGAAAAGCGTATGTCCTCTTGCTTCTGTTAGTGATCAGTTTTTAAACTCTTTAACTTACTTGAAGACAGTTTCTAAATATATTTCTCTTTTTTTTTTCTTTTTACAAACTCTGCAGTGAATATGACTGATTCAGATAGCTGGCTCTCACTTGATGATAACTCACCCAATCTGAACAAACTTGCCATAGGCAACAACTCAGAGAAGGATTCTCTGGAAGAAGATGTTGAACCTGATTCTTTGCTTCCTGAGGATGAATACGAGCTCCTTCCTGGCCTCATTGACGAGCTTAATTTCAACGGCCTGCCTGATGAACTTGAAGACCTCGAGGAGTGTGATGTTTTCTGCACTGGAGGGGGTATGGAGCTGGATGTTGAATCACAAGATAACCATCCTCTTGATGCACCAGGGAAGCAGATATCTGATCGTGCAAATGCATTCCCTCCTCGTCAACGCCCTAATACATCTGGGAGAGTTTCAGTAGAACATCCAAACGGTGAACATCCTTCAAGGACACTGTTTGTGAGGAACATCAACAGCAGTGTCGATGATTCAGAGTTAACCGCTCTCTTTGAGGTATGCATACTCTTTCTGTCTTGTATACTATCAAAGTCTTGCTTGCTCTTTTGCTGACGTGATTTTCTATTTTTGTCACCAGCCGTTTGGGGAGATCAGGAGTTTGTACACTGCATGCAAAAGCAGAGGTTTTGTAATGATATCCTACTATGACATCCGAGCTGCTCATGCTGCAATGCGTGCGCTACAGAACACACTCTTAAGAAAGAGGACACTGGACATTCACTTCTCCATTCCTAAAGTATGAGCTTAGACAAGTATTCTGAATTTAAAGTTTTTCTTTACCACTTTTGTAATCATCAGTTTACCGCCATTATTATAGGAGAATCCATCAGAGAAGGATATGAATCAAGGAACACTTGTGATATTTAATGTGGACACAACAGTATCAAACGATGAGCTTCTTAAGCTGTTTGGTTCCCATGGTGAAATAAGAGAGGTGACTTTTTTGTTTTGTTTTGCTTGTGCCTTCAAATATGCAAAACCATTCACTTATTGGTTCTTTGACTTGTGTAAAATTCAGATTAGAGAAACCCCAAACAGGAGATTCCACAGGTTCATTGAGTACTATGATGTTAGAGATGCAGAGGCAGCTCTAAAAGCACTGGACAGAAGCGAGGTTGGTGGAAAATGTATAAAGCTCGAACTTAGCCGTCCTGGAGGTGCTCGTCGAGTAAGCTCGGTCCCGTCAACTAGTCAAGATTTGGACAGAAACGAAGTTGCAAATTTCTTCAATCAAGTGGCTAATTCTCCCCCAGGTATATTCTCATATTGATCATTTCTTATAACATTTTTTTTTTTTAATTTCTCTCCACTGGTTAGTGAGGATTCAATCTTATTTAGCTGGTAACTGGCCAGTTGGCAGCCCTGTGAAGGGCTCTCCTTCTCATGCCTTTCCAAGGCCACACGGTCTAGGTATGGCCATGCCTGGACTGGCTTCAATTCTCCCTGGCCAGCCTTCTCGCTACCAAGGGCTATTAAACCATCCAAACCAAACTGTTCTGAACAAAGGATTGATGCACAACGTTGCCTTTGGGCAGCCTCACTCGTTGCCAGAGCATATAGGAGGTGGAGTTTCAAACTCCATGAGGTTTATAGCTCCACGGTCTTCAGGGTTTGGGACTTCATCTGATAACCGGTATCGCTGGGGAAGCCCTCCTCAGCATATGAACTATCCTGGTTACACTGGTGGTGCGTCATCATCGTCTAATGAACGTCCTTTTACTGGTTTTCCATTTGCTGAGAGGCAAGGTTCATTACTTGGGAAGTATCAGCATCATGTTGGCTCTGCTCCTTCAAGCAGTCATTTTAATACCCATATGAATCGCTACACAGAGACCTCCTCTCTGTTTCCACTTGGATTTGGTGATATGGGAATCAACAAAAGCTATACCAATGCGAACTTCACTGGCTTTGGCTTGTCCTCGTTACCTTCAGTTCCTTTAGGTGGTGGGAGTAGAGGATTACAATCAGTAAGACATGAACCTTTTGAGACTCAAGTCACAGATGGTGGGAGGTATCATATTGACTTGGATAGGATTGCTACTGGAGATGATACTCGGACTACATTAATCATTAAAAACATCCCAAACAAGTAAGCGTTCTATCAAATCTCAATCTGAAATCTTTGAGCAATGTTTTAACTCTCAGATTCTTTTTGTATTTGTAAAAGGTATACTTACAAGATGCTGGTGGATGAGATTGACGAGAAGCACAAGGGAGACTATGACTTTCTTTGCTTACCTATAGAATTTAAGGTAATAAAAGAGTGAACTCATCACTCACTCATGATGCTCTTGTAATCACTCGAGAAACGTACTGATGATCTTTACATTTCTTGTTGATGCAGAATAAATGCAACATGGGTTATGCTTTTGTCAACATGGTCTCTCCATTGCACATTGTTCCCTTCCAACAGGTTTGAAAAAAAAAAAAACTTTTCTGCTCAATACTGCTTTAGGAAACTGCTCTTGCCTAATGTGTTTCTCTGCCTGTTTCTGCAGACTTTCAATGGTAAAGTGTGGGAGAAATTCAACAGTGGGAAAGCTGCTTCATTGGCATATGCAGAGATCCAAGGAAAGTCTGCGCTTGCTTCATACATGCAGAATCCAAGTCCTATGAAGGACGAAAAACATCTGTTTCCTCCACAAGTCTCCCACCATAATGATGATGGTCAAGACTCTAATGATGATCAGGTAAGTCTATTAAAATACAGAATCTTAGCTCCTTCCATATGCAGTTGTGTCCGTCCACTGATTTCACCTCATATTTATGGATATCATATTACAGGAACAGCCTTTTTCAAGCATTTGGAACAGAAGCGCGCCTGATCCAGATTGGTCTTACACGAACTCAAGGGAAGAACAATAACTCCAAAAACATTGTAGAAGAGTCTTCTTAAACCTCAACTAAAACCAGAAAGTAGCTGGGTACGAACTCTAACCCACCTTCAAAGGTAAGCAAGTGTATGCTATGGAAGAAACATATGTAGAGTCACAGTATCAAGGCTTGTTCTTCCTCGCAACAGAGTAAACCTGTTTTTAGTGATTTACTTCACACGGAAACATCCCTTTTAGTTAACATGACGTTATTATTATATTCTTTTATACTTTGGAAACTTGTCTTTGTCAGTAATGTGTATATATAACATCCTCTTGCGTGTACATCCTCCTGTCCATGTGAACGACATGATCTGTCTACTTAGTTGTTTCATTTATAACATTACTTGTTATAAGTCTCTGTCTCAGTAAGTTACCTTTACAAAACCGTTACACCTCTCTCTCTTTATTGCTTCAATGGCGGATCAGACTCTTATTCAACCTTTCCTAGCCAAACCCGCCGCCAAAGGGTCAGCATTGGAGTCATCGGATTCAGGTATCTTTCTACGGATCTTCTCTGTTATCCTCGTCGGAGCAATCTCCTTGTGGGCAAACCACGAGGCGTTGAAAGGTTTCTCCATAACCATCATCAACGGAGCTAAAGAAACTCCTTCCGGTGAAAGATTCTCCCTTTTCTTCGAGTCTGATGATACCGCGGTGCGTGTCTTGCTCGAGACGAGCTTCTCTGTGGAGAGATTGCTCTACGACGGTGTTACTCATCGTCTCCGTAAGCCTGTGAACCACATTACCGTACGGTTCTATGGAAACAGAAGCGATGTCTCGGTAACTTCTGACGCAAGTAATGGAGAGTATGTGATCGGTTTAAGCTCATCTCTAACGGGAATAAGTGAGTTTCGTAACGGTGTGAGAGCAGCATTGCGACGATCTATGGTTAGGATTTGGCTATGGGGAGGGGCTTCGCCGGAGCTTGTGGCCGGGTTAGTGGAGTATTTGGCCGTGGAGGGTGGAGAACGTCGTCGTTTTGATGAGTTAGGTGTGTATCCAAAGGATAAGGAGTCTGTGTACGTGGCTAGGTGGTTGGATTACTGTGAAAGAAGTAGCGAGGGTTTCATCAGAAGGTTGAACCATGGGATGAGACTTAGGTGGGATGATCAGACGGTGGATCTTGTTTCGAATGGTGCGTGTGGCTCACGTAAGGGTGTGTTGCGTGAGCCAAAAGACGAAGAATGACAGTGGATTTGATCATTGAGACACGAACATGATTGGCTCTCGTGCTGTCTTATTGGAGAACACATGGCTCCACGTGTAATTAAATTATTCAGTGTATATAGTTCTTTTTTTTTTTTGGGCAACTCAGTGTATATAGTTCAATAACCATTTTTGTGTCGAAATGACTTGTTTTCTCGGAGAAATAAAGGATTTATAAGTTTTGTTTGTTAATTATCAGAGCCCAGTTTTTGGTGACTGAATACCTTTGATTTACAATTTTCTGAAATGGGCCAAGGCCCTGTTAGTTTTTATTTTTAACATTAAATATTATTTTATTGAAATTATAAAATACTTGAACAAAAAGAAATTGAAATTATAAAATTATTATATTAATATTCTAATTGATAATTTATCGATCTTATTATAAAGATTTATATTTGATGATTATTTTTTGACCATATTAAATTGTTTTACTAAGAAATTTTACTTGTGTAGATTATATTTGCATTATGCTGATTTTTATTTAAGATATAATTAATAATTAATTATATCTACTAAACCATATTTTAGATTGGAACCTTTTTAGTGGAAAATGTCAATAACTACATCACTGGTTTCTATCAACACTTTCGAGATTTAATAGAGCCTTAAGAGCATCTCCAATGTAAAACACCATTTTTTCCTCCAAAATGGAGTAAAAGTGATTATGGAGTAAAAATGCTCCAACCCAACTCCATTTCTCACTCCATAATGGAGTGATGAACAAAAAAAAATTAGATTACTCTATTTATGGAGTAAACTCCATTATGGAGCGAGAAATAGAGTGGGGTTGGAGCATTTTCTACTCCAAACTCACTTTTACTCTATTTTGGAGGAGAAAATGGAGTTGGGTTATAGATGCCCTAAGAACAATTACTATTACAATCACACTAGTCTAATTTTAAATGGCATAATAAGTTACTTTCACATTCAAACTAATCAAAATTTAATTTGAAATTGCTGCATAATCAACGTTTTACGCAGCATGAACAATGTCAAAACTTGGATTGTATTTCTTTGTTACTGAATACGTTACCCAAATTCTTTGGTTCATATATTCTTTCTACACCAATTTACAATAAATAATGTTAGAAATAGAATCTATTCTCTAGTCAACTTTCTTTCTTTCGTTCAACCATAACTTTTCCCTATAAGTAAGGTTCATGCCGTTTAACAAGTTCTACCGTAAGATTGGATAGTCGACAAAAAAAAAATCTACTTTATCTTATTGAAATCTAATAAGTTTTATTTTTTTTCTTGTTACTGAATAAAAGTTTTTACTTAAAAATATCAAATACAAGTGATAAAAATGAAACAACAAACAAAAGTAATGAAAATAAAAAATAAGATATTACCTGGATAATTTTTTTTTTAACATTTGCACCCAAAAAAATGAAAATAAAGGTTCTAAATTTTTAATGATTCTCTTTTTTTTTTCTATTATTTTGGTAAGTCAAGTGGCGTATTACTTGGATATATTGGACCAAAAAATAAGATATTTTACAAAAAGCCCTTAAACCCTTTTTTGGTGTATCAGATTCCGTAGCAAAAGACATTCAGACTCTTCTTGTTCGGTCTCAATGTCTGAGAACGCAGCCAACAACAACATCATGGAGAAGAACCAGATTTGTAAAGACGCCATCGTGTCTGAACTACAGAAGAAGAAAGTTCATCTCTTTTACTGCTTAGAGTGTGAAGAACTCGCTCGCAACATCGCCGCCGAATCTGACCACATCACTCTTCAATCCATCAACTGGAGGTAAAAAAATCAATAAAGCTCATATCTTTCTGTTACTTAAGGTTATATAAAAATCATAACTTTATTGTGTGGAAAGGCTTTATGTATTCAAAAGCCTTCGTCTTTCTCTCTTACTGTGAATAGTATCTTTGTAAAGATTATGTGAATTGGTTTGTTCATTGGTTTTATGTTTTGGTCTCAGGAGCTTTGCTGATGGATTCCCAAATCTGTTCATCAACAACGCACATGAAATCAGAGGCCAGCACGTTGCATTCCTCGCTTCGTTCAGCTCTCCTGCGGTTATCTTTGAGCAGATCTCTGTCATCTACTTGCTGCCACGCTTGTTTGTAGCCTCCTTCACCTTGGTGTTGCCTTTCTTCCCCACTGGCTCCTTTGAGAGGATGGAAGAGGAAGGTGATGTAGCTACTGCTTTCACCATGGCTAGGATTGTCTCTAACATCCCCATCTCGCGTGGTGGTCCCACTAGTGTGGTCATCTATGACATTCACGCTCTTCAGGTATGGTTACTAGTATTACTTTTCTTCTGACCTGTAACTGTTATTATAATCATCTCTTATCTGTTCTTGTGTGTTGTTTGCAGGAAAGGTTCTACTTTGCTGATCAGGTTCTTCCTTTGTTTGAGACTGGGATCCCTTTGTTGACGAAACGTCTCCAACAGCTTCCTGAAACTGAGAAAGTTAGTTTATTATAGCTGAGATGATGATAAATGATACATATGCGATGAAAGTTAAGAAAAGTTTGGTTTTGATTTCCTTTTTTTTGTTTGCAGATCATAGTTGCGTTTCCTGATGATGGAGCCTGGAAGCGTTTCCACAAGCTGTTGGATCAGTACCCCACGGTTTGTATCAATCATCAACTTTTATCATCATCGTAATGATGATACTCAAATGTTGAATGCATAATGGCAGGTGGTGTGCACAAAGGTTCGTGAAGGGGACAAGAGAATAGTGAGGCTGAAGGAAGGTAACCCTGCTGGTTGCCACGTTGTCATCGTTGATGATCTTGTGCAGTCTGGTGGTACACTCATCGAGTGCCAGGTATTTTCATTAACTAAAAGTCTTCAAAACTCATTTTGCATCTTAACTACTATCACAATCTTCAAAACTCATTTTCTACACAGAAAGTATTGGCAGCTCATGGAGCAGCGAAGGTGAGTGCTTATGTAACTCATGGTGTCTTCCCTAATAGCTCCTGGGAGCGTTTCACTCACAAGAACAACGGTAATTACATTAGCTGACTTTGTCAGTTGTTCATCTCTCTTCTTTTGTCCTTACAACTGAGAGTCTTATACTGTTTTTGTTTTGTTGTTGTTGTCTCATATTAGGAGTAGAAGAAGCGTTTGCCTACTTCTGGATCACAGATTCTTGTCCACAGACGGTTAAATCCATAGGAAACAAAGCTCCTTTCGAGGTCTTGAGCCTCGCGGGATCCATCGCTGATGCTCTGCAGATTTGAAGCAAAATAGAAGATCAAAAAAAGCCTGCTCTCTGCTCTGTCTTGGTGTTTTTGTTTCCTTAGTGTTGTTGTACTATTAAGAGATGATCACTTTGCTAAGACTTTGTTAAAAAACTCATGATGTTCTTGACTTGTTGATTGATCGAGGCGAGCTTTGCAAAATTAAGACAAGCACACGTGTGGAAAGGAAGTGCCTTGCTTCACACGTGTGTAAATCTCTTTTTTAAAAGGATAAGTTTTTTGTTTTTTCTTTCTCCACAAAGTTCCCACCTTTAAAAAATGATTCCAACCACCTTACGCTACTCCGGCGCGACGGTGCCGGCGATACCATCAACAGCCACCACCGTCTCCGGATCCTCCTATCTCCGACTGATAGACACACAATGCACCACGATGAGAGATCTCAAACAAATCCACGCCAACCTCATCAAAACCGGTTTAATCTCCGACACCTTCGCCGCGAGCCGCGTCCTCGCCTTCTGCTGCGCCGCCGCAACTTCGGACATCAACCACGCTTACTTGCTCTTCACGAGGATCGACCACAAGAACCCGTTCGTGTGGAACACTATGATCCGCGGCTTCTCTAACAGCTCGTCTCCAGAGAAGGCGATTTCGATTTTCGTCGATATGTTGTTGTGTTCTGATTCAGTGAAGCCGGAGAGATTGACTTACCCGTCGGTGTTCAAGGCGTACGCGAATCTCGGGAAAGCTCGCGATGGGAGAGAGCTACACGGGAGGGTTATCAAAGAAGGGATCAAAGACGACGCCTTTATACGGAACACGGTGTTGCATATGTACGTGACTTGCGGGTGTTTCGATGAAGCTTGGAGGGTTTTCGAGGGGATGGTGGAGTTCGATGTTGTTGCTTGGAACTCGATGATCATGGGTCTTGCTAAGTATGGGTTGGTCGAAGAGGCGCGGAAGGTGTTCGATGAAATGCCGCAGAGGAGTGAGGTTTCGTGGAATTCGATGATTAGTGGGTTTGTTAGGAACGGTAGGTTTAAGGAGGGGTTGGAGGTGTTTGGAGAGATGCAGGAAAGAGGTGTGAAGCCGGATGGGTTTACGATGGTGAGTCTGTTGAATGCTTGTGGTTGCCTCGGAGCGAAAGAGCAAGGGAGATGGGTACATGAGTATATAGTGAAGAATGGGTTTTGGTTGAATGGTGTAGTTGTTACGGCGATTATAGATATGTACTGTAAGTGCGGGTGCGTTGAGGAAGGTTTAAGGGTGTTTGAGGATGCTCATGAGAAGCAGTTATCGTGTTGGAACTCGATGATTCTTGGTTTAGGTAATAATGGATACGTGGAAAGAGCCATGGATTTGTTCTTGGAGTTGGAGCGTTCTGGCTTGGAGCCAGATTCAGTTAGTTTTATTGGTGTTTTGACAGCTTGTGCTCATTCCGGGAGATTACATGAAGCTGGCGAGTTTTTCAGATTGATGAGAGAAAAGTATTGTATTGAGCCGTCGGTTAAACACTACACTTGCATGGTTAACGTGCTGGGTGGAGCGGGGCTACTAGAGGAAGCAGAAGCAATGGTAAAGAATATGCCGGTGGAAGAAGACGCTATTATATGGAGTTCTTTGCTGTCTGCTTGCAGGAAAAACGGTAACGTTGAGATGGCTGAACGAGCAGCAAAATGTTTGAAGAAGCTGGATCCAGATGAAACATGTGGTTATGTGCTCATGTCTAATGCGTATGCTTCTTATGGATTTTTTGAAGAGGCGGTTGAACAGAGGGTCTTGATGAAGGAAAGACAAATGGAGAAGGAAATAGGTTGCAGTTCGATTGAAGTAGATTTCGAAGTTCATGAGTTTGTTTCTTCCGGGAAAAGACACCCTAAATCCTCAGGGATTTACAGTTTACTATGCGTTTTGAACTGGGATGCCTCTGCATTAAGATCAGAAGTTGGTTACTACTCAGTTTGCTGAACAACTTTTGTCACTTAAAGACACTTAGGTAATGGTTATTACTTATTACTGATTTATCATAATGCAATGAGTCAACACTTTTGCACTTGCTCATGGAAGTAGCCAATTAGAAACATGAGAAACCACCAGTTTGTGTATGACTCTTTACATGTTCTGTTATGTCTTCTTATTAGTGGAGAAGTTCACTTGGGAACAAGGATAAAAACAAAGTAATATTTTGTATTAGAAGATTAGAGTCTGCTTAAGTTCTTTAGTGAGTTTTATAAGTTTCTTCTTTTTTGCTGTTGCAGGTACAAACTACAGAGGAAGATCAGTTTCAGTTCTTTCACCAAACTTATGGTTCCCTCTCTACCTACAGAAACATTGATCTTTGATTCCATGGTAAGTTATATAATAATACTATGGTAATTTGATATGACGAACCACACGGAGATTAGATGAGTAATATTAAGGCTTGGACATGGCACGCTGCGCAGGCCCCCAGGAGTAAATATCAGAACCCGAGTTTCCATTAGTGAGCAGGTTTTGAGGCAATCCATGAATGTCGTCTAAGGGACGGGATCTTCCATTCTGGTAGTATTGCTGGTTCTGCATGGAAGCAGCTTCATCATCATCCAGAGGAAGACGATCAAACACAGCATTCATGAAAGATGCAGCCATGAGAACAACAGGACCAGATGCAATTAGCCCACCGACCACTCCTCCACCTACGACCTGTCCTTGAGGGCCGGCTAAGTAAATGGTCAAACCAGTGATCCCAAGCGGTGCTGGTGGAGGCAAGATTGATCCAAGCAGTGAGAGGATCTCGAAACGTCCGTGTAAAGTCACAATACCTCCTGATGAAGCTGGCTGCCTTAATGTCACATTGGTGACGCAGCCATTAGCACTTAGTATGCAGAGACCTCTCTGTTTCCTTCTTGCGTAATCTGATAAAGTCTCACAGATGTCATTACCTGAGCTGATCTCAACGGCATGAGCTCTGAGGGAATTTGGACTGTCGTGAGTCACAATGATTGGTGGTTTGGGTTTGTTCTTGGAGCCAGCTGGTCTACCTCGTGGCCTCTTAACCATCTCTCCTTCGATTGATGTAACAGGCTGAACCGCTTTAGGCAATGATTTCAGGTTGTTGTTGCTGTTGTTATTGCCTCTCTCTGCTACTGCTTCATGGTTCCTCAATGGGAGTAGTGACTTAGATCCTACAGAGGTCGGAGTCAAAGCTGCACCTCCAGCCATTGTTAGATTTCAACTGAGATTTTGTGAGGAGTTTATGGGTGTTAAGTAAGGAGATTATGGTGAATTATTATATGGTAGAGACGCCAAAAGAATGATTGTGAAGAGTAGGAGATGGTTAAGTTGTCATCAAAATTGTGATTAATAGTTAACAAATTATTTTCTAGTTTCTGGCAGCCTACTTCTCAACAGATGATTCATGACAATTATCTTCTTCACCATTTCTTCTTAATATTGGTTTAAACATCTAGTATCCCAGCTATTTACAACCAAACTTGATAGGTATGCAGAGTTTATAGGTTTTTTTTTTCTTCCTGCCGCTTTCAACAGCCACGTGATGGGAACGTGTCAAAGAGTCAATTTCAACTTTTTATAATGATTATCGAAGAAAGTGAGAATGACAGAAACAATACGACAAATAAGACGTAACATTTGACAGAATAATCTAATGTTACTGTAATGATTCCTATACGGACGGCTTAAAGTTAGCTAGCCATTAGAGTTGAACATAGTTTTGTCACTTTGCTCTGTCTCGGTTTGCGTCATCAGTCCATACAAATCTAATTGAATTGATAGTTTTATCTCTCTTACGTCACAGCTCTCATCACAGTAACCCTTGAACACATGTCATTGACTGACTAAAAAGATCCGTACAAACAAGACGTGAATACTTTTATCAAACCAACAAAATGCCTCCAAAGAATGCATCATCAGAGAGGTTTTGTCTTTAGCCATCTCTCCACAAGGACTAAAACTATATGGATCATTAGATCACTATGCTAAGGTGAAACAGAGCATTTCAAGACTTAAGCTTCTTCAGAGCAGCTGTAATAGCTATTTTTTTTATTCACAAGTCTTCAGAGGCCTTGTAATGTGAGTCTCTGTGCCACTAGGGGGAATAGGTTCCTCTTTAGTCTCAACAATCTCTATGCTTGCGGTTCTACTCCTCCTGTTCCTCCTTTCCTGCCAATACATGAAGATATTGATTGATTATTATAAAAGAGAAAACATATAAACTACTTGTTGCATCTTTGGATCGTCATCATCATCATCATCACTCTTAAGTATTAAAAGATTTATACCTGGCCAAAAGGGTGTTCCTCGGATTCAAGCATCCGCACAACCTGACTCATTCTAGGACGTTTCTCTGCTTCAGGATCAACACATCTAAGCGAAACCAAAAGTGCACGTTTCAGAGCACTCTTACTCGGCCTAGGTTCAAGCCTCGGATCTACAACTTCTTCAGCTCTTCTTGTTCCAACCATCATCTTTAGCCATTCAACAAGATTCACCTGCCAACAACAATACACAAACTCAAATCAATATTCTTTTACAATAACACATTAAGCAAAACCTAATTATCTAAAAAAGCCTCACCTCATTAGCAGGACGTCCATAATCAACCGGATCTCGTCCAGTTACAGATTCAAGAAGCAAAACACCAAAGCTATATATATCACTCTTTTCATTTAACAGGCCTGAGTTAGCATATTCTGGCGCTACATATCTGAAACAATAATCAAAAATACAGCAATGATTTCTTTTGTAAGGACATTAATAATTAAACCATTGTGGCCTTAATAGAGAGAGTACAGAGTTTTTTGGACATTACCCAAAGGTTCCCATGACTCTGGTAGTGATGTGACTCTCACCAGAGTCCAAGAGCTTGGCTAACCCAAAGTCTGAGAGTTTTGCATTAAACTCATCATCAATTAATATATTGCTTGCTTTTATATCTCTGTGGACCACTTTTGGTTCTATGGCTTCATGTAAATAAGCAAGCCTGTAAAGTCATACAAAATTGCAGACCACTTTAATCATTCATTCAAGAAAATTCAATAAAAGCTTAATACAGATTCAAACCACTTACGCTTGTGCTGTACCGATAAGGATCTTCATCCTTGCCTCCCAAGTGAGGGTTCCATGTTGCCTCATAGCTCCATGTAACCATTGCTCTAAGTTACCACTATTCACATACTCATAAACAAGCATCCTGCGTCCATCATCATCATAATTGAGTACAGTAAGATCATCATCAATCCTGGAAGCAAGTTCAAAATGATAAAACACAAGAGAGAGACTCACCGATGTACTCCCTCTATGCAATATCCTAAAAGCCTAACGAGATTCTTGTGACGTACATGACCAATAGCGTCAACTTCTACCCGGAACTCCTTCTCAGCTTGCCCTCTACAGAGAATAAGATTATTAAAGGAAACAAAGAGCATGGGATTTTCACAAACATTTTTGCATTCCAATTGAAAAAACTTACAGATTGTTAAAAAGCTTCTTCACAGCAACATCAGTACCATTGGCGAGTTTACCCTTATAAACCACTCCATAACCACCCTCTCCGATCACATTCTCTGCAGAGAAACGGTTGGTGGCTAGCTCAAGATCCCTAAGAGTAAACCAGTGTCCCCAACCAAGATGGGATATCTCTGGTAAACCAACCAAAGGAGACGCTGTTACAACTCCTCCTCCTCCTCCATACTGTCTCCCAACACTTCCAAAGCCTCCTTCATCACCGGAATGAGAACTACAAGCTCTCTCATTGTGATTCACAGAGCTACATCGACTCAGAGTATCGTTATCACTAGACTTGGTTCTCGCCAAGTGAGACATCATAGTTCTGTCAGTGGACTTGTTATTCATTGCTACATATAAACTCTCAGGTTGAGGGTTGTTGTGACTCTGAAACCCAGCCCTGTCGACTCTGATATCTTTGGACACGTGTGGTATTTGGTTGAAAGACCTTCTAGATTTCCGGCGGAATGTGATCCACAGAGACAAGATGCAGAGAATCATAACTATGAACACTCCAACAACTATACAAACCCATACCCATAACTTCAAACCCTTCAAACCAAAAAATGATATCTTCTTGGACATCTCAGCCTCTAAAGAGCTCTCAGATGCCATCTCTACTTGCCAAAACCGTCTTCTTCTTTTTTTGCTTCTCTTACAACTTCACTATAACAACCACCTATACAAGAACAGAGTATCTCAGATTTAAACACTTGCATACATCATTTAAAGACTCAGACTTTCACACAGTCATGTATAAACATGAATCATAACTATGTCACAACTCAAATCTGATGTCAAATGTGGGCGTAAATAACAAAGACACATTCACAGAAACTGCTGGAAAAAAAAGTAAACTTTCATGGTAATTTTGCGGCATATGAACAAACATGTTATGGGCATTACGTGTCCCCACAAAAGATGGGAGCTTTCTAAACCAGAGAAAAAAAGCATCACTTAAGTTTGAAGCAAGAGACAAATTTGCAGAGAATCAAAACAGATAACATTAATCATTCAGGTAAAAAAAAAAAAAACGTTTTTTTTTCCTTATGAAACAAAGAAGAGAGCATAAATGTACCTTAGAATGTGGGGTTGCCCTTTTAATTTATCTTCATCTTAGAACAGAGGAAACAATGGCAACAGCAAAAAGGCTCCATTTTTATTTCCCCTTTTGAACCAAAACAGAAAAAAGGGAAATAAGCAGAGCAAAATCCAAAAGAAACAGAGTATCTCAAAGGAAGTGTATATATAAAATACAGAGTGATAGGTTTTAATGGAGAAAAAAAAGTTTGGTGAAAATGGTTGGTGGGTCTGTAGTAAAGCTGGAAAGAAAGCTTTGTTTGCAATGGAGGAAACAAGAGAGAGATAGAGAGAGTAGTGAGCAGTGAAGCTAAAGCAAAGACAGTGGATTTGTCAAATATGACATTTATAGATGGTTGAAACATTAAAAAAGATATTTTACAATTCTAAAATTTATCATTAAAAATACAGAACAGAAAAATGAATTCCCAAACACAGTCCTTGGAATTTGAGGTCAATATTATTCTCACTCTTCAATATATATACCCTTTTTCTTCCTTTCACATGTGGATTCTATATATGTTCAATTTAATTTATTTACTTCATATAATGATATAAACACGTTTTTTAAGGAATTTATATTGTGATATTGGATGAGAATTTTATATTATTATTTTATTTCTGGGGAATGTTATAACTCATGAGTAAAGAAACCAATATGCCTTTCTTGGAGATAATGAATCCATGAGAGGTGATAATAGATTAAAGAAAAAGCCTGTGATGGAGGCTTTATTTGAAGCATAACTTTTGGATAAAGGCTTATATTTCTTTTTATTTTTTTTTTGCCAAAATAAAATAAATCTTATCGCCTTTTTACATGATTACATAATTATTTTAAAATTTAAAAGGATGTTTGTGATATGGTGTCTTACCGTGAGTCTCAAAGTAATATTTTAAAAGTTGCACTTGCATTATGGTCTCATTGGTCGATGGTGGGTGGGGGTTTACAGGCAATGGCCAGGTTTTTTGCAGAGGAAAGAATGGCCAATATCCTGATTCCTGAGTATTGTTGTTGCCGCCATGTGATCACGTTCTCTTCACGTGTCTTACACCTCCTTTGCGTTAGATTCTTCCTCAGTATTATTCTCCCAAGTTTTGTGATTCATCATCATAAATCTATATGAACATTATGAGACTTAAGGGATTGTGATGGAAATTGAAAAAAACAATGATTACTTGATCAATTAAAAATACAATCTATAGTTTTCCCATGTGTGCAACTTATGCTATTATTGATTCTCATTTGTTAACCTTTTTTCCCCAACTATGATGGTATATACAATGAATTCATATGGGTTGTTGTTGTAACTTGACATGTGTCACTTGTATTTGATCAAAATAGTTCAAATCTAATATAAAAAGAAGAAGACAAATCTCTTCAGCCGTTCTAAATAGTTGATCAATGGAATCATTGGTCTTAGTTGTAGTTGATATATAAACTGAATCATTTTGTCTTCATTTCTGTCTTAATTGTTTGAACTTGACATAGGAAAAATTTGTTGAACGAGAATGTTATGCACTGATCTTGACCTTTATTGTGACAAAACTGTAAGTTGAATACTTCATCAGAGTTTAGTCCATATTATCGTTATAGAATTTCTACCAGCGACATCGCTAACAAATATGACTCCATGGCCCAATGGATAAGGCGCTGGTCTACGAAACCAGAGATTCTGGGTTCGATCCCCAGTGGAGTCGACTTTCTCTTTTTTCTTCTTAATATTCATAGCTAAACCAAATTGTTTTAAACTGTAATCAACAAAAAACCTACAGAATTTGCTTGTAACCGCACATGAAAAATGAAGTATTGGTTCTGAATCATTGTGTTGCTATTTAATTATTTGAATAGGAATGATTCATATGTTACCTTTGTGTACAGTTTATTTATGTGTATAATCAAGAGCTTAGGTTATACATCTGCACATTTTGTTGGTGCAAACCCTAGCCTAGACCTCTTTGTATCATAGAGTATATGAAAATTCTGTTGCTGGTAGTTGCCGATGATCGACATGGTGGATTTAGTAGTTCCTAGAATCGCCAAGCAAACCACCTCTTCGCTCAACCAAATGAAGGTGTTCTCAGCAGGGAAGTTCCAAACTGCTCCATCTACGAAAGCAATCCCAAGCTCAGGCAGCTCCATGTCCTTCTCCTCTACGCCAGACACGTTGAAGCAAGGATCTAGGATCGGGAAATCTTCAAACACCTGGTACTTCTCTTTCACTTTCTCTGTAAACTTGTTCTTGATGATCTTGTATGCTGGCTCCGAGAAGTAGCTTAAGGTTGTACCTGAATCAATGATGGTTCCACCAGCTCCATCTGATGAGATGTTCCATGTTTCTTCAGGTATGTCCAGAGCTTGGCCATTGACTAGAATGGATTTGATTTGTAGATAGTAAAATGTCTCAGAGGAAGTTTCCTTGCCGTGCACGAAAGATGTGAAGTTCAGATTAGGGTTGTTTAGCAAACCCTTGTCTTCTCCGAAGATTAGCTTGCTTCTTACGTTAGTGTCGCTATTTCTGTCGACAAGGCAATAAGAAAAGGATTGACCGTAGAGAGATTGAAGCTGAGAAGCAAACGAAAGAGGTCCTCTTCCTAACCCTAGCAGACCTGAAGCACCATTAAAGAGACCTCTGTTCCAGTGTCCGCACCCAAACATCATGTCTTCCACCTTGTACTCTGAGCTTCCTCCCTTAGTATTCGTGAGGTTAACGGTGAAGGTCTCAACCGCGAAGTCTCCAGTTGTGTTTGATCTATCTCCATACCAGTAGAAATAAGGGCAGGGTTGGTTGCTTGATTCGCACGGTACTGAAGGATCAGGTGATGAGATGAGGCTACATCTAGGGTCTTTGCATGTTATGTTCTTGAATGAAGACGACGTTTCCGGGTCATAAAATGGACCGTGCTGGTGGAAACAGTCGCAGCAAGGAAGGCACTGGAGCCAGTTTAGGTCACTCCCTGTGTCAAGAATCACTGAGAAGTGTTTTGGTGGTGTCCCCACAAGCACGTCCATGAAGTATTCACCAGAACCAAGCGTCATGCCGGACTCAAGCGTCGCTACAAGCTGCCCTGGCGAAGCTTCTGGAGAAATAACGGATGTAATCTCCTTCTTGTGTGTCTGGTTCTTTGACTTTCTAGCCCTTGCATGAAGCGTCTGGATTCTTGTGAGGTCTTGTATTTTGAGATCAACAACTAAATGTGTTGTTCTCTTTGATTCTTGTTTAATCTCCCGGCGCCGTAGCTGAAGCTTCACGGATTCTTTGGTATGATCCTTGCTTGTGGAAGAGAAGCCACAATCATTGCTCGTGGAAGAAGAAACGTGCATCGAATCTTGGAAACTAGAGCCGTAAAGGTATGATGAGTTATGCTCATCATGTTTCCCTGAGAGAGTTCTACCGTCGCCAGAAAATAGTGTGACGGTAAAGATAATCAGGCAAAGAACTAGACTTAGTTTGGTCGACATTAAGCTGCTGAGGTTATGAATACAACCATTAAAGATCAAAGAAATAACAAAAGAAAAAAAGTGAGAGTTGGAGATCTCCGGCTACTATGGAGCTCGGAATGATATGTAAAGCCTTAGGGGAGACCTATGAGAGTTATAGCCTTTAAGAGGAGCTAAACATAGAAGAAGGGCAAGGGAAGTAAAAGATTTGGTGAAAGTCAAAGGAATCAGTTAATTAATGTTAAGAATTAATATTCAATCGATATATATCTTCCTACCAAAAAGTTAGATATACAAGTGCAGAAAATACTTTAGAAACGAGTTAGGGAGGATTTGTAAGTGGTCTTCCGTAAGACTGGTTCAAATAAATGGAATTTTAAAACCTTTTTCTCAATATTCGTAAGGTTTCTTTGAATTACAAAATTCTTTTTTTTTTGGGGCAAAATTCTATGTTTACAAATCTGTAATATTTACAGATTAGAGGTCAAATTTTCATCACAAAATATTATTTTGCGAGAGATCGTAATTGTATTAACAAATATTATTATTATTATTATTTTTTTTTTTTTTTTTTTTAAAGTTCAAAAAAAAAAGGTTTTGAAGTTGATGGCGCTTTTGATTTTAAATGCCGTAGAAAGTTAACATTAAGTTTAAGTTGTATAGTTTTAGATTTGACTCGGTTCTGTGGTGTACAGTTAGATCAAAGTCACATCCACAATGCGACTTATTAATAAGAAAAAATATATTTAATGAGATCCTACTTTAGAGATCAAATAGATTATCATACTTTAAATGACTGTAGAAGAGTCTTTCTAAGTGTCCTTGACCATGACTAACGAAATGTAAACATTCATTCGAATTTTTTAATCTAAATAAATTAAAGATTGAACCTATGTTGGAAATGCACCAAATCTTTTGAAAACTTGAGAATCAAAAGTTATACTTTTCCTTGCAACACTATTTGTGTACTGTTAACACTTTATATATACAATCTTTGTGAAAGAAATGTTAATAATGAACAAATTATGTAGTAATGAAATTTGCGCGAGATCATATTTTATAATCAGTTAGTGATATCTTTCTTATTATTTATATTTGGTAGAAGAAAATAGTTTTAGAAATCATTTCGTTTTACTTGCATGTATATTGATGTGAAATACGATTTTCATATCAATCTGATTTAGCTGTGGATGGTTTAGTAAGTAAAGCAAAAGATCCGAATTTGACTTTGAGAGTTGTGTGCAAGTGTAACGTGTTCCTAACCAGACTGTGATGAACATACAGATTTGCATTCAATTAGCTATAAACTTCTAACCCACACCAAACATTCATTTTTAAGTGTGCACGTAATTCCAATATATTTTCATGCTTATCACTGAGAACTACTTTTCGTATTCTAAAACTTGTACGTGTATAAGTATTTGCCAAAAACAGTTTTTATCGGTGTGTAATAGCATAGCCGATTTGTTTGACGTTAAACAATGGCACGTAGCAGCCATCTTTTTTTCTAATGTGAAAGCATTATATATGAATGGGTTATGGCCTTATGGGTAATGAATGATAACTATTGCCTATTGGGAACAAACCGAACAAACAGACAACACAGTCTGCAAGATAGATGGCTTAGCTTTCAACGAAGATATAGTAAAGACTCCATCTTACTCGTTGTGTTTGATACGTTGTTCAGAAATTTTGAAGACCTTAAACTCTAATCTTGACAATGAAAGCTAATTGTATACTACCTGAAATTTTGATAAATGAAAATGATGAAAACATGAAGCTATATCATATGATTGTTAGGAATCATCATGCGGGTCACGGGAGTCGGACGAACTATAATTGTGGAGGTGCAACCACCGGAACTACATTATTATAATTGTAATAATTATAAGAGGACAACATATCTTGTACATGTGCCGTTTCATTTATCACCTCACCATCCACTTTTCTCACCCTTGTCTAACTCCAAAATTTAATATCCCATTTTGGACCGACCAGTAGTTCCACACAATTTCTACTCTCTTTCTTTTGTTTACCTTCTCCATACTCCCTCATTTGTGTTTCTTAATAATACTTATGATATAACAGAACTCTCACCTTCACAAATTCATTACCGCATTTTACAAAATTTCGAGATAGATACATATAAGATCAAGAAATAATTAAAGATTTTTCTCTCCCTCAATTATACATTTTGAAAAGCATTGTTTCTATTCATTTTACAAATTTTTTGATAAATCTGTCGGCTGATCCGGTCAGCACGGAAAAAACGCATTTAGTGCTATAGAGTGGACTGATTATTACACTGCCTGACCCGAATTTAGAATAACTTTCGATTAATATCAAGAAGCGAACCAATCATCTGTTACAATCTACCATGTAAACTACTTGGGACAAAACTTTGTCCCAAATCCAAACTGACCAAGTAATGATAATTTAGTTCCGAGAAATCGAACTCAATACTAACGTGGGTACACACCAATCCAATTTGACACTGGTTCAGTGGGTACACACCAAGCCAAATTGACACTGGTTCATTTTACAAGTTATTCAGCGGGTTTCACTAGTATATCACCGTCTAACTACTAGAATTCAACCTAATTTTGAGTGTTGTGTTGTAGGTTTGTGAAAAAAATAGGGTTTTATTTTTTGCCTATATAAATGTGTATCTTCTTTTTTTTTATGCATGTCTGTTTTTAGGTAGATAACTGTTAATGAGCGCAGTGAGCATGCACTCATTTTATCATACACCTACCAAACTTCTAATTCAATAAATACTTCCAACTCTGTTTCTGTTTCCTTTCTTTTTCTTGGTTCTTTAATCAGAGATATAGACTTAAGCAAAGCATACTCAACTATAATAATAGAAAAGTATTCACATAATGACAATTTCTTAAATCTTCCGTTCTTAATAAAAAACTCCATCTGATTCTATAAATACCACCGAAATCGAACAACTTATAGTACACAGAAATTAACCCAACATATATACACAACAATTCGTACATATCTTATAATAGTTATATTAGACAGTAAATACTAAATATAATGTATATATATTGAATGAAATTCATAGGTAGCATCGCCGTCTAACTGAGCAACTTGTTGGTATGGCAGAACATTATTTGTCAACATCAATACTATGCATTATTTTGACTGCTCTTGTCTCCATCGCCGGAGCAAAAGTCCCGGCCATCATTGTCTTCGGCGACTCTTCCGTAGACTCCGGCAATAACAACTTCATACAAACCATGGCCAGAGCCAACTTCGAACCTTATGGCCGCGACTTCCCTGGTGGTCGCCCCACCGGCCGCTTTTGCAACGGCCGTCTCTCCTCCGATTTCACTTCCGAAGCTTACGGTCTTAAACCGACTGTCCCGGCCTATCTTGATCCGTCCTACAATATCTCCGATTTCTCCACCGGAGTTTGCTTCGCCTCTGCCGGCACCGGTTATGATAATTCCACCGCCGGTGTGCTAGTAAGTCTACATTTCACTTTGAACGACCTAGTATCGCTTGTTTCTTGCATGACAAGAAACACCGAGATGATTAACTTGTTTTTATCTTTTAGGGTGTGATTCCTTTATGGAAAGAAGTCGAGTACTACAAGGAATACCAACACAAACTGGCCACCTATCTCGGCCACCGAAAAGCCGCAAACATCATCAAAGAATCGCTGTACCTAGTCAGCATAGGAACCAACGACTTCCTAGAGAATTATTATACATTACCGGACAGGAGATCTCAGTTTAGCATCAGTCAGTACCAAGACTACCTCATAGGTATCGCTGAGGTGTTTTTGAAGGATCTTTACAAACTTGGTGCTCGAAAAATGTCTTTCACCGGAATATCTCCAATGGGATGTCTACCACTGGAAAGAGTGACGAATCTTGACGACCCTTTCAGCTGTGCTACGAGTTACAATGACCTGGCGGTTGATTTTAATGGGAGGTTGAGGAGATTAGTGAGGAAGTTGAATCAAGAACTCAATGGAATGAAGATATACTTCGCTAATCCCTATGATATCATTTGGGATATTGTTACAAAACCATCACGTTACGGTCTAGAGGTATCTAGTTCTGCGTGCTGTGGAACTGGATTGTTCGAGATGGGGTTTCTTTGCGGCCAGGACAATCCGTTAACTTGCAGTGATGCAAATAAGTTTGTTTTCTGGGACGCTTTTCATCCGACCGAGAGGACTAATCAGATTGTGTCTGATTACTTCTTTAAACATCTAAAGAACCTCTTTCATTAATCATTATTCACATATCTACGAGTATATTCGTTTATATGAATCCAGGTTCATTTTCAAAGATTAGAGAATGTTTTTTTTCTTTGCCCAATATAATAAAAGCTCTACAGAATCAAAAGATAAGAGGCACTAAAGGAACATGACCTGAAAACATGCATGTCTGATATAAAACAAACAAAATTATAAAACAAGTGTTCGACAATGCAGCCCTGACTCAATGACATGACCCTGAAAATATTAGTGATTAATAAGAACTAGATGATAACCCGCGCCATGCGCGGGGTGAGTTTTTTAAAATATGTTGTATTGAAATATTACAATTAGAATGCATCTTGTTATCAAGATTTTTTTTACATTTGATTTGGGGTGGACATTCGGATACTATTTGGTTCGGTTTAGTTTGGTTCGGTTCAGTTATATTTTGATTTTTTGTGAGTTCGATCCGGTTCGGATCTGCGGGTTCGGTTTTGATTTGGACTCAGATAACTCATTTTATTTTTTAAAAAATAAAATTCGTATATACTTTAAATTTCTCAAAATATAAAAATAAAAAATTATTTATAACATATAAATGTGTATAATGCAAGCTAAAATACTTAAACTTAACATAAAATTTGGTTAGCTTCAATATTCGGATAAGAAATCAATAGATATTTGAAGTATTGGTATTTTGAATATCATTTAACTATTTTAATCATGTATTTTTAACTATTTGTAAATATTTTCAAGTATTTTGGACAACTTAATAACATTTTATATATTTTTAATATTCTTTTAGATATTAAATTCTAAAAAATAATATATTTAAGTATATAAATCTGGTTTCGATATATTCGATATCCGAAATATTTCGTTTCGGATCATGTTCTGTTCTAAAAAATATCATCTTAATAACATCTTACAATTTTTGGTAATTTATAGACGTTTTAAAAAATTCAAAATATAACATATATGAAAAATCTATTTTTTAAAATATGTTTAAGTGATTTTTTTGATAATATTAATTAAAATAAAATGTAGAGGATACAAATTTTTTTATCAAATATTTTTGATTTGTAATCATTAATTATCATATATACGTTAATCATATTAGGTAATTTCGTATCTTTTATTTAAAGAAATAAACTTACGTAACTTTTATTTAAGGAAAGAATTTAAGACTATTAATTAATATGATAATTAGTTTAATAAAAAGTATAATATATATTTATATGGATTAACATATTTTTCTAAAGATTTCTGAGAATCATCCTAGTGATGACACGTGGCTACAAAACATGTTGTTGATTAATATATAGGGGATATGTATCATTCGACCCCCAAATAATTAAAATATATATATATATATGTATCTTAATTGTTTCAAGCCTATGAAAACCGGTCATGCGCATTGTCTTGTGATCCAAGTGCAAACTATATGATCTTAAATGTATAGTTCTCAGGATTGATGTCATATTCTCATATGTATATTATTATTTTATAATACAAAACACTGTTTTTGCTTTATCCTTTATACAAAGCTCCACAAAAGACAAAAGGGCAAATTATTACTAGTGTTTAGTGTTGCAATCTATAACAGACCTAAGTTCATCCCAACTTGCTGAGTCCCCGATGAAATCTCCACCGTCGAGGTTCCCGAAACTCAGGAAGCTGTTATCATGACAAGTATATGTCGGTTGATTGAAACCAAACCTAGTAAGTTGGTTCCAATAAGGATTCTGCGTTTGTGGCTGAAGTTGCAGCTGTGGCTCGTGTGGCTTGTGGGACAAGGAATCTTTGATGCAGTGGCTGGTGTGATCGGAGTCTAAGCTACTCGTCTTAGAACACGAATCGGCTAATGTAATAACCGGTTTACGGTTTGATTGTACGATATTTGGGTTTCTCTGGTGTGTTACTCGTTTGAAGATTCTGCATAGTGTCCAGACCTCCTGCAAAAAAAACAAGACGGGCTTATTAATTGTTCTTTTCCCAAAGTATCATATAATTTTGATTATGTGATACTTTTGTATACTAGTATATTATATAGGAAAACTATAACTGTCTAGTGTCGTCATTGATTCGGTCACTATTTAACTAATTAAGATAATCCAATTTGACAAACAAAAGCTACTTGAATGTCTTTTGGTTCAAAGAAAAATATGTATTAAACTAATGGATGTTTTCTAGTGATTATAATTAATTTTGTTGAACAAAAAACAAATATCAAATGTTAATGGATGAAAGTTTATATTTATTGTAAAATAATAAAGAAATCTTAGTCTGGTGCCCTGTCTAGTTTTAACTTTCTCACAAAAACTTGGTCCCATTTTGAGGAAAAAAATATGTGATCAATGCTCGTATGGAAATGTGCATTTGTGCTGACTTCTTTAAAGCATTTAACACCACGAATACAATAAAATTGTCTCACTAGAAATGTGCAAGATGGTTTAACTTGATTCATACTCCCTCCGTTTTCTTTTATAAGTCGTTTTAGAGGAATTTTTTTGTTCCAAATTATATGACATTTTCAGATTTCTATGTAAAATTTATTAACAGTTAATGTTTTATGACCAATGATAATATGTCTTTTATTTTTTCATTGGTTGATTTGTGGTTGTGTAAATAATTAATGATGTTTTTGTCTAAAAAATATAAGAAATTTATGTTTTTCTTAATCTATGTGCAAGATTCTAAAACGACTTATAAAAGAAAACGGAGGGAGGATTTTTCTTGGTTAAACAAAACCGGTTTGTTTGTTTATAAGACAATTAACAGAAAGCCTCATATATATTTCAAAGAAATTGAACTCACTGCTTGTTGAACTGACAAGTCGGTTTTGGTGGTGGAGGGGAGGCGGAATTCATGCATCATCCAGTCGGTTTTGGTGCCTTTACCGGCTGAACCAAGATAGTAAACCAGAGATTTCTTTAGACCAACGCAGTCAAGATTGGAGTAAACCGGCTTATCAATACCAGTGGCTTTCCAGAAACCTGAACCAGTTACTCGGTTTGGTCTAACGCTATTCCTGTATTTCCTTCCTCTCATGCAGAAAAAGTACCACTCCTTTTCCCCAACGCTGCTCACTCCTGAAAAAAATTAAGAGTAAATATTCATATTTATTTGTCTTCATGATTTTTTTTATATTTACTAGTTTGCAAAAATGAAATTATAAGAACTCTTGGCATATAATAGGCACATATAATAGGGTATATATGCATATATAAGACATTATGTGTTATATTCATATGAATGGTCCCATCCCATGCATATCTTTTGATATATGACAGCATACTTTTCTCTAATTAAAACAAAATTGACCGACAGACTGATTTTTATAAATATATATCTATAAGACTAAGACTATAATGTTGAAATTACGAAATTCCAAGGTGTTTAATTCAGATTTTGGAACTAACAGAACCTGTGAAATTTCAATCAATTAGAGGTAATCCAAATTGCTTTTGGTCTGGTTTGATGCAGTTAAGGTTCGATTATGAACCAAAATATTGTAATCTACAAATCAGAATCATTTTGATCCTTCAGGATCATATTGAAGACCTCTAGTTAGTAATTAGTATTATCTTTATTTGCGACAGATATGAGAAAAAAAGGAAGACAAGGAATATCAATACAAAAACTTACTTGGAAGATCCCAAGGATCGTACTTGTAGATATCGACCTGTTTAATAAGTTCGAGTTTGATGGGTTTGTTCTCTACTTTTCTTCGAAGATAATACTCTAAAAGCTCTTCGTCCGTAGGATGAAATCTGAATCCAGGAAGTTTTGTTTCATCTTCTTCTTGATGACCCTTACTACCTTCACCACTCATCTTCGCTACATCGATATCTTTTTATCACCCAATCAAGTCTCTCTGAATAAAAACTCCTCTGTACATATATATAGGTAAATGTCTATCAGTTTCATGATAATTTTTATGTCATTTCTTTGTTGCTGGGTCAATGACGAATGACGAATGACTTTGACTATTATTAGACACGTAATATCTTAATGAAAGCAGATACTATTTTAATACTATTTACTATTATATAATTCAACCAAGTTTTTATTTGATATTTTCATCTAAAAATCTACATATATCTATATATACATAGGATCTTATATGGGTTATCTTAATCACTATATTAATGTTGTTTAACTGACAATTCTTTTTTTTACAAATTAATGAAAATGGACTTATCTCATGGTCTTTGTGATTGAATAATATATATATTTTTTTAAATGCGACAAAATTTTATAATAATTATCCTTAACCATTTCCAAACCTGATTAAAATTTGTGATTATTTTCTGATTTTTTATTAGGTATTTCCAGAAATAAAACTCATATGTTGTATTAAAAGTGTCTCTCAAAAAGCACACAAGGTTTTAAAGCATTTGTATTTTAATTTAATGACGAAAGTATATAATGAGTGTATGCAGAAAAGTCCAAGAAAATGGAAAACAAAGATCATTGATTGCAACTAATACATACATTATTGCCGGCGAAAAAGAAAATATCCGCATATGATGTAATATAATCGAAATTCAAACATGTCCTCCCTTAGGTTGTAGCTGTAACGAATATATACAGTAATTATATATTATCAAAAAACTAGCGCAATATATACTTATATGGGTACTAAATTCACGTGGTTTGACCATATAATTTCCAAAATTTTGAAAATATTTTAAAATAGTAAATAATATTCTCATAAGAACCAAAAGATAACTTTTAAATATGCCTAAAAAAACTTTTAAATATGCCTCCACAGTGGACTCAACTATTTTGATAGCCGAGGACGAGGAGCCGAGCCAAACACAAACGTCGATGATAGACCAACTATATTAACAATAATCATTCTCATATCATTATTCCTTTCAACTGCATTCCAAAGTGTTAGTTACACACTTATACTTAGTTATAGAAACTACTTTTTTTAATACGAAACTACTTTTTGTTACAATTCAAAATATTTAACAGTATTCTGTGGAGAATTAACCATGCGATTCTTTTATAGAACTTTTCCATCCAAACAAGATAACAAAAATAAGTACTAGTGCAATAAACAATAAACGATTAACCGGCCAATTCAATTTCCTATGTTTAAAAACCAAGATTATTAATATTACCGCCCCAAATAACACATAGTAAAATAGTTTATCACATAATTTTGCCACGTACATCCGAAGTTTTTAGTGATGACTACGTTTTATTTTCTAACCATGCCATTTATTAGTCATAACTAAATAACTTATGTTATATAGTTGGCTATCTGAACAATGGTAGTTCAGAAACTGGTAGAACATATGTAGTAAAGCATGCATGACATAAAGATGACGTATACATAGTCTCATACTCAGATCGCCCATACTCTTTTTATCATATCCTAGAGCACCTCCATATGCAGTTTTAAACATTTTAGAAAAAAAAATAGAGAGAATGAACAAAAAATCTTAACTTAGATTTTTTTTTAAAACTGTTAATCCCCTAGACTATATTTGAGAAGTGATTTTGCCACATGTCTTCTCTACAATCGTTTTCACAAAAAAAATTATGACGTGGCTATTAAGATTGATGACATGTCATATGGTTAAATATGACATGGACAAATACATTTAGTAATGATATATATTTTTGGAAATCTTTTTAAAATATGGCAATAACTCATATATTACATTTAATATTGATTTATATTTTTGGTAAACTTTGTGGAATATGGTAATAACTCATAAATCATCACTAAAATAAATATATTCAAATCTGACATTTTGAATTTCGAAATATTATATAATTTTACTTCTATAATTATAAAAATTTTATTACCTAAAATTTTCTAAATTTTCTGAATTAAAAAAAAAATAAATCGTAATATCATTAGTTTCTTTTAGATATCTACAAATTATATAAATATTATTTAGTTTTAGTTTTTGATAACTATACAATTTTATATGATTTTTAGTAATTTTGTACAAGTTGATTTAATACATTTAACCAAATGAAATAAATAAATTTTTATCTAAGATTTTAACTTTATATATATACATATATATTCTTAAATATAATTTAAAATAAAAAAAAATATTTTCTCTTAATTTTATGCTTGATTAGTGATATTTATATTAATTATTGGCCAAAATAATAAAATATATAATATTAATAAATTATATTTTAAAATATAAAATATAACTTTTAAAAAATTCATCACTACACATGGTGTAGGAAAACACCTAGATTAATAATTGTAACATGACTACTAAAATTGTTGACATGTCTTATAGATTAATACGACATGGACAATTATATTTAATGTTAATTTATATTTTTGGTAAACTTTTTAAAATATGGTAATAACTCATATATTACATTTATTATCGATTTATATTTTTGGACTTTTTAAAAATATGATAATAACTCACAAATCATCATTAAAATAAATATATTCAATTATGGTATTTTAAATTTCGAATATCATTTAAATTAAAAATATTTCAAAAATATATACATATTTTTATAAAATTATAAAAATTAAATCATAAAATCAAATTAAATCGTAAAATCATTAGTTTCTTATATATATCTACAGATTTTATAAATATTGTTTGATTTTAATTTTTGACAATTATGCAATTTCACATATTTATTTAATATATTTAATTAAAATAAATATATAGAAAAATCTACATAAGATTATAATTTTAAATATAGACATCCACGTTCTTAAATATAATTCAAAATAAACAAAATTGTTTTTATCTTAGTTTTAATGTTCAGTTAAATCAAATTTATATTAAAATATTGATAAGAAAAAAAGAAAATTTATAATATTAATAAAAAAATTAAATATAATTTATATTTATCTATTAAAAATATTTTAAAATTCTTTTACTGCACATGGTGCAGGAAAACACCTAGTATACTCAAAAGACACATGTCATTCCATTAATATTAATGTTATTTCGAGATTTAAATATTCTTACATCAATAATAGCTAACTGAGCCAAAAACATTAATGTTATTTCGAGATGTTTTTTTTTTGCTAAATGAGATTTAATATATTCCCTCGGCCAATTTGACAGACTGGAGTATCATTTAAAAACAAACTTGCGTATTGGTTATTACAAAAATATATAAAAGTAGATGTCAATATATAATGATGCCTTATAGTTTTCAAAAGATTGTATCAACAGATCAGGACTCTCAAATTAAGGATTGGTTTGTTATTGTATGTGATGCGTTGAGCAGATTGTTTCGTTTGTTCTAAGTTCTCACAAAAATACTAGAATTTGACTTTAGAATATTGTCACAAAAATACAAGTAATAAAAGTTGCCTACAACAACCTTACTACGAATCCAATCTCCTCGGGATGGTAAACATAAAATAAATTTGAACTTTTCAAGTGAGAAAGATCTGAGTCAAAGGAACATAATATCCAAATTTTCAACTCCATAACTTTTTTGAATTTCTTGCGCATGTAAAGAGAGAAACATTGAATGTGGATCTGTCAGTAATCAGGTTTCTATAAAGGGTATGTTCAGACTCTTGCAAAGAAAAGAAACAATAGACGGTAACTAAACATAAGAAACGTTAGTAATTGGTATACATATTCGATAATTTGAATAGATCGGTGCAACCGAAAGAGTAACAGTCGATCGGGCAGCCGCCACGGCCTCAAGGTTTCACACTGCCGACTTAAGCGTGGTAGAGTTTTGTTTCTTTGTTGGGCCTTTCGTTAAACACATCACTACAGAATAAGGATTATGTTTATTTATGCGTTACCCGAAAGGCCCGCCCATAACTTCTAAAATCAGTGTTTTTTGTTACTTTATGGCCCATAACTTCTAAATCAGTTATCTGATTTAAATCGATTAGGTAAGGTTACTCTTATAAAAATCAGCTAATCAGCCTTTCTTACAAATCGAGGATAAAAAATGGAAAGTAACAGAGAGACAACACAGTAGTCACCAGTTGCCATAAATATAATAACACATCAGATAATATTTAGTTATTTCCATTAAAAAATATAGTATAAGCTAGTACTACTACATAAAACCAATGTTCAAAACTACGTTAGGCGTTAGTCGGGCACTCGGACCGGGCCTAACGCCTAATGAATAAACCGGGGAATACGCGGAAATTAAGCGGCAATTTTTGTTCTCTTATGCAGATAAATCAACAATTGTGGGCGTGGTCCGGTGGTTATTACATTGTGTGGCTTCCTAACAATCCGGGTTCGACTCCTTACGCGGTCGCTTTTCATTTTTTTTTAACATTTTTTTAAATGAATGGCAGTTATGTAAATTACTCATCGTCTTCTTCATAAATTTTTTTAGGATTCTGAACCAGGTTTTTGCAGCCGCCATATATATTTTTGCATAATCTTCAAATCTTTTGCGTTTTAACTGTAGTTTTGCACTTTAATCTTATAAATCTATCACATATAACTGATTCTTTGCTTCATATTAACAAAAAAAACTCAATTTTTTTTATCATACCGCCTAAACCTCCGCACAGAGTCAAATTGTGGCGCCGGTAGACCGCCGACCGTTTATTCGCCGGAAACTCGCCCGCGGCGGTCGCGTTTTCGAACAGGGCATAAAACACACATTCATATCTGAAAGTATTTTCTAACACACTTGGGATGCATTTGAAATGAAACATGTAATTTGTAGCTGTTGCTGTTGGGCCAATTCTTTTTTTTTTTCTTTATTTATATAACCTTCTGAACAGAAACTAAAAGGTTATTTTCTGTTTGGTATGCCTAAAGCCTTAAAAGGTAAAATGCATGTTTGGTATGCCTTTTATTGTCTAATAAATTTGAGAGACAAATCGTAACTATGAATTTGTCCAAGTAGCCAGTTGAAAATACTTTTGAAACTTTTTTTTTTTTTTACTTTTGAAACTTGAATGACCTCATATCATATCCGAAGAATTGTTTTCTTGATGACCCATATTATCATATCTTACATTTCAATTTCGATCAGAGAACCTAGGATTCCATTTATTTTGTTTTGTGTTCCCCTATGAGACACAAGATCATTATCGAGCAGACTAGCTCGAAGAAGTACATATTAATAAAGATATGGCTGTAGTTGATAAATTATTAATTTTCTACGATCGATGTTAATGTCATATTGTTTGTTTGTTCAATTATATAGAGATGGAAAAGGCAAGTCACATGCGAAGGAGCAATTTTTCAGTGAAAGTTATCTGTCATTTGTCAAAATATGGACATTTCAAGTTTTTAGTCATGTGCTTCACCGGTCAGAATCCATTTTAGCAATAATTGAGTGAAATATCTTAGATTTTTTTTTGTGCATTGTCCATTTGAAAAATGTTAGCTGAATAAAAAATCATATAGTTTGATATGTTTAGCGATTGCTTAACTATTTTTTTCCCACAAAGTGCACAAGGCAAACTTGTATCTTATAGACCTCAAATGTATTATCGATGCTTTGTAAAAGAGCCATAAGAAACATAGATATTGAGATTACAAAATGTGCATTGGAAATCAGTTTTCCCCATGTCAGTTTTGTATGACTTCCATTTTTTTGGTCAGCATATGACTTTCATTTATTCAAACCATTCAATATGGCTCCATCCATCCTGTGGATTAGTATGACTCATTAAATTTATATGTATTTTCACCATTTCATATGAATGATGTTAGAGAGACAAATAAGGGATGAATATGCCATGCTATTTTGATATGTTTAGAGAAATAACATTCAACAGATTACTAGGATAAGACCCGCGCCTTGCGCGGGATGAAGTTGTTATTTTTAATATGTTTTGGAGAATGAAACAATAGTTCGTTTCATTTGGATTATGGGTGTTCAATCTGGATATCGGGTTGGTTTTGGTTAGGTTCGGTTTTTTCGGTATTTCGGTTAGTAAAATATAACTACTATTCTAAATCCATATTTACTTCGGTTTGATTTGGTTTATATATCGTTATTTTCAGTTTATTCGGCTTTATACCAAAAACATAATTATTTAGTTTGAGATCATATTATATGTTATACGAATTTTAAAGTCATATTGTCAAAAAGTCATTTAACTAAAATATATTATATATTTAAATAAAAGAATAAAAAAACAAAAAAATGCTTCTATCATCTAATAAAATAATTAAATCTAAAATTAATATCAAAGCTCTAAATTTTTTAAAAAAAAACAGAAGCATGAAAGAAACTTTTTTTCTATTCTTTCATATTTAGTGTTCATCAAATTAATATGTCTTCGATTGAATACAACTCTGTTTATTTAAAGATAAAAAGTTGTAAAAAATTTCAACTAATTGTTGTCCATCAAATTTATAATTTTTACTTCAATTTAGTTAATGTTAAAATAAAACAAAAAGACTAAAAAATAAGAAGTCTCAGTTGCAGTTAATTGTTACTTAATTATAGTTCAAGTGATTTACAAATTAAAATTATAGTTCAACTCATATAACAAATAGATATTCATGCGTCGTTATAAATATATACATATTTACATGTTTCAGTTTAATCGGTTTTAATGTGAAAAATTTAATAAGTTTATAATTTATAAATGTTCTTGAAAATTCATTGAAATTTTTGAAATTAAAATATTTATGTAATCTTATATGGTATATAGTTTAATCTATATATTTTTATTATTATTAAATAATAGTTTTTACTCATATGGTTTTAAAATCATGTGTATCTTTTTATAATAAAAATGTTAAACCTTTGATCATTAATTTTAACATAATAATTCTAATAGTTTTAGTCATTTATTTTCATTTTTCTAAATTCAAAATATAACATATACAAAAAATTCTAAATTTTAATTTATAGCTAATTTAATTGTTTAATTTATTTTAATAATATAAAATTAAACAAAAATGATGGAAGAGATATAAATTGTTATCAAATCTTTATTATTAAAATCATTAGTTGTCATATATATATATTAGTCATTTATAGTAATTTCGTAGGTTTTATTTAAGGAAAGAAAAAGAAATAGTAATTATATCTTACGGAACAATCATAAATGTTTCTATAGTAAGTATCATATCATATCATCATATCATATCATAAAAGTTTTATTTATTTTCCTATTTTGAATTTATGATGAGGCTGAACACATGTCAGTTTAATACTTTTTGCATAAATATTTATGTATTTGTATGGTATATAGTTTAATTATATATATATTAATCTTAATATTTCTTAAATAAGATTTACTACTTATATGATTTTGTAATCATTTGTATCTTGTCGTAACAAAACTTTAAACCATGGTTACAAAAATTTCAATGTGAGATTTTTAATAGTTTTAGTAATTTATAGTCATTTTTAAAAATTTAAAATATAACACATACAGAAAAATCTAAATTTTTGTTATTAATTTATTTTTAAAAATGATAAAGGATACTCTATTCTATTTTATCAAATTTTTATTATTCAAAATCATTAATTGTCATATATATACTTTAGATACATTAGGAAATTCCGTAATTTTATTTAAGGAAATATTGAAGAGCATTAATAATTAATTTATTGTTAGTTTAATAAAAAACTTATTATATATTTATATGGACCAACCTATTTTTCTAAGGATTCTAAGAAATATTGTGGTGATGACACATGTATACACCAAATGTTATAATGCTTCTCTTTTAATATATAGGGGATTGTAAAGGTTTTGTCTTCAATTCTTACCAAACTCATAGCTACCAACATCGTATTAAATCACTTAGAAACGTCTAGAGAATTTCCTTTGTACACATTTCTTCAGATTAAATATCCTAACAAAATAATTCAGTGATTTAAACGTGTGTTTGCACACACTTGCACAGACACTTGCTCTCTTCTGGACCACTTTCACTTTGATTGATAAGCTGGTAACCTATAAAACGTGCATAAAAGAAATCACAATATTCTACATGCTCACACTCCTTCGTCTTTTCAGCCCTCATGGCGGAGGCTTTGGCGATTAGGGAAGCCCTTCTACATGCTGTCACCATCGGAATCACTTCAATCTGGCTACGATCAGATGCTCAAGCGCTCACCACAGCGATCTAATCAAACCGGCGACCGACAGAACTCTACGATGTTTTGTCGGACATCGACTCGATCTCTTCCTCTTTTGATTTCTGCAAAATTTCTTATGTTTCTAGGCTTTCTAATGGGCTGGCAGATTCTTTGGCTAAGACCCATCTCGCGCATCTTGTATCTGCTTCTGCAAACAACTAATGGTCCATTGAGTCCTTTAGCTAATCAATTTCTGCTGCTCAAAAAAAAAAAAGAAATCACAATATTCTATTTTTAGCTTCCTACCTTACAAAACAAAATCAATTGTCAATGGCTGCAATTCTGTGATACCGGTGGGTGTTTAAAAGAATCAGATAATTTACATATGCAGACTTATTAGTTACTCCCTCTCCCTCTGTTCTATGATATAAGATGTTTTAATGTTTCAAAATATAAGATGTTTTAATAGTTGTAAGGTATTTTAATTTTACTGAAAGTTGGTTAACCAATATATTTTACTGCATTATTTATGATTGGTGAATTTATTTTTGGTTTATATTATTAATAATACTATCTTCTAAAAACAAGTTTTTAAATTATTATTCTTTAAATTAAAACATCTTATATTATGAAAATGAAGGGAGTATTACATATTTGGGCTAATTTGACAATTTATAACAGTATGAAATATTATAAAACAGTTGTAGATGATATATATGTCAATAATCTATCATTATCAATACTTCATATGTATGATGACGACTAACTATAGTGCTATAACTATAGTAGCACTAGTTAACAATTAATTGGTTTAAAATTAAAATATTAATTTATTTTCCCTAATGTTTAAAACTAATATATACAGTTTTTAATAGATAGGAGTAACATTAAAGTTTTGGGAGATAAATTTTACAATTTATAGATAGCAATCAGTAAATACAGGAATAAATATTCATAAAAAGTATGTTATTATTTTTTTGGTGAATATTATATATTATAAGTGACATTTAATAAAATAAATTAAAAGCAGGGGGGTGTTTTTTTCGGTTATATAAAGCAAAACCCAACCTACTTTTTTCCTTACTTTAGGATTCGAAGCCGACAATTCCCTGGACTCCCGTTTCTCTCTAGAACTCTCTTCTCTCTCTTACCAATTCACCTAACCTAACCTCGTCTCTCTTTCTCTCTCTCATTCAAGTTTCTGTGATTTCTCGATTGTTTTGCTTGAGTTACGCATCCGATCAACGTTGGATTGAGTTAAAGGCAAAAGTGAAAACAATCAAAGAAATCGCATGAATTTGTTTGGAGGCCTGATCTTTTCATCATCTTTGATCTCGAGCCACTTTACGACTTGTCTTCTCATCTTCATCCTTCATTTTTCTCCTCAGCTTTCCTCTTATAGTAATAATAATAATAATCGTAATTCTAATCGTAATTGTAATCGTTTGATCAATTGAAAAATCATGGAATCGAGAAAAAACTCTGATCGTCAAATGCGTAGAGGTATTGTATTCTTTCACCTTTGTCGGTTATTCTGCTTTTTTTTTTCATCAGGATTATGAACTGAGTAATTTGGTTCTGTAATAAAGATTTTAAGTTTTTTTTTTGTTTGGTCTCAGTTTTGCCCTCGTGTTGATATGTCTGTCGGTAATTTAATTCTTTTTTCTTTTTGTGTGTGTGTGGGGGGTTTAAATGAATCGTTAGTTTAGTTTTATTTTCTGGGCATCTTTTGACGATAGTTAGTTAGGTGTTATAGAAGAAGAATAAGAAGAAGAAGAGATGTAACTGAGAATTGTCACAAAGCGTTTTTTGTTTTGTTAAAAAATTGTTAACTTTATCGGATTTGAAACGCTGCTTGCTTTTTCATGTTATATAATCACAGCTAATTGCTTTTCAGCTGGTGGGAGGATGAAGAAGACAAGGTCACCTTCTGTTATAGTGATCGGAGGTGGTTTTGCTGGAATCTCTGCTGCTCGCACTCTTCAAGATGCTTCCTTTCAGGTTTGTTTTTACTAACAACTTGGGAACTTTCTGTGATCTCCTCCTTGTGTACTATATTGTAGTTTATGATCATCATCATTTTCTCACGGTTTTTAAAAGGTTATGGTGCTGGAGTCTCGTGATAGGATTGGTGGGCGAGTTCACACTGATTACTCCTTCGGTTTTCCTGTTGATCTTGGTGCTTCATGGTAAAATCTCTTTGAACTTGTCCTTGGTTGATGTTTTGAGTTTTTTTTTTTGCTGACGTTGCAAGCATGGTTTTGTCACAGGCTGCACGGAGTGTGCAAAGAGAATCCTCTGGCACCAGTGATTGGGAGATTAGGATTGCCTTTGTATCGTACTAGTGGTGACAATTCCGTCTTGTATGATCATGATCTCGAGAGGTCTGTGTCTGTGTCCAACAAGTTTCCCATTTGTAAATCTTAATCCTCTTTTTTTTTTTTTTTTCTTATTTAACTCTTCGTTTCTGCAGCTATGCTCTGTTTGATATGGATGGCAATCAAGTTCCTCAAGAGTTGGTAACCAATGTTGGCATAACTTTTGAGCAGATTCTGGAAGAGGTACATGTCCTTCACATTCATTTTGCCTTCTTTCAATATTCTGATTCTTGTGTTTAAGTCTTTGTTGTACACACTCTCTTAAACTAAGGATTCTTCTTTTCGAAAATGCAGATCAATAAAGTGAGGGATGAGCAGGATGCGGACATGTCTATATCTCAGGCTTTCTCAATCGTGTTTTCAAGGAATCCTGAGTTGAGGTTAGAGGGACTTGCACACAATGTACTTCAGTGGTACTTATGCCGCATGGAAGGCTGGTTTGCAGCAGATGCTGACACCATCTCCGCAAAGTGTTGGGACCAGGAGGAGCTGCTTCCTGGTGGACACGGTCTTATGGTTAGAGGTTATCGTCCCGTCATCAGTACTTTGTCCAAAGGGATTGACATTCGTCTAGGCCACAGGGTTACTAAGATCGTTAGACGGTACAATGGAGTGAAGGTAACGACAGAGAACGGTGAAACATTCGTTGCGGATGCTGCAGTGATCGCTGTTCCTCTCGGTGTCTTGAAATCAGGAACCATAAGCTTCGAACCGAAGCTACCGGAGTGGAAGCAAGAAGCGATCAACGACCTCGGAGTGGGAATCGAGAACAAGATCATACTCCATTTCGAGAAAGTCTTCTGGCCTAAAGTAGAGTTTCTAGGAGTGGTCGCTGAGACCTCCTACGGCTGCAGCTATTTTCTAAACCTCCACAAGGCCACAGGTCATCCCGTTCTAGTCTACATGCCGGCTGGTCAGCTCGCCAAGGACATTGAGAAGATGTCTGACGAAGCAGCTGCGAACTTCGCCGTCTTGCAGCTCCAGAGGATTCTTCCCGACGCTCTGCCTCCGGTGCAGTATCTAGTCTCGAGGTGGGGGTCTGATGTGAACTCGTTGGGGTCTTATAGCTATGATATCGTGGGGAAGCCTCATGATCTCTACGAGAGGCTTAGGGTGCCTGTGGATAACTTATTCTTTGCCGGTGAAGCGACGAGCTCGAGCTTCCCTGGCTCGGTTCACGGGGCGTATTCGACTGGTTTGATGGCGGCTGAGGATTGTAGGATGCGTGTGTTGGAGAGGTATGGTGAGTTGGATCTGTTTCAGCCTGTGATGGGTGAAGAAGGACCTGCCTCTGTTCCTCTTCTTATATCTCGTCTCTAAAATTCTAACCATTACCATAAATTATCAGTCTCTTCTTGCAATCTTCTCTGCTTCAGTTCTATCTATTACTAGAGAAAAAAACATGAATCTATGTTGTTGTCTTGTTCGGAGAAAACAGTAACTCTTCTAGTATGTGATTGTCTTTGAACTATTTTCAGTGTTTTATTCAACAATTTGACATTATATTTTTATATGGCACTCCTATATGAGGATTAACGTATTTTCTTTTGACATAAAAATGATATGATAATATATACTGAAAAAAAATCCTTTGAAAAAAACTGATTTGGCTACTATTTTTTTTGGGCAAACAGAGTCCACATATTTGCACTAATATTATAAAGATTTGATGCCACAGACAAAATTGTTCCATGTCATTTTTATGCATAGAATAAGAAAATTGATATTATTATTTTTCTTGTCAGCAATTGATAATATCTTACAAAACTCGAAATCATATATGTTTGAAGAAATTAAGAAGGTAATTTTTTTACACAAGATGTTGAAAGAAACAAAAATGAACATATAAATATAAAAATATTTGTAATAATAATAGGTTTTGTGGGAAAATTTAAAGAATGGTTGAGAAGCTTTCAATAGGGTCAGATTCCTCAAGCATGGAAGCAGCTTGGAAGCAATCAGTAGCATCAGCTATACGTCCATCGTACTTATGAACCAATCCTAAGTAATACCAAGCTTTCCTGTTCGTCGGATCAATCCTCAATGCATCAGACAGCAAGCTTCTCGCCACAGGAAGCGTTGGTTGATGTTCTTTCCCTCTTTCAGACAACAAGGCTCCAACCGCTACTTTGCAAGGAACCGATGATTCGTCTAGTAATAGACCGTCCAAGAAAGCTGCTAACGCTGGTTTAAACTCCTTCCTCCCTTCCCACATTCGACCTGAGAGAGATGCAAACCAAAAATGAGCAAATTAGTAAGAAAGAGATCTTAAATGGGTTCTGGTTCTTGCCTTCTGTATGCAGCATTGAAGCAGAGTATTGTTTCAGCTCGCCAGCTTTCTTTAGACAGACTTCTACATCGTTCCAATGCGAAAGACTCGAGTAAAGATAAGCCAAGCCATGCCACACTTCAAACTCGTTCACTTTGTCTTCTTCCATTTGAGAGAGTGTTCTGAGCGGTCCGAATGATTTCCTCTGCGCTTGAACCAAAGCTAGAAGGTAACGGTAAGTCTCAACAGCTTCTGTAGGATTCGACTGAGAGATCTTCAGCTTCGCTTTGAGTCTTAGCAAAGGTCCTTGATCCCATTTCGCGGTTTCATCCAAAGCAGCATCAGTCACAACCTCAGCTTCCGAGAACCGTTGCTGAGCAGAGAGAACAAGCGCGAGAAACCTCCATCCTTTCAACACCGACCCTCCCGTTGCGTCTATGAACTCTTTAGCGTAACGAGAAGCAGCTTTTAAGTTCCTTTGCTCAGCGTACTGAACACCTAACTCGAATATCAAATCAGGATTGTTGTGCTCAAACGCTATAGCTCCATCTAATGCCTTGAGAGACTCTGACTGAAGCCGAGATCTCTCGAAATCAGACGTGGGGACTTTGGCTTGCTTCCCTAAACAGAGTCCTAACATCCTAAAACCAACTCCCTTCAGATGCTCATCCATCCCTTGGGCGTTGTTCACAGCTCTCTGCGCGTAGCCAGCACCTTCCCCAGCTAAAGAAGGCTCTTCGCTGCAGAGCTTAGAAGCTAACAAAAGCGCCACGAGATCATCAGGCTGCTCGTGTTTATGCAGAGACTTTCTAAGAAGGTTAACCGCAGCGCTGGTTTGACCAGCTGCGCTATAGCAAAGAGCTAAACTGTTCCAACGCTCGACACGGCTGAACACGCCAGGCATCACTTCTTCAAGCTGCTTAGCCAGGACCGAGGTTTGGCTGCATAAAGATAAACCAAAGGTTAAGTGTTCGATCACAGACGGATCCCATTTGGCTTTCCCTTGGTTAAACTTCTTGAGAAGGATCATCAGAAGAAGAATGGCTTCTTCCAAGTTGTTTCTAGGTATGTAAGAGCCTTCCACCTGAGAGCCTAGACTCGGCGGACTCGCTTCGACTCCAGAGTGGAGAAGAAAGACTGCGAAGTCTTTCTGAACCCTTGCGCAAGAGTCGTTGTCTAGATTCCACTGGCTTAGAAGCGCGCGTCTATAAGCTGATATCGCTTCTTGATAGTCACCAGACTCTTTCCACAGCGCTGGAAGTAGCTCCACGGCGTGGCTGACGATCTCTTGAAGCCTTGTGTCCACTTGAGCTTCTGGTATCCCTTGCTGAAAGATCTTCTCAATAGAATCAAGAACACTTTTGCATTCTTGTGCAGCCTCTGCAAAATAAAGATAGATTTTATTAGAGATCGGTCCACTTATCATCGATTGGTTTTAGGTTAGAAACTCATATAAATTAACAATGATTCAGATATTTTTTTTTACAAAATGTTAAAATGTTTTTACCGGTTGTTCTCCCAAGTTTTTGAAGGGATTTGGCTTTTAAGTAGATAGCTTCAAGGACTAAGGTAGCAGCATGCTGTGAAGCCGATTGCTGCTGAGGTGGTTCACGGGGTTTGTTTTTCTTAGTAGACGGTTTCTCAGGGGGAGGTGTGGAAACTTGTAACCTCTGGATGGCTGCTTGAAGGTCAATGCCTTCAAAGACGCGAAGTGCGCCTTCTACATTCCCTCTTTGGTATTCTAATCTTCCAAGAAGTGCTCTTGCTTCCTGTAAAACCAAGTGAAAAAGATTTTTGAGTGCTTTCTTGGATTCTCGGAGGATGAGAAAGAGAAACAAAACCTCGGAGTTGAGTGATAAGCCTTCTCTCAAAGAAGATTCAGCGTCTTGGATGTTTCCTTCATCAAGCTTTGCTTCGACTTCAGTTGTTTTCATGCAGGCTCCGTTTGCGCAAAGCCGCAGAGTAGGACTCTCATTTTCTCCGTTGTTTTCGCTCAACTCTGATGATTGATCACCAAGCATTGTTTCACCTTTGTCACACTCTCTATCCTTTCGAGACTTGAAACATCAATCCATTGTAACTACTAGCAGCTGCAAATAACTTGGAGAAGAAAATAAACAAAACTCATTCCACAGTAATCAAACGTAATAAAAAAAGATCTTAACACTATCAATTGAGTTGAGTCTCTCAATGCATTTTCCTCTTGTAAAGAGGAGAAGAAAGGTAAACATTTTTGGTTCTTCTCTCAAGAGGACCCACAAGAATGGAAACTTCAAAGAAAAAACAAACAATCAAACAAGAAGTTTTCAACTTTGTCATCTTTCTGACTTTTTTTTTTTTTTTGGTGTGACGTTAACTAAAGAATCATTACCATACACAGTTCATATACTACATTCCTTTGATCTGTTATATTTCACATCAGCAAGCTATGTATATATTCTTTCTAAAAATAAAAAATAAAACAAGAAAAAAAAAGAGATATATGTATATATTCTGGTAAAATGAAATTTTCAAATTCTCGTTTGAAATCAAAGAACAATGTCGGTCCTCATATTGTATTTAAAAAAAAATATTGAAATGTAGGTCCTCAGAAAGAAAACAAATCTGTCAACGCCAATGCTGAAATGAATCTCGCAGATAATTCAAATCGTTTTGTTTCGTTTTGATCAGAAAACAAAGCGAATTTCGAGAGTTTTTTTAATAGAAAAAAAATCTACCGTACCTATGATCATTCGCTTCATGTTCTAGGAAAGCAGATCGAACCAGCGATGCCAAGAAGAAGAAGAAGAATCTGGTGCACTCGCGGCGAGGAATCGGATCTGACCACCGTGAATTATGAAATGTGAATCTCTGTCTGACGAAGGAGACGAAGCAATAAAAAAAAAGAGAGAGAGAGAGAGGAAACTTTTTTTTTTCTTACCGTTCGTTTTGATCTTCGTTAAATTGTTATTATTACAAAGACTGTTTGTGTCTAAAACGAACGGAGTCTTTTTGGAGCCGCCCGTGGTTCCCTTGTTTGCCGAACGTGAACGGAGAGAGAGTTCAAACACACCTTCGTTCTGTTCTGTCTAAAGACTTTTTAATTGTGATTCCGTTTGTTCATTAGGGGTATTTTTGTCCTTTCGTCATTTAGTTCTCTAAGTGGTAGAGATGTTAAATTGGGCTATCCGTTTCCAAAAGGCCCAACCCACTAGAAAGGTTAATTAGAACCAAAAGTACCTACACAAAATATAACATGTAATCCACCAGGAAGGAGAGAGTCTGTGTAATTAAAAAGCCCTGATCCAGCTACATCTATTTCTGTTAAATAAAGGCCTGAATTTTGAAGTCCAATTAGAGCACAACAAGACACCAAAGCCAGAAGACGGTCCCGCTCGTAAAGAAATTAAGAAAAAACAAAGAGGACAGTTTGATATGGAAGTTTTTTTTTCTTTGGTTTAGATGTTAAAATGTAGCAACAGAAAGCTAGTCATCAATAGTAATTCTTCTATCGAGATAAAGTATCCTAATACGAACCAATTAGAAAAACTTGTCCATCAAAGAACCGGTCGTAAGCATAGACTAATGTTAAGTATTGGTCTATGATCCTCAATTAAAAAAGAAAAAAATTGTATAAATTGTTACTAAACTATCTATAACCTCTAAAATATCAGGACCGGTCATGTCTATCAACAACTTCGAAAGTTAACCGAACGTTCTTTTTCACTGTTTAATATAGAATACACATTTGTAATTTGTTCATAACTGGATTGACATATAAGAATATGACCTCACACACAACTAAGCAACGCATATATACCGCGGACACATACCACACACCAATTATGGGGGAGTTTTCTTCTTATCTTTAGCTTTTGCCAATAATAAGTAGCACCTTCTTGTTGGATTTTTCTATAAATATATATAAAAATGAGAAAGAGTATTAAAGCCATTTGCATTTCCTGTTAAATGATATAGGACAAAGCGTTTGGTGGTATTTACACACTTCTAAGACTTTCATGTTCTTGTCGCGTCTATGTAAACGATTCAAATCAATCAATTTCAAACCATTAATACATTATAACACAAGTTCTAAATTTTTCCTTATATTTCGTTAATTTATTTTAAAAAGTGTTACCCACGATATTAATTCTAGGTTTGGAACGATGAAGCTTTTTATTTGACTGCAATAGTCTCTATCTAGTTGAAAAACTAATTGAAAAGTAGAGCTCCTCACATCCACAGAGAATGTATTGTTACAAAGGCGTGAGGACCAGTCTATCATTCGAATAATTTGCAAGCTTTAAATATTTGCTTTTGGAAGAAAATTTATTCCAGTATCCTTCTTATCATCACATAATAATCGAGGGCTTTAAGATTGCAAGCTGGAGTTTTGCTATTCATAGAAATTAATCAACCCAATCTACATATATAAAACACACGTATGTTGAAGTACTCAAATCATTGATTGTGCTTTTCACGCTCCTTTGGCATTAAGAAACACTAACAAAATACTACATATATCTGTCAGAAGAAGATACTACATATATTTAGACTTATTTACTAACGCAACTATATACCTATTAATACAAATAATATATAAGACAAAAATCCGAACTATATTACTGAACAGCGGTGAGCACACTTTTGTTCTTCAATACATACAGTATATGTTAGTTGAATTAACTTGTAGTATTATGTAGGCACATTATTGCTCGATTAGTTATGCTTGCTTTTATTGGACAAGACCAGAGATTCAGCAATTATTAATATAGACAATTTTATGTTGTCAAGTACTCCCTCCGTTTCATATTACATGTCGTTCTAACCTTATGCACACAGATTAAGAAAATATTTAATTATACATATTTCCAAAATAAAAACACTATTCCCAATACACTTAATCATGTATCAACCAATAGAAAAATGGAAAATAGAATATTGTCAATAAATTTTGCATTGAAAACCGAAAACGACACTTATTTTGAAACAAAAAAATTCCTCTAGAACGACATATAATTTGAAACGGAGGGAGTACTATTTAGATAGACAATGTGTGAAGTCACCCGTAAGATCCACTGGAGGCATATACTCCATAAGTTTAGTGGCATCCTTATCCATGCTCTAAGATTGATTAATATATTACTTAATATTTTCTGAAATATGGTTTTCAAATATATTATTTACTGTTAAGAGTAGTATACGTATATAAGCAGACATAGTGGGATAAACGGTGTGATTCATGTAAACAAATACGGTTATAACCACCGGACGTAATAGACTTTTAGCTTGAGTGCATATGTTGGTATTGTTGTGCTTCTGGTTCGAAATCCGGTAGAAAGTCTTTATGATGAGTTGTTTGTAAAACGGTATGAACAAATTAGACGCGGTTTGCTTTAGAATGTTCACACTTTAATTTGGCCATTAAATTAATATATGGTAACCAAAAACAAATATAGATGAACTTCACTTACTTTGCATGCATATAGATCAACTATATCATGCATATTAGAAATATAATAATATGTTTATATTCGCAATAAAAGAAAGCATATACGTTATACGTCGTAGCTCTATGATTGAAAAGCAGCAAATGATTGTGAATATTCCGCACAGACTGGCAATTTTAAAGCCCTTACTAGATTAGGACCCGCCCTAAAGGGCGGAAATTGATTTGTCAAATTTCAATTAATAATATATGGTATATATAATATGTGGGTATAATATTATATATATTTTGTGTAACATTTATATATATACATATTAGACATATATATAATATTTTATTAAATATATATAGAATTTAATAGTGTTATAATTTGTGTTGTACTTGTTATTAGTTTGTATTTAATCTTCTTTCATTTTTAGTATAATAATTTGCATTGTCACACCTTTTACCTTTTAATTTATACACATATATAGTTATCCCATTTTTCAAAAAAAAAACTTATACAGATAGTCTCGTAAAATGTAATATATAAAAAAACATATTTAAAAAATCTACTGACCATATGCCACCATTATTTGGTTGTTTGAACAAAAAAAATCATGTTCTTGCATAACTGTGTATGTTGTGATATGATGTAGGCGAAGAGTAAATATATGGAAGTAAAGTTAGTGATACGAACATGAGCCTATGTTGGTCTATGCCACAATTATTTGGTTTTTTGAAGATCAATGAGCATAAGCATACACGGTCTTTGTATGCTTACGTTGTAAATGAGTCGGATATTTTTTTCTCTTATGTCTGGAATGATATGGAACTCGTTGATTTAAGAGTGGTTCAGTTTTATATGATCTAATTATATTAAGAAATTAACCAAATATATTATAAAAGTGTTACTGGTTAAGTTTAACTAATCTATGTTGGTTAAGATTTGGTTTAATTTAAGTTGGTAGGTTGCATTGTATAGGAGGCATGATATATTCTAGCAACAACTATGAAAGAGTCCAAAATTTAAATGAGAACTTCAAATAGTAGATAATCCCTAAATTAATAGATTAGATACATCGTTACTTCGCTCTTAAGGTTTGCGTTTAAAGAATTACGTAAATGATTGTGAATATTTTTTACAAAAAAAAAAAAATGATTGTGAATATTACGTAAATTCAGTCATAATTTTTGTGAAATGTTAACTTGGTTGCATCGATGCATATATATATGGTTTCTCTCTTTTTCTTTTTGTCAATAACGTAAAAATATGGTACTTGTGAGTTGTGACTTCCTCTAAATCCTATTTTACACCAATATACTGATAACGATTTAGCTTGGTAAAACATCAAATATTCTGAAATATCACAAATTTATAAGTGTCATTATACTATAAAGTTTTTTTTTTTTTGAAACACAAATACTATAAAAGTTAATATGGATGAATTATTGTTTAATATTTTGGATATATTACAAGTTTTTGTCCGCGTTATTCATTTTGGTATATCATTTTGCTCGACCCTTCGGAGTCGTGTGGTAGTAAGAAAAACTAACACAAAATTAAAATAATAACGAATATTACAATGAATGCTAGTATATATACACATGCATCATTAAGCTGCTACTACTATACTACTACTCGTAAATCATTAAGTTTCATAACTATAATGGCTTCATCATCAACATCAATATTACATCATAGGATTTCAAAAACACTAATGATTTTACTGATCATCATTAACTTCCTATACGTAATTCAAACCACTTCAGCTGTCACCAACTCCAATTCCAACTCCCATTTCTCAAGATTCTCGAGGCATCGAAGTTCATCATCGAGAACCAAACAAGGGTTTCTGGCATCGGTCCAAGAGAGCATAAACCATGCTGTCTTGGCTCGTTCTCTCGCTTTCAATCTCACTCTTTCTCATCGAACCGCACAAGTCCACATGGTCGATCCCATCCACGACTGCCTTGAACTGCTCGACGACACACTTGAAATGTTATCACGCATCACCATGATGAGAGACAAAGCATCAAGTGATGATGAGGATGAAGACGTTCATACATGGCTAACGGCCGCACTCACAAACCAAGAGACCTGTCAGCAAAGCCTCCAGGAAAAATCAAAGTCTTACAAACACGGAATTGCGATGGATTTCGCTGCAAGAAACCTCACCGGTTTGTTAACTAACTCGCTTGAGTTGTTCGTATCCGTTAAGTCAAAAGGCCGGAGTCTCTTGTCGGAACAGGCGCATTATCGGAGGTATGTTACTTGGCCAGAGGAGCGGAGGCTTCTAGAAGCTTCGGTGGAGGAACTGAAGATTGATGCTGTGGTAGCTGCAGACGGTAGTGGAACTCACAAAACCGTAGGAGAAGCGTTGGCTTCATCGTTGGCTAGTAGTGGTGGCAGGACAGTAATTCACCTGAAAGCTGGAAGCTATCATGAAAACATCAAGATTCCGACAAAGCAGAAGAATGTTATGTTAGTTGGTGATGGTAAGGGTAAAACGATCATTATCGGTAGCCGAAGCAATAGAGGCGGCTGGACTACTTACCAATCTGCCACCGTCGGTAAGATACACTGAAATATATATGTGAATTAATTCGATGATTAATAAGTTTATTAGAAACTACTTTTAACAATACTAAATGAAAATGTCCATTCGATTTTTGATTCTTAACATTTTTTTTTATGATTTAAAAAAATATATAAATCGAATGAAACAAAGCTGTCTAGTAAAATGAAAATATTTTAATATTAAGAAAATTGAACTAAATATTTATTTTTCTTCCTGGTTTGGTTTGGTATGGTTTCGACTTGATTAAGATCGGTTAAGGAATCATTTTATTTCCTTTTAAATTGTCGAAGCTGCTATGGGAGAGGGGTTTATAGCGCGGGACATAACATTCGTGAACAGTGCCGGACCCAAATCGGAGCAAGCGGTGGCTCTCCGTGTTGGAGCAGACAAATCCGTAGTGTATCGATGCTCCGTCGAGGGATACCAAGACTCACTTTACACACATTCGAAACGACAGTTCTATCGAGACACAGACATCACCGGAACCGTCGACTTCATATTCGGAAATTCAGCCGTCGTGTTCCAATCATGCAACATCGTTGCCCGGAAGCCCTTACCGGGTCAGAAAAACTTCGTGACGGCGCAAGGACGGAGCCACCCGGAACAAAACAGTGGAATCTCTATACAGAACTGCAAGATCACGGCGCAGTCACTGACTTTCCTTGGTCGGCCTTGGAAAGAGTATTCGAGGACGGTGGTGATGCAGTCTTTCCTCGATGGGTCGATCCACCCGTCGGGTTGGTCTGCTTGGACCGGTAGTTTCGGTCTCAAAACTCTGTTTTATGGGGAGTTTGAGAATTCGGGTCCCGGATCATCGGTTTCGGGTCGGGTTAAATGGTCTGGGTATCATCCATCTTTAACGGTTAAGGAAGCGGAAGGATTTACTGTTGCCGGTTTTATTGACGGGACGATGTGGCTGCCGTCAACGGGCGTTAGTTTCGACTCTGGCCTTGTGAAGTGAGCTTGTTTAATGTTAAGCTGGAGTGTGTGACAATTATCTAAAGGGTTTTACAGTCGTGTTAGTTGAATTGTGATTAATACTTAATTTTTTTCCAACCGTGTGTTAAATAATCTCATTTTGTTTCTATGATTTGTTTATGAAATGTAAAGAAAAGTTGGAGAATCAAAATTTGGATGGATTGTTATTCACAATTTCTGTATATATAAATAGACATAGACATCTTTGCATAAATGACTATCAAGAAACAATAAATTTTCAACTTGTGGTAACTGCTAATGAATACATTTCTATTTTTGCCAACGAAATTAGTAGACCATTGTAGGTAGTAATGAAGTGTAACCCAGACTATGCAAACTCTTGGACCTAAATTTCTATCTATTGATAAGGCCTAAGCCCATCCATTTCTAAACATGGTGCCTATAAACGATTGATGTAGAAGAATTATTGAATTATTTTATGTATCTTGGGTTTTTATGCTCTCCCTATCAACATCTGATTGGATTTGCACTTTTGTTTCTAATAGAACTTTAATAAACAGAACTAGATCTTGACCCGTCCAACCGGGTGGATATTTATTTTATGTTATTAGTTTTTTATTTATAAATGATATATTTGTAATATTTAAACATAAATTTAGATTGAAAATTAACATTTTTAGTTATAATAAAAATTAAAAGTTTAAAGAAATATTTTGATATAAATTTTAAATTCCTAATTAAAATAATATAGAGATGGATCATATTTTTTCCAATTCCAAAATCTTAGCATTCTTAATAACAAATAAAACAATTTATAAATACATAAAATATATAAACATATTTGAAATTAAAATAAATTTGTTATAAAAAAATCTTACGTCATTGTTGTTTATTTCTATAGTTTGACCTGTGGCCGTATAAATATTTGCTTTCACTTCAATTTTTTTCTTTGTTCTAATGATAATATCTATCTATATATATATATATATATATATATATGTGTGTGTGTGTGTGTAAATTAATATGTATTACATAATTGTTAGTATAGCATTTTAAAACAAATTTTTTATTTATTACTTTAAATAGTTATATTATGTAATTTTAATCGTCTATTATATCACAGTGTATCATATAAAAATCTAATATTTATAACTAATTGGACTTATATTATAAAAGTGCTATACTAACAAGTTATAAATAAAATATTTATATTTTATTTATATGATATATAAATTGATTTTGATGTGTGATTTTTATTTTATTATTTTTATTAATAAATATTGAAAAATATAAAAATGTTAACAAAAAATCTATAAAGAAATTTATTTTGGATAAGATTCATTCTATTAAAGAAATCTATTATTTAAATTAGGAAAGACATTAAATACTTAAATCTATCCTTTAAATAAGGAAAAAACAAAATTCTCTACTATCTTTGTTACCAAACAAATTTTTTTTTTAAAGACTCTTATCTCTATTACTAAACAAAAGCTTAAAGTACTTCTACTTTAATAAGATAGATGTAAAGTGGCATCAATACAACTGTAATATTGGAGCTCGCTAAGTAGTCATATTAATAATGACTGGTTGAATGTGATTGGTTGTTAAATTTAGTTTGTTGAATAAAAGCTGGTGGAATTGGCATTTAATTTTCCGGAAAAATATATGCTTAAAACAAATTAAAAACGTATGAATGGGTTTCAAAAGTGGGCTTGTCCAGTCTTGTACACATTATTATTTTGACCTTAACTGATTTATTGAGATTAATAAAACAAAATATTTTGGGTTTTATTTGATGAATTTGAATTTACAATATTTAGTGTATGTAATGGGTTTTAATTATCTGATTGCTATAAAAATCAAGTCAGAGACCCAGCCCATGATAATTTTATTTATCTACAGATAATATTAGATTTATGTGCTTTAAGGTATGAATATATTGTTGACAAAAAAAAGTATGAATATGTTTTTTTAATACAAATGTAAAGTGGCATCAATACAACTGTAATATTGGAGCTCGCTAAGTAGTCATATTAATAATGACTGGTTGAATGTGATTGGTTGTTAAATTTAGTTTGTTGAATAAAAGTGGTGGAATTGGCATTTAATTTTCCGGAAAATAGTAATGGGATATTAGTAACTGCTGCTACATATGATTGGCGATTAAATGCTGGTAGGATTGGTTTTTAATTGTTCGAAAAATAAGGAATGTCTCTGGTCGAATTAAATAGGATCAAAATCTTTTTTTTAAGGCAATGGCAGAAAGTTGTAATTATTTTGAAAAGTCAAGGCCAAAATTTTAGTAGGAATTCTGGTATAGATTCTCTTCGTTTGTTTCCCCTAATTTTGTCTATCAACTTAGTTGTATAAACACAAACCGCTTTAATTTATCTGTCTCCTCCTATAGTAAGAAGCCATGCAAGTGGTCCGTTTTTTTTTTGATAACCGGAAGTATCCGACTAACAGAATTCCAATCGAATAATCTTTGGAAGCCTTTCCACCAGCGCTGGAGAAATTCAGTTATTCGCATTAAGAATTAGATATATATATACAAGTGGTCTGTTTTGGTTGTTGAACTATGTGAAATGTTCATATATTGTCATATCATTGAGTATATGATGATCACAGCCTTGCAAGTGGTTTGATTACCCAACTTCACTGTAGCTTTATCTGGCTTGTTGCTACTAGTCTGTTCGTTGAATGAAATGATTAATTGTGATCTTTATTGGCTACAAGCTTTTTTTACAGAATAATTTTGGTCAGATGGTCGGTCTATTAATAAAGAATGTCTACATCAGTAAAAACTGTTAAGATGCGAGTGTGCGACGATATGTGATGGCTTGGAATTTTTTGGGGAGATATTTCATTTGCACATGTTACAACCAAATATATGTTGAACTGAAAGTAGCTAGCTAATTAAAAAATTTATGAGTAGTTAATTAAATTCCTATGTTACGTCTTGTGGACATGAAAGATGACAAGTGTAAAGAACTACTCACTATTGCATTTTGGAGATTTTTTTTTCTTTCAATTAGCTAATCTTACCATCCTGGATGCACTTTCGGATATGTAAGCACTCGTTGAAATTTGTAAAATGATATAAAATATATAATTTTAATTTGTACGAGACCCAGAGCCTCATAGGCTCATACCAACTAACCATAATTGAAACATATAATGTTGATAAACGATAGTTGAAAATTTAAATGAAAAATAAAACAGTTGATTAAGAATTAGTCTTCGTTCCGAGTATTAAAAATTTAAAATCTTGCCTCTCTAACAATAGGCAAGATTGGCCCACCATTTATTTTTCCACAGTTCCGTTTTATCAACTCGGACAATCCAAATAATGAATTCCATATGTATATATTGCATTTACGTGTGTATATGTGTGGCCAAATCCACGTGCAAACCCTTGTTGCGTATTATGTCCGCTTATATTTTTAGTAATCTAGTAACCAACAAAACTCGTAGCGTTGTACATTTCTAATAACTTACTTGGTCCGAACATAGTCCAAACATGCATGCTTAACTAGTACGATCGTTCATATTGTCGAGTTTCAAACTTATCATAGCATGGTCTCTAATATTCAATATCCTTTTTATATGAACTATCACTTGATTCTTACAAGAATTTTGGCTGAACCAGAATAAACAAATCTGAACAAGTAAAGAAAACAACTATACAAGTTACCAAAAAAAAAAAAAAACAACTATTCAACAAATGTATATACACGTACTGATGTGCAATCAAAAACTAGACATTCCTTCAATTGATTTGGTTAGATGTTACAACGTGTAGTAATTCTTAACAAGTGTGTTGGGTATACAATATAAATATCCATTTTTAAAAAATGAAACCTGAAATTATAGTTTTCACCTTCTAATTACTTATTTCAAACTAATTAACATGTTTAAGCGAACATTTGCAGATATACAATTTTTTTTTTTTTGCTATTCATTACTGAAAATGAAAGATGCTACAAGTTGCTCATGTATAGCTTAGTTCAAAGGTCATATTCCAAAATGACCAAACATGTTTTCATCTTCTCATCTTAATAACTTTCTGATTACCAAAAAATAGCTTAATAACTTTCTATGCGGTTAGGTCTTGTTGCACGGGAGATGAACGGTCATTTATCTTGCTGCATTTGTAGTCATCTAATTTTCTATGCGGTTTGGTCTGGTTGCACGGGGGATGAAGGGTCCTTTAACTTGCTGCATTTGTAATCTTCAATCAGAGACAAGAGACCATTTGATGTTTTACTGCGACCTAAGTAGTTTCATTTGGCAAAAGGTTCTCACACGACTTAGGTTTTCTGACTATGCTTTTAAATACCTGGCCTCGCTTTATGTGTTGTTTAACTAGAACAAATCCCAAACTGAAAACTAGTCTATTAGGCTGGTTTCTCAAGCAATCTTCGTTTTCTGTGGATAGAAAGGGCCGTATAGCTTAGAAAAGTCTTCAGCCAGATTAATTGGCAGGTAAGGACATCATCCATGCTTGTATTTATGAGAGCTACTTTTCGAATCTCCAATAACTTTTGGTTTTCTTTTTCTTGATTAAGAGGTATATAATCACCCGTTTATCGATTTGTCCAAAAAAAAAAAAATCACCCGTTTATCGATAGTTTTTGGTACACTCTTTTACAACAAAATCCAAACCATAAAATAAAACTCTTTCTTGAAGAACAAATCTCTCATATCTTACATTTGACCAAAAACTCTAAAAAGCTTACATTTTTGGTAACTTAGAGGTTTAACCAATAGAGTAATTCAATGTTGGTAAACTTTGGGTTTTCTTACCGGTGTTTAACTTTGTGGATTGGTTAATTTCTCATTAAGTTTATCTATATATCATATTGGCTGATTCAATTATTAGTTTAGATAAAAATGCATTTAATATACAAAACGGACTTTTTCCAAAGAGCCACCAGACTAGTTGACACGAGTTTGGCTTTAACTAATGTGATTACCGGATCGCCTTTTACTTTTACTGGACTACCAATATAAGTTCCCTAAGCAAAAATACATAACTGTAAATTTGCTAATTTTACTGGACTACTTTTACATAACTGTAATTTTGATAAATGAAATGTCGAACTCCGTATGAAATTTTTAGTACATTCTCAGATCTTACCTACCGCTTAGCCGTTATAGTTTTGCCAATTTGAGTGAAAAAAACTGTTCCTTGTTGTATATAACAAACATAAAAAGTTTGGGGATATATATATAGATACTTCACAGCATGAAATAAACATATATTGTTCTGATTAAAATTACTTGCACATTATTCTGGAGTCGTGGCCTCGTTGGTTTGGTCCGTCTGATGAAAAAAAAAAAAACAAAAACGAAAGAAAAGTAGCGCCGTCATGTTGTCCACCGGAAAAGTATTAACGGAGCCACGTCAGCCACTACAGAACAGAGTCGCCGACAGTTGTAACGTCAAGCTTAATCAGCCGTCTTCTTCTTTTTATAAACGTAGTAATAAAACAACTGACAATAGAAAGGAGACGTAAGTGATGACGTGACTTTTCACACGTTTCGATTTATTTTCTTCAGCTTCATAGTTGTCACTATTATTACTGTTTTGTTCTTTTCTATTTTGTGTTTACATTATTAGTTGAATATTTGAAGTTAGCATCAACGACTAAAACTATCAATTACAGAAAATGAGGAGGAGAATCAAATAAAACAATTGGTGTGGTTAATATTAATCAAATAATTAAAGCATAAATTAAAAGATAAAGATAAGAGAGAAAGAAAAGTGGAGGGTGGGTAAAGGTCATAGCCATGTGCCTTCATGTGGTGGTTGGCCCATTACTGGGTCCACTCTACCACTTCTTAAACTCCTTTAGCTAATCTATATTACTTAATTTAAATCTTTTTATTCTGTTAGTTTTTTTTTTTTGCTAAAAGATTTTATTCTGTTAGTTTTGACTCTTAAATATCATTTCTGTGGCTGTAAAATATCATTTCCCGAAACTTTTTAGCTTATAAAATTTAAAATAATTCTTCTATGACATAATAGATGAATAATTTGAAACCTTGTATAAAAACTTTTGGATTGTTTAAGGGAACAATTATGGAGTTGGATTTTTTGAATAGAGGTATATGATAATACTAATAATATACAAAATAGTTAATGGCGTGAAAAATACGTCCGGCGGCAAAGCGGTAGGGAGAGAGTGATTAACACAAAAGAGATGGGACTAATGCTAAATTATAGCCTTAACCAAACACAAATCGTATTCCTCAAGTCTCTTCTCTTCTTTACTTTTATTCTGTGGGCTGTTGTTCTTTTTTTTTTTAACAAGGATTGTCTTTTCTAATTTTGTTTATTATATAGTTTACATATAATGCTGGTGTCATGTTTAGGTCAAACCAATTGAATTATTATTTATCTCATATACTAAGAAAAGGTGAAGAAGATATTATTTATATTTTGTTGTTGCTCTTGCATGGTGATTTGGTGAATATTTTATATGTAGTTGATCACCTTTTGTCACGTTTTTGTGTTTGATGATGCGAGTGGTTACTGTGCTTAGTCGCTTACAAACATTCTTCCCTCTGATAAATCATTTGTTTTCTCAGTTGGGTTACTTCCCGAACTAACGTATACTTCAAACTCGATCATGATCGAATAAATCCTCAACATGTTGTTTTACGAGCGTTGTGTTGTGCTTTTGTTTAAGATATATCGAGCAAGTAATTTATAAATATAATAACTAAATTGAAAATTTTGGGGGTGGGGGGTTCGTTAATTATTTTGCAATATAAATGAGGTTAGATGTTTTCCAGAATCATTCCATACCAGTCATTAATTGTCAACTAATGCTCACATAAATACATACATACATATTAGATAATAAGATATATGTATAGCTTACCTAATATTGTCACAATCGTCTCTATTAGCTGTTTACGTTAATTAACCCATACGCATTTGTCACTAAACTTAACCTTTTATAAAACAAACAAACAGATAAATATAAATACGACCTTCCATAATCTCATGTGTGCTCCTAATTGCTCCTTTTTCCGTTTATACAAAGCTATGAGCCAAAAGAGCTTAATGTATATGTAAATATTTTCAAAAATTTATCAAAAATAGCCAAGTTCTGTTAATCTATTAGCATCACCCTTTTTCTTCAAGCCAAACATCGTTTTCCACTAAATTTCTATTTATTTATTAAAGACACCCTAGGCGCGTATTATACTTATCCAAATTCATAGGTTTTGCTATAACATTTCATTAAAAATTATAATAGGTAATGGTTTAACACATCTATTATTCACCAGTAAACATTCTAAAATTAAACCACATCAGACGAGTCTTCAAAAGTTTTAAGTAATACTATAAAATTTTCATTTCATATTTTGGTATTAAACCCCCTATACAAAACTTCTTATTCTTTTATTCATGTCACCATTTATAAAAAACTACCCGTTATAACTTCATATTTCCATACTTCAATGCAACTAAATTTTTTTTGAAACACTTTTTTTTTTTTTTTTGAAACACCCAGTGCAACTAAATTTGATGGGTCAATTAAACTCCAATACTCAATCTATCAAAACTCAAAAGCCAATATAGCTCATCTACTTATCGACATCTCTTCATGGTTTTCTTTTTAACTCTAGTCATATTTAGACAATGAGCTAACAATTATCTAAAAAGCAAACTTTTAGGTCTACATATATATAAGTCATAACTTTATATAGGATTTTCAATAGTTGTGTGTCTTGTGACCTAAAAAACCTATTTGTAAAAGAAAAGTTTTAGTATAAGAAAAAATAAAATATTATATTTTTCCCTCTCTACAGTCTCTCTCATCTCCGTTTATTTATTAACCCTAATGTTGTGTTGTTCTCACATTTTTTTTTATAAAGGTTCTCACCTCACGTTGTTCATTTTGCTCTAAGAACCCAAACAATGGCCTCTGCAGACAAACCCATAAACACAGACGTCCCTGAAAAGGATGTCTTTGCCCTCCACTTCCTTCAATCCCTCTCAAATCTCAGAAGACAAAACGCTTTTAATTCTCCTAACCACACAACAAACAACCGTGTGAAGAAGATCAAGAAGGCTGCATACGTATCCATGGCCAGAGCAGCCGGAGGGACTAATCGGCTATGGAGCAGAGCTCTCTTGCGCCGAGCCGCCAAAGAGAACAACAAAGTTGTAAGATTTTCTAGAAGGAAGAAGAGGGTGACGTGGCTGAGGAGGAGTAACCGGAGAGATCCAGTGGATGCGGAGAGGCTGAGGAATCTTCTACCGGGAGGCGGAGCAATGGAGACATCAAAGCTGATGGAAGAGACGGCTCATTACATCAAGTGCCTTAGTATGCAGGTCAAGGTTATGCAGTGTCTCGTTGACGGCTTATCTGCCAAATGATGATCATCATCAATGATGCATATAATATTTGGCTTATCTCCAACACACATAGTATTGGAATTGGGTGATCATGACGCATATATATGTGTACATATATTCTTATATGTTATATATACATACGTGTAAGATAGGATATATACATACGAAATGTGTGGATATGTTTTAGTTAAGTAAAGAAAGAATTTTCTTCTTTTAGTTTTCTTTTCTTTAATTTTGATAATAAGGAATTTTATATATATATATCTATCATGGTATTGCTTTCTTGTATTAAAATATTATAAACATTAGGGTTTGGGAACTTGCCGTTTGAGCTACGCACTACTTTCGTTTTCCTCTTTATAGCTATTATCTGCTTGGCTTGTCTTGATTGTAATCATGAACTAATTTAATCCGCGCATCCACGAGGCATTAGTTTTTACTTCTTTTTAAATAAATTATTTAATATAAAGTATGATTATTTAGATATTTAGGTTCATTTAATATATCTGAATTCAGAAAAATCCGACTCGGATCCAAAATTTATAATATTCAAACAGAAAATCAAAAAACCTAATATCTCGAATCCTGTTGAAAAATTTATAATATCCAAAAAGAAAAACCAAAAACCCTGATATGTATCCGAATATGTACATGAATGCTCATATCTAATTGATTGTGTAAAGAGAAAATTATTTGTTAAACGGTTTGAATTTTTTGCTAATGGAACAATTTCATTTAACACATGCTGAAATTATTATGGTTAACACGTAAAATAAACATGTAAATTTTTTTATGGTAAATACAGTTTCTTTATAAAGTCTTGGTAAATACAGTTTTAAAAAATGCAAAAAGAATATAAAAGATATAATACAACTAAAAATAGACAAGTTATGTTTTGTACTTTTATTTTTTACTTTAATTTTAATAATATAGATGATATTTCGATGGATGGACATTATATAGTACACCTACTATGATTTACAAAATAAATTACAGTTCTCATTATAACTATCATAAAATTAACAACCTAAATTTGTAAAGCATAATTTTACCAAATTTTTATTTTTGTAAAGCGTATACACATTATATGAGTGTTGATGTTTTAAAAAATAAGCTATATCTAGTTTAAAAATCCAAAAAGTGTTAATAGTTCTTAGTGATTGTTATATCTGGCGACAGTGTGTTGTCTTCATATTTTTCTGAAAAGTTTAGTTGGCATAATTTATTAGAATGTTATGGTTATTTATTTTATTTTTTTGAAAAAAGGTTATGGTTAAATTACTCATCATTAAAAAGTTACATTCCTTTTAAAGTCACACACTAGCTACAGAAATTCATGCCGGATTAAAATCAAGTTATATAACACAGTCACATACAATCACGTCATATTATATATTACTGTATGCAGTTTGTTACACATACTGTATACTCCCTCTGTTTTTTAAAGATGTATGTTTTGGTGTTTTCACACATATTAAGAAAACATATTAACTATACATCATTTTTAGAAATTATCAAATTCCAATGCATTTTAACCAATAGTCTTTCAATAAATTTAATTAATTTTATTGAAATTTGCAATTTTTGTATAAGAAACATAAAAAATAAACAATTTATTTTTTTAAAACATCTATCTTTAAAAAACAGAAAGAGTATTTCATAAGGCTGTCCTACTTTTTCAGTAATTATATACGTGCATACAAATAGACTGGTCACTGATTGGTCAATTCAACAAGTTCAAATCAAAAACTGATCTTGCATTAAACTTTCCATCAGATTTTCATTCTGTTCTATTAATCATTTTATATGACAAACGTTGAAAGTTTTTATGGAACTGAAAGATGACTATATATGTATTTAACAAAAGGGAATCTGAAAAAACTTGAAATACTACGGAGTAGTGGTTACTGTGTGTCTGAATTCAAGAAGATTATATGGACTCTGTACAAACATGTCGACATGAGTCTTACTACAGAACCTTTCTTTTTCAAGTTGTGCTCGATGATCAGGGGAAAGCTGATCTAATTTGTTTGGTCGCACACCATTAGATTTGTTGCATCATGTTTCTTATGCCACAGGCAGAGGATCCTCCGGCGTGTGAGACTCTGTTTCCTCGATACCGTAGTTCCATAGTTCTTTAAGCTCTCCTCTTACCAACCCCAGAACGACGGCCAAACCTAGAGAGAAACAAACAACACATCAGGTTTTTGTTTGAAAGCCATTGACAAGATCAGATAAGAGGAAGAGAAGCTCGAGTTTTCTGGTATTATTACCGAGTGTGCATGGTACGATGTAGAGTAGCGCAGGCTGGCCATGTCCGTCCATTAGATATAGACCTAGATAAGTCAGTAACAGACCTACACAACAGAACATGAAGGAAAATGTGTGTTCAAGGCAATCAATTTTATGTTTTCTTGTTCAAAGAAAAAAAAGCTTCAGCTATGTTAGCAGAGTAAAACTTACCAACTCCATAGCCTATAGTCAACCAAAGGAAGTATCCACTTGAGATTACTCTCTTTTTGACCTTGTCATATCTGGACCAAAGAGAAGAGAGCAAACACTAAAGTTAAAAAAGAAAAGAACTAAACATAGTCATCTTTTGAAGCTCTAAGAATGTAAGTACCTGGAAACAAAGGAAATGAGCAAACCGGGGAAGAGGATGTCCCCAAAACCAATCATGTCATAGCCACCCCAAGGATCGAAAAACCGAGGAATCCTCAGTAACATAGGAATGGACTCCCCACTGCTGCTGTCTCCTTGGGCAACCTACAGAGTAGGGATCTTAAGTAAAGACAACAATTAGATATAAAACGAAGGGTTTTTTAGAAACTCACCACAATCATAACACTCTCGTGGAATATCAATGGTGATATGAAGACCCAGAAGATGTCATAGACAAACGCGCAGCAAAGAAGTACAGTAGCAACCTGGAGTACATAAAATCTATCAGCACAAAAACAGAGAACCACCATGTCTCAATACGTAACAAGCCAGGTTAACTACCTTGATATTAGGTAATCGAACAACTTGCAAGGCTGTGATCATCAGACAGATGCCCTGTGAAAAAATGAATATAAAACTAAGTTAACAGATAAAGCAATCGTAAGAAACTGAGAGGAAATGACTTCTATAAGCTTTTCACTGCATAGAAGAAAAGAGAGCTTTACCAAGATGTCTTGCCCAGCCCAAGCATAAGATGTGTGCCGTTTCACAAACCAGAAGACAGCAAACGCTAGACAAAAGATATTCACCAAAAGTGACATCCATGACATTGTCCCAAGCAAACGGAGGTTCACAGATCTCCGACCAAGATGTCTCCATTTTCTGCAGGCGGATCACAAACTTGTATACATCAAGAGATGCTTAACCAGAATAAAAAATAGAGAAGTGATATATTTAGAAATAATTTTTGAATACCTCAGCAAAACTGCCGTAATGATGTTATGCATACCCTAAAAAAATCAACAGTCACACTTAGTATGGGAAAAAATAAAATAAAACATAGATTCGATCTCAATATTTCTACAACTTGTTGTTACCTGCATGCCACCAATGCAGAAGAATATGGTGAGCACCCATACAAACCATGATGACATAAAGTAGAAAAGAAGTAGCAGAAAAATGGACGCTGTTACTATAAAAAATACAGCACCAGTGACACTTATATCAAGGATCTCCTTCTCTGGGTCATCTTTTCTGGTTCCAGCACTGTTAAATTCCTGGAGAAAAAATAAGTTTTAAGTCAAATCTGACTTCTTTGATAAGACATCTTGGTAACTCAACATCATAAAAGCTTGCCAGCTACTAAATATACATTACATTCACTAAGTCCACAGACTTACTAGCGAATCTATATGGGAGATGTACAACACGTGCAAAAAATATTTAAGATAGTTTGTTGTAAAATGATATGAAATCATAACTAGTAAAAAGAGATTAACAACAATGTACTAGTATAGCTAGTAATGGTGATCACCAAAGAAGGTCTTGGAAATATATAAACTTTTTTATTAACAAAAAGAAAAAGGATGCAAACCTTTGCTAATATGCTGTAAGATTCATTAGCTTGGTCAGGATCTGTAAGGTCTGACCACAGAGATGCAACGACAACAGTTCCAACAGCCATGAGTAACAACAATCCTGCTGTGAGGTCCACAGCAGGACGAGTTGGTGCATACAACAGAAGCTCAACTACAAAGAGAAGATCAACAACTCAATAAGCCTATTTAATGTCTGAGAGATTTAAAAAAAAAAATAACTGAAGTGGGACAACAATAGGGGCTCACTCACCACTCTTGTTATCTACCATAGACCTGTTGAGAGCATCCCCGCTTGACTTAGAGATCATTAAGACAGGTATGCTAACATTCAAAGATGTGTCCTTTTCCATACATCCCATCTCATCAAGATCTGACAAAAAGATCATCATGACACTAAATTAGACAGACAGCTACAAAATCCAAAACGGTATTGAAAGGCAGACAGAACCTTCTTTGTCATTAATAACAAGCAGAGCAGAAGCACCAGCTGCCTCAGCATGTTTCGCTTTCTCTGTGAAAGCACAGCTCCCACGGATCGACAAGGCAATACGTCCATCTAACTGAAAACAGAGCCAAATGTTAAGTGAAAAAGGCATTGACTTTGGAGAGAAAGGATCACACTTTGGACTGACCCTAGAAGAGAGATTGGAACACGAGTCCAACGGATGTACAAAGGCAACAGGAGATCTAACGGATTGGTCAGGATCAGAAGGCAAAGACGCTCCGAATTGAGCGGTTAAACCGGTGAGGAAGTCGTCACTTTCAACACCATCAACCCAGTTCAAGATTTTAACCTGTTGTTGCACAGACAGACAAGCATTCATTCAGTAACGACACGACACTCAAACAAAAAAAGAAAGAAACTTTTTGTTGGTTACCATTTGGAACTTATTGGTACAGCCAGGAGTCTCGAGGCTGCTGCTTGTTGTATCTTCGGTCCAAGACGCATCGTCTGCCACCGCGACGGAGAATCCTAGCAGGAGGAGAGTTAGTACTACCGCGGAGAATCGGTGGCGCGGCGGATCAGACGATGACATGACGCAACCGACGGATCAAATCGGAGAGAAAGGGGAAAAAGAAGAGGGCGAAGAGTTTTGCGGTTAAAAGCGTTTAGGATATATATCGGACGGTCGATTATTATATAACGTCTTTTTTTTTTCTTATATATTTTTGCGATTAGATATAATCTAATTATTATTAGTAGTTAGTAAAATTAATTAAAGTGATGATTGTTTTCCTAGTTTTTAGATTTTAGTTTCTGGTTTTTGGTTTTTAGATTTTGGCTTCTAGATTTTAGTTTTTGATTTTTGGTTTTTTATTTTGCAGTAGATTTTGGTTTTTGGAGAATCATGAATGGTTATTTTAGATTTTGATTTTTAGTTCTTGGTTTTTGATTTTAAAATTAGTAAAATAAATTAGTAATAATAGTAAAAATTTATTGTCAAAATAATAAAATAGAAAAAACTATCATCAAAACAGTCATCAAATTATTTTAATACAAAAACTACGAATACAAATTAGAACTTTCAAAATCACATATTTTTGCAGAAAATTTATAATACATATATTTATTAATAGTAACTAAATAGATTCAATTGTATGCGTAGAATTTTACTATATATGAATTAGTTTCATATAAAAATTAGAATAAAATACATAAATAATAGTTTCAAATTTTTTATAAATATTTATAAAGTTGTATAAATAAGTCTACATATATGGTAAAGTAAATAAATAATAATTATTTTTAAAAACTAATATATTTATTAATAATTAATTTTTCAAAATTAACTATCTAAATCTACACATATTGTATAATAAATAATAATTATTTTTTTTTAAACTAACAGAATAATTCTATTTTTTTTTTAAATGACAGAAGAATAAAATTTATATTATTCAGCTATTGTATATAAATTTATAGCAAAATTTTAAAAATACAAAATTAATTAAAAGTGTAACAAATTTACTATAAAAATTATGTTACAAATATTGATTAAAACATAACAATTCTTGCTTATAAAAGTAGTGTAGTTAAAACCTACACAAGTTTTTTTTAAACTAAAATTCTAAAGTTTATGTGTATTTTGTCTGTGTTCCGTAGAATACTATGTGTAGGTTTTATATGATTTACTACATAATTAAAGTTGTTATTTTTTAAAAGAAGAAGAACATCAAATTTTTAGTCAAAAAAAAAAAAGAAAGAAGAACATCAATTTTTTGGACGTGCTTGTTGTAGAGAAAACCAAGAAAATGTAGATTTTAGATTTTAGGAAGAAAGTAGTGATAAGAGCCAAAAACTAGTTTCCCTAAAAAATAGGAAATCTATTTGATCAAAATCATGATTGGACAAAAAACAGTTTTTGGAAAATCAAAAACTAAAAACCAGTTTAGAAACTACAAACAATCAACCTCTAAACTAATACGCCAGTTTTCTGTTTAAATACAAAATGAGATTTGTGTTGTTGGTTTGGTGCGTTACCTTACCTCAATTATTTAGCAAACATTCATCAATTATTTAGTTCTCTTTTTTTTTTTGGTCAACTTCAATTATTTAGTTCTATAATAATTATTTAGCTAATGTATATGACTCTTGTCAATTATCAGACCAATAACCATTACAACAGTTCACCAGCAAATCATTGGTAAAGAAATGTATATTCGAGTTAATAAGATAATATGTTGAATATTTTTTTTTTAAAAAAAGAAAGTAAAAGAGAAAAAGAGCATTTAAAATAATTATAATTAAATAAACAAAAATGAAAGAAAAAAAAACAAAAAACAAAAAAAGAAAAGGAAGGAAGCGCAATATATATATTATTATTTTTTTTAAACAAAAAGGTCTTTTTCAAGAAACTCCTCTCCACTGACGTTTCTCCACACTCAAATCTCAATTAAGATCTTGTGCAAGCAAAGACTGTTACTAATCTCTCTGTTTCTTCCCAAAACTTTTTCTTTTTGGTCGGAGATCGAATAAACAAGAAGACATGGCTGCACCTGCCATGAGGATCGTGTTCGGTCTATTGACATTTGTCACTGTCGGAATGATCATAGGTACTCTCTCTCTCTCTCTATTTATAGTCGACCCTTGTATGCAATGATCAACTGGTCGACTATAAATCATAGCCGGAATAATAAAAAAAATTGATATTTTAGATCTTCCAAGTTTTTTTTTCCGGCTAACCGGAATGCGCTTGTCACTGCCGTGAGATTAAAGTTCGACATCGACTTTATGAGAAATTTGAAACGGCATTTTTGGTAACTCATGGAGATTGTGTTTCTTCTCTCTTTTTTTTTTTCATGGAATCTGCAGGTGCCTTGTTACAATTGGCCTTTATTGATAGATTGGAAGATTCATACGGTAACTCCTCTCTCTTGCTTTTTTGTTTGTTTGTACGTTTATGTGTGTTATCTTGTAGATCTGTGTTTGGAAATAGACAAACATGGTTACATGTTTTTGTTGTTGTGTGAACGTATTCGATTCTTGGCAGATGTTTTGGTATGTTCTTGCTGAAATTTATAGCTGGGAAACTAAGGCTATATGTGTGCTCTTCTGTTAAGTATTGAGAGAGGACAATGCAGTGTAAACACTAATGCGTTTTTGAATTTTGGAACACACTACTAAATAAGTTGTACTCTATGATTAGTAAAGAGATCTTTGTAATGTTTTTTTGCTTGTTTTGTCGTGGTTTCCTTACTAGCTTCTGCTTGTTCTTTTTAGGAACTGGATTTCCATCCATAAGAGGACTTCGAGGACAAAGTGCCCGTTATCTTCGAGGTTGGTCTGATAATAATAATATCATTGGCCAAAATGATGATTGATTGCATATAGGTTGACACAATAGGTTCCGTTCTGACTTTCTTGGAGAGCTTAATTTGTGGATCTGTTATGATAATTTAATACAAGGCTCGTTTATGTTTCAGATGTTTCCCGGTGGGCAAATGACAAAGATGCAGAAATATTACGGCTTGGCTATGTAATTCTATCATATATCCATTTGGCTTATTCTTTTTCTTTTCCTCACAATTTCATTGTTTTTACACCTCTACCAGTTAAAAGTGATGGTCAAAACGAGGTCATTTATGTTTCCTTCAAGCTAATGTTTATCTGATTTAGTGCAGGTTAAGCCTGAAGTAGTTAGTTGGTCCCCTCGAATTATTGTGCTTCATAACTTTCTTAGCTCAGAGGTAACTTACACGTCCCCTCTAGTAGTGTTTAGTTCATTCAGTTATCATGTTTCTAGATGAACATATTCAAAGTATGTTAGGCCTTAACCGTCTTTTATTTTTTTTTGGGAACACAGGCCTTAACCTTATTTTAATCATGTTCATTTTAGCTAGGAAAATATAAGATTTGAAAAACAAATTAAACCTTAGACTCAGTTCTAATAGCACTAATCACAAGAGTTAGCGAAATGGCTTTTATCTTTTTTTTGTATTGCCTTTAAACAACTTTGGTTTTGTTATCCTGATTTGTATAATCGACAGGAATGTGAATACTTAAAAGCAATCGCTCGGCCTCGCCTTCAGGTCTCCACTGTTGTCGATATAAAAACAGGAAAGGTATTGCCAAATTCCCTTTGATCTGTTATAGAAAAAGAAGATCTATTCATTCAATCAAACACTGGAGGCCAGTACAAATGCTATAGTTTATGCCTTGGAGACTTATTTTCTCCCTCATTGTCATGCTTAGGGAGTTAAAAGTGATGTGAGGACAAGCTCTGGAATGTTTTTAACTCATGTAGAAAGAAGTTATCCAGTGATACAGGTAAGTTACCGACTCTCTTTGAGTGTATTCTTACAAGGTGTGTCATTTCGATCTGATAAACTTACATTTTTGTACAATTGTATTCCTTTTTCTTTTTGCTATCAGGCAATTGAAAAGCGAATTGCAGTCTTCTCTCAAGTACCAGCGGAGAATGGAGAACTCATTCAAGTCCTAAGGTGCGTCACCAATTGCAACCTTTAATATTCTTATAATTTTTTTTGGTCACAACTATTCTAATAATTAAAAAGCAAATAAAGCTCTTTTCTTGATTTGATGAAACAAAACATGTTGCAATGCAGATACGAGCCGAACCAATTTTACAGACCGCATCACGATTACTTTGGTGACACTGTAAGCCTTTGGTGCTGTTTCATTTTATATATCATTAGTAGTTTGATGGAGGAAACTCTTGCCCTTGGTCAAAAATGGTAAATAGAGGATAGAACATTGTAATAGTTTTTTTTGGTTTTGATCAATAATGTTTAGTTGGATTAGTTACTTTACCTTCATCTTTAGGACTAAACTTTAAGTTTATCTTAGTGTGTTCATCATTATTTTTGTATGTTCCCCGCAGTTCAATTTGAAGCGTGGTGGTCAACGCGTAGCAACAATGCTAATGTATTTAACAGATGACGTTGAAGGAGGAGAAACTTATTTTCCTTTGGTATAAATTCTTCTTCCTCTGGTGGATGATTCTCTTTAGCTATGTGATCATACAATGCACATTTGTTTCTTCTCTCTGTTATAAAACCAATGTGTATATATATATATATATATGTTTTCGAAATGCAGGCTGGTGACGGTGAATGCACTTGTGGTGGCAAAATCATGAAAGGCATCTCCGTGAAACCCACCAAAGGAAACGCTGTGCTCTTCTGGAGCATGGTATGTTCTTCGATCACTTTCATGTCTCACTTTCTCTAAACTTCTTTGTGTTCATTATGGTCTTTGTGTCTTGTGTTATGCAGGGACTTGATGGACAGTCAGATCCGAATAGCATACATGGGGGATGTGAAGTCCTGTCTGGAGAGAAATGGTCAGCTACCAAATGGATGAGACAAAAAGCTACTTCTCGAAGGATTTGAAAAACTTATACAACCAAAGGAACCACAGGGACTTATACTGAAAATGTTATAGAATCTTAGAGCTTTAGTATATTTTCATTTTGACCTTTGAATTTTAAAAGCTATCATTTGCATACACATGAATATGGAGGTGTTTTTTTCACTTCTCACCTCCAACAACAAATCCCCTTGGTTGACCATATAGTATAGAGCCGAATGTTATTATCAACAACATTATGTTACTAAAATATTTAGATTTCAACTTGAGATACACTTTAGAAGTTTGATAACTTTACATCTAATTTTGTATCAAAATCTCGTTACTAATTCTACATGGAAAACTTAAATAGGCTAATACTAACGTATAATTAGGTTAATATAGTTAATGTTAATTGATTTTAAATGGAAAATCTAGACTAAATTTAACTTAATCAAAGATTCTAAACATTTGTCTCAAAAATTAAACATATTCTTATCTAGGGGCTTGTTGATAAATATGATAAAAATGAAAATACCAAATAACTCTCCACTTGTAATCACATTTCTCCAGTAGAGACCATTTTGACTCGTTTTCGGACACATCAAACAAACCATGGCGGCGGCGGCTTCTCTCCGATCTGTAAACCCTACACTGTTCCCCCGAACCCTACCATCTCCCAACAGATCACCTTCCTTCCAATCACCATTCCTCAGATTCGACTCCTCCGCCTCCGCATCATTCAATCCCAAACCCCTCGTCACTCGCTCCGCATCCTCATCACCCTTCGTAACTCGCTCCGCCGCCGAGGCGCAGGAGAGAAAGACCTTCCACGGCCTCTGCTACGTCGTCGGCGACAACATCGACACGGACCAGATCATCCCCGCGGAGTTCCTCACCCTCGTCCCGTCCAACCCCGACGAGTACGAGAAGCTCGGCTCCCACGCGCTCGTCGGCCTCCCCGCCTCCTACAAGGACCGGTTCGTCGAGCCCGGGGAGACGAAGACGAAGTACTCGATCGTGATCGGCGGGGAGAACTTCGGGTGCGGGTCGTCCCGCGAGCACGCGCCGGTGTGTCTCGGAGCGGCGGGGGCGAAGGCGGTGGTGGCGCAGTCGTTCGCGAGGATCTTTTTCAGGAACTCGGTGGCGACGGGGGAGGTTTATCCGCTGGACTCGGAGGTTAGGGTTTGCGATGAGTGCAAGACGGGTGACGTGGCGACGGTGGAGCTGAGGGAAGGGGATAGTGTTTTGATTAATCATACGACGGGGAAAGAGTATAGGCTTAAGGCGATTGGTGACGCTGGGCCTGTGATTGATGCTGGTGGTATCTTTGCTTATGCTAGGAAAGCTGGCATGATTCCCTCTGCAGCTGCTGCTTGATTTCTCCGACAGGTATTATGTAGTGAAGCATAGTAACATGTAGTTAGGAGGAGTCAAGTAGTTGATGTTGAGTGAGGATGATAATGACTTGTTCTAGAGTTGATGTCACTTATCAGGTGTTTCAAGTTACGTTCCTTTACTAGAGATGTTCAATTTAGATGCAAAAAACGTGAAAAGTCTTTGGCTTGTAGTTGTCTTGGAGGATTTATTGGACTTGTGTCGTTGGCTTATCGTTTCATGTTTTACTATGCTAACTTGCGTGTCAAATAGTAGAAAAAAAAAGAGACGGCGTTCTTCTTTATTTCTTCTCTAAGACTCTACTCTGTTTTGTTTATGCAGGGTGGGTCTCAATGCATGGCGATGAGAGTGCTCTTACCACCTAGAAGTATCTTCGAGGGTAAGTGATTCTCAGCTTCTATTCCAGTCTTCTTTTCGTGTCGTCCAATAAAAAAGAACAATAAGTAGATGTATGTTTCAAGAATTTGTGAACCTTAATCTATGTTTTATGGATGTATATTTGACTATTGGTTTAGTCTCTTTTGTTTCAGTTTATATATTATGTCTACTGTGTTTGGATTTTGCAAAATAATGTTGACCTGTTACCCATATAGCAAAGCATAAGTTACTATGAGTTTTCTCATCTCTTAATCTTAATCTAATCTTCCGGTCGTAAGAACAAAATTGACCGGAGCTTTGTTTTCTCACACCACCTACGCTCCGGTTGTTGCCCCTGAAAGTATTATAAGTAGGTTTTAACACATGTTTTGTCTAGAAAGCATATAATACATATATGAAATCGGAAACCAATAACATGAAGTGTAACATTTTCTTTTTGGCATCCATTTCTGACGCGAAAAAAGGGTGAAAAAAATTAACAGAACACCTTTTGTTTCACCGCGACCTACCCTAGTGTCTCAAAACGCACGTTTAGAATTCCTAAGTGGCACATTCGTAAATATAGGGGTACACAGATGTTTCCTTTTATAATCTGTCTGTCTGCTTTTCTGTTACTCACTCAGACAACAACTTCGATAGTAGAGCCCAAACACACACAAATGGCGTCTTCTCTACCTACATTCTCCAGAGTCTTACCTTCCTCATCAAGTAAAACTTCTCCCTCCTTCGTTCCCTTCCGATCTCTTTCCCTCAAGATCACCAGTTCCGCTTACTTCCTCTCATCATCTATCTCCCTCTCTTCACGTCGCGCATCCTTCATCATCCCACGTGCCACTGCCTCTTCCTCCGAGGGATCCGACTCGCTAGCCAAAACCACCTTCCACGGTCTCTGCTTCGTCTTGAAAGACAACATAGACACCGACCAGATCATCCCGGCAGACAAAGCATGCATCTTCCCTTCCAACCAGCAGGAGCGTGACGAGATCGGCTCTAACGCTCTCTCCGGTCTACCAGACTCCCACAAACCCCGCTTCGTTGAGCCAGGAGAGATCAAATCTAAATACTCGATCATAGTCGCCGGTGAGAACTTTGGTTGCGGGTCGTCACGTGAACACGCTCCTGTCTGCCTAGGAGCAGCCGGAGCTAAAGCCGTTGTTGCTCAGACTTACGCAAGGATCTTTTTCCGTAACTCGGTGGCTACGGGAGAGGTGTTTCCCCTCGAATCAGAGGTTAGAGTCTGCGACGAGTGTACGACAGGAGACACGGTGACGATCGAGCTGAGGGATAGTGGTGGTTTACTGACTAATCACACGACTGGTAAGCAGTATAAGCTGAAGGCGATTGGTGATGCAGGACCGGTTATTGATGCTGGTGGTATCTTTGCTTATGCGAGGAAGGTGGGAATGATTCCTTCTCCATCAGTAGCTTAACTATCTTCATAATTTAATATTGATGTGTGTTCTTCCACGTTGTTATTGTTGTTGTTGTTTTATGTAATGAATAAGAAATCTAAAGGCAAGAAGAAAACATGTTCCAAGAAAATGATTGAGAAACAATGTGTTTCAACTGATCACATGTGAATATGGGGTTGTTTGATGTTAAAATGATGTAAGATTTTTTTTTTTGAAAGCAAATGATATAAGATTGTTACCCTTGTGTTTGTATAAACTTATTACTATTTAGTATATGGTAAATTGAATGATAATAACTGAAGACTTTTTTTTTTTTTTTGACGGCGATAACTGAAGACTTTATTTTGTAGTTTTTATTGTTGTATATATTTTATTTTTTTTTTAATCTTTAAAAATATTTCTTTAGAAAAATAAAAACGAGAACTAACAAAAAAAAAGTTGTGGAAACAGTATATTTTATATGAGATTTACTAAAGTGTTTAAATAGTAATTGGAAAATAAATTCTGTAAATGTTATAAAAACATTTTTACATTCCAACTAATCATGCACTTGAATAAAGTAACTGATATATTTTGTGTAATCGAAACCGGTTATGCTAAGTAATTTGAATAAATTAAGTTTGTTATCGGTTATCTTGACCGGTTTAACAAATTGGTATTGAAAAGAAAACCGTTTTAAAACAAGTCATAGCTAAACCTAAACTTGCAAACTCTTTAAAACGCCGCTGCTCTTCTACATTGTCTGAACACTCGAAGAAAAAAAAAAAAAGACATGGCAACCACAGAGGTAAAACCCTCCGCCGCTAAAAACCCTAAAAAGACTCGGAACCCATCCCTGGGTCCGAAGAAAGATCTGAAGAAGAAGAAGAATAAGACTAAGAAGTCAAAAGCCCTCGCCTTTGACAACACGGTCGAAAGAAACGACCAGAGCGACGGCGAGGAACAACAACCTGTATCGGCTTCTGAACAGCTAAGCTTCTTCTTAAAGCAGCTTGATTCCGCCATTGGTGTCCGTGTCTCTCCTTTAGAGCTTGATCCCATTAAAGGTTTGTCCTTTCATTATATATATGTACACACTGGTTAAGTAAGGTTCTTATGAGTATTGTTGATTTGCAGACAAGTGTGTAGTTGAGTTATCTCAAAAGTTGGATCAGAATGTAAGCAACTTGGGAGAGCATATTAAGATGTCTTATGGATCTTCCTGGAGAGAGACTCTTTGTGAAGGGGAGGCAATCGAAGGGAAAGTCGATCCCGGAAACCCAGCTGTTCTCGTTGTTAGCTCCTCTGCTCTGAGATCTTTGGAACTTATAAGGTATCTTTTCGAATTTTATGATCTTTGTAAAACCGTTATTGTTTGATTGAATACAATGTTGTTTATTAGTCTAGCCGTTTCTTTTTTTTTCAAATGTATAGGGGTTTGCATTCACTGACCAAGCAGTGTCCAGCTTTGAAGTTGTTCTCAAAGCATTTGAAGGTTGAGGAACAGGTAGCTCTCTATATTCTTACAAGAATTTGTCTTTAGAGAAATGTAATTAATGCATATTAGATACCATAGGTTAATAGATTTTAGATAGAAATGAATCATGTGTTTTTATATAGTTTTTGCTATAACTGATGTGAGCTTATTTGTTCTGATTTTCTATTGTGGATGAATATTTTTTTGCATTTTGTGAAATTTTGGGATATGATGACAAAAATACGAAATATCTAAGGCTTATGCTCTGCAGATAAAAATGTATTTGCACGTCAGTCTGATCCCATTATAGATTTACATAATGAGTTAATGCAATACTCATGTAATTCATCTCTTCATTTGTTCCATGTTGATACTCTGGGAAGTGATGATAAGATATATCGATATGTCAGAGGCACACATTGCAATGCTGAACAACATATTTGCACGTCAGTCTGATCCCATTATGATCTACACCTCATTGTTGTTGTAGCATAGATTAGTGTCATTCATTCCTCTTTTGTTTTTGTATTTCTTTCGTGTTAAAGAGTTTGGGAAGTGATGATAAGATATATCCATATGTCAGAGGCACATGCAATGCTGAACTACATATTTGCACGTCAGTCTGATCCCATTTGCAGCCATCATTTTTGTCGTAGCATAAAAGCTTCATGCATATATTCATATTATGCATCCCTCTTTTCTTGAGTCTGGGAAATGATGATAAGATATCGATATTTCATAGGCATATGCAATGCTGAACCAAAATATTTGCACGTCAGTCTGACCCCAGACCCACATCATATCTTTTTTTTTTTTTGGCATTTCTTTTTATATGAATGTCATACTCTTCTTGTTGGGCTGTGTTTGGAAGCAATGGCTCTCTACTGATTTGGTATTCATGAAAGTCTCCTTTAAAAAATGTTTCAGAATAGTTGTTTTGTGCTCTCATTTGCTGTTGTAGATTTTCTCAGTGTCATTGTTATATTAAAATTGATTTTCATTGCTGGTGTGCAGGTGTCTCTGTTGAAAAAACGAGTTAATATTGGGAGCGGCACACCGAGCAGAATAAAAAAGCTGATCGACATAGAGGCATTAGGGCTTTCACGTTTAGATATGATTGTGCTTGACATGGACACAGATGTCAAGGGATTTTCCTTATTCACTTTGCCCCAAGTCAGGTTTGTCTCTCCAGCTCTTTACTCTCATCATCATCTCCAACTTCATTTTAATTTTTGATTTAGAATTCTGAAAAAAAAAATATCTTGAAATTTTTTTGCAGAGATGAGTTTTGGGATTTGTATAAGACATGCTTCCACCAGAGAGTGCTAGAAGGAAGTCTACGTATCTGTCTGTATGGTCCAAAGCCATCAGCTCCAAAGGTTAAGAACAATAAGAAACAGAGACAAAACGAGCATTGAGCAATGGCAGATTCTACTCCAATTTTGATATATTTAACTCGTTTTGCTATGTGATTCGTCTTTCTACCATACGAAGTGAATTTATTGTTAATTAGTGTTCTTGTGAGAAATACAGTGTTCTGTTAATTAGTGTTCTTTTGGCCTAAAGTAAGATTCACTGAAAAAGAAGATACACACAAAGTCAAATCAATTGAAAAATATACTCTTTAGATTAACAGAAATACAGTATGTAAATCAATTGAAGAAGATTTTGTATCTACTTCCATTTCCCAAATGTGTGTGTGGAGATTGTGGGTTTCTCCAATAGATGGTGGGGAAGAAGATCCCATGAATACAGAAAATAGTGGAATCACCACCCATTGAGCTTCTAGACGTTTGACTTTTAGAACATTCCATTAAACAAAAAAAAAGGGTGATGCATAATGATCCCATTATGACATACTTTTAAGATAATGTAGATTTCTCATAGTTTGGTCTTTAAAGATTGAACAGTGTTCTGAGGTAATTTTGTTGCTTGTGACACCCAGGTTTCATGATTAGTCCAAATTTTTGTTATGATTATCAATAAAATATAATAGGTTGAATATGTCAACTAAACTAATTTATGGCCTAATGGGGTTCATGATCCTATTTTTCCTAATGATTATTATTGTTTGTCAACTCTGTGATTTCATAGTGAAAAGACAAATAATTTATAGTCAACCCGTGGTTAAGAATTGGATGTGGTTTTGGTTTCTTCCGTATCTTATGTCTATCGATATATGTTTAAACGTATGATGACGAGAGGATGACACTTTGACATGGAATTACATATTTTGTTAATTAAATTGTAGTTTGCTATCAAATCCTATATGATTACATCCCACACTTCTATATCCCACATTTATTAGAAAATACAGTATCATTAATATAGCTGGAGATAATGATTTAACAACCACAAGATAATCGGGACTCGTAATTTAATGGCTTGTGTCACGATTCGAAAAGATAGTATGTATAGACTATAGACAACCTCTAAATCTCTCATTTAACCAAAAAGGAACAATTTTATATTATACAATACAATTGAAAACTAGATATAGAAGAAGGCCCCTTTCATATTTTAGGTAGCCAACTAGCAAAACAGAAACGAGCAAGTGTGTAATATCTGGCTGTTCTAAAGTCGCTAATTAGTGTCCGTTTCTTTACAATAATGACCATTTTATGTAAGCACACGTATTGCTTAGGCGTATTTTATGTCACATTTGTTGGGATTAGCTTGAATAGCTATGGATAGTTATGTAGGAACTGACAAGTGATAATACTCCATTTACTTTTCGGTTCGATTTCTACTTCATTAATTAACTATCACACACTGATGCCACAAAAAGTAATAGCCAGTAGTCACACTAAAATCCATCAAAACATATTCTTTTATTATTAAAACAGTAATTTTTAAATAGTGGTCAATTAGAATATCTCTAATATATTATTCCATATTTTACTTCAAAATAGTGCAACACCACAATGAAATAGATTTTTACTCTAATGTATTATTTCACTTTTTACTCCAAAATACTACTTTAAATTTCTATTTTTTTTATTAATAATTGTTAATAATACCTTATATTTTTAAAAATTTACCTACTAACTCTAAGTATTTTATGTCTACAAAAATTACTGTAAAATATAATTTATTTGAATCAAACATTTTATTATAAAAATGCAGAAATCATTAACATAAAATAAAAGACAACATATAAGTTAGTTCAATAATAACCATTATAATAGTTTGCTCACAAATGATCAACTAATGCATTGTGTAATGAAAAATGAGCTTCTTTATTTTTGATATTCATAAATCAAGCATTATAATAGTTTTTTGTGATTTGAATTCCACACAAGATCCAAATATGTGTGCATATATTAAGCTCAGTAAGTGCAAATAATATCAAAGCGAAATGCTAAATCACAAGATCAACAAGCTTTCTCAGTCTTCTCCGTTTGGGCAATATTTCACCAGTCTTATCGGTTCCGAAAACGATTTGCAAGATTATTAAATCATTTATTTTATGTGATCTTTATTTTATATTATTTATTTTTAATAATATTATGCAATTTTATCTAAAATTATTAAATAATTGAATTTTTTTTTCATGCTGTTGCATCATTTTTAACATAAAAATTATTTAAATAAAAAATTAAAAATTTAAATGACTATTTCATAAATAAAAAATTTTCAATTCTAAAATTGAGTAATGAGTAAGATTACTCCATAAATGGAATAACCTTAAACAATACTCCATTTTGGTGTTGAAAATGGAATAGGATTGGAAAAAGTTTTACTCCAAAATGATGTTTTGGAGTAGCAAATAGAGTATTGTTGGAAATAATCTTATAAAAGGTATATATGGATACTTTTGAAATATAATTAAAAGCTGCATACTGTAGAAAATAATATATTTTTTGGTATAAAATGTTGTTTGATGATGTAATTATATATTAGAAAATATATTATCAATGACAATGAGTTTAATTATCTTTTTTTTTCTGTCAGGATTCCAATGGGTTTGTCTATATGACGGTTAAGAAAATAGTTTACATATTTACTGAATTAGTTGTGTACTGATTTGTCCCAAAAAGAGTTGGTACTGGTACATCGAAAATACGTAGTAAAATAAATACAATATACAGTAGATCCAGTTCAAATAAATATACAGTTGATCCTCTAAGTCATTTAAATGATCATGTTCAAATTTTCCTCTGCAAGTAAAAAATCATGATACTAAAATAAATGTATAGCTCTCAAAACCGTTTTTATAAAAAAATGTATGTAATGAAAGCAGAAATGAGCATAATATCTAGTCTATAAGAAAATAAAATTATGGAATTTTGAAAATATAAGAAAAGACGATAACTACTCCCTAGTTTCATACTTAGCTAGATTTGACAAGGTGATCAAAACACTTAAGATTGTGCGTCTAATGATCTTTCAGCAAAACTTTTTGTTGGTTTTTCTTACCCAAAAATGTAAAAACGAAAAAGCAATTCGATTATCTTTTTCCTCTTGCAATTCGATTATCTTTCCTTTTTTTTGTTCTGATTATTATCTTTTAAAAAGAGTAAAAAACAGTCATTCTGATGATGACCAAATCATTTTCATTTGATTTACATCGATAGTGACAACCTAATCTCAAGTATCGTGATGTAAGCATGAGTCACTTAAATTTATTTATATCGTATAGGTTTCTGTCATATACTATTAAATATCAATTAGCTAGCTACACTATTTCTAAATGCGAACCCAGTCTTCATATAGATAGACATAAACCAGGTTCCTACATCCCAAATTTTGGTGACGTCAAGGTTGCGTATGTGTCTATGTATGCAAAAGGACACGTGTCACGTCCCTAAGTTGGCACTAGAAGTCTAGAGCTCATCTTCATTTTGTTAACTTTTGAACTGGTCTTCGAGGTTAATCCATATTTTTATAAAACGTATTAATTTTGGGGATTACCTGAAAGTGTCAAATGAGATTGGCTAAAGTAGACTTACTAACTCTAAAAGTTACTCTACGTTGTCTTATTCATTAGCTTAAAGTATAGTACGTTTCATTCTATTTATAAACATATGAACTTTTTACTTTCTGTACTACTGAATCTACAAAAATTTATACAGTAGTGTAATCTGAACTCAATACAGATATACCGAAATTGTGAACAAAATCTAGTTTTTTTAATTAATAAAATTATAATGAAAATTTCGTTTTTGTTGAAAAACATATTTGAAAATAGTTTAAACTGAAGGAATAAGATCCAATATCAATTTCGTTTGTTTAAAATAAGATAATTCAAAAGCCAAATTGGGAGCAAGATATGGATTAGAAAAAAACGTATAAGACGTCAGAGCTTGAATCACAGTGACGGGAGCATGACACAATGCAAATCAGCGGTCTGGTTCCACACAATACGGCTGTGTAAGCTTTTTGAAGCCCATCAGGGTCCACAAACATTTAAAAGCCGTCACTCTATAAATACGCACACATTATCACAACACCAAAATACACAACCAAAATTCATCTTAACGAGAACACAAGTTAAGAAGAACAAAAAGAGAAACACGTTTAGTTTGTAGTATATGAGAGCTGCTTTAAACAGAGCAAATCTTCTTGGAGGGTTGTTTTCATTCAGAAACGTTAAATCGATGTCGTCGTCGTCTTCTTCTCAAAACTTTGTATCAAGATCTGTAATCAAGAAAGTCTTCGCTAAGCTTCAGAAAGAAGGCGATGGAGCGGTCGTTAGACGTGGCATTTCCAGGTTCTTTATTTTTTTCTTCTTCTTAGGCAAGTTAATGATTTATCAAGTCTTATAAATCTTCTCTTGTTGTGTAAATTCAGGAGTGAGCAGAAGTTATTAGATCCGTTCTTGATGCTTGATGAATTCTCCGGTATATTCTCAGAAACAGCCATTTTAATATTTTAAATTATTTTATCCATTAAATAAAGACAGTCATTTGTTTATTGGTGATTCTTTAATTATGTTTTACTCTTGTGATTTTTCTTTGGAGCAGTTTCTCCTCCAGCTGGATTCCCAGATCATCCTCACAGAGGTCAAATCACTTATATAAAGAAACTGTTACATTACATATACATATAAAGAGATCACATATACACGTTACATTACATATAAAGAAATTTAGAAAATGATTTTATGTAATGTCTCTAACATTAACATTCTTGGTGAATATTATGGTGAACAGGTTTTGAAACTGTTACATACGTCCTAGAGGTAAAACAAACATCTTTTAGTTATTTTTTTCACTAATTATCTTCTTCTTCTAACATTTTTCTTTGTAGGGAGGAATCACTCATCAAGATTTCAAAGGCCATAAGGGCACAATATATGCTGGTGATGTTCAGGTGAAAAATAAAACATAATTAAGTGTTTAAGCATTCATAACCCAAAAACCATTTTAAAAAAAACTAAAAAGATTCTAAATATGTATATTTTACAGTGGATGACTGCAGGAAGAGGAATCATTCACTCTGAAATGCCTGAAGAAGAAGTTAACAAAGGTTTACAACTTTGGATCAATCTGTCATCTAACGAGAAAATGTAACAGAAAACCCACTAGCTAATTAGACTTTTTTATTAGGAGTTTCTAAACCGGATAATTAACTCTCTAGTTTTGATTCCGACAGGATAGAGCCAAACTACCAAGAACTGTCGATTTCAGACATACCAAAAGCAGAAGAAAACGGTGTTCAAGTCAAAGTAATAGCAGGAGAATCAATGGGAGTTCAATCCCCTGTTTACACAAGAACACCAACAATGTTCCTCGATTTCACTCTCGATCCAGGAGCTCAGTTCCACCAGAACGTTCCTGAATCTTGGAATGCGTTTGCTTACGTTCTTGAAAGCGGTGAAGGCGGAGCTGTTTTCGGCTCACCAAACGCGTCCCCTGTTTCACCACACAATGTTTTAGTGTTCGGACAAGGAAATGACGGTGTTAGCGTGTGGAACAAGTCAGCTTCCAAGAAATTGCGGTTTGTGTTAATTGCTGGAGAACCAATAGGTGAGCCGGTGGTTCAGTACGGTCCGTTCGTGATGAATACTCAAGCTGAGATTGATATGACCATTGAAGATTATCACTATGGTAAAAATGGCTTCGAAATGGCAAAGTATTGGAGGTCACAATGATAGATACTAATAATAATCAATGTTTTAATTATTGTTTTCATACTTGTTTTTATCTTATGTGTGTTTTGAATGGGACAATAATAAAGTTTAAAACCCAGTTTCTTTTGCTAAGTATGTGGGTGGGAACCCATTAAATCTAAGGCTGACTTTGTTTTTAGTTCTAACCGTAGTAGTGGTCGTTATTATGCTTTTCCACAATCTAAGTTTAAATATCGACATGAAGAATGCGTAACGCACTTTGTCAAATGTGAAATGGACATAGACGAAACAATTGTTAAATACCAAACGCGTATTATTAACACGTCGAAGTGACAATGTGACATGAACATGATTGTAATCAACTTTAACATATACTATTAAATTTGGTTGCGAAGTTCGGTTACAGTATTCTGAACTTTGATTATTATGAGTGGACGGAATGAATACATTGGCAAACAACATTGCTTCATCGAGAACTACTACTACTTTTTCGAAGATTCAGCTCTTCAATTGTGAGTATAACTTAACAATATAATCAAACATCAAATACAATCTCTACATTGCTTCAACCGCCACATTTTACCATATATAGTTCTTCTTTCTTTTATTTAGATTTATAATTGAACAAAAGAAAAAATTATGTATTTTCTTAGTTTTTGTTTAGATAATAAATTTGCAGTGCAAATGTAAATAAAACCATTATGCGCTGATCTTCATAAAACGATTCAATGTGGATGTAAGCATAATTTCATATATGAATTTTCATAATGTATTTAGCTATAATTTAATGTAATGTAGCTATAATTTTATAATTTATAAATATTTGTAAACTAGGTGATTTTCCCGTGCTCATGCACGGATATAAATATTTATAAAGTAAATACAATATAATAATTGATTTCTATTTACTTTTAATTTCAAATTAACTTATGTTAATAATATTTTATTATTTTGATTAGACATATGATTATAGATATATTATATCTAGTCGGTTTTGTTGTTTTTACAGTCGATTTAGTTATGAATTGAGTATATTGGATTGCATATATTTCTCTGAATTAACTTATAGTATTTTTATTCTAAATATATTAAAATTTTGATTAATTTTCTTATTAACATTTAGGTTGGCTGTTATCTTAAATATGTAATTATATTTTAGGAAGATTATGTATAACTTAAGATATATTGTGCTTAGAATGAAATAAAAAATAAACTAAAGTGTTTAAATCCAAATTATGTAAATAAATATAACGATAATATTCTGAAGTCTCATGCATATATATAAATTTTACAAAAAAAAAAACTAAATTGTTACAGTTGGGTAATATTTTATTTTCATTTGTTAATGTATTTGGAGTCATCCTATAATTTATATTTATAAAATAAATTATTATTATATTAAAATTATATTTTCTTATTATAGTTAAATCTATGATTTTAGATATAAGTTGGATTAGTCGAGTAACTCATGTTGTGAGTATATTAACCTACATATATTCTTTCACATTCAAGCTGAAGTATATTTTTAAATTATAATTAAGTTAATTGAAATTAATTTATTTATCGTTTAAATGTGAATGTATTTTCATAATATATATCAAATTAAATATTGATTTTTAAAAATATATTAGAAAAAGAAGATATATAGAAAGTTACTTCTCATACTTTTTTTGGAAGCTCGTGAACTCATATCAATATTTATAATAACAAAAATATTTTTATAAATTCTAACTAATTTTATGTCTTCTGATTATGGTTATATTAAAAAATTTACATAAACATAAGAACATTGAATTTTAAAAAAAATTTAATACTAATAAAACATACAATTTTAATAATGATAAAATATAATATATTTACCTCGTTAAAGTATATAGTGTGATTTTAAAATATTTTATAAGTATTTGATCAAAAGACGTTTATTGGTAACCTTTATTTCTCGTTATATCTCTTAAAAATAAGCAGGAAAATCGTGATTGCATCTGAAAAATCGTATTATATAAGTAAAATATAATTAACAGATTTTTTTTTGTAAATGAAAGATATTATAGTAACCAAAATATAGGAAATAAAAATAGCATTTCAATAATTCTAATTATATGTGATTTTAGTCAATATATCAGTTTATGTTACTTAATTATTTTATATAAACATCTATAAATAGATAGATAAATAAAAATCATTTATGTTACTTTGAAAAATATATATAAAGTATTTTATTAGTATATTGTATTTTATTTAAAAAATATTTTTAATGCAATATTACTATTTTGTGAACTTTCCTTTTTAATGAAATCATATTATATATACATATATTTTCGTTTTTAAATTCACTTTATAGCCTTTATAAATATTTCCTTTTTTATTATATATGTTATTTGGAAAATTTTACAAAATGAATTTAAATAAAAAATAAATTATAAAAAGCATACACGTTTGTTCAGTTATATTTAGTTATTTAGTTGAAATAGTTGAAAATCGGTATAATATTTTTCAACTATTATTTCAAAAGCATAAACGTCAAATAGTTGAAATAGTTGAAAATCGGTATAATATTTTTCAGGCACTTCTGTTGGAAAATCGTCAACGACATCCACAGAAGTAGTTCGATAAAAAGATATCTTGAAAGGGTGTGAACTGGTTCTAAAATCACCGGTGTAAGAACTGATCTTAAATGTGTTAATTATTTTTGATTCACCTTCTGCCAATTTATTTTCGAAACTCTTAACCAAATCATCACCTTCTACGGTTGCATGAATACGGTTACCCTATAAAATAATGACAAAAGTTAGAGATTATATATCATATAATAATAAAATTATGAATTCTATCAAAACGTATGGTTATAAACAGCTCATGCACAGGTAAAGGAACATCAATACGAATCATGCATGGTTATAATTAAAATATGGTTGTTTTGATTTTTAAAATTACCTCATCATCAACCAAAACCATCTCAATAGAAACAGTTCCTTTGAGATACTTTCTCCATAGCTTCATGATATTCACTTTGATCTTGCATGTATTTAAAGATGGATGAATGTCTCTGATGGAAACCATAGGGGTTGTTCTTCTACGAAGGAAGGACATGGCTTTTAGTGAATAAGAACCGATGGATGATAATTTAGATTTGTGTAGATAGTTTGATAGTTTAGATTTGTGAGAATCGGTTGTTTATTTATATAGAGATTGGAGCATTCAAATTGTATTAGTATTAGGAAATTATACATTATAGTTATATAAAATTGTTAAGAGCAATTTTTAAGAAATAGGAAATTGTATACTTATCAAAAATTTATATTCCTAAGTAACGTAGAAAATTCTATAGTTATCACATAGGTTTATAAAAATATCACAATTGTAAATAAGGAAAAAGGAATAATTTGTATAAATCTTACTAATGAACCGTAGATTCCATATAAATCTTACTAATGAACCGTAGTTTCCTTTTCTATTAAAAATAACTAAAATAAGGAAATTATTTAATGTAGGAGGAAATAAGTAAATTAGGAGAAAAAAATCATTATTAAGGTTACCCACATTATAATAATTATGTAAATATGTAACTTACGTGAGTAAATATTGCCTTATAATTCTTTTTGATAACAATGAGGTTTTTTTTTTTGACAAACAATGAGGTTTAAAGAATTTATTAATAAAAAGGGAAAAAATAATATTAATAATGACAATTATTTTATTTAGAGATTAAATTAAAATTTAGCAAGGGTATCAGTGTAATCAACCACCGCGAGAGTTAACGTGAGAGCGCCACATAGGAAACTGACTTCTCAAATAATATTATAGAGATTTGCCAGGCCACCAACTAAAAAGAACAATAGGAAAAATACCAAAACTGATTTTTAACACACAGTTTACAAAGAAGAAGAAGTAGAAGTGAGAACATAAACTTATACATTGACCAAACTTCTTTTTTTTGCTTACATTTCTTCTGTATCTGTAATGTAACAAAGAAACTCAAAACACAAACCTTTCTCTTTTTAGCTTTAAGCTTTTTCAATCGAGAACCAAAAAGAATGTATCTGTCTTTTGACCAGTATATAAGTTACACCGGCGAACACACCACCAAAAACCAACCAACCAACCCCTCAGGACAAAGAGAAAACCGGTTACAGACAGACAGATGCTTTACCTCGAACAGCAAGAAAATGTCTTTGTCCCTTCACTCTCGTTCTTGACCAAGCTAACCCGGTTCCCCGTAGGTTCCTCTTTGTAAGAATCAGAGTTGAGCTGCTTCCGACTCATGTTGCTATAGATGTCCCGGATAACCATCTCGAAAGCCGTGCTTACATTGGTCGAGTCCAGAGCTGATGTCTCCATGAAAAACAAGCCTTGAGACTCTGCAAGGCTCTTGCCTTCCTCGATGCTCACCGCTCTTATGCTCTCGAGATCGCACTTGTTCCCAATCAGCATCTTCGCTACTGTTGTATCAGAGTGAGCTGCGACAAGAAACACTTTTGACTTCAGCTTGAATCAAAGTCAACTTACATCTTCAGATCTAAATATTCTCACTATCATCATCATCATCATCATCAAAGCTATGAATCTAAAATTCACTTAAAAATTGAAACTTTCAATCAAAGCCAACACTCAATTTGCAGATCACACTCAAAGATTGAAACTTTCAATATAATTTTCACAGATCTCACACAAAGATCGAAACTTTCAATCAAAATCAAGACTCAATTTGCAGATCTCACTCTAAAGATAGAAACTTTGCATCTAAAAAACAGAGGAACACGTACTGTTGAGCTCATCGAGCCAGCGACCGACGTTCTCGAAGGTAGAGGTGCGGGTGATGTCGTAGACGACGAGAGCTCCGACGGCGCCGCGGTAATAGGCGGAGGTGACGGCGCGGAAGCGTTCCTGGCCGGCGGTATCCCAAATCTGAGCTTTGACCTCCTTGCCGTCGATGAGCATGCTCTGAGTCTGGAACTCGACGCCGATGGTGGCTTTCGAGTTGGGGTTGAACTCGTTGCGAGCGTAGCGGGTGAGGAGATTGGACTTTCCGACGGCGGAGTCTCCGATGATGACGATCTTGAAGAGGTACTCTTCGCATCTCTCGTCGTCCGACATGTCTACTACCACTCGTTTCCTCTGTTTACTCTCTCTCTGCTCTGTAATAACGCTTTGTTCAGAGAGAGAGAGAGAGAGAGAGATTTAATTTAAGATTATATGAAGTGTTTATTTGCCTTTATTGTAGGCTGTTTATGCGGCGCACTAATAAATGTTGTCTCACTTTCCAGTTTCCATCATAAGAGGAGATGAACAATACTTAGGTTCACTCCTGGGGTGAACTTATAAATTCACCTCTTTTCTTATTTCAATCATATTGCCATAAATATTAATGTCACATAAATAAATAAATCTATCTTATTAAAGTTGAAGTACTATTTCATTTTGTTTGGCAACTATGATAGTAGAGTAAAAAAATTGACGTTTGGACACAAGGATAAAAAATTAATAATCACATTAATTATTAGCCCTGCAGAAACAATTAAACCGTATATGAACCAAATTGCTATAACTAGATCAGTTAGAATAATATTCTCTGCTCATAATATCTCAACTAATAAAAGCTGAACTTAGGGTGCAAGTTAAATATCTCTAGCTTATTTAAAATTTAGATCTATCATTTTACATCACATAAAAAAATTCTGTTATTAGACAATTGGGCCATTTTTTAACTCGATAGATCCATTTAGATTAGTCAATTATTTACTGCGTTGGGCCACCAAATTTTTTGTTGTTTTATTACTTATTGAAATTTATACCTTTTATATAATATATAGATAATTATATTGTTATCTAAAAAAATAAAATACTATATATTTCTAATATCAAATAATATTTTAAATACAAGAATAACATTTTTTCGAGAGAATGTTATTTTTTAAAAAATAATAATTATCAATTTTCTAATATTACAATATCAAATAGACAATGCAAATATTTATTTTTGAATGTTATAAATACAGTAAAGATAATAAATATGAATCATACGATATAGCGTACAATATACCTTATCCAACCCAATCATTTTTTATTGGAGATAATTCGATAATAATTTTACACAATAAAGCAAACACCCGCCCAGTCGGGCGGGTCAATATCTAGTTATAAATTACAAAAGAAGTAAACTTTAAATTATAAACTCTAGATTCGAATCCTAAACCCAAATCTTAGATCTTAAATTTAAAACCAAACCTTAAACCCTAAATCCAAACCTATACCCTAAACCCAAACCTATACCCTAAACCCAAACTATATACCATAAATCCTAAATCTAAATTTAAATCCTAGATCCTAATTTCAAACCATAAACCCTAAACCCAAACTCTAAACCTTAAATCCAAACTCTAAACCCTAAATCCTAAACCTTAAACCCAAACTATAAACCCAAAACCTAAAATTTTCAAATACCTTTGGGTTAATGATCATCAAATGTATTTTCAAATACATTTTAAGGTATAGAATTTGGGTTTATGGTTTACAGTTTGGGTTTAAGATTTATGATTTAGGGTTTAGAGTTTGGGTTTAGGGTTTAGAATTTGGGTTTAGGGTTTATAATTTGGGTTTAGAGTTTATGGTTTGAAATCAGGGTTTAGGATTTAAATTTAGATTTAGGATTTAGGGTATATAGTTTGGGTTTAGGGTATATGTTTGGGTTTAGGGTTTAGGGTTTGGTTTAAAATTTAAGATTTGGATTTAGGGTTTGAATTTAGTGTTTGTGATTTAAAGTTTATTTTTGTAATTTATAATTTATTTATTTATGTGACATTAATATTTATGACAATTTGATTGAAATAAGGAAAGATGTGAATTCATAAGTTCACCCCAGGAGTGAATCTAAGTATTGTTCAGAGGAGATATGAGCTGGTTCCAAGGCTAATGTGAAGCTTGTAATAAGTAGGAGTTACCGCAGTGGTTTTTGGGCTTATACATATGCTAGTGTTTGGATAAATATGTTTGTATGGAGTTTACATGAGTGAATTACATATAGGTTGTTGATCAAGGTTACTAATATATAATCCACAGGAATGGATGAGTCATCTCAAGGATTTTTACTTGTGAGATTCTGTCTTATGCACTGCTAACCTTTCCTTCCAGTTTAAAGCTCGTTAGGGCAGCTCTAGTTGCAATATGATCTCTTAAGACAATTGTATTCCTGTTAGGCTATAAGATTAGATTATTTGAGAGACATAAACAGTTATGAATCTTATATATAATGAGCTATCTAGTATGTTTGAGTTAATAAATTAAGGCAAAAAAAACTACAGGCGAAAACTAGGATGGAAGTTTATATTCTAAGTTAAATTAACAAAATTTGTTTTATTGGTTAAGTTTGATTGATCGAATTAATTGAAGTTGTTATAAGTTGTCACTACGGTGACGACTTTGAGAACGTGTCAAAACAAGACTTCATTAATAGACTGACCACCATCACTTTCTTTAGACCTCCAAAATCACAAGTATATATCATTAAAGACCTTTTGCTGCTCTTTTCTGTCTTTGGATTTTGATTCATTGATCTCTTTTTCTTCTATACTTTCTTGGATCATGCTTGGAAACACATATCATTTCATCATCGCTTCTTGCATGCCCCACAAGTGCATCTCTCCATCCCCTTTTTCAGCGACTACACATAACAAATAACCAACGAAGATTAAACATTAACTCATCAAATTTTTACATGTCCGCGATATTGTACAAACTCTATCTATGTTTTGATATCTCGTTTTCGAATTGTGTGGCTTTTGGTGGACGGAAGTGCTACTCGAGTATTTCTTCATAGACTATGTCAGTAAGACCATAACATGTTGAATATACATGGGACCTCGGAATCAAAGGTTATCCTTAAACATGCACAGACTATAAGGCGTTGATATAGCATATGTATATAATATACAGAACCATCTATTTGTTTGTGGACGTAGTGATAGAGCGATAAGCATGATTCTCTTCTCTCAATTCAGAGGAGTCTATATTTTATTAAAACTATAACAAATGTACGCAAGGGTACGCACCTCTACTTGGTGTTGAAGACCTTTGATATGCTCAACAGCCAAATCCAACATGTCTGCATAGCTCGTTTGCTACAAAAAAGAAAAAGAATATTTCAATATATTTTAGCTACATATTTTAGCTACACCTTAGTTACATAAACATTTTAATCCATATGCCTCACTTTGTCCATATTGGGCACCAGTTCTTGTAGCTTCTTCAGCCTCCCGCTTATTCTCGTTCTTCTCTCCTATACACAAAACTTGTTCATACTCTTGTTTTCTTTCACTACAAGAAAACTGCTCGATTCCCAGGGAAGATATCCTCGGAATGTCGTCGGAATTCACGTATTCCGACGACAAACCCAGGAAATGATCCGTCGGAATAATATCGTCGGAATAACGTAAGTCGTCGGAATTCCCTCGGAAATTTGTGACGAAATTCCGACGGAGACTTTTTCCGAGGGAATTCCGAGGAACACCTACGGTGATCCCATTGTCGGAATATCCCTCGGAATTTTCCGAGGGAATGTCCCTCGGAAAACACTGTCGGAAAATTCCGAGGAACTCTCCCTCGGAATATTCCGAGGGATATTCCCTCGGAAAATTCCGAGGAAATTGTTCCTCGGAATTTTCCGAGGGAATGTTCCTCGGAATTTTCCGACGGAAGACTCCCTCGGAAAATTCCGAGGAACACTTCCCTCGGAAATTTCCGAGGGCCTTCGTTCCTCGGAATTTTCGTAAAATATAATTTATATTAATAAATAAATATTAATTTATTTCTTATTAATTAAATTGGAAAATTAATTATTAAATTCGAAAATTAATTATTAAATTGAAAATTAAAATAAAAAACATAATATAAATAGTTCAAAAGTAATATTCATACAAAACAGAAAATAAAAATAAAGTTTAAAACATAAATTAAAGTTAGAACTACTCGTCCTCGTCGACGTCGAAGTTCTGGTCCGGGAATTGCCTCATGAAGGCCGCCATCATCTTCTCACTCCGCCTCCTGTCTGCCTCTCTAGCTCTCTCTTGAGCCGCCATCTTCTCCTCCAACTGACGGATGCGTTCATCCTTATCCTTCAGTTGATCCATCAGAGTAGGATCAACTGGCACCTGAGACGTAGGAGGAACCGATTTGGATCGACGACCCAAACCGACCAAACGTCCCTTCTTCTTTGGAATCGCCTGAAAAAGAAAATTTAAAATCTTAATCATAGAAAAAAATTTTAAAATTAATAAGTAAATTGATATTTACAAAATATCTTACCGATTCAAGAAGCTCGTTGATTCGGACTTGAGAGAGGGCAGTGGACTCAGTAGATGTGGCGTCAAGATCGAGATCGGCCTGGATCTGGGAGAGACGGGCCTCCTCGTCTTGTGTCATACTGTCCACCAGGGAGACAACCTCCTGCGCAAGACCGTCATCAATCTGGCCCGTGGTCTTGTTGGTGTGGATCCTCTTGTACAAAGGGAAATCACCCACGGGCTCACCTTCATTTTCTTGCGCCTAGGAAAACACATAAATTCAAAAAAAACATTAGAAAGCAGAAAAATTAAAAATTTACAATTAAAAAGAAAAGGAGTTTGAACTTACCATCTTGTCTGCGAGAGTGGGAATAGACTGAGCACCCAAATTGTGCTTGTACATGCCCTTCCCGCCACGATCGCTCTTGCGGTTGGCGGAGTTGGTGTTAGAGACCTGCTTCGTCGAGTCCTTGTCCCAATGGACACACAACTCCTCCCAAGTGGTCATGTTGATCCACTTTGGGACCTTATAATGAAAAAAAAATTTTTAAAGTTAAATAGAATTAAAAAAATATATTAATAAAGTTAAAAAAAAGAAAATACCTTATCCGCTAGCCACTTCTGCTTCCATTCATATATTTGCCCGGAATATGAATCCATACATTTGTGGATGAAGGCGTTGCGGATGAACGTCGTGTTATCCGGATGCCAGTTGAACTCTTGCTGGAAAAAACAAAACCTGATTAGTAGAAATAAAATTTCAAAGGAAAAAAATAGAAATTTTTAAAAGTTAGAATACTTACAGCAAACTGACGAAACCAGAGCTCCTGCTCATCCCTCGGCATCACTGTGAAGGTTGCGTATCCCTTCTTGAGGTCGGAATACATCATCCTGTTGATCCAAGCGCTGATCCCGTTATGGGATCGGTCGAACCTAATACATAGGAAACAACTTATTAAAAATGAATCTAATTTTTCAAATAAAGAAAATTAAACTTTCACTTACCAAGTCTGACCGGGTTCCCTAGGATACAGAGTGAGATAAGGGAGATGGTCACGACCTGGCTGTTGCACCAGCTGTGCAACAGTCATCACTCCTGGAGCGACATGAGGCTCGGGAATGTCTGGGAAGTCGTGAGGAAGATGAGGGGCCGCAGCGGGAGAAGGAGCCGCATGCTGAACCATAGCGGGACGGGGGCTCTGCGATGAGGATGACGAACCCCGAGACCGGCTAGACGAAACCCGAGAATCCGAAGGGGTCGTCGAAGTAGCGCGGCCTCGCGGTGGGGCCCGACGAGATCGAGCCCTCGCACTCTGGTCACTAGAATCCCTATAATTTTTTAAAAATAATGAATTAAAATTAATAAAATTTATTTTTTAAAATATATATTTATAAATTATAAAAACAGCTAAAATGATTTATAAATTAAAAAATGTCTTAAGAATTATTAAATAACTTATAAATTATTTATAAATTTCAAAATATCTAAAAAAATATTAAATGACTTTTAAAATTATTTATAAATTATAAAATTTGCTAAAATAATTTTTAAATGACTTTTAAAATTATTTATAAATTATGAAATTTGCTAAAATAATTATAAAATGACTTTTTAAATTTTTAAAAATTTTGAAATTAACTAAAATAATTATTAAATGACTTATAAAATTTTTATAAATTATAAAGTAGCCAAAATAATTACTAAAAAATTGAAACCCTAAAATTAATCAAATCTAAAATCAAAACCTAATCAAACCCTAAAATCTAATCAAAACTTAACATCAAAACCCTAATCCTAATCAAAACCCTAATCCTAATCAAAACCCTAATCCTAATCAAACCTAATCAAACCCTAATTCTAATTAAAACCTAATCTACTCAAATTCCCTAAAATCTAACAAAATTCCCTAAAATCTAACCTAGAACTAATAAGAGAGGGGGAGAAGAGAACTTACATGGAGGAGGGAGAGATTAGGGGAGTGGGGGTGGAGGGGGAGCCCGAATATCAAGAGGGAGAGGAGGAGGAGCCGGAAATCGCCAAGGGAGAGGAGGAGGAGCCGGAAATCGCCAAGGGAAAAGAGAGAAAAGAGAGAAATGGGGAAGAAGATCCGCAGATCTGGTTTTACCCCGAAAATTCCGACGGAAAATGAAACCCTCGGAATTCTGTCGGAATTTTCGGTTTACGAACCGGTTTACCAGAATTCCGACGGAATTCCGAGGGATTCAGGAATTCCGTCGGAATTCCCTCGGAATTATGGGTTCCTCGGAATTTCCTGGGAAATTTCCCAGGAAATTCCTAGGAATCCTATGGTTCCTCAGAATTTCCTGGGAAAATTCCCAGGAAATTCCGAGGAACCATAGTTTAGGGGTTCGGATTAATAATTTACAAACTTTAGACCGTTCCTTGAACAATTTGGCAGTTTTCTCAAGACTTATATTGATAGTACATGACAAATAAACATTCAAATTACAAAATGATTGAATCGAGTATAAGTATTGTCGTTTAGGTTCATTAAAGTGTATAAGTGTTTATCTTGCATTGCTGTTTGGGGATCTCGGTGCAACAATCGGAAAAGTGGCCATTAATTGGTACAACACCAATGTCTTGTCCCATAATCAATTGAAGACACTTACTAAGGCTTACGTAAGTCTTCTGGGAACCGTAAATTGGTGTTTTCGATTCTAAATCCTTATTCCCTAGGAATTTCCTGGGAAAATTCCCAGGAAATTCCGACGAAATGCTGAATTCCTAGGAATTTCCTGGGAAAATTCCCAGGAATTTCCCACGAAATGCTGATATCCGTCGGAATTTCCTGGGAATTTTCCCAGGAAATTCCTAGGAATCTATACCCTAAAATCAAATCCCTAAAATCTGATTTTACAAGGTAAAATTCCGAGGAAATTCCGAGGAAACCCTCAAGATCCTCGGAATTTCCTCGGAATTCTGAAAAAAAAAAAAAAAAAAAAAAAAAAAAACTATACTACTCTCCAATCTCTGGTTCATCCTCTGAACCCGAGTCACCATCATCACCACCAGATGAATCTGAATCTGGATCTTGGTGAAACTCTCCAATCTCTGGTTCATCTTCGACGTGAACAACGGCTTCGTCTCCAAAATCGGTGAAATCGATAACAAGATCAACTGCAGCTACATCTCCTGCTGCACTTAAGTTGCCGGATGTGTTTGGTTGGAGTGGGTCTTCCAACTCAGAACTTCCTTGAACTCGGCTTCTCGGGTTGAGTGCTGTAACAGTAACCCATGGATCATCTCTGTTCGTAACCCGGGGGTATTTGATATAACAAACCTGTAACATTTTTAAATTTGTTAATTAAGTATGAATGATGATGAAGCAAATATTGAAAATAATTGACATATATATTTTTAATTACCTGATCGGCCTGAGAAGCAAGAATGAAAGGATCATAATATGGCAGTTTTCGCCTCGAATGTACTGATGTGACACCAAATGCATCTGTTCTGACACCTCGATCCGGAGTGTTGTCGTACCAGTCACAATAGAAAACTGTGCACCGCAATCCAACCATGCCCGGATACACGATTTCCAAAATCTCGCGTATGTTTCCGTAGTATACATCATCTCCAGCTGCAGAGCAAACGCCAGCATTATAAGTCTTACTCGAACGTCTCCTCTTAGAAGTTGTGAATGCATATCCCCGAGAAGCAAATCTCGGATATGACTTCACAACATACTTTGGGCCCCAAATCATCTCGCGTAGCCAATCATTAATTGTTTCACCTCTGGCCATACCATCAGACACCTATTAATAAAACATATGTTAGTATAAAAATTTGGTAAATAGTATAAAAATTTATTTTCTGCACTCACATAAGTACGCATCCATCCAGCAAATTCTCTCATCTTCAGTGCTTCTAGTTCCTCCTCTGTGGCGTGTCTATATTCGAACCGCTTTTCCGCCATGAAAATCCTGTACATATTATGATAATATAAAAATTTGAACTTGCTAAAATAAATATTAAAAATAATATTTAAATTTTGTACCTCTCGTATTGAAAAACATCTTCGCAGTTGGTGAGCAAATATATTTGCAATTGACTGTGCTCCTCTTCAGTAAGTTGACGGTTCTTTGGTTTTCCGCTGAGTCGTCCAACATCTGTGAAGATGTCTGGAACCGTAACATAATATGTTGCCCTTTCGCCTCTATCATCATGCCGAGCGGGTTTTCTGCTTTTCGTCTGCACTTCTCCTGGAAAGTAGTGCTCCGCAAAGTTTGAAGTTTCTGCTCTGATAAACTGTGCCACTATAGAACCTTCTACCCTACTTAAATTTTTCACCATTTTCTTTAGATGAAACATATACCGCTCATACAGATACATCCATCTATACTGAACAGGACCACCAAGTTCCAATTCTCTTGGCAGGTGAATAACAAGATGCTCCATAACATCAAAAAATGAAGGAGGAAATATCTTCTCAAGGTTGCACTTAATCACGGCTATGTTAGTCTTCAAGTTTTCAATACATTCAGGAGTAACTGATCTCGTGCATAAATCTCGGAAGAAAGCACTTATCCCGGCAACTGCTTCATAAACATTCTTTGGTAATAGTTCCTTGAAGGCGAACGGAAGGAGGCGCTGCATCATTACATGGCAATCGTGACTCTTTAAGCCGGTAAACTTTCCTTCCCTTCTGTCGACACAGTTACCCAAATTAGATGCATAACCGTCTGGAAATTCCACATCCTTTGAAATCCAATCAAAGAACGCATCTTTGGCCGCTGCATCAAGTCGGTATATGGGAAAAGGAGCCCTGCCATTCTCATCAACATGAAGTTCTTCACGAGCACATATATCGACTAAATCCAGTCTTGACTTCAAATTATCCTTGGTTTTACCTTGAACGTTAAGGATCGTGTTCATCAGGTTGTCGAAAAAGTTCTTCTCAATATGCATGACATCTAAATTATGCCTCAGCAGATGATCCTTCCAGTATGGCAGATCCCAGAAAATACTCTTTTTGTGCCAGTTATGTAGATCTCCAACAGCATCTACCGGATAATGCACATGTCCACCCACGTCTGGGGTCCTTTCTGCACCAAAATCTCTTAGTTGTGTCAACATTTCTCTCCCACTGATTTCCGGTGTTGGATCATCAAACACCCTCTTGTTCTTCGTAAATAAATTCCTACTCCTGCGATATGGATGATCTGGTGGTAGGAATCTCCTGTGACAGTCAAACCAACACGTTTTCCTTCCATGTTTTAGTTGGAAAGCATCAGTGTTATCTTGACAATATGGACATGATAGCCTTCCATGTGTTGTCCATCCAGATAACATACCATATGCTGGGAAATCACTTATTGTCCACATAAGTACTGCCCGCATTTGGAAGTTTTCTTTACATGAAACATCGTACGTTTCAGCACCTTGACCCCATAGCTGTTGCAACTCATATATTAGTGGCTGTAGAAATACATCAAGTGATCTCCTAGGATGCTCTGGTCCGGGAACAAGAATGGAGAGAAACAAAAACTCTCGACGCAAGCACAAGTTTGGCGGTAAGTTGTATGGTGTGAGAATGACTGGCCATAGAGAATATTGTCTCCCATGCTTCCCAAATGGGCTGAAACCATCCGTACATAATCCAAGGTAGACATTTCTTCTTTCATACGCAAATTCTGGATAGGTCGATTGAAAATGCTTCCAAGCTTTTGCATCTGAAGGATGTCTAATCTCACCATCCGTTGAATGCTCCGCATGCCATCTCATTGGTTGCGCTGTGCGTTCGGACAGATACAACCTCTGCAACCTTTCCGTCAATGGCAAATACCACATCCTTTTATATGGCACTGGAACTCTTCCACCCGTATCTTTATAACGAGCCTTTCCACAAAATTTGCATGCATCCAGCTGCTCATCCGCCCTCCAATAAATCATGCAGTTATCCCTGCATACATCTATTACCTGGTACGATAAACCAAGACCAGCTACCAGTTTCTGAACCTCGTAGTATGAACCAGGAGCAACATTATCCTCAGGTAGAACACCTTTTACAAAATCAGCAATCGCATCCACACAGTCTTCAGCCAAATTATAATCGGATTTAATGCTCATCAGTCTTGTTGCAGATGATAAAGCTGAATGACCATCTCTGCAACCTTCGTACAAAGGTTGCTTTCCAGCATCCAACATATCATAAAATCTCCTAGCTTGTGTATTGGGTAAATCTTCCCCTCTAAAATGATCATTTACCATCTGCTCAGTACCTACACCATAATCTACGTCCATTCTAATTGGTTCTTCTAACCTAACCGCAGGTTGAGGTTCGCTAGTACTACCATATTCATAATCAGTTTCCCCATGATGATACCAAATTTTGTAACTCCGTGTAAACCCTCGAGTATATAGATGAGTCCAAACATCTAACTGTTTTATAACCTTCCTATTTTTACAAGTAGAACAAGGACATCTTAACATACCTGATTTAGCTTCCGGTTGGTTGAGAGCTTTCCCCATGAATTCCTTTAGACCATTTTCGAACTCTGGCGTAAGCAATCTCGTGTTCGGATCCATATGAGGTCGATCTATCCAAGAGCGATGATAATTATAAGAAGACATGATTTTTTCAATCAGATTCGTGTGTGCAAAATAGAATGAGAGAGGATGAAGATATGTAGTGAATGAAGAGGATGAGGGGTGCTTGCATTTATAGATTAAATCTGCCGATATTTCCCACGACATTCCCAGGAAATTCCGACCAACTAGCCGTTGCCGTCGGAATTTCCTCGGAATAATCAACGGCTCTATTATCCCTCGGAATTTCCTCGGAAATTTCCGAGGGATCTACCAGTCCGTCGGAATTTCCTCGGAAAATTCCGAGGAAATTCCGAGGAAACACGAAAATTGTGTTTCCTCGGAATTTCCTCGGAATTTCGTGGGAATATTCCGACGGACACATAGTCCCTCGGAATTTCCCTCAGAATCCGGCAGTTTTCTAGTAGTGTTTGCGTATCACACGTAAAATGATTATATGTTTACTTATGTAGTAATAATAATATCAAAACAATATAATACAACTAACCCTTTCAGCGATACTGCGCGGGTGAGTAGCACAGCCACGCTTGGCCCTAGCCCTACAAGGCACCGAATCCTCTGGTATGTTCATCATACTCTCCATTCTCGCCACTTCCAGAGACGTTTGCGGCATACTAAACTAAAGAATCAGACCCATAACACGCCAAAAAATAAGATATCACATACATTAATATCCAAAAACATCATTTTATAAACATTTTGTTAGCAAATGAATAGCCTGTTAAGAAATATGCATAAATCAATATTAATCATACTCCAAAATGACAAAAAAATCATACTCCAAAATATTTATATGTATAACATAAAAACCGTTCAACATACTCATGAATATGTGACATACATTTCTAGTGGGATTTATTGAAAACTGAAATCCTATTGCTAATTGGTCTTATGAATTTTAATCTATGTTATAAATTTCATATTATATGTATTATACAAAAGCAATCAACGCAGTGTAGTAACATTTATTAACATACAACTTGTAAATCATACATAGATCAATCATACACGTTCTCCAAACTTCGACAAACTACAATACACAAAAGAACAAAACTACTCAACTTTTAGCATATGCATGTTCTCCCCTTTATCTTAGAGATTCCAATAACTATGGAACTTTATTGCATATAAAGTTAATGTACTCAACAATCATACAACATAATTAGTAACCCCAAAATTAAAGAAATACCTGTGTTTCTAAGGTGAAAAAGTCGGTGGTCTTGGACCGTTTTCCGGGTTCATCAATGGTGAAACTGATATGAGAAGACGAGTTGTCCCAGTTGTTGTGATCATTTCCAAAAGTCATACTCGTCGATGCGACACCTTTTACAGCCGCCGCAGCCGCTTCCACCTCTGTGATTCGTGGTAGAGAGCTATGCTCTTGATGACTACTACTACTACCGCCGGAAAATCTCAGCTCCGGCTTCAACCTCGACGGCCCTCTCTCTCCTCCTCCGCCGTATCCTCCGTTTGGCCGGCCTAGAGAAAAACCGTTTCGCTCTTCCATCAACAAAATTAGACCCAAAGAGAAATAAAGAGATGTAATGTAATGTAGGGTTATAACTTGTAATAATCTCAGTATATTTTAATAACCAGTACCATATTTAAAACGTATATTTATACAAAAGAGAAGAGAATGGGTCTTGCTCGAGACTCGAGGACTCCTTCCTTTGTCTCCACTTAGATTTTATTTATCTCCAATTCGATAGAGAATAACAATTCATCACCAAATAATCTTATAAAAATTCACTATTCTAATTCCAATTATTATTTATAAACAAATTATAAAGTACTGTAGATGCGTATATAAAAATGCAAGAGGGGTAAGTTTTCTTGGGGATCGCACATGGATTACAGTGGAAAATAAACCAGACGGGTGCAATGAACAGAAGCTCAAGTTGCACAAAAGTAGTATAAATTATTACTTGCAACGAACAAGTAGGCGTATCCAAAAATAGAAACAGTGACTATGATGAAGCCATGTCAGCAAGGTCGGCCTCGAGGCTGCTTTGTCAGAAGAAAAGGAGCAAGTGGGATGGGTATAATATTGCCAAGTGGACTATACTTTTAGTTATTTTTGCAATGATTCGTTTTTTAACATATACTTTTGGCAAGTGCATGTTTTATAATCCATGCTATTTGCATTAAATTGCATTTTCAAAATATACAACTTGCACTTCCTGGAAATACGTGTTAAATTATTCATGCATGTATAGTGTATTTCAGAAGTTTTATATATTTTGTTCCCCAACCACTATAATACAAAATTTTAATGTTCTAAATTTTTATGTGAATTTAGCACGTAAAACAGATGCTTTATGAGCCTTAGCCCAAGACCAGTTCTGTATATATTTATGTACAAAAAGAATCGAGTATGGTTTTCCATAGAGAAAATGAAAGAGAGATGTGTGAAGAAAATCTATTGATATATAGATGGATAATGGATTAACCATATCAACCAAACAAATAGCGTATAGGTAGATATTTTGGGAGCAAATGTGACTTCGAGTTTCAATGAAGTTAGTGGTCGATATTATATTTGTTAATTAATTAGAAAACAAAAGTCGTATCCTTTTATATGTGGAGGGAAACTAGTTGACAAATTAAAGTCGTCGAAATAAATTCAAGGTTTGGATTGCATGAATTCCATATTACGTGCAAGATTGATTTATATACCTACTCGTTTGTCAATAAAATAACAGACTCCTTCAGTTTCTTCAAATCGTGTGTTTATAGTGTTCTGTCTACGTGAGTTGTAAATGTAAGAAACGCAAGAGGTTACCGTTGGGATCAGTGGGAAGATGCTGGTCATAGAATCCAGCCGGGGAGCTTCTATGCCTGAACAACGGAGACGAAGAAGAAGCCCCGGGATCGAATCCGATGGTAGACGGATCTCCGGATGAGAAGTAATCACCGAGACCAACGACGTTGGGATTGTGCTGCTGCCGCGGCGGCGGCGGAGGATTATATTGGGTTTGAGAGCCGAGGGAGGAGAAATCACGGGTAGCTCCAGCGGCTGAGTCATATCCATTGTTGTCGGCATCGCCGCCGTCTGGAACGGTGGACTTGGAGGAGGAAGAAGGGTACATAGTTTGCTTTTTTGCCGGAAAAGAAAAACCCACAAAAGTTAATCTGATATTTAGAGAAAAATCTTAAGGTGAGTATTTAAGAGAGAGATTAGGAATAGTTAATCTTGATTAATATAATAATGCAAGAAGGATACTAAATATACTTAGGGATCGTTAAGTAATGAATTAAAAATAAAGGGGGCAAAATTAGAGAGAAGGCTTGTGTGTGGTGTGGTCTGTGCTGAGTGGGTGCTTGTCCGCTTGCCCAAGAGAGAGTCTCCTACTCACGGGTCCGTCAACGCACGTGTATCTCACGTGGTTGCAGATGGAGGTTTTGACGTTCTTTAGGTTTCAATTAATTGTGAAGATGTTGGTTGGACTTGGAGATGTAGATTAAATATTTGGGTTTATTTATTTGGTAAATGTAATGTAGAAGATTTTATTCTAAAAAACGATAATTGGTAATGAAGAAGATGCATGTTAATCTATACTATTAAAGCAGATGCATGTTTATGAATCTGTCCCTAAAATTTCCAAGTAATTACAAAATTTGCCGGTATTTTTTTTCAGCATTATTTGCAACCAATCAAAAATCATTATTTTACAATTACATTAAAAAATATTTAATATAATTCAATTTTTAGCTTTTAAAATTTTTATTTCCTAAATGTTTGCACCATATCTTTCCAAAAAATATTTCACATTATTAATTATTTGAAAGCATTTATTAAATGAAACTTCAAAATAAAATCAAGTTGAAATAACAAATGATTAAATTAACAAAATCATAATACGGGTTTGAATTATCTTAACTCCTTAAAAAAATAGTTTCATTTAAAATAAAAGTAAGTCACATAAACTAAATTTAATAAATTATAGAAAATATTTTGAAAAGCACAAATGAATTTTTCAATACAAGAGTGTTGAAGATATTAAATATTTTATTAAATTAAAAAATCAGTGCAAAATAAGTTTAACTTCGGTTTAAATAAATAAAATCATATTACGGGTTAGAATTATTTAGAGTCTTCTAAAATTTAGTCATATTTAAAATAACAAAAATAAGTCATATAAGTAAATTTAAGATAAATTCCATAAAAAGTTAAAATATATAATTTATCAAAAATCATAATTTTATTACGTAAAATAATTTTCCAACAAAAAATATATCCGCCCTTTTTAAGGGCGGGTCAAAATCTAGTATTGATTAAATTAATAAACATGATAATTAATATTTATCTAGGATCAAAATAATTTGATAACATAATAAAATAATATTTTTTTTTGAATTCTTTTAATGTAAACATATATATGGTACCAGTATAGAAAAAGAATAATCATTTTTTATAAAAAAAAAATTATTTACACTGAACTTTATCTTTAATTTTTGATCTTTATAAAAATATATTGATGTTATTTTTTCAATTTACACCTAAATAAATTTATATTTATGGTACATATTTTCTATATATCAAATAATCGAATAAGAATAATATGAGATTTATATTTGTAAAATTTAATTAATATATGTATCGTAAAATTAAGTGTTCTATCTTATTTTTACATAAAAACATACTTCCAAATATATAAACTAAAAAGTTATACATTAGTAACTTTATAAATTTGGAAAAATTCTAACATTATTATTTATAGAGTTTTTAATGTAAATAGTAATATTGTAACTATCACTCTAGCATCAATATCATCAACGACGGTAATATAACCATTTTTTTAAACCACGTGTCAGTAGTCAAGTGGTATGTGCTCCCTCCTGTTGTCCGCAAGGTCGAGGGTTCGAGGCTACCTCTTGCAGATTTGTGGTGATTATCTTGAGGGACCTTTCGGCCCAATACGGAGAAGCCCAGATCTGCTGCGCGTGGCCACTGGTAGCTTAACATGGGGTGATCACCAGCCCTTCTAGATGCCTTCGGCGGGCTCTCTGGCGGGCAATGCCCATATTTCCGGGACAGTCATTAGGCGCTAGTCGGATTCCTCTCGAAGCATTCGGATACCAGGGTCACAAAAAAAAAAAATAACCATTTTTTGCTTAATAACTCATATAACTTCATAAGTCGATACATTATTTCTTTCACTTGTGCATATATACATATTCAAATTTCCACAAAAAAAATATTATTCTGTGTGCGCGATTGATTCCACGGTCACAATTTACGAAGGTCATGAAAACGTTAAATGACAAACAGATTCTGCTTCTAAAGTACTGCGGTTTAATACTATATTTTGGCTAAAAATACATGGAGGGAGTTTTGGACTATACTTGCATGGAATAATACATTTTTTTTTTGGTAAAATGTTAAATGCATGGAATAATACATGCTCACGAGTTGTAGATTTATTAACTGATAGGTTACTCAGGATTTAAAGAAAGCTTGGATTTGTAAGAAAAATGTATAGTATATATGCAACATTAATGAAGAATCCTAAAGACTATTTATAGGGTTAATATTAAACCCTAGAACGATTTGTTTAGATTAAAAACTCGACAAGTTACAAATGATATGTTCTTAAGATCGGTCTTTAAAGTAGAAGAAAACAATATAAAATTTGATGGTGGATTATATATATATATATATATATATTTGGGTGAATCCATTTGCAGATAATGGAAGCCAACAGTTTTGGAGGTTTAACCTTTAAACTAAGATGCATTGGGTTAATTATCGTCAAGTGGGTCGTTAAGATTCCATTTTGTATTAATGGAGGAAACAACTTACTAGTTGTACTAAATACTTGTACTATATTATGGTTTACAGATAGTCGGAAATTTAAATTAATTGGATAAATAGTCATCTTATTGCTCATGTTCTCGACCACCACATATGATCCAAGACAAAGGATGTCAACAATAAAGATAGACAAAGACCATGACAAAAAATCCATTTAATACATATATACAATTAGGTATTATTATATTAAAAACTAGACATGTACTTATGATTAAAATATTGTGAACGCCCACAGATTAGGGCAGACCATCGTATTTATTTTCTAAAACATTGATTGGGATTCCATATTTTTGTTTACAATGGGCAAGATTCTGGTTGTATAAGTCTTACAGAAAACAATACCATATTTTCGTATAATCGTTTTTTCTATAGTTGAAAGTAGCTTGACAAAAATGAATAGGGATATTATATCAAACACATCTGAAATGATTTAACTTATTATAAATGCATGGTAAGATGATTTTGATGTTGGATGAATATAGACATACAGTTTGTTCATTAAGATGCTACAGAAAATCTACAAATATATATCCAATAACAATAAAATTTGTATGAATTTTAAATGTAATAAAAACGGCACAAACATAATCAACGAAAATAATTCATCTTCGGCTGAGATTCACAATTATTGATGAACACCGCGAACAACCCAAATATAAAGACCTTTTTTTTTTTTTGAAAAACCAAATATAAAGACCTTGTTGACGCAAAATGATATTTTTAAACATATCAATGTAAAACTCCATATTTTTTTTTAAAATAGAGTAAAAAATTTCTTCCAGAATAGATTAAAAGTGAATATGTAGTAAAAATACTTCAACTATATTTTATTTTCTATTTTATAATGGAATAATGAACAAATAAAAAATAATTTACTCTATTTATAGAGTAAATTTCATTATGAAATAGGATATAAAATTGGATTAGAGTATTTTTTAAACCATATTTACTTTTATTTTATTTTGGAAGAAAATATGGAGTTGAATTGGAGATGAGCCCAAGATTATTACCATCGCTTACATATCCAACATTATTATACTTTTATTTAGTCATACCAAAATAAATAGGCCATATCAGTCCAACTCTTAAGGGAGGTGGATAAAGACCTATACCCTACTTCTTGGGCTGGATACTATTTGTCTTATAGAACTGGACGACCATCTAAATCAAATACTATGTTTCTCCTCTCAAGTTCAAATATTTTTGGCCCATGTGAGTTTTGTTATCATCCATTTTGAATGGGATTTGTAATAAGCAGTTTCTTATTTGCAATGTTTTTTAAAATAGGATAAGAATAAGATAAATATCGTAAAGAAAAACTATTCAACCAAGCCGATCCACCCAAAATTGAAATATTTAGATACACTTATATCTTATATGCCCTCTGTTTTTTCAAATAATTTTAGTTGAATGCACAAAGATTAAGAAACATATTATTATTTTTATTTTTTTAAATAGTATTTGATATATAAATTAACTATAGTTAAACCAATCATAAATAAATCTATATTATTTGCTTGATCACATTATACCCAATAAAATAAAAAATTACATAGAGTAATGAAAACTATTTATATATTTTGAAACATATAAACTTTCCTTAAACTACTTATAATATAAAACGGAGGGAGTATATGTTAGTTAGACTACTTATACCTTTTCTTTTCTTAGTTTATATTCGCTTTTGTGATTTAATTATATGTTTATTTTTTTTGGTCAACAATTATATGTTTATCTATACATACTCATATATGTTTGTGTTTGCATCTGTTAAGCGATGTCATTGGTTATTTGATCCAGTTACTTTTCAATTTCATGAGGACAACTATATAGTTCGATAAGCATGAAATCCCGGATACTTTAACATGATTAACAAAAAAAAAAAAAATCCCGAATATGGATGGGTTCTCAGCAATTTCCTTATTGACAATTTATTCAAAAGGTTTGCGTTGAACAAACATGATATCATTTTTAATTGAATATGTAATATCATTGACTAATGATCACTACCAAATTTTATGTTCCTTGCTACACAATATGATGTAGTTTTATAATAGTAAACTTATCAAGTTAATATATTTTGACATTATTTTGTTTAGTGTTGAAATGTGGGCATTCGGATTATCAAGTCATAAGTGTAAATAAGTCACCTAAAAGATCAAAGTGATAGATGTAAGAAATATACATTATTAATTTTGATGCTCGATGACAAAAAAACACACAAATTTGAATTTAGATCAATAACATTAATTCATGCGATTGGTATTAGGCCCAATAGTTATAGAAATACTATATATAGTGTGTTAACCTAATTGTTTATTTGACAGAGATACGTTCTCATAAGTTTTACAGAAAAACAAGAGAAGAAAAAAGAGACCAAATTACAGAGGTTGAAAGAGAAGAAGAAAAAAGAGGACACCAAAAAGTTTATTCTTCATTGATATGTGTATTTTATCTCCTACACAGTCACATTTATAGTAAGATTAAATCTTTAATGTATGGTTATGTTTTCTCTTGACGAATATAGAAACAATAATGTTATAGTATGTAATTTAATCCCTTGTGCATGTTTGATATTAGCAGATCAATGAGAGTAGTGTTGTCTCTCCAGAGACGCCAGTAAAAAATTGAGTAAACAAATTTATTATGTCTTAAATTGAATATAACAAAAAATACTGAAACTAATAGGGCAAATGGGATTTCAGTTTAAAGAACATCCTCAAGATTTACTTTGAATGAAAATTAGCTGCAAGCATTAATATATTACTATTAATCGCATATAAATGAGAGTTAGCTAATATAGTATTAGTTGTAATTAGCAAGAAAGCTTCTCTAAGATATTAGCTGCTAAAACGTTTCCAATGTAGAACTCTATTTTTTCATCAAAATGGAGTAAAAGTGAATATGAAGTAAAAATGCTTCAATCTTATTTCATCTTTTACTCTATAATTGATTATGAACAAACAAAAAATAGATTACTCTATTTATGGAGTAAACTTAAAAATTGAGTGAAATATGAAGTTAGGTTGGAGCATTTATTAATTACTTAATTTATATTTACTTTTACTTCATTTTGGATAAAAAAATGGAACTGAGTTAGAAATGCCCTTAGCTAAAAAATTAGAACTTTATTAAGATAATTTAACTTTAGTTAGCTTTAAAAAAGAAGACTCTAAGAGTATCTACAACTCAACTTCAGATCCTCAAAATTTTGAGGTTTTGTATCATTGCAACTCAATCTCAGAACTTCGAAACTATTTTTTATTTTATTTTCGGTCTTTATAATTATTTAATTTCACAGATAAATATACTAAAATTAATTTGAAATAACTTAAATACACCAAAATAAAACAAAATAAGATAAATATTACATAAATTGAAATAAAGTTCACACAATAGAAAATACATTAAATAAATTTCACACAAAGTAAAAATACATTAAACACAAACTTAGCACAAATTAAAAAAAATTACATAGACACTTAAGTATTACATATCTTACAAGTGATATAATTCATTGGTTAACCGGACCATGAATCTCTAAAATAATTAAAATATGATTGATAAATATTTGGATCAAATGAAAGTTATTCTGCTCTTGGGTTCTTTTTGCATGATTCTTACTTTTCCAATTGCATATATTCACGTGTATCATTATTGGTAGAGTCTAAATTTGTTAGTAATATCTTATCATCATGTTCTCGTTTCTTTAAGACTATTTTAGCCTGATTTTGGAAACGTGATTGCTGTAACTCGTAATTTTTTTTCTAACTGATGCACTTTATTTAAGAAACTAAAGATTTTTTCGTTTGATGAAATCATAGAATCAGCAGAAGAATTAAGGCTCATTTATCATTTCAGAATGCGTTGATTAAACACATATGAACACATTTGAGGAATAGTTCTTGAGAATTTGGTATTGTATAAGTAATTTTCTAAAATTTGTGTTTATGTGTGTTGTTTTATTATATATAAAATTTATATCATCTTTTATTACATAATATTGTAAATTGTGTTTTATATAATATTAAATGTATTTTATATGTATTTGTGAAATTTTATAATTATTAGTAACTTTTGTTAATGTTAAAAATTATAATGCAAATGAATAAACATTTAAGAATTTTTTGAGGATTTATGGTCGAAGCAATCAACTTTAAATTTTCATTTTGAGATTTTGCCCTCTTTTAAAATAAAATTTTAAATTGGAATACTCTAAGAACATTAGAGTTTTATATATGTTCTCAGAATATAAACAAAGATAATTAATTATAAATCAAGTAAGAGAGTCAAAAACAGTTATCTGCCAAGAGCATCTCTAAAAAATCTGATAATACAAAATTCAATGTGTTTGTTAGCTAGTGATTATTTTATTATTAACATGTTAGCTAGTGGTTATTTTATTATGGGAAAATTCCTTAAAAATACACAAACTGAATTTCTTTTGCTGAAAAAATACACGAACTTTTTTGGCTTCCCCAAAAATACACAAACTAATTTTGATTGTCCATAAAATACACGAACTTTTGAATTTTGAAGGTTTCACACCTCGATTTTAACGGTGTAAACAGTGACTAACAGAATACTAAGACGCCGTTAGACACCGTTAACTCTGACTAAAAAGTTCATGTATTTTTTGGATAACCAAAATTAGTTCGTGTATTTTTCGGGAAGTCTAAAAAGTTCGTGTATTTTTTCAGCAAAGAAAATTTAGTATGTGTATTTTTAAGGAATTTTCATATGGAGTTTGGATATTTCATATCCTATTCAGATGCTAAATATCTTGACCCAATACAGATCCAAAATTTATATTTGTAAACTTTCGGTTTGGTTTTGGACCGAATATTTTCGGATCAGTTTCGATCCAAGTTTTTGAATCCGGCTAAAATATCTAGACCTAATCTTGACATTTTAGCCGGATTCAAAAACTTGGATTGGAACTGACCCGAAAATATTCGGTCCAAAACCAAACCGAAAGTTTACAAATATTTGTTGGGTCCAAAACTCATCTACTTGAAAGAATTGAAACCAAAAAGAACTGATCTGAATAGACATGGACCTAATAAAATCGATACGAATAGATTCAATCCGACAAGATCTTTCTGCTAACAATTTTGTTATTATTTTTGCAACATTTTTTAGTTTTGTTTTTGTAACAGAAACATTTTTAATTAATATGAAACTTTCAATGTAAAATTTAGAGTTGTTTGTGAATTTTTAGATATATATGATAGATTTCGACTAAATTGGACTCAACAAATATTTGTAAACTTTTGGTTTGGTTTTGGAGAGAATATTTTTGGGTTAGTTCTGATTCAAGTTTTTGAATCCGGTTAAAATGTTTAGCCGGATTCAAAAACTTGAATCAGAACTGACCCGGAAATATTCGGTCCAAAACCAAACCGAAAGTTTACAAATATAAAATTTTGGATATGTATCATGTGATAGAGAATGTGTTTTTTTTCAGGTCTTTGGGTCGGATTAGGACCGTTTTTTTCCGGATCTGGATCTTTCAGATCGAAAATATTTGGTCCAAAACCAAACCGAAAGTTTACAAATATAAAATTTTGTATATGTTTTGGGTCCAGATATTTAGCCTCTGAATAGTATATGAAATATCCAAACTTCATTTGAAAATTCCTTAAAAATACACATACTAAATTTCCTTTGCTGAAAAAATACACGAACTTTTTAGGCTTCCCGAAAAATACACGAACTAATTTTGGTTGTCCAAAAAATACATGAACTTTTTAATCAGAGTTAACGGCGTCTAACGGCGTTTTACTATTCTGTTAGTCACTGTTTACACCGTTAAAATCGAGGTGTGAAACTTTCAAAATTCAAAAGTTCGTGTATTTTATGGACAATCAAAATTAGTTTGTGTATTTTTTGGGAAGCCAAAAAAATTCGTGTATTTTTTCAGCAAAAGAAATTCAGTCTGTGTATTTTTAAGGAATTTTCCCTTTTATTATTGACGAAATACAAAATACAACATTGATTAAAATAATATTTATGAGAGACTCGTCCAATATTCATGAATGTTGATGTTTTTTTGTAACATCTCATGAATGTTGATGCTCTAAGCTATATTTCAGGCCTTTTCGTGCATATCCACGTAGGACATTTGGATACTCTTATGGAATTGATAGTTTCAAACCGATTAAAAAAATTAAGAAAACTTTGTATATATCATTCTCTTGATTCTAGATTTTGCTTGTTGCAAGTCAATGACTGTTGATACCAAAATTATTACCAGTACTGCGACATAGGTCGATGTAGTCATTGAGGTATGATTAGTGCGATTGACAGGGCCGTCTAACAGCACGTGCAAGTGGAGCGGTCGAACAGGGTCCGAATTAATTTTTTAAAAAATATTAAGAATTTTTGAGATAAATATATAAGTTATAATGTAAAACTTTAAATTTTTAGACATAATACTAAATTTGGAGCTGATAATTTCAAGAAAATGTCAAATATATATAAATAAAACAATACATTTTTAAAATTTCTATTATATCGTTAAATATACCATTAATATTTTTTGAACATGGTCCATAAATAGTTCGAGACGGCCCTGGCGATTGAAGTTGTATAGTCAAAATACTCAATAATGAATCAAACTAGTAAATTATTGTGCCAAGAAAAATAGAAGGGTAAAAAAATAGAAAGATTAAAAAGGATAAGTAAAGAGTATTATTGAGAAAGACATGTTTATCACTAGAAAACGAACGAATCTGAAAATAATTCATTCATCTTTGGAGTTCCCTTTTCCTCCCAGCTTTCTGACAACTGTAAGATGATGTATTGTTTTGTTAATTGGATATTAAAAACTTAATTACGCTCCTGTTAATCTGTCATTTTCCAAATTTAGTTTTTTTGTTGTTTTTCTTGTTAATACTGAGCTTTCATAGTACAACGAGAAAAGTAAGTCAGAGGAGTGTCTAGATCGGGCGTTTTTATATATATATATATATATATATATATATATATATATATATATATATATTTTTTTTTTTTTTTTTTTTTTTTTTACGACGGGCGTTTTATATATTTTGAGTATTTTTCATTATTTTTAAAAAAGTTTTCAAAATATTTTAAACGATTTTAACTATTGGCTTATAATTCGATCTAACCTAAATTTGGAAGAAACCAAATTAAATCTGATTTACAAATTAACAAATTCTGAATGAGGCTTACGAACATATTAGTAAAATTCAAAAATTTAAATAAATCGAACTGAAGTCAACTGTGCTTCCAAACGTCCAGGCTGACGGTATAGGAGTGATTTAGAGAAAACACTGCTTAAGTATTAATGATTAACTAGATTTTGACCCGCCCTTAAAAGGGCGGGTATATGTTTTGTTTTGTAATTTTTTTAGAAATTTAAGTTTTATATTTGTAGTTTTAGTTATTTTTTGTACTTTCTAATGTATAATATTTTTAATATAATTAATAAAAAATTTAATCTATTCTATTAATTTAGCATCATGATTCATGACCAATTGATAAAAAGTTAGATCCAACAACTTTTTATTTATATTACCTACTTAAAAAATAAATCATATATTTTATAACAGTAACCACCTTTATTAATCAATACATATCTCCTATCCAGAATTCTCGGACCCATTTCTTTCTAATACAACCGGGTTGTGTTTTTCTTTTTGTCAATATTCAACCCTTTTTCTGCTTAATTCAGCCCAAATGCTATTCAATAATTTCAACCTATTTTTCGAATTTCGACCTTTTAATTGATGAATATAACATGTTACTTCATGTAATAAATTTATACAGTTACATTATTGACATAGTATAATGATGTTTTGAGTATTCTTTATAGTATCAGGTAATGCGTATAAAATGTTTTATTATATTATATCCGTTTTATATTTGTTAATAAATAACAACAAAACATTTATTGTAGTTTCACTATCCGACCTTTTAAAGACGGATCATAATTTAGTAATTATATTAAAATAGTTGGATCACACCTATATTAATAGGTCATGTTCCTGTTGTAATAATATAGATTTAACTAATTATTAATTTTAATATTATTTTATTTTTATTATATATCGTAACTCTAAATTGTTATAGAAAATGTTTAAATTATATTTTTAATTTAAAAATAAAATATAAATAATTTAAATTTTAAAAGTTTACTAAACTTTTAAACATTACTTTTTAATATTGATATATTTTAATCTATTTTATTAAATTAGAAAAATGACCAATTGATATAGGTTTGTTCCACCTATTTTAATAAAGTTAAAACCTTTTACTAATCATTTAAAAAAAAATTTACACAAAGATGATTACAAAGAAAAACACAAATATGAATAAAAAATACAAATATAAAAATTAAATTCCTATCACAAATGTAAAACAAAAAGTATATCCGTTCTTTGAAAAGCGGGTCAGAATCTAAATTTTATATAATATTCTATAGTCCAAAAATATATACGCCCTTTAAATTAAATTACTTACATAGTTGATCATGGTTAATCTAATAACTCAATGACCCAAAAGTAATCAAATTCAACATCTAAACTGTGTTTAAAAACATTAATTAAACCATAGTTCCTTTCCATTAATTTGTATAGTGAAAATAATATTTATTAAAGTATAGTATCAATATTATTGTTTTAAAATGATATAATTTTTATTTATTGGACTTCGTAAGGTAGTTGACAGTTTGTAGTATAGAAAGTAGTGAATCGGTAATATTTTGAAATTAATGGGTTGCTTTATAAAATGTACATACATCTTAGAAATAGTTACAGAATTATTTTATTAGTAAGAATATTTACTGGAAGTGAATTTATCTGATGGATCAGAGAAAATAAAAAATATTCACCTAACATTTATAACCATGTATTACGTAAGGATCCGAAAATCTTGGAACAAAAGTGGAAGTTAAAAAGCTATTTCATTAAAGTGGTTACATTTATCTACATAATTGTTTAGATGCATTATATTTTAAGTTGGACATAACCCCATATCAATTGGACATGTTGAAGAATTAATAGTATTGATACTTTTACGTTTATAGTTTCTTATAGTTGAAAGAGTAAAAGATTATTATTTTTTTTTTTTTTTGTCATCAACATAAACAAAAACTCTCATCTTGACTCGGAAAACCAAGCCGGTAACTCGGAGTCCATGTGAACGACAAAAGACGGTTGCATCCTGACACTTCGTGCTAGTCTATCCGCATGCATATTCTGTGTTCGTGGTACATGAATAATCTCTGAGTTGACGAGGACGTCTTTAAGGGTCTTTATATCTTCCAAATAACTTGCAAAAGCTGGCCATTCCTCTGGTTCCGAAACCATCTTTACCAATTGGGAACAATCCGTTGCAAACGTAACCCTGAACTGACGTAAATTTTTCTTACATTCCATTGCCCATATCAGTGCCTCCACCTCTGAATGCAGGGGAGAGAGACTCGCTCTGACATTCCTTGCTCCCATTAGGCTATCAAATCCTTCCAAAGTACTATACCAACCTTGTCCCGAGACGAGATCTTTATCTTTCCATGAACCATCTGTGAAACACCATCTCCCTGTTCGTGGGCGAGGGTTGATACCGTCGACCTGTCTAACCTGTACCTGTGTATTCACAATTTGTGCATCAATCCATAGTGCAGATTCTGTCTCTGCCAATTTTAATGTATCTCTCGGATCAACATCAAAATTACTAAAAACCTTAAGATTCCTTCCTTTCCAAATGTACCATAGAATCCAAGCAAACTGATGATTTTCCAATTTAGGATCATCTCTCCAAAATAAATAATCCATATTTGTATAAAGGGATTGGTAGGGGAAGATAACTGGATTAGAGGGAATCTGTGAGAGAGCCCATACCTGACGCGCCGGTGGACATTCAAAAAACACATGATTTATTGATTCCTCTGGATCTCCACATCTATCACAACATATATCTCCTTTTAGCCCTCGTGCTTGCAGATTCTTTTTAACTGCTATACATCATGATACCAATTGCCAGAAGAAATGCTTCATCTTTGGTGGATATTTAACTTTCCAGCAATATGCTTTCAGAATATCGACTGTCGGGCCTAATACTGTCAATGGTTTTTCTTTGTCAGGATAAACTCTCTCCACTTGATATCCTGATTTCACTGTATACTCAGGAGTAAAAGATTATTTTCTCTCGATTATTGCAATTGCTTACAAATTCGTCCGTGTTGATAAAATAAAAGTAATTTCCGCTAATCAAAAATATTACATAGAATCACAAACCTGGTTTTTGGTCAAAAAAAATCATAAACCTGGTGCGTCTTGATTCTTAATTCGTTTCTTTTTTGGCTAAATGTAACGGTTAACCTGTTTACAAAACATGAGTAAATAATCACATATGTAGTTATCTAGATACTTTAAAATCATAATAATAGTATACAGAACACCAATATATGTAATGAACATCGTAAATTCGTCTACTAGGGATTTCGTTTTTTTTTTCTTCTTCTTTGGATTCTCCTATGTGAACCGTCTCTTTTAGTGGACAAATTATCTGCTATTTTCCCTGGTTAATGAAATATTTTATTTATGACAATCTAACCACATCAATTGGTTTTTAGCAAAAAAAAAAACCACATCAACTGGTTAATCTTCCAAACTTGTCACCTAACTGATCTTACCTAATTTAGAGAAATTGCAACTTATGGTAAGTGGAAACTGAAAAATTAGCTGTTTCACATTCTGCATTATTCACAAATGAAATTTAACTCAGTCGCTATTTAATTTATACTTTTTTTTGCAAAGAATATTCATTGAGTCGATACCTATCCATAGCATCTTACTATGCGCGAATTCCAAAATAAAATAGCTTAGTTTATGAAAAGTAATGCCACTCTATACCATGGATCCAATATTTTAATTAGAATAACAAAAATTGTTTTGTCAAAAAAAAAGTTAGTTACGAACTTGTTATATTTTTCGCAAGAAAACATAGAATAAAATTATATAAAAATAAAACAGATAAAGACCAAAGATGAGACATATGCGGAAGGCTAAGTTAGTTGTTGGAGGCTGCTGTCTGAGTTACGCCGCCCTGGGGTACCCCCGACCTACTGTTGAAATCACCAAACAAAATGAGCGAGCTAGTTGAGACATATGCGGAAGGCTGAGTTAGTTGTTGGAGGCTGCTGTCTGAGTTACGCCGCCCTGGGGTACCCCCGACCTACTGTTGAAATCACCAAACAAAATGAGCGAGCTAGTTGAGACATATGCGGAAGGCTGAGTTAGTTGTTGGAGGCTGCTGTCTGAGTTACGCCGCCCTGGGGTACCCCGACCTACTGTTGAAATCACCAAACAAAATGAGCGAGCTAGTTTTTTCTATAATAATGTATAAAAATGAAGGTTTTCTAGATCCTTTTCTCCCAATTTTTTTATTTTGTAACTTCACCAGCTTGTTTTTGTACTCGAATAGGTACAAAGTGATACTAACCACTGTACTGATTCTTTAATTATATGTAGGAATTAACATTGATTATGGGCTTTAAAGTCTAACTAATACAAATTATTAAAGGATATTGTAAACCTGCAACAAAAATTGATAATTGATGGCTGCTGATTGCTTGGCGATTATGGCAGCAAAAGTCAAGTCAGCCAAAGGGAGTAATCCGGTTAAGACGGTGGCCTCATGAATGTCTTAACCGAAAGTGGCCATGTGATTTTATAGTTGAGCAATGTGGAAGTGAGTATCAAAATCAAAATGTATGTCTTCACCAAACTGTTTGAGCACGATAGTTCCAACATTTTGTTTTTATTGTTTTGTTGCCACCTTTGCATTTAAAATACCATTTTATTTGTTACCTTTCTTTTTAAAATGGTTGTGAACTCAGACGTTGGAGTAGACTTGGTGATTTCGATGGTCTTTCTTTTGTACTATTCGTAGTAAGGATAATATGGTATACGTATTTTTGCGTGGTTCATCAGAAGCTTAATATCTGAACTTGTAGGATTTTTTCTTTTTAAAGTTCCGGACCAACTTACCTTTTAGTGGCACATGTATCCGGTCTTGATTCCTATTAAGTTTACTTTTACCTCTTAATACGTTTCCCAAAGAAAATATAAACTAACTACGAGATTGTGAGATAGGGTGTAGTAAAAGTAAGGAGAATCATAGTTAAAGTATTTTCTGGTTCCTTTCTCAAAAAGTATTTTCTGGTTTTATCACATTTTCTTTTAGAGCAAAACAATACTATATTAACAAAATTACAAACTAACAGTACCAAGAAATACTACTACCGTTCTTTTACTAGAAACCTCAATAACTATAGGTAGTAACTTCTGCGAATATACAATAGATATACATGTTTTCTTGATATAATATGTGACTAAGGTAAGTCAACACATTATGTATATTGTGTATTATATATTGTTGTCAGTTAGTCTTTCCGTGCATGTATCTAATGTAATCATCGGACAACTTTCAAGTTTGTTATGATGTTGATTTATTTTATTCAAGCTCAGAAAGTGTTGGTAAAAATTATCTAACTTATAAGACATACTTATTGCTTTGTTGCTCTCTTTGGATAACCTAATCATCTTCGTTGCGTTTTACAAGTTGTTAAAATGTAACATAAAGTTTTGTTAAGTACGTAAGTAACATTTGTTTTGTTTTTGTGACATTAAAATGTGGTTTAGTAAACTAATCTAGTGGCAAATCTATATGTCGATTACTATTTACTAATCAACGATTGTTAAAACCTAAAATGCAGCAGGAATTTTATAGCAATAACCATTGACAAATTGTTTTTGATTACAGAAATCTAATAGCTAGAATATTGTCAAGTCGCCGTTGATTAACTCGAAGCGACTTTAAATTTAATCATATGAAAAATTTGACGATTCCTTTTTCATAGTTTATATATTTATAGTTTTAATCATGTTTTATACCTTCTAATTTGAATACATATTATAATTTGCACAACCAGATACGCTTTTAGGGAGATATTATTTTCAAAATATGTGAAGATGTAGCTAGGTATCTTAACCAATTCTCAAAAATATATATGTGTGAATGTATATCGTGCATGGTTTTCAAATTCGAACATAGAAGCTAGTATCAATTAACAGTTTATCTTACAAACCCATAAACTACTTGAAATTTATTGATTATACAGTAGAGCTATGAGAGCTCTCCAGCCTGCTAAGTCTCAAAATGCATTCTAATTAGTACCTCAATTTCTGTTATTGAATGAAAATTTTAAGACTTATCTTGTCCTATCACTTTTATATAATGGTAGTTAATGACTTATTGTATATCGCGCGACTTGTATAGTCATTTTAAATGAGAACTAAAGCTAACCATTGCTTTAGAAAAGTATATCAGACACTATTGACATATGAATAAGAATATAAGATAGTTTTAACTTTTAGTCATGCTTTGCAAAAGTATCTTATTCATATGTCAAGTAATTTAAATTAGGGTTATCGCAAAGATAGCTCTAGATACACACTACGAAATCCCAAAAACTACTTTTAATCCAGTGTCCCTATAGAGTTCATTTGTGGCACGCCTTTGACTAAGAGCATGTGCAATCCTTAGTTTGTACTGGTTCGATTTCCAATTTATTTTTTTATCTTTTTATTAAATTTTTTTCTTTTTTCGTCTAACTAAAGAAAATACAAATTAATTATGGGCTACCATGTGTAGTGAGATCCGCGACACAGTAACAAAACTCAGCTGAAATCAATTTTTAAGTTATGATTTTTCGGCTTCGATCCAGCACGGTAACCAAAAAATCAATATTTTAATATATTTTTTTAAGATCAAGCCTACGTACCCCGCGTTGCGGGGTGGTCTAATGACTAGGGAATCCCAGAACTATTTGAAGTGTTACTTGGTCGCAGTTGCTGTATGCCAGGGCAGTTAATGATGATCATATTAGTACGTGATTGGTTGTTACTTTTAGAGTAAAAGTTAAAAGACAATTTTTTTTTTAACAGAGGAAAAAATCAATCCTAGTTACTCCAACAATCCAATCAGATAGAAATGTGTTTTTTTTTATTTCTTTTCATTACTATTCAAAAAGAAGTAAATATAAACACATGCTTTTTTTATATCGGTTGATCTGGTCGGTCCAAAAAACGTAACTAATGATACAAAGTGGATTACAATGCGAGTTTGAAATACCTTTTAACTAATATCAAAAGTGAACCGATCATCTGTTATGGTCCACCATGTAAACCACTTAAACCAAAACCCAAAACAATCACACTCATATAAGTTATCAAATGTTTACTGTTAGTGCTAGTTCTCAAAGGGAAAATGTATCAAATGTTTACTCTCATATCTACATAAGAGTAAAATATTTACTCAATTTCTCTTTTTTCTATTTTTATTTTTCTTTCTTTTTCATCTAATTGATTTTCTCTCATTTACTAACACTAAACAATCACACTCATATAAATTATGGACAGTTCAAAACTGAGAAAGTTTGAAAATGAAGTTTAAAATAGTAGGAGAGATATATATCCAGGAAGTGGGATAAAAGAAAGAACTACAATTTTTCTGCTGCTTCTTTGGGAAACATAACTCATTACACTACCTTTTTTCACGACATAAATTATTGTTTCTTTCCACGATTTAATAATTTAATTTACATTTTCATTGCAGTTTGTATATATAGAAATATGTGTGTTACAGCAGCATTTTCGAATTTGTTTTAACTTTTTCTTTTTTGCTAATAGGGAATCTCATACCGAAACTGATACCTATATTAATTTATGGGACATGTGAAAATTCAAAATCTTTACTAGTTAGGACATTTACATGTGAGCAACCATATCTAAATCACTATCCAGTAAAACAAGTAGGAAAAGAATGTATGAAAATAGATGATGGAAATGATGAAAAATGATTATTTTATATCAAATTTAGTAAAAAACAAATTAATTTTTTAATTTTCTACAATAAAATAAATAATAAAGAATGAAAAACATTAACCAGTCTTTATGAATGATAAAATTTATTAGGAACATTAAAAAATACATTATTTCTTTTCATTCTTTGGTAACCATTCATAGAATGAGAAATTAGAATTCTAATCGCCAACTAATAAAATAATTTGATTTATAGCTCAAATTGTCAGTTGCAATTAATATATATATATAGAGAGAGAGATTTATTTTCATGTGATAATCCTTTCCTTTTCTACACATATGTGATGGTAATTCGTGTAGTTAACATGTGATGTGCCATAATGCCACTAAGTTAGTTGTAATTTAATGTGTATCAGGCAAAGCATGAGGAAAAACAGGTAAATTATTTTTATTGTGTTATTACTTATTACCATTTTAGCCCTAAATAATGCACCATAAAGACATGAGTAAAAAAAGTTTAAATTAAACTTCTCATTTTCAAAAAAAAAAGTTAAAAAGTATTTTGATTGTGCTAATCTTCCACCCTAAATAGCATTCCAATCACGACTAGGAAAACGCTGCAATGCCACCGAGTTTAATCCCACATGCTATAATTCTGATCATTGAGATTTCACATGCACTCTTAACTTATATGTCGTCATGTACACATAATGGGAAATGATACATACTGTAGTGTATGTTAGAGGACTATTAGAACATAGCTATGAATAATATGGATATTTGGAGTAGAATAAGTAGTATAGTAGTGTACTAAGTACGGTCCAATAAAATGTAATGAAATTGGTATGTGGATATTGTATGATATATACTTGTTTATGATGGAATAGACGATGCATTATTATTTTTTTTGTTAATTATGCAGCACGGCTAAATTTTTTAAACATACTAAAATTGATGTTAAATTTATTTACTACAGTACTTAGTTAAAAAAAAAACTAATTACTACAGTAGAGAAGTGTGAAGTGAGTCGACGCGGTGTCTTACACCGAGTCACAACACGCAACCTCGCATCACATGTTTTTATATCGCAAATCAAAGTCGTTGTTAGTTTTTGTTATCTATTGTAGTTTAGTTTAGTTGAACTTGGTATCATAACTCGGTTTCATCTTCAAAAACAGCTGTCTCTCTATTGATGATGAAGTGTTCTTTTTTTTTTGGTGAAGTGTTCTTATGTCAGCCATTTTAGGACATTTGACTTTACTTGCTTGTTTTTGTTAAAATGACTTTACTTGCTTGTAATAATTCTTTTCTGTACATGTTTTGTTTGTAATTATATTAACTAGCCTTACGAGTTACTATATATGGTGTGTTAGCAGTAAGTGTTTCTTACCACCTATTTATTTTATTTCCATTTCTATGATGATGACTTTGAAAATTTTAGGAACGTTCTGGCAGCATCTGTAATATGCGCATGATCTGAAAACTTGTGGTCCTCTTCCCATAAATTTCGCGCACCAACATGTTCAATCTGTTTGTCGCGTAATCATATTTTTTACGTACTTCATAGTTTTCTTTTGACTGTAAAATACTAAAATTTACAGTAAAAAAATGTTAATTTTTTTGTGCACAAAAAGAAAAAAATTTACATAACACTACAGAATGTCGGTAGAAAATAAATAATTAAATATACAATCGGGTATATCATAGATGTCATTGTGATTAACATAGCTTAACACGCATCCAATAGTAGCATTTATTTTAAAGAAAATTTACAATGATCTTTAGAATTAGTTTGGCTTATTTTATTTCAATCGGGTGGTTGAAGATTAGTTTTCTAAGACAGAGGAAATTTCCTGATTATTTTCTAATATAAATCTAACAAAACCAATAATTGCCAGCTAATCCTCCTATATATTAAAAGAGAAGTACAAACGCCACGTGACACTCACAGAATCCTTCTCACGAAAATTCTCGCGTTTCTATTGGTCGAATTTTTCTAATTATTCTTTTTGATTTATTTTTTTCATCGACCTTTTAATTGGAAAGTGACATTAATTGTCAAACGCACTAATTATTTCTTGCGCAAGAATCGTAATCAATGTCGACCATTAATCATAGCTTGCAGAAGAATTTTAATAAATGTCGACTAATCATTAAATGTCTTAATGACATAATACGTTTTATATCTAATTAGGAAACTTATTATTATTAACATACCTTATTTATACTTTATACTGATTACTTGCGCAAGTCTCGCATCATATAATATGCATAATCGTTTTTAACACTACAAATTTAATATGTTTCCTTTAATCAAACGTAATTTAATTTACATACCTTATTATAACCAATTACTTTCACAAATTTAGCAAGTAATATTCTTGGCGTCATTAATACTTTTCACCATCACTTTATATATATAGAGTTCAATGTCGAGTTCAAGCAACACAACCATTCTTTAGTCTCACGCATCTATTGTTTAAGTTTTTTTAATGTTTTTGATCGTTCTAATTTAAATTATATTTTGTGATCCTGAGCAGGTTTATGATCCAAGGGATGATAATCAATACTTAGCTCATAGACGAACATCGTTACTGGTAATTTATTCGAGACTTTTCTTCTCCAATTATTTTGTTCTCTTGCTCTCCACATTGTCTCTCTATCAATCTTTGAGACGAAAAAGTTTTTTTTGTCACCAAAAAGACCACAAAACTTCCTCCATCCATTCATGATGCATCTCATCGGATTTGTTCTATCAACTATACAATTTTGTTTTTGTTTCGGAATTGTATACATCTTCAAATCTTTTTGTTATAATCAATGTCACTAAATTTGATGAAACTGATCTTGCAGAGCTGAAGCCTTGGATTTGAGTCTAAGTTTTGGGATTGAATCTATATGTATTTTATAATATATTTTTCTTTGTTTTCTTATATGCAGAATTACAATAAACACCATCATTGACGTTTCGTCACAATTCATTGTTGGAACCTCATGAATGTAATTTCTTTTTTGTTGATTTTTTGTTTTCTTTTTTGATTTATTGGTTTTATTGGTTGATTTTTTGTAATAGCTCATCAACCAATTTCATGAATGTAATAACCTCATCAACCAAGCGATTATATGGGCTGATTCTCCTGATTTTTTGTAATTTCTTTTTTGATTTATTTTTCTAATCAAGCTACTAATCGGAAAGTTACATTAATTGTTAATCTCATTAACCAATTGCTCTCATTAATCATAACTTGCTAATCGGAATATTACATTAATTGCTCTCATTAATCATAACTTGCGCAAGAATTACAATAATTTCTAATCTCATTAATATAACTTGCGCAAGAATATTAATAAATGTCGACCATTTACTATATATAAGATATTCACAGTAGAAGAAACGAAGCCACTGACTTTTTATTCTCAACTTTTTATTTTCATATTGTTTTTGTTGTTTTACATCATTAAACTTTTATATATACATATTTCATCAGAGCTGACTTTTCTTTTGGTTTATATGCAGATGCCCTATTGTAACGATTTCACCACGATGCAGGTAAATTTTTTTATCTCTCTATATGATTTGATTAATCGTAGATTTATTTGAATTCTAATTCTTACTTTTTTAATATGTTAGAAATGATTGTTTGTTAGAGCTTAGAAGGAGAATAATGCTTTCATATGTATTTTTCTATTGGTTTTTTTCCTCATGTGGATCCATATGTACTTAAATGATCATATCATCCAAAACACGTAAACTACAATGTAAGTTTCATGCTTTGTTACATTCTTTATGTTTTTCAAATAATAATTTGCTTATACATTAAAGAACAAAATCTTTAATCAATATTTTATTAAAAAAGTTAGTATAACTTTTTATACATATTATCAACTTTGTACTCAAATATGATTTTATACAATTTATCATATTATAAAATGTATATCTTATAAATTCATATATATAAACTATATAGTTCTTTTTGTCATCATAAACTATATAGTTCTATGTCAACTATATTATAAATTGATTGGCTGATTTATTTTTTAAATTTTTTCTTTTTCTAAAAACCTATCCTACGCCATCTCTTTCTCTCATCTCTTTCTCTTTCTTCTTCTTGATTTCACTTTATACTAAAACAAAACTAAACGGAGTAAGGGAAAGTCTCGAACACATATCTACACATTTTTGATAGAATATGCATTGATTATTAATTATTTTCAAGCGCAATTAATATGATCTCTTATGAATCTATTATAAATGTAATTTACGATATTTATTTGAATAATTCTTGCGAAAGTTTTAATCACATTTATTGATATTTATTGAGAATCTGTTATTCTTGCACTATAGGGTATCACATTAATTCGACTTTTAAATCTTTCTAAATTTTCAAAGTCGTTTTTAATCTTGTTGCCTTTTTTTAAATAAATATAACTTGCGCAAAAAGACTAATATTTAATTGAAATCAGTTTATGATATTGTATATTTAATAACTTTATTTATTTTTGCGCAATGTGGTATCACATTAAGTGGACTTTTAAATCTTTATAAATTTTCAAAGTCGTTTTTAATCTTGTTGCTTATGATACTGTAGATTTATTTACTTTATTTATTCAATTTAAATGTTTATTATGAAAAATTAATATTTCATGCTTTGCCTCCTAAACAGGTATTACACTTTAGTGTTTGCTTACATTTTAGAGTTACAATAGCATACTAATGAGATGAACTCTTTTTTTTTGCAGGTCCTGATGTTACAGTCTTCAGGTGATATTTTCTCTGGTTCTAGATTTTTCAGGAACTCCCTTGTCTAAAAGAAAAAGCCAAAAAGATCATGACAGTAGTTTTGAGGATCAACACTCTCTTGAAGATTTTTAAAAACATTTATTTCCTATCGTTATGGCTTTGTCTTACTTCCGCATTCTTACTATGATAAAAATGGATTTGACTTATCATATGTAGCTTGGGATTTTTTTGATTATTGAAAACTTACTTATGTTGCAATGGTTTTTGTCACTATCCGCGTTATTCATTATTATTTATTTCAAAGAAAAACACATTTAGTCTTTTTTTTTCTTGTGCTCATGATAATTTTTAAAATAATTGCATTGTAATAACGCCCATATTTTAGTAATAATCTGTTAGAAGAGATGAAATTATCTAATTTTCGTTCTAATGACATGTTATTATTTAGTCAATGTATTCGTTATTGTTTTTTAGTTATATTTTTTTATTGGATTATTTTTTGTTTTCAGATCTCAATATATAATAAGGTCATTTTTATAATTATTATTATCATCATTTAACAATTATATTATTACTTGTTTATTATTTAGTTGTCACAATTTGCCTTGAATGAAAAATATGTCCATATTTATAACATTAATGATTACCAATTAATGATGATTACAACATCACGTAACATATATTCGTCATATTTAATTCACAAGATTGATTGGTAATAAATAAGAATGATTTATGTTAACGCATTAAATTCAAAACATCTATATAGCAATAAAAAGAATGTAATAAATTGTATGAATATATTATTTGATACTAACTTGTCGTGCAATCATATTTAAACACAGTAATAAATATGATACCAAGTTGCGCAAGTAATCCACATTGAAAATAAGGTAAGTTATTAATAAAAAGTTAACAATTTACAAACATGGTAAATTACATTTAAAATCGTGAAGTAAATACTCTTGGGATTCAAATTACTGTTAAAATAATATTTACATTTTTGTATTTTTCAAAAAAAAAGGTTTACGATGAGGGGGAGAGAGAGAGGGAGATTTAGTATTTTGGGTATACCCAAGGATTTACAGTTTAGTGTTTAGGATTTATCCAAGGGTTTAGGGTATATCCAAGAATTTAGGGTTTAGTGTTTTTGGTTTTTTACCCAAGGGTTTAAGTTTTGTCCAAGGGTTTAAGCTTTGTCCAAGGGTTTAGGGTATAGTGTTTATTGTTTATGATTTACTTTTTTGTGACGATTTTAAAATTGTTAAAAAAAATTCTTATTTTCGCAGTTACTAATATTTTTCATTTATTTGAAAAACTTAACACAAATTATTATTATTTTATTTATTATCTTTAAAAGAAGATGTACATTAATTGGTAAACTATGATTAGCTGGTAATTTACCCAAGAATTACAACATTCATCTGTTTGACATGTTATTACAACATTTATCTGTTTGATTTCTAGGAAAGGTGATCTTAGAACATTAAGATACCTATTATATTATCATAAATTGATCTGCAGTAAATATGATATCAACTTGCCAAAGCAATCCGTATTTAATATAAGGTAAGTTATTAAAATTTAAAACCAAATTAACTAAAGGTAAATTATTTAAACAAAGCAATAAATATGATACCAAGTTGCGTAAATAATACACAATGAAAATAAGGTAAGTTATTAATAAAAAAATTAACAAATTACAAATAGGAAAGTAACACAAATTTGAGAGAGAGAGAGATAGAGAGAGAGAGAGAGAGAGAGAGAGAGAGAGAGATTTAGTGTTTTGGGTATATCCAAGGGTTTACGGTTTAGTGTTTAGGATTTATCCAAGGGTTTAGGGTATATCCAAGATTTTAGAGTTTAGTGTTTGGATTTTTACCCAAGGGTTTAAGATTTGTCCAAGGGTTTAGGGTATATTGTTTAGTGTTTATGATTTACTCTTTTGTGACGGTTTTAAAATTGTTAAAAAAATTCATGTTTTGGCAGCTAATAATATTTTCATTTATTTTAAAAACTTAACACAAATTATTATTTTTTATTTATTATCTTTAAAAAATGTTGTACATTATATTACTTGCTATAATTAGTTGGTACTTCACCCAAGAAAAATTCATGATAAAATATTAAACTAGGAAACATTCCTATATAAATCAAAATTGTGGTAGTTAAAAAAATAATCGGTGAATTAAAAGAATGTTTACATTTTTATATTTTTTTAAAAAAAAGTTTACGATGAGAGAGAGAGAGAGAGAGAGAGAGAGATTTAGTGTTTAACCCGCGGGTCCCGCGGGTTAAACACTAAATCTCTCTATCTCTCTCTCTCTTTCTCTCTCTTAAATAGATACAAAATATTCCGTAATATTTAACCCGCGGATCCCGCGAATTACCTGCAAATTTGGGCGGGGCAGGTGCAGGTATTTTGAATCTTTCATTGCGGGTCATGCGGATCGAAATTATGAGTCAAAAAACTAGGTGACCCGCGGGTTGGCGGGACGGACGGGGTGGGTCGATCCGCAGACCCAACTCTACCGTATAATTTGAATCTGTACAATGCCCGCACAGGGTGCGGACCGGCCAGCTAGTAGCGAAATTAAAATAACAAACCTATAAGGCGAAAAGAGACGTAAGATATTGAATCGGTCACTCATGAAAAAATCCCACCTCTAACGACTACGTTTTTCACTATAAAACAATCTTCTCCATGCAGAAACACAATCAATCACTTCTTCTTCATCTTCTTCAAACGTTAAAACATTTTTTCTCCAAACTTTTCTCGCACTAATAATTTTGAGAAAATCCTTAGCAGCCGGTGAAAATTATCCAGTGAAACAATGGCGACTCCGGCATGGAGTCATGCCAAGGTTCAATGGGTAGTTGCCATATTGGCGTTACTCGTTGGCTCGGCAATAGCTACAGAACCTTACTATTATAGCTCTCCTCCACCACCCTATGAGTATAAGTCTCCACCGCCTCCGGTTAAATCTCCTCCACCTCCATATGAATACAAATCTCCTCCCCCTCCGGTTAACTCTCCTCCACCACCGTATTACTATCATTCACCGCCGCCGCCGGTAAAATCTCCTCCCCCTCCTTATGTATATCACTCTCCTCCTCCTCCGGTGAAGTCTCCTCCACCACCTTATTACTACCACTCTCCACCACCACCCGTGAAATCTCCTCCCCCTCCTTATGTATATCACTCTCCTCCTCCTCCGGTTAAGTCTCCTCCACCACCGTATTACTATCACTCTCCACCACCGCCGGTGAAATCTCCTCCACCACCATATTATTACCATTCTCCACCACCACCGGTTAAATCTCCACCGCCACCATACTACTATCACTCGCCACCACCTCCGGTCAAATCTCCACCGCCACCATACTACTACCACTCTCCACCTCCTCCGGTCAAGTCTCCTCCGCCACCATATTACTACCATTCTCCACCTCCTCCGGTCAAATCTCCACCACCACCATACTACTACCACTCTCCACCTCCTCCGGTCAAGTCTCCACCACCACCATACTACTATCACTCTCCACCGCCTCCGGTCAAATCTCCACCACCACCATACTATTACCACTCTCCACCTCCTCCGGTCAAGTCTCCACCACCACCGTACTACTACCATTCTCCTCCTCCTCCGGTGAAGTCTCCACCACCACCGTATTACTACCACTCTCCTCCTCCTCCGGTTAAATCTCCACCACCACCACCATACTACTATCACTCTCCACCACCACCGGTCAAATCCCCACCACCACCATATTATTACCACTCTCCTCCTCCTCCAGTTAAGTCACCACCTCCACCTTACTATTACTCATCCCCACCACCACCAAAGTCTTACCCTCCACCATACTACTACTCATCTCCTCCACCGCCACCAAAGTCGTACTCGCCACCGTACTACTACTCATCACCACCACCTCCGGTGTCATACCCCCATCCTCACCCACACCCACATCCACTTGTCTTCAAAGTTGTAGGTAAAGTGTATTGTTACAGATGTTATGACTGGACTTACCCCAAAAAGTCCCACGATAAGAAGCATCTCAAAGGTAATTAAGTGTTCCACATTCAATAATTAATGTCTTAATCGTAGATTTCTTAATTATTTAAACAAAATATTATCTTGATGATTATATGATGATTATAGGCTTATAAGTAGGATTTAAATAACAAGCATAAATGTATCGTAAAGTGATCGTTGCATCCTTGCATTGCATGAAGCCTAGATTATTTATTAGTGGAGAAAAGAAAACGATTTAGTCAAGAAAAAGACAAGAATCTGTTATTGGCTTAAACAATCCAAAGAGATCAAACAAGCAAAATTGATTTAGTAGATACCAACTAAAAGGACACAAATTGATACTTAAATAATTTTATTTTTTGCCATATATAGGTGCTGTTGTGGAAGTGACTTGTAAGGCCGGTGATAAGACAGTAAAGGCATACGGAAAGACTAAAATCAACGGTAAATATGCAATCACCGTTAAGGGATACAACAACCTTAAATACGGTGGCGAAGTCTGCACGGCCAAGCTTCACGCGCCGCCTAAAGGCTCACCGTGTAACATTCCTACAAGTTACCATATGGGTAACAAAGGTGCAAAACTTCATGTGAAATCAAAGACAAAGTACGAGGTTGTGCTCTATGCCAAGTCCTTCGCTTATGCACCTAAGAAACCTTACGGAGAATGCCGCAAACCAGCTCCTTACCATCCTCCTTACTACTACAAATCTCCACCACCACCATCTCCGGTTTACTACTACAAGTCACCACCACCACCGACTCCTACCTATGTCTACAAATCTCCACCACCACCAACTCCGACTTACGTCTACAAGTCACCGCCTCCTCCTCCAACCCCAACATATGTTTACAAGTCTCCTCCACCACCAACCCCAACTTACGTCTACAAATCACCACCACCACCGACTCCAACTTACGTCTACAAGTCGCCTCCTCCACCTACCCCAACTTACGTCTACAAATCACCACCACCACCAACTCCAACTTACGTCTACAAGTCGCCTCCTCCACCTACCCCAACTTATGTTTACAAATCACCACCACCACCGACTCCGACATATGTTTACAAGTCTCCACCGCCGCCAACTCCGACATATGTTTACAAGTCTCCACCGCCACCAACTCCAACTTATGTTTACAAGTCGCCACCTCCACCAACCCCTACATATATCTATAAGTCACCACCTCCACCTACTCCGACCTACGTCTACAAGTCACCACCACCTCCAACTCACACTCCTACACCGTATTACTACCATTCTCCACCACCACCGGTAAAGTCTCCTCCACCTCCGTATTACTACCATTCACCACCACCACCAGTTAAATCCCCACCACCACCGTACTACTATCACTCACCACCTCCGCCGGTCAAGTCTCCTCCACCACCATATTACTACCATTCACCACCCCCTCCCGTGAAATCTCCTCCCCCACCTTACTACTACCATTCGCCACCCCCTCCAGTGAAGTCTCCTCCTCCACCTTACTACTATCACTCCCCACCTCCTCCAGTGAAATCACCACCACCACCATATTACTACCATTCTCCGCCACCTCCCGTGAAATCTCCACCACCACCATACTATTACCACTCACCACCCCCTCCAGTAAAATCACCCCCACCACCATATTACTATCACTCCCCACCTCCTCCAGTGAAATCCCCACCACCACCATACTACTATCACTCTCCACCACCACCGGTGAAATCCCCACCACCACCATATTATTACCATTCACCACCTCCTCCAGTCAAATCCCCACCACCACCATACTACTATCACTCACCACCTCCACCGGTGAAATCTCCACCACCACCATATTATTACCATTCCCCACCTCCTCCGGTGAAATCTCCTCCTCCACCATAATATTATCACTCACCTCCTCCACCAGTGAAATCTCCTCCGCCACCATACTACTACCATTCACCACCTCCACCCGTGAAATCTCCTCCGCCACCATACTACTACCATTCACCACCTCCTCCGGTGAAATCTCCACCTCCACCATACTACTACCATTCACCTCCTCCTCCGGTGAAATCACCACCACCACCATACTACTACCATTCACCTCCTCCTCCCGTGAAATATCCACCACCACCATACTACTACCATTCACCTCCTCCTCCCGTGAAATCTCCACCACCACCATATTACTACCACTCACCTCCCCCTCCAGTCAAATCTCCACCACCACCATATTACTACCATTCACCACCTCCTCCGGTGAAATCTCCACCACCACCATACTACTACAACTCTCCACCACCACCAGTAAAATCTCCCCCACCTCCCGTCTACATCTACGCTTCTCCCCCACCTCCTACCCATTATTAGGCTCGTCAAATTCAACCAAATTTCCTCATTATTCAAGTAAGTTCCAACGCTCCAAGCCAATATGCCCCATATCCGTTTCAATATAACTTTGTTCTAAAATCTCAGTTTCTCTTTCACAGGTTTTCTTTTAAAAAATCAAATAAAGGAAGGGTCAAATTCAAAGATGAGAAGAAGTGAACCAAATAAGGATCGTTGCGTGGAAACCAGGAACAAGACATCTCTAACAATGATCCACATCACTTCCTCTTCTTCAGTTTCGCTCATCTTCTACTTGTGCATCATTTTCTTCGTGTCTTCATCAAGTCAAATTGTTTCCAAGACCCCTTTAGAACGTATCATACTCTTCTTTGTTCCCTTTTGTTGTTAAGTCAAAGAAACCTGTTCCGTAATTTATTTGTTGTGCATACATTTTCTATATATGTTTTTCATTAATGTAATGTGAGAGATTGGTTAGCAAATAAAAAAATGTTCAGTTTCTTCTTTCTTAAGCTTGTTTGATTTTAAGTATGATATCTTTATGTTTATGAAACATAGTTAGAAAGACAAGTTAAAAGACATTCTCTTGAGCTGGCCCCGACAGCGTTTCTATCTATACGCATAAAGTTTCATTGCTTCAAACGCTGGAAAGTGGAAATAACATCTTTACGATCTTACTGGCTTATTTAATTAATTGCGTTATATAGTTGGTAAGAGAATCACTTTCGTTCAACTAATTTCTACCTGTTTTTTTTTCTATATTTGACAAGTGAGCAATAAACACCGGATTTAAATTTACTTGTTGAAAATTCAAAATTTTTAAGTTTATTTCATTAAAACTAACACAAATTCTTGAAATGAATTCATATTAAACGTATCCGAATTAGATTTAATACATAATTTATATTTTTTTGTGGAATATAATTTATATCTTTGTATACTTTGTAACTGAAAAAATCGAACCAAAACACATGAATACGTGTGAAAAAGCTGGTAATTGCCCAAGAGTATCAAAAGTCAGTGGTTGTAATTTGGGCTTTAGTTATATTCATTTCATAGCCTTACAGCTGGCAAAATATTAGCTGATTTAAGGCCCATTGTGAGAACATGATTATGTTTACACACTAAACCAATATCCTAGAATTTTAATTATCAGATTTTGAATCCAGTCCAAATCTTCTAAAAATAATTTAAAATAAAATAATTATACTATTTTATAAAAATAACTAAAACATAATAAAATATAAAATTTATTTATACAAATTTTAAATTTAGAATATCATATTTTCAAATGCAGATTTTTAATCGAATAATCTCGAATGTTTTATCCAATTCTACATCGTTATCTTAATGTTGTTCTCGAGGTCAACAATGATAAAACTATGGATATGGTTTCATAGTTCAACAAAAATTTAATAATATTATTGTGAGAATATAAATTTCCACAGAACATGAGTAATATATATATAAGTAGAACCTCTATAAATTAATATTCGATAAATTAATAATTTTTATAAATTAATAAATTTCGTCGGTTCCAACTTGGGGCAGTGCAAAATATGATACAAATCGATAAAATAATAAGATAATAATATTTTTAAAACTCCCATATAAATATATAGTCCCATTAAAATCATAAATTAATAATATATATATATATATATATATATATATATTATATAAGTACAAATAAACATTATATTGTTGGTTTTATATTTACAATGAAAATACATCAATTTTTTCTTAATATTTCAATATATTTTGATAATATTTAGTAAAATTATATCGAAAATTACATAAAAATTCTATGAAACATAAAAATATACACCAAATAAGATAATAAAAAATATGAAAGTCATTATTTTAAAAGAAATTAATAATGTATATATGGTAAAATCAAATATTTTCTTATTTTATAACCAAAAGTAGAAAATTTTTTAAAAAGAAAACTTTTGTAAATTAAAATCACTATAAATTAATAAAAATTTAAAGTTCCAACATTATTAATTTATAGAGATTCTACTGTATAAGTAATATATAAAAGGTGGATATAGTTTAATTATTACCGATTGATTTTAGACTGAAAGTCCATACTAAATCTGAGTTTAACATGGTTGCAAAGTCCAAATACATTTTTTCAACTGAATTGATATGGTATATCAAGAAAAGATTAGATTGATCCTAAATCAACTTGGCCGAAATAGTCCGATGGTCCGAGAAAACTAAATCTTAATTTAAAATATCGTTAAGATTAATGGTTATAAAAACCATCATTTCAAAAGAGAGTATAATAATATGAGCTTTCACATTTGAAATTACCAATTAATTTTAAATTGAAAATCTATGATAAATCCTGATTTAACAAGGGAAAATTCCTTAAAAATACACAGACTGAATTTTTTTTGCTGAAAAAATACACGAACTTTTTTGGCTTCCCAAAAAATACACAAACTAATTTTGATTGTCCACAAAATACACGAACTTTTGAATTTTGAAGGTTTCACACCTCTATTTTAACGGTGTAAACAGTGACTAACAGAATAGTAAGACACCGTTAGACGCCCTTAACTCTGATTAAAAAGTTCATGTATTTTATGGACAACCAAAATTAGTTCGTGTATTTTTCGGGAAGCCTAAAAAGTTCGTGTATTTTTTCAGCAAAGGAAATTTAGTATGTGTATTTTTAAGGAATTTTCAAATGGAGTTTGGATATTTCATATACTATTCAGAGGCTAAATATCTGGACCTAATACATATCCAAACTTTTATATTTGTAAACTTTCGGTTTGGTTTTGGACCAGATATTTTCGATCTGAAAAATCCAGATCCAGAAAAAAACGGCCCAAACCCGACCCAAAGACCTGAAAAAAAACACATTCTCTATCACATGATACATGTCCAAAATTTTATATTTGTAAACTTTCGGTTTGATTTTGGACCGAATATTTCCGGGTCAGTTATGATTCAAGTTTTTGAATCCGGCTAGACATTTTAGCCGGATTCAAAAACTTGAATCGGAACTGACCCAAAAATATTCTGTCCAAAACCAAACCAAAAGTTTACAAATATTTGTTGAGTCTAATTTAATCGAAATCTATCATATATATCTAAAAATTCACAAACAACTCTAAATTTTACATTGAAAGTTTCATATTAATTAAAAATGTTTCTGTTACAAAAACAAAACTAAAAAATATTACAAAAATAATAACAAAATTGTTAGCAGAAAGATCTTGTCGGATTGAATCTATTCGTGTCGATTTTATTAGGCCCAGGTCTATTCGGATCAATTTTTTTTGGTTTCAATTCTTTCAAGTAGAAGAGTTTTGAACCCAACAAATATTTGTAAACTTTCGGTTTGGTTTTGGACCGAATATTTTCGGGTCAGTTCCAATCCAAGTTTTTGAATCTGGCTAAAATGTCAAGATTAGGTCTAGATATTTTAGCCGGATTCAAAAACTTGGATCGAAACTGATCTGAAAATATTCGGTCCAAAACCAAACCGAAAGTTTACAAATATAAAATTTTGGATCTGTATTAAGTCCAGATATTTAGCATCTGAATAGGATATGAAATATCCAAACTCCATTTAAAAATTCCTTAAAAATACATATACTAAATTTCCTTTGCTGAAATAATACACGAACTTTTTAGGCTTCCCGAAAAATACACGAACTAATTTTGGTTGTCCATAAAATACATAAACTTTTTATTCAGAGTTAACGGCGTCTAACGGCGTCTAACGGCGTCTTACTATTCTGTTAGTCACTGTTTACACCGTTAAAATCAAGGTGTGAAACCTTTAAAATTCAAAAGTTCGTGTATTTTATGGACAATCAAAATTAGTTTGTGTATTTTTTGGGAAGCCAAAAAAGTTCGTGTATTTTCTCAGCAGAAAAAATTCAGTCCGTGTATTTTTAAGGAATTTTCCCATTTAACAACTATATTTTATGCAAACGAAATTAGATAAGCATATTCATCAATTTTCAAAATGCATATGAGACCACGGAAATATTATTGAAGTTTTGAGAAGAGAAAAAACACTATATTTATACATCAATTTCACTCATTAAAACGTGCTCAGACCAAACTAATAATTGTGTCATCTCAAATTAAACAATACGAAAATGAATAAGAGACAGCTGTGAATTTTGCCGCTTAATATTCTGCGTGTTGTCTAATTATTTTATTTATCCAAATCAGTATTTACCATTTTTCCTAATTTGTTTATTTATATTTCGATTGAATTTTCTCCTTCTGGCTGCTATTTTTTCTTCCCGAAAATTCAGAGACACAATAATAATAATCAGAAAGTGCTAAAAAGCTTTTAAAAAACGCAGGAAGGAGGAGGAGGAGGAAGAGACCATCTCCACCTTCAAAAAACGAGATAGAAAGAGAGAGAGAGAGAGAGGCCAACAACGCTTTGATTCTTCTCGTACGTTCCTCTTCTCCGTACCTCGCCAGATCCGCGATCCGATCCTCGTCTAAGTTTTACATTTCCTGTACGTACGATCCGATCCAGCTGAGAATAGATTCACTGTTTGTCATGTTTAGGTTTCATTTCGATTTTGATTAGATCTGTGTTTACTTTTTCGAAATTGGTAAAGATCTGTGGGAGCTGCAGCACTTTTTGAATGTCAAATCTTCGTAACTGATCGGTTTTGATTTGTTTTTTTTAGGCTGTGTAAGTAAGTATCCCGGATTATCGATTTGAATTGTTGTTCTATATCATTTGATTGCCAGGTGGCGTTTTTTTTTTGTTTGTTTCCTTGATTAGTGTTTAGGTTTGGAAGCAATCCGATCATGGATTCACGTTGTTGTTTTTGCTAAATGATTCGTAGTATCTCTTATTGGATTCGTCTTTCTATTAAACTTCATTTTGTATATTCATTGTGAATGTAACTTTGTTTTATATTTTGTTTGAAACAGTTGACATCAAAGGTGATCATTCAAGGCTTCGTAGAGGGTGTTTAACGCATTTTGTTTGTTCCTGGAACGAACATATACGAAGATGAAGAAAGTCTTCGGTCAAACTGTCAGAGACCTGTAAGAATTCAATGATATCCCCAAGGCCAAGGGTTTTGTTCATTTTTCTTGAATTAACAATGCTTGATTTTGTGTAATGATTTTTTTTTAGCAAGAGAGAGGTCAACAAGAAAGTTCTTAAAGTCCCTGGAATAGAACAGAAGGTAAAGGATACTCGCTTCTTCTCTGTTTTTTTTTTTTTTCGGTTGAAACTCTTCTGTAACTGAGAATCATTTAGGTGCTGTTTTCTGATCTTTTTTGGCTGTGTAGATCAGTTTCTTTATTATTATTTATTTTCCCTACAAGTTCAAATTTAAAGTGAGATTTTAAACATTGTTTCATGCTGTTTCGCACCTGTCCTTTTTCCTCTCAGGTTCTAGATGCTACTAGCAATGAGCCATGGGGACCTCATGGATCACTTCTGGCTGATCTTGCGCAAGCTTCAAGAAATTAGTTACTACAACCACCTTCCATCTGCTCTATTTTTCTGTAATTATTATGATAGCACACAGGATTGACAGAATGTTACTTTCCCTTGCAGCCATGAATACCAGCTGATCATGGGTGTCATATGGAAACGTCTTAGCGACACTGGAAAGAACTGGAGGCACGTCTACAAGGTGAAAAATATAAAATGCCTTGTTGGCTTTTTTTTCTTGTTTTATATTGCTGTAGCAGTGAGTGAAACTATTTTTGTGTTGGTTTAACTCTTCTATCCACTTCAGGCTTTGACAGTTTTGGAGTACATGGTAGGCCATGGGTCAGAACGTGTTATAGACGAGATTAGAGAGCGTGCATATCAAATCTCGGTAATTGACCATGCGAAGTTCACCATTTAGAAGTATTCAGCATCAAAATATTTTTTTTGTGCTTATCTCAGCAGTTGACTATCTTGCGTCCATTTTTCCATGTGGCAGACATTGTCCGATTTTCAGTATATTGATTCTGGTGGTAGAGACCAAGGAAGCAATGTTAGAAAGAAATCACAGAGCCTGGTGGCGTTGGTTAATGACAAAGAAAGAATCGCTGAGGTGAGAGAGAAGGCTGCAGCTAACAGAGATAAGTAAGTAGCTTGTAATTTTTAACTTTTTTTTTCAAATTGATGGAGCCTTCTCTCAGTGTTGGTCATGCGGGGCACTTGTTTGTTTTATGGTTGCTAGTGGCCTAACAACTGTTGTTATGTCTCACTTTGAATGTTTTTAGTTCATAGAGATAGAAAATTACATGTCTTTGGGTTCAATAAAATATGTTTTATGAGCTGAACTTATCAACGTGACCTTATTTTACAACAGGTATCGCAGCTCAGCACCAGGTGGGATGTATAAGCCTTCAGGAGGATATGGGGACAGATATGATTACGGATCCCGGGATGACGAGCGAAGTAGTTATGGGGGAGAAAGAGAATATGGTTACAGGGATGATGATAGAAACAGTCGTGATGGAGATCGTTACTCTGAGGACCGGTATGGGAGAGATGGTAACAGGGAAGATGATTACAGGGGAAGGAGCAAAAGTGTTGATAACTTCCCACATAGTTCACGGGGTAGGAGTTCTGATAGGGAACGGACGTTTGAGGATGATGGCCATTCTTCATCACGGTATGTTGATCTGAAGTTTAAGCGTGCCTTTAGACTTGATCTAAAGAAGAAGGGAACAATTTTGAGATTTAATGAACACTGTTGGATGGAATTTTTTGATTTGAATAGTAGCTTAGCAGTCCTTGGTGTCAAAAAGCATGTTTCGAGCACTTTCTTGTCTAGTTTCGTTTATACAATAAAACATTCCTCTTTATCGTGTAGGGGTAGTAATGCTCGAGCTGATGACAATTCTCAGGATGGGAGGTAATTTCTGATGAAGTTTGGGCCTTTTCTGATTGTATTAAGTTTTCTAAATTTATTCAACTCATATCTATCTTCTTTCGGAATTATATATATATATGATAGAGGGTCGCTCCAGAGGAAGTTTTCTGAGCAAAATATAGGTGCTCCACCTAGTTATGAAGAAGCTGTCAGTGAATCACGAAGCCCTGTATATAGTGAAAGGTGACAATTCTCTGCTATGCATTCAGAGCTACCTTGGTTTTATTGGTTCTGATGAATCTTTTTTATGCCAGGGATGGTGGGGAGACCCCACAAGCTGCTGCTCCAGCAGCTGCTTCTCCTCCTCCTCCACAAGCTGTTGCTCCAGGAGCTGCTTCTCCTCCTCCTCCACAAGTTGCTGCCCCAGGGGCTGCTTCTCCTCCTACAGGAAGCAACACAGACAATAACTCTGCTGGTTTTGTTACTGAATCTTCTCCGCAGAAATTTGAGACTTTTGATGAATTTGATCCACGCGGTGCGTTTACAGGTACAAAATTCTCGACATTTGCGATTTCTTCAATTTCTAGTTTGTTAGATCTTTGGAATTTCCTTAGCTTCTTTGCCTTTTAAACTCCTCTGCTGGATAGAGATTAATTTTCATTGTTAGTTTGGTTTGTTATGTACATCAACCTCTCTACTTGTTCTAAGTGTGAACGTTGTACTTCGTTTCTTTTCCAGCTGCCCCTCCAGCATATGCATCTACAGACGGTGTTTCAGCTCCTCCGACAGTGGCTTCTACAACTGCTCCTCCCACCTCAAACACTGTCGAGATGGACTTACTTGACTCCCTCGCAGACGTATTTTCATCAAATGCATTGGCCATTGTACCTGCTGATTCTACATCTGTAGAAACCAACGGACAATCAAATGCTCCATCATTTTCTACATCGCAGCCATCAACTCAGGTATTGACCCAGGCTTAAGCAGTTGTACTGGGGATACCCCTTTTCTTTTCTTTGTAACATTTATATTATTGTTGACTAAAATCTTCCACCACTGTACAGTCGTTTGATGACCCATTTGGTGAGTCTCCTTTCAAAGCCTTCACTTCTACGGACACCGACTCAAACCCGCAGCAAAGCTTTGGCGCTCCTTTCCAGCCAACACCACCAGCCTTCACCTCGGAGGCCTCACATACTGATACTACTGCTCATAACTTTGGCTTTGAGGACTCATTTACTGCTGTTGCCAATCCTGAACCTGCTGTTCAGAATGTGCAATCTCCATCAAACTCACCAGGTTTTCCTCAAGAACAGTTTACCACATCTCAGGGTGATTTTGATATTCTTGCTGGCATTCTACCACCATCTGGTCCTCCAGCTTCACTACCACAACAATCGGGTGCCTCAGTACCAACATCTCAGTTTCCTCACAGTGGAAACAACATGTACGAGGAGTTTAATCCTCAGCCTGTAAATGCAGCTCCAAACATGCCCGGACAAACTCCATTTGGACAAGCTGCACAACCATATAACATGGTTCCTCATTCACAAAATATGACTGGAGGCACACCGTATCACAGTGGAGGCTTCATGCACCAGCCTGGCTCACAGACTCCTTATTCTAACGCCAGTGGACCAGCTGGTCAGTTCATGGCACACCAGGGTCATGGAATGCCACCTTCTCATGTTCCACAAAGAACTCAATCTGGGCCTGTTACTATGCAAGGGAACAACAATTTCATGGGAGACATGTTCTCACAACCTGGGCGAACAAACTCCTTGTCGTCATCTTCATCTCAACCAGATCTCACACCTTTCACAGGAGCTATTGAGATTGTTCCTCAGCCTCAGAAAAAGTTTGAGCCAAAATCATCAATCTGGGCAGACACGTTGAGCAGGGATCTTGTCAACTTTAACATATCTGGACGTAAGATAGGTTTCCGCCACAACAAAATGCCACCGATTTTGAGCAAACTTTCTAACATTTTCCTTTTTTCCTTTTCTATTTATGTGCAGCTAAAACAAATCCACTGGCAGACATAGGAGTTGACTTTGAGGCGATCAACAGGAGGGAGAAACGGCTTGAGAAACCTACAAACACACCAGCCCCAACATCGACTATCAACATGGGTAAAGCAATGGGATCAGGAACTGGCTTAGGGCGTGCAGGTGCAACTGCTATGAGACCTCCACCAAATCCAATGGTAGGCTCTGGTATGCCCATGGGAGGCGGGGGAATGGGTGTTGGTGGGTATGGGGGTATGAACCAAAACCAACAACCCATGGGTATGGGAATGGGACCAGGCATGAACATGAACATGAGCATGGGAGGAGGATATGGCCAAGGCTATCCAATGCAACCACAAAACCCAGGGATGGCCCCTGGTCAGAACATGCCAGGCAACAACAACAACTATAATCCGATGATGGGTCAAGGCGGTTACAATCCTCAACAACAACAATATGGTGGTGGATACCGGTAAGAGACCAAAGCCAAAAAATAACCACACTAGACACCACTTGTAAAATCAAGAACGGAACACACTCTAGTTCCGCCTTTGCCCTTTTCTATTACCTTACATGAGATATGTAATATCAGTCGATAAAAGTAGTTGGGTTTGGCCAGCCGCTTCACTGAAGTACTCAGTTTACAGTATTCACCCGGTTCCTCGGAGTGTCTTCTTTGCCTATTGATCTTCACTCATCATTCTTTTTTCCTTTTCTTTTGTTAGTATGGACCCAAACTGAGAGTGCTTTGTTGTGATACTTGTACCGGTGATCCCTCGTGTCTGCCCTTTTTGTTATATGCATATAATTTTTTTTATTACATTTGTTTTGGGTTTCATGTGTTGTAAAACATTTTCTATGACGGAACAAATAAAATATTTCTTTTCTCTCTTTTTTACATGTTTGTTGACTGTATTCTCTTTCCAATTCGATTTCGGTTTGTGATATAACTATGAGCCATTTGCATCAAAATTACTAAATAAGTTAAAAATTTGCAAATATGGAACTTGGGCCGAAAACATACTCAAACCCAAAACTGTTCAAGTCGGATTGACGCAACTGCCCTTATGTCTCTGCAGTAAGAAAGAGAAACAAATTTATACTGGAGTTAAAATCTATGTAAAAAATCTCTCTCTCTCTCTCTCTCTCTCTCTCTCTCTCCTTTCTGTAACTTCTTCATATTCTTGACAAACTCAAATCTCAATTTTGTAAATTATAAACCTTTTTCAGTTCAATCGAAAAGCTTTCGTCTATCCAATCATTTACAAAATACAAAACCCAATTTTTCCACTTGGGTCACATGCACAATAAAAAAAACTGGATATGGTTACACAACACCCGTGTGAACTCGTCTCATCACCATCCACCGCCGCCTCCGCCACTTTAACGTGGTTAAATACCATTTCCGGTGGAACAGTTGAGAAGACAAGAGCCGGTTAAGGGTAAAGTACCCAAGTAGTGTATTTCTTCTTGGCCTGGTTGTTACCATATTTCTTGATGTTTTTTATTTTTAATTAATAATAATGTAGTTTCTGAAATAACCGGCTACCAAATTTTATTGTCTTTTTATTATAGTTAGCCGGCTATGAAAACGAACAGATCAACATTATACTTATAATTCAAGTTAAAATATTGATAATATGTGGGTAACAGATGTGTGTATGGTGTTTGGACTAGTGGATGTAAAACAAATTATTTTTTCGGCTAATCATAAAATTAACTATCTAACAAATCACAATACATATTAAATTTTGTGTTCGGCTAAACATAAAATTAACTCTTAAACAAATCGCAATAAATTTACGTGTACATCTAAATATAAAATTAATTTTCTAATAAACCACATAACATATGACTAACTTTACTTTTACGGTTAAACATAAAATTAACCCTCTAACAAATCACAACATATATAATTAAAAAGAATGTTAGCCGTATACAATATTTTATATTCGACTAAACATACGATTTCTTATTAAAATATTTTACATTCATTATATGGTTATGCTTATTGTTAGCTGGTTTGAGATAACTCATAGCAAATTATTTATGCTTTACTAATATTGTATCTTGAATTGTAATAATGCATTTATCCGGCTACTCTGTCACTACAAAAAAAGAGTTGAATTGTATCACTTAATTTATATCACAAAATTAAGTGATTGTATTGTAAATCGTTTATTTGTAAATGAGACAAATATATATAATTTAGCCTCATTTGTAAGAAGTGATGTTTAATTAAATTATTTGGCATCAATTCAATAAAATGACATATTTTTATTGCATGTTGTATCACTTTAACAAAAATTGATGCTATTGTATAAAGTTATATCAGTTATAGAAATGATGTACTTATTTTGTTATTGACATCACTTGTTAAAATGATACAAAATAAAACTGATGTTAACAGTTTTTTATTTATATCAAAAATTAATTATGTTGACTAATCAGTTATAAACAACCCACTAAAACCTATCGCCTACGGGTTAAAAAATATTTTAAACTTCAAAATACAGAGATTACGTGAAGTAGTTACCATATATTCTTTGATTTTAATTTGTTTTTTTTGTTTTTAAATTCGTTAGTTTCTTATTTTATAACTGTTTATCTCAACCAAAAATCTTCTTTTCTATTGTGATCCTCATTCATGAGTCTTCTCCTTCTCTCAATTTTAAGCTTTTTCTCGATTTAAAATTTACAACAAAAATCATTCATTTCTTCTTTAAATTGAGTCAACCTTTATATATATTTTTTTCTCCTCAGATTGTGATGACATTGAGGTGTGTAAAGAAAACGGATGATGATATATAAGGAAGAAGGTGATGAGACATGTGTGTCTACGGTTCTTGGGATTTTAAAGGTATTATTACAAACAGATTTTAACTTTATTGAATCTCAATTATGTGACAACTCTATTTCCTAAAGATTGGTATACCGTTTTTCTGTTAGGTTTAATAGCAATTGGGTTTTTGTGGAGTTATATTGTGTCTGGAGTACATGGAAGCAGCTACAAGTCTGAAGATATGAAGAGTACATGACTGCCTCATGTTGTCTAACCAGAAAATGCAGGAACACAAGTTTCACACAACAATCGAAGATTGATGATGAAAATCAAATACAGAGAACAAGCAAGAACAGGACGAATCTAGATAGAAGAATTTCATGATTAGTTCTTTTACTATTTTTACAATTTGTTTATCTAAATTCATGTATCTTACTGATCATTTTGTAAAGCTACGCTTTTTCTTCTTCGTTATATTATATTTTCAGTGGAAGAAAATATAAGAAATAGTCAATACCAATAATTTTTATATTTTATTTATTGACAAATTTATTTATTGTTAAAAATAATTAATATCAGTTTAATTTTTTTTTTAAATTACTAAAATATTTTTATACTAATAAAATTTTAAAAATTAATAAATAATAAATATTTGAAATCAATTATTTTAATTGATGTTAATACTAACATCAATTATTTTAGTTGATGTTAATACTAACATCATTTTTTAAAAACTGATGTAAATTTTAATATCATTTTTGTAACTGATACATAATAACATCACTTAATTATTGATGCAAATATTAAAATATTTACATCAATTATTTAATAGAATGATGTAAATTATTTGCATCACCACTTTCAGAGTCATTTATATAAATGATGTAAATTTCTTTTACATCATTTATAAGTAATGCAAAAATATAAAATAAATGATGTTAAATCATCTTTTTTTTGTAGTGTGTATACCAAGTAGTCGGTTATCTTTAATATTTGCTGGTTAACTTGTAATAATGCATTTATCCGGCTAAAAGTTGCTGGTTATTTAAGTCAGTGGCCGGTTATTATCCGGTAACCTCAGTTAACATATATATTAGATGGTTAATATTACATTATATTTGAATGATAACATGTATATTTCACAAATCATGTTGTTCATATCCAGTAAGCTAGGTAGTATATACTAATTATCTAGATATCATTATTAGTATTAATTAGTATTTTTAATCAATGGCCGGTTAACACAGTAAACCCAAAACAAAAACATTTTTTCCAGTAGCATTTCTTTGTTCACTCAAAAAAATACATTTAGTGTATATAGTTTTTTTTTTTGTAACTGATTTAGTGTATATAGTTATCCAGCTACAATCATATATCAAACTGAAAGATTATTTTCTTTCTTATTATAGTTATCCGACTACATATCTCCATTATAATTATCCGGCTACAATGATACATAACATGCAAAACACTCTATCATCTGATTTTCCTTGTAAGACCCTGGATCAGCATTGAATGTTATTTCTCCTCTTTATTAGAGACGCTTGAATCTGGAAACAACCCAGAAAATCCACCACGTGTAATGACAAAATGAGCCTCTTCTACCAAAAAAAGTATTAAACTTTGAAACAAAAATTATCCCTTTATCTGTGAAACAGAGTGTGAAAGTAAAACATTTTCAGTTAATTTGGTTTTGTTTTTTCTCAACTTCACAGTAGAAACGGTATTGAGTAATTGGAAGAGACTATTAGATGGAGGAGCTTACCAGTGAGTGTCTGCCATGGAGATTTAGATCTTTGAGCAACGAGTTGAGTAAGTAGAAACTGGATCAAGATGATAACAGAAAGTAAGAATCTTGAAGCTCAAAATCCAAAGATTGATGGGTTTATCTTGCATGTGTGTGAATCGGTGAAACTAAGTTATCCCGGCGGCGACTTCACCAACTTCGTTCTTCTCGCAAACATATTTGGTGAGGTAACCATGTGACAGCAAGACGTTCAAATGGTGTGATGGATTACAGGAAAGAAGAGAAAATGATAAATCTGAAGAGAGAGAGAGGAGAGATAAAGAATGATAGAGAAGACGAGGTAATTTTGTAGAAATAGGTGGGTGAGAAAGTAACTCTCTCTCTCTCTCTTGACAAAAGGGTACTATCTAATCTATTAAAACTGAAGTACAATTTAGAAATAACCCTGATTTTTTCTTAATATTTACAAGGAATTGCCACTGACAATATACTAAACCAGCAAACACGAGTTACTTAATTAATTAAACCAGCTATTTAAATTGGACCAAAACATTAGTTAGACAAGCGACTTAAATTGGACCAGAACATTAATTAAATATGCCATTAGATATAATACTAGCCAAATTTCAGGCCCAATCTTTTCCAACATAAAATTTTTCAACGGTTCCATCTTTTTGTCTATTAATAGTTTTTTTTTTGACAAAATAAACTTAGAATAATTTGTCTATTAATAGTTATATATATATATATCTATATATATATAGACAAAAATTCTAAGTTTATTAGATTATTTGGAAACAAGGATACTAGAATAAATGAGATATGTTTTGAAACATGGATAATAGAGATATGTACTTTCTTTTATTTATTCATTTAGTCATTGTATTTTCAATAAATTAATAGCAAATGAAAATTGTTTAGAAACATTAATAACATATTTAATATTTCTTTTTATTTAAATATTTAGCATTTGTTTTTACAATAAATTAAACAACATTCTTTCTATATTTCTTTTTATTTACAATTCTGTCACACAAACTGAAATATAAATAGTATATTATATAAAAAAATTTAAAACAGTATTGTTACCTTATTTAGTTTAGTCAAATATAAAAATTTCAAGATTTCAATTTCCAAAAAAAAATCATAAAATTAATAATAATTCATAGAAAACTAATAAAAAAAATAAAAAAAATTGAAACATGGATAAAAGTATGTTCAAGAAGAAAAAATAATGGCTTATGTTATTAATAAAAATTGGAAATCCATTATATCAGTTTTAAAATATACAAAATGGACTAATCTAATTACCTAAAAACATTGTTTTGTCTAAAATAATCATAAAATAAAATTATAAGAAAATGTTTTATTTAAAATATGCATATATTCAAAAATTTATTTTTACTAAAATATTTTCCATTATTAAAAAACGTTTTCAATATATATAAGAAAAATACAACAAAAAGATTAATTTCATATACCAACTTAAATTATGGTTTTTATGTTTCATCTTAAATTTTAAGAATTTAATATATATGATTATTTATAAGATGGTACATATAAAATATTATTAATTATATGATTATTTATATGATGGACCAATACAATTAATTATATAATGACATATATATGATACATAATAGTGACTAGGGCTGGACATTCAGGTATCTATTCCGATTCGTTTCGGATCTGTTTGGGTTTCGGGTTTCCAGGGTCAAAGATTTCAGCCCATTCATATATTTCTAAATTTCAGTTTGAATTATGACTAGGGCTGGGCGTTCAGGTATCCATTCGGATTCGTTTCAGATCTGTTTGAGTTTTGGGTTCTGGGGTCAAAGATTTCAACCTCATTTAGAAATTTCTAAATTTCAGTTCAAATTATATTCAGATCTTTGCGGGTTCAGTTCAGGTTCGGATAATCCATTTAAATTATTTTTTAAAATTTATTATATATTTTGAATTTCTTAAAATCTATAAATAAAATAATATATTGTATATAAATCTAAATAACATATGTTAGAATACCTAAACTTAACAAACAAATTGGTTTGATTTAAATTTTGGATCAAAAATCAATAATTATTTTAAATATTTTTGGTGTTTTGAGTGTACTACTACTATGTTAGATAATTATATTTGACTATTTTTATATATTTTCAAGTATTTAAACCAACCTAAAAATATCATATATATTCTGGATGTTTCTCTATACATTAAAACTAAAAATAATTAATATATATAAGTATATTAATCTTTTTCAGATATATTTTAATATCCAAAATACTTCGGTTCGAATTAGTTATGGTTTCGGTTGTCTAAATATCAAAATTTTGAATAATTTGGATATTTAATCAATTTTGATTCGGGTTTGGTATTACTCTTTTGGATCGTGATCGGTTCGGTTCTTCAGATTTGAATTTTTTATCGAGATTTAATATTGACATGAAACAAATAGCAATATATTTTTGAAATATACACCCGCACGGACGTGCGGGTCAAAATCTAGTAGCCATTAAAAAAAACACATCAGCGAGAAAGTGACTTTTCCATCCCTGCAAATATGCTAGTTATTTTTGTATATGCATGCTAATTTCTCTATAACTATTTCTTTTATCCGAATTTAATTTTGTAAACCACACTACTATTCTTTTTTTTTTTTACTTATGTGTGCGCGCGTCAAAAGACAGTCAAAACATGTCACGTGAGCTTATTAGGTTTCACGTGATCAGATACCCTTCTTTCCTTCTTCAATAGAGAGAGACATATCTCTTGTACATCGGCCGACTTCATTAAAAAAAAAAAAACTTTTCCTTCGTTTACTCTCTCTTCCGGCCGATAGAAACTCAGGTCAGTAGCTCGCCGTGCTTCGACGACCTCGCTTTCTCCGTCCATTAATAAGGTTTGTTTCAATTTCTTGTTTTCTTTAGTTCTAAATTTCCAATTACATTACTTTTGCTCTGGCTTTATGTTCTTCTAGTCTTTTGGTTAAGACATGAACTTTGTGTTAGATAAGATTCTGCATTGATTGTATTTTTCTTTTTCTAATGTTTGACAGTTCATTGAGATTTCTAGATTAGTTATGACTTATGACATAAACACAAAGCTCCTAACTCTGTGAAAAACTGATAAGACTTTGCAGAAAGATTTGTGCTTTTTCTTTCGTAGGGTTTTGAAAAGGAATGATTTTTTAATTATTTATATAATAGTCTGTTTTCTTTTTCTTGTATATTCAGCTAACAGAGAGGCTAGGTTTTGGTGTTTTCATCTGGGCTTGCAAAATGGCTACAGAGACGGTTGTTCATGATCCGAGAAAACGTTCAATGGATGCTATCCAACAAAGACTTCGAAAAGATCAGCTTCGTCAACAACAACAACAACAAAAACAAAAGAATGATAAAGACAAGAAGGGAGCTTCTGATGATGCCAATGTCTCTTCTTCTAAACAACCACTTAAAGCTCACTCACTGCCTCCTACTCCTCTTCCAAAGAAACCAATTACAAAAGGTTTTTTTTTTTTTTTTTTTTGATGGTTCAACTTATATAGTGTCTTTGCCTATTGATCTTCACTCATCATTCTTTTTTCCTTTTCTTTTGTTAGTATGGACCAAAACTGAGAGTGCTTTGTTGTGATACTTGTACCGGTGATCCCTCGTGTCTGCCCTTTTTGTTATATGCATATAATTTTTTTTTATTACATTTGTTTTGGGTTTCATGTATTGAATATTTGTAAAACATTTTCTATGACGGAACAAATAAAATATTTCCTCTCTCTGTTTATTTTACATGTTTGTTGACTGTATTCTCTTTCCAATTCGATTTCGGTTTGTGATATAACTATTTCTTTTATCCGAATTAATTTTGTAAACCACACTACTATTCTTTTTTTTTTCTTGTGTGCGCGCGTCAAAAGACAGTCAAAGCATGTCACGTGAGCTTATTAGGTTTCACGTGATCATCTCCCTTCTTTCCTTCTTCAATAGAGAGACATATCTCTTGTACATCGGCCGACTTCATAAAAAAATAAACTTTTCCTTCCGTTTACTCTCTCTTCCGGCCGATAGAAACTCAGGTCAGTAGCTCGCCGTGCATCGACGATTAATAAGGTTTATTTCAATTTCGTGTTCTCTTTGGTTCTAAATTTCCAATTTCATTACTTTTGCTCTTTTAGTCTTTTGGTTAAGACATGAACTTGTGTTAGATCAGATTCTGCATTGATTTGTATTTTTTTCTTTCTAATGTTTGACAGTTAATTGAGATTAGTTATGACTTATGACATAAATACAAGCTCCTAACTCTGTAGAAACTGATAAGACTTTGCAGAAAAGATTTGTGTTTTTTTTTTCCGTAGGGTTTTGAAAAGGAACGATTTTTTAATTATTTATAATGTGTTTTCTTTTTCCTTTTTATTCAGCTGCAGAGAGGCTAGGTTTGGTGTTTTCATCTGGTCTTGCAAATGGCTACAGAGACGGTTGTTCATGATCCGAGAAAACGTTCAATGGATGCTATCCAACAAAGACTTCAAAAAGATCAGCTTCGTCAACAACAACAACAAAAGAATGATAAAGACAAGAAGGGAGCTTCTGATGATGCCAATGTCTCTTCTTCTAAACAACCACTTAAAGCTCATCCACTGCCTCCTACTCCTCTTACAAAGAAACCAATTACAAAAGGTTTGTTTGTTTTGATGGTTCAACTTATATAATTGACTTTGGTATTAACGGGAAATTTGGGCTTTGTAGATCCCCAGGATGATGGTTTTGCTGCGTATACAAAGTTGTCTCATCCCGTTGATGACAAGTTGTTGGCAACCAATGTTAAGGTAGAAAAGATGAAACCACTGTCTGATTTTTGAGATATTGTTGCTGATTTGTTGTTTTTGTGATTTAGTTGTCTAGTGGAAAGAAAAATATAGCGGACAAGGTTTTGCATACTCTCCTCCGAAGCGGCGACTCTGCTCAAAAGTACTTGCAAGGTAAAAATGAGAAGAAGGTGGAGGAGAACAACTATATCCTTCTTGATAATTTCGTACAGTCACGCTCCTCCGGTTCTAAGAATGCATCACTGATGAACTCAAAACGTTCTAAAACCCGTATGTCTATGAAGCGGCTCAAGAAATCTGGTGCTTTGAATTTGCCTCAGGATCTCCAAAAGTAAGTCCTCTTTTTTTTTATTGCTTTCGTGGAAAGATTGAACTGACTCATTTCACTCCGATACGCTTTTGCTTGGAGTGCAGGTTTGATTTGTATAAGCCAATGCATGGTATGTGGGAAAGTTACATGATGAAACTCATCAAGGTGACCGGGTAAAAGCTTCAACCACTTGGCATTGTAATTTTAGGAAACTGAGGGGTGACCATTCTTAGACAATCTATCTTTGTTTTTTTTTTTGTGCAGGAAGGCTCAGTTAACCTCAAATCTTCTATCAGCAGATCTTCATGGTGCTTTCATGTTTGGTAATACTATGTTCTTTCACATATATGTAGTATTAAGATCGATCTTTTTAGCTCTCACTTTCAGAAATCAACTTCTATGTACGCTTGATCACTACCTTTAAACTAGTCATCCCCCATCAACTATCCACGCATTATACTTCTTTTTCATATTGTAGTTTGTTCATTCTAATCAGAGAAACACGTTTTACTTTGGGACAGTTGCTGAATGCAAGATTGCATCATTCACTGGTGTACAAGGCATAATGATCCGCGAGACATCCCAAACATTTGGAATAATCACAAGAGAAGATAAACTTCGAGGTAACTCGATTAACTTTTCAACACGTTCTTTTCTTCTCTTCCCAAAGCCTCAAAGACCTTTAGCTTAGTAATTTGTAAATAAATCTGTGTTCAGTTGTACCAAAGAAGCCTTCTGTCTTTATCATCCAACTCGACTGCTGGAAAATCACATTACATGGAGACAAGTTTACTTCAAGAGACAGCGTTCTTCAACGTTGATGCTGTAACAAAGCATAATCTCGTAGTAAGCGACTATTGATGACTACTGAAGCATCCTTAGTCTTGCAAGATTTTTACTTGGAAAGCTTTCCTGATGTATGTTTATACTGTTTTATGTTTATTAGTAGAAATTTATAAAAACAGAGAAATCGATCTTGGTGACTGATAATGTTAGACAAAAGGCACAGTTAGAGATTCCACTTCAGAACAGAGGGGGAGTCTTTGACTTCATAGCTTAAAAGTGATAAAACTTTAACTCTACAAGAGTTTGTCTGCTCTAATCTTGAATCTAACTGCAGAAGTAGTTGAAGACCCAAAAAAAAACATGAATCCATCACACCAACACTTAACCAAAGCGCTGTCCTAAGCATCTATTCTTCTATTTCTGTGACTTGCTCACCACTATCAGAACCATCAACATATTCTTCTTCCCAATATCCTCACCATCCTCCAAAGCTTCAAAAAACCTTCCAAACCCTATCACTCCTCTCTTCCAGAAGCTTCAGGAAACCAATCATCATCTTACTTCCCACTCTGTCCCAAGAATTTTCACCAAGTGCTCCTTGCCCTGGCACGACTCTTGTTGTGTGTTCATGTTGTTTATTCTTACAAGAACTTTTTTTTTCTAGAATGTCTTAAGAGAGATTTACGTCAAAGGCTCACACTTTGTTGCATGATTTGTTGTCTCTCATAGAGAGAGAGAGAGAGAGAGAGAGAGAGAGAGAGAGAGAGAGAGAGACTTTGCTTCAAAGTTTCTTATTACTTTTATAATATTTTCCCATATTTGGGATGTTGGTTCTATTCTTGAACATGTGTATGTGCCTCTCTGTCGCTTCCTTTTGACGTTTTCTTAGCTGTTTTTATTTTTTATCTTTCCCTCTTTCTTCTCTATTCCTTTTTATCTTTTGTGTTTCTCTCTTCTTCTTCTTCTTTCTTTGTTCATTTAGTTATTTTGGGGTTCCTATATTTCTCCATCTCTTGCCTCTCATTTTGATTCATCCTCTCTGGTTTTTACGCTCGTCTTTCTGTTTGCATTTTTGCGTCATGGATCGTGATTTTCGTCGTCGTGGCCAAAAGGTAAATAACAAAAACCATCTTTGATTCATTAAAAAAATATATGTCCCAACTCTTGGGTGGTCATATCATGTAAAGGTGCGTTAAATCATGAATTACAAAACCAGCTTTTGTTTTGATGTTGCATAATGGTGATGATGTTGTTGTTGTTGTATGATGATAGAGACTAATGTCATTGATTTGATGGCAGAGTCCTCTGTTTTCTTTCCCTTTCAACATTTTTAGAACATCATCACATTGAGTGGTTTTTTGATGAAACTTGCAGGTGAATGATCGTTCACCGACCAGCCGCTTTGTTCGGTTGGATAAACCGACATCTGTAGAGTGGTTTTTTGCTCATATATGTTTGTGTTTGCATCTGTTAAGCGATGTCATTGGTTATTTGATCCAGTTACTTTTCAATTTCATGAGGACAACTATATAGTTCGATAAGCATGAAATCCCGGATACTTTAACATGATTAACAAAAAAAAAAAAAATCCCGAATATGGATGGGTTCTCAGCAATTTCCTTATTGACAATTTATTCAAAAGGTTTGCGTTGAACAAACATGATATCATTTTTAATTGAATATGTAATATCATTTGACTAATGATCACTACCAAATTTTATGTTCCTTGCTACACAATATGATGTAGTTTTATAATAGTAAACTTATCAAGTTAATATATTTTGACATTATTTTGTTTAGTGTTGAAATGTGGGCATTCGGATTATCAAGTCATAAGTGTAAATAAGTCACCTAAAAGATCAAAGTGATAGATGTAAGAAATATACATTATTAATTTTGATGCTCGATGACAAAAAAAACACACAAATTTGAATTTAGATCAATAACATTAATTCATGCGATTGGTATTAGGCCCAATAGTTATAGAAATACTATATATAGTGTGTTAACCTAATTGTTTATTTGACAGAGATACGTTCTCATAAGTTTTACAGAAAAACAAGAGAAGAAAAAATAGAAAAAAGAGACCAAATTACAGAGGTTGAAAGAGAAGAAGAAAAAAGAGGACACCAAAAAGTTTATTCTTCATTGATATGTGTATTTTATCTCCTACACAGCCACATTTATAGTAAGATTAAATCTTTAATGTATGGTTATGTTTTCTCTTGACGAATATAGAAACAATAATGTTATAGTATGTAATTTAATCCCTTGTGCATGTTTGATATTAGCAGATCAATGAGAGTAGTGTTGTCTCTCCAGAGACGCCAGTAAAAAATTGAGTAAACAAATTTATTATGTCTTAAATTGAATATAACAAAAAATACTGAAACTAATAGGGCAAATGGGATTTCAGTTTAAAGAACATCCTCAAGATTTACTTTGAATGAAAATTATGCAAGCATTAATATATTACTATGAATCGCATATAAATGAGAGTTAGCTAATATAGTATTAGTTGTAATTAGCAAGAAAGCTTCTCTAAGATATTAGCTGCTAAAACGTTTCCAATGTAGAAATCTATTTTTTCATCAAAATGGAGTAAAAATGAATATGAAGTAAAAATGCTCCAATCTTATTTCATTTTTTACTCTATAATTGATTCATGAACAAAAAAAAAATAGATTACTCTATTTATGGAGTAAACTTAAAAATGGAGTAAAATATGAAGTTGGGTTGGAGCATTTATTAATTACTTAATTTATATTTACTTTTACTTCATTTTGGATAAAAAATGGAACTGAGTTAGAAATGCCCTTAGCTAAAAAATTAGAACTTTATTAAGATAATTTAACTTTAGTTAGCTTTAAAAAAGAAGACTCTAAGAGTATCTACAACTCAACTTCAGATCCTCAAAATTTTGAGGTTTTGTATCATTGCAACTCAATCTCAGAACTTCGAAACTATTTTTTATTTTATTTTCGGTCTTTATAATTATTTAATTTCACAGATAAATATACTAAAATTAATTTAAAATAACTTAAATACACCAAAATAAAACAAAATAAGATAAATATTACATAAATTGAAATAAAGTTCACACAATAGAAAATACATTAAATAAATTTCACACAAAGTAAAAATACATTAAACACAAACTTAGCACAAATTAAAAAAAATTACATAGACACTTAAGTATTACATATCTTACAAGTGATATAATTCATTGGTTAACCGGACCATGAATCTCTAAAATAATTAAAATATGATTGATAAATATTTGGATCAAATGAAAGTTATTCTGCTCTTGGGTTCTTTTTGCATGAATCTTATTTTTCCAATTGCATATATTCACGTGTATCATTATTGGTAGAGTCTAAATTTGTTAGTAATATCTTATCATCATGTTCTCGTTTCTTTAAGACTATTTTAGCCTAATTTTGGAAACGTGATTGCTGTAACTCGTAATTTTTTTTCTAACTGATGCACTTTATTTAAGAAACTAAAGATTTTTTTCGTTTGATGAAATCATAGAATCAGCAGAAGAATTAAGGCTCATTTATCATTTCAGAATGCGTTGATTAAACACATATGAACACATTTGAGGAATAGTTCTTGAGAATTTGGTATTGTATAAGTAATTTTCTAAAATTTGTGTTTATGTGTGTTGTTTTATTATATATAAAATTTATATCATCTTTTATTACATAATATTGTAAATTGTGTTTTATATAATATTAAATGTATTTTATATGTATTTGTGAAATTTTATAATTATTAGTAACTTTTGTTAATGTTAAAAATTATAATGCAAATGAATAAACATTTAAGAATTTTTTGAGGATTTATGGTCGAAGCAATCAACTTTAAATTTTCATTTTGAGATTTTGCCCTCTTTTAAAATAAAATTTTAAATTGGAATACTCTAAGAACATTAGAGTTTTATATATGTTCTCAGAATATAAACAAAGATAATTAATTATAAATCAAGTAAGAGAGTCAAAAACAGTTATCTGCCAAGAGCATCTCTAAAAAATCTGATAATACAAAATTCAATGTGTTTGTTAGCTAGTGATTATTTTATTATTAACATGTTAGCTAGTGGTTATGTTATTATTGACGAAATACAAAATACAACATTGATTAAAATAATATTTATGAGAGACTCGTCCAATATTCATGAATGTTGATGTTTTTTTGTAACATCTCATGAATGTTGATGCTCTAAGCTATATTTCAGGCCTTTTCGTGCATATCCACGTAGGACATTTGGATACTCTTATGGAATTGATAGTTTCAAACCGATTTAAAAAATTAAGAAAACTTTGTATATATCATTCTCTTGATTCTAGATTTTGCTTGTTGCAAGTCTGTGACTGTTGATACCAAAATTATTACCAGTACTGCGACATAGGTCGATGTAGTCATTGAGGTATGATTAGTGCGATTGAAGTTGTATAGTCAAAATACTCAATAATGAATCAAACTAGTAAATTATTGTGCCAAGAAAAATAGAAGGGTAAAAAAATAGAAAGATTAAAAAGGATAAGTAAAGAGTATTATTGAGAAAGACATGTTTATCACTAGAAAACGAACGAATCTGAAAATAATTCATTCATCTTTGGAGTTCCCTTTTCCTCCCAGCTTTCTGACAACTGTAAGATGATGTATTGTTTTGTTAATTGGATATTAAAAACTTAATTACGCTCCTGTTAATCTGTCATTTTCCAAATTTAGTTTTTTTTGTTGTTTTTCTTGTTAATACTGAGCTTTCATAGTACAACGAGAAAAGTAAGTCAGAGGAGTGTCTAGATCGGGCGTTTTATATATATATATATATATATATTTTTTTTTTTTTTTTTGACGACGAGTGTTTTATATATTTTGAGTATTTTTCATTATTTTTAAAAAAGTTTTCAAAATATTTTAAACGATTTTAACTATTGGCTTATAATTCGATCTAACCTAAATTTGGAAGAAACCAAATTAAATCTGATTTACAAATTAACAAATTCTGAATGAGGCTTACGAACATATTAGTAAAATTCAAAAATTTAAATAAATCGAACTGAAGTCAACTGTGCTTCCAAACGTCCAGGCTGACGGTATAAGAGTGATTTAGAGAAAACACTGCTTAAGTATTAATGATTAATACTTTTACGTTTATAGTTTCTTATAGTTGAAAGAGTAAAAGATTATTTTCTCTCGATATACAAATTCGTCCGTGTTGATAAAATAAAAGTAATTTCCGCTAATCAAAAATATTACATAGAATCACAAACCTGGTTTTTGGTCAAAAAAAATCATAAACCTGGTGCGTCTTGATTCTTAATTCGTTTCTTTTTTGGCTAAGTGTAACGGTTAACCTGTTTACAAAACATGAGTAAATAATCACATATGTAGTTATCTAGATACTTTAAAATCATAATAATAGTATACAGAACACCAATATATGTAATGAACATCGTAAATTCGTCTACTAGGGATTTCGTTTTTTTTTTCTTCTTCTTTGGATTCTCCTATGTGAACCGTCTCTTTTAGTGGACAAATTATCTGCTATTTTCCCTGGTTAATGAAATATTTTATTTATGACAATCTAACCACATCAATTGGTTTTTAGCAAAAAAAAAACCACATCAACTGGTTAATCTTCCAAACTTGTCACCTAACTGATCTTACCTAATTTAGAGAAATTGCAACTTATGGTAAGTGGAAACTGAAAAATTAGCTGTTTCACATTCTGCATTATTCACAAATGAAATTTAACTCAGTCGCTATTTAATTTATACTTTTTTTGCAAAGAATATTCATTGAGTCGATACCTATCCATAGCATCTTATTATGCGCGAATTCCAAAATAAAATAGCTTAGTTTATGAAAAGTAATGCCACTCTATACCATGGATCCAATATTTTAATTAGAATAACAAAAATTGTTTTGTCAAAAAAAAAGTTAGTTACGAACTTGTTATATTTTTCGCAAGAGAACATAGAATAAAATTATATAAAAATAAAACAGATAAAGACCAAAGATGAGACATATGCGGAAGGCTAAGTTAGTTGTTGGAGGCTGCTGTCTGAGTTACGCCGCCCTGGGGTACCCCTGACCTACTGTTGAAATCACCAAACAAAATGAGCGAGCTAGTTGAGACATATGCGGAAGGCTGAGTTAGTTGTTGGAGGCTGCTGTCTGAGTTACGCCGCCCTGGGGTACCCCCGACCTACTGTTGAAATCACCAAACAAAATGAGCGAGCTAGTTTTTTCTATAATAATGTATAAAAATGAAGGTTTTCTAGATCCTTTTCTCCCAATTTTTTTATTTTGTAACTTCACCAGCTTGTTTTTGTACTCGAATAGGTACAAAGTGATACTAACCACTGTACTGATTCTTTAATTATATGTAGGAATTAACATTGATTATGGGCTTTAAAGTCTAACTAATACAAATTATTAAAGGATATTTGTAAACCTGCAACAAAAATTGATAATTGATGGCTGCTGATTGCTTGGCGATTATGGCAGCAAAAGTCAAGTCAGCCAAAGGGAGTAATCCGGTTAAGACGGTGGCCTCATGAATGTCTTAACCGAAAGTGGCCATGTGATTTTATAGTTGAGCAATGTGGAAGTGAGTATCAAAATCAAAATGTATGTCTTCACCAAACTGTTTGAGCACGATAGTTCCAACATTTTGTTTTTTTTTTTTTTTTTTTTTTTGCTAAAAAACATTTTGTTTTTATTGTTTTGTTGCCACCTTTGCATTTAAAATACCATTTTATTTGTTACCTTTCTTTTTAAAATGGTTGTGAACTCAGACGTTGGAGTAGACTTGGTGATTTCGATGGTCTTTCTTTTGTACTATTCGTAGTAAGGATAATATGGTATACGTATTTTTGCGTGGTTCATCAGAAGCTTAATATCTGAACTTGTAGGATTTTTTCTTTTTAAAGTTCCGGACCAACTTACCTTTTAGTGGCACATGTATCCGGTCTTGATTCCTATTAAGTTTACTTTTACCTCTTAATACGTTTCCCAAAGAAAATATAAACTAACTACGAGATTGTGAGATAGGGCGTAGTAAAAGTAAGGAGAATCATAGTTAAAGTATTTTCTGGTTCCTTTCTCAAAAAGTATTTTCTGGTTTTATCACATTTTCTTTTAGAGCAAAACAATACTATATTAACAAAATTACAAACTAACAGTACCAAGAAATACTACTACCGTTCTTTTACTAGAAACCTCAATAACTATAGGTAGTAACTTCTGCGAATATACAATAGATATACATGTTTTCTTGATATAATATGTGACTAAGGTAAGTCAACACATTATGTATATTGTGTATTATATATTGTTGTCAGTTAGTCTTTCCGTGCATGTATCTAATGTAATCATCGGACAACTTTCAAGTTTGTTATGATGTTGATTTATTTTATTCAAGCTCAGAAAGTGTTGGTAAAATTTATCTAACTTATAAGACATACTTATTGCTTTGTTGCTCTCTTTGGATAACCTAATCATCTTCGTTGCGTTTTACAAGTTGTTAAAATGTAACATAAAGTTTTGTTAAGTACGTAAGTAACATTTGTTTTGTTTTTGTGACATTAAAATGTGGTTTAGTAAACTAATCTAGTGGCAAATCCATATGTCGATTACTATTTACTAATCAACGATTGTTAAAACCTAAAATGCAGCAGGAATTTTATAGCAATAACCATTGACAAATTGTTTTTGATTACAGAAATCTAATAGCTAGAATATTGTCAAGTCGCCGTTGATTAACTCGAAGCGACTTTAAATTTAATCATATGAAAAATTTGACGATTCCTTTTTCATAGTTTATATATTTATAGTTTTAATCATGTTTTATACCTTCTAATTTGAATACATATTATAATTTGCACAACCAGATACGCTTTTAGGGAGATATTATTTTCAAAATATGTGAAGATGTAGCTAGGTATCTTAACCAATTCTCAAAAATATATATGTGTGAATGTATATCGTGCATGGTTTTCAAATTCGAACATAGAAGCTAGTATTAATTAACAGTTTATCTTACAAACCCATAAACTACTTGAAATTTATTGATTATACAGTAGAGCTATGAGAGCTCTCCAGCCTGCTAAGTCTCAAAATGCATTCTAATTAGTACCTCAATTTCTGTTATTGAATGAAAATTTAAAGACTTATCTTGTCCTATCACTTTTATATAATGGTAGTTAATGACTTATTGTATATCGACTTGTATAGTCATTTTAAATGAGAACTAAAGCTAACCATTGCTTTAGAAAAGTATATCAGACACTATTGACATATGAATAAGAATATAAGATAGTTTTAACTTTTAGTCATGCTTTGCAAAAGTATCTTATTCATATGTCAAGTAATTTAAATTAGGGTTATCGCAAAGATAGCTCTAGATACACACTACGAAATCCCAAAAACTACTTTTAATCCAGTATGTCCCTATAGAGTTCATTTGTGGCACGCCTTTGACTAAGAGCATGTGCAATCCTTAGTTTGTACTGGTTCGATTTCCAATTTATTTTTTATCTTTTTATTAAATTTTTTTCTTTTTTCGTCTAACTAAAGAAAATACAAATTAATTATGGGTTACCATGTGTAGTGAGATCTGCGACACAATAACAAAACTCAGCTGAAATCAATTTTTAAGTTATGATTTTTCGGCTTCGATCCAGCACAGTAACCAAAAAATCAATATTTTAATATATTTTTTTAAGATCAAGCCTACGTACCCCGCGCGGGGTGGTCTAATGACTAGGGAATCCCAGAACTATTTGAAGTGTTACTTGGTCGCAGTTGCTGTATGCCAGGGCAGTTAATGATGATCATATTAGTAAGTGATTGGTTGTTACTTTTAGAGTAAAAGTTAAAAGACAAATTTTTTTTTTAACAGAGGAAAAAATCAATCCTAGTTACTCCAACAATCCAATCAGATAGAAATGTGTTTTTTTTTTTATTTCTTTTCATTACTATTCAAAAAGAAGTAAATATAAACACATGCTTTTTTTATATTGGTTGATCTGGTCGGTCCAAAAAACGTAACTAATGATACAAAGTGGATTACAATGCGAGTTTGAAATACCTTTTAACTAATATCAAAAGTGAACCGATCATCTGTTATGGTCCACCATGTAAACCACTTAAACCAAAACCCAAAACAATCACACTTATATAAGTTATAAAATGTTTACTGTTAGTGCTAGTTCTCAAAGGGAAAATGTATCAAATGTTTACTCTCATATCTACATAAGAATAAAATATTTACTCAATTTCTCTTTTTTCTATTTTTATTTTTCTTTCTTTTTCATCTAATTGATTTTCTCACATTTACTCTTAACACTAAACAATCACACTCATATAAATTATGGACAGTTCAAAACTGAGAAAGTTTGAAAATGAAGTTTAAAATAGTAGGAGAGATATATATCCAGGAAGTGGGATAAAAGAAAGAACTACAATTTTTCTGCTGCTTCTTTGGGAAACATAACTCATTACACTACCTTTTTTCACGACATAAATTATTGTTTCTTTCCACGATTTAATAATTTAATTTACATTTTCATTGCAGTTTGTATATATAGAAATATGTGTGTTACAGCAGCATTTTCGAATTTGTTTTAACTTTTTCTTTTTTGCTAATAGGGAATCTCATACCGAAACTGAAACCTATATTAATTTATGGGACATGTGAAAATTCAAAATCTTTACTAGTTAGGACATTTACATGTGAGCAACCATATCTAAATCACTATCCAGTAAAACAAGTAGGAAAAGAATGTATGAAAATAGATTATGGAAATGATGAAAAATGATTATTTTATATCAAATTTAGTGAGGAACAAATTAATCTTTTAATTCTCTACAATAAAATAAATAATAAAGAATGAAAAAACATTAACCAGTCTTTATGAATGATAAAATTTATTAGGAACATTAAAAATACATTATTTCTTTTCATTCTTTGGTAACCATTCATAGAATGAGAAATTAGAATTCTAATCGCCAACTAATAAAATAATTTGATTTATAGCTCAAATTGTCAGTTGCAATTAATATATATATATATATATATATAGAGAGAGAGATTTATTTTCATGTGATAATCCTTTCCTTTTCTACACATATGTGATGGTAATTCGTGTAGTTAACATGTGATGTGCCATAATGCCACTAAGTTAGTTGTAATTTAAGGTGTATCAGGCAAAGCATGAGGAAAAACAGGTAAATTATTTTTATTGTGTTATTACTTATTACCATTTTTAGCCCTAAATAATGCACCATAAAGACATGAGTAAAAAAAGTTTAAATTAAACTTCTCATTTTCAAAAAAAAAAGTTAAAAAGTATTTTGATTGTGCTAATCTTCCACCCTAAATATTAGCATTCCAATCACGACTAGGAAAACGCTGCAATGCCACCGAGTTTAATCCCACATGCTATAATTCTGATCATTGAGATTTCACATGCACTCTTAACTTATATGTCGTCATGTACACATAATGGGAAATGATACATACTGTAGTGTATGTTAGAGGACTATTAGAACATAGCTATGAATAATATGGATATTTGGAGTAGAATAAGTAGTATAGTAGTGTACTAAGTACGGTCCAATAAAATGTAATGAAATTGGTATGTGGATATTGTATGATATATACTTGTTTATGATGGAATAGACGATGCATTAATTTTTTTTTGTTAATTATGCAGCACGGCTAAATTTTTTAAACATACTAAAATTGATGTTAAATTTATTTACTACAGTACTTAGTTTTTTTTTTTTTTTTTTTTTTGGACTACCTACAGTACTTAGTTAAAAAAAAACTAATTACTACAGTAGAGAAGTGTGAAGTGAGTCGACGCGGTGTCTTACACCGAGTCACAACACGCAACCTCGCATCACATGTTTTTATATCGCAAATCAAAGTCGTTGTTAGTTTTTGTTATCTATTGTAGTTTAGTTTAGTTGAACTTGGTATCATAACTCGGTTTCATCTTCAAAAACAGCTGTCTCTCTATTGATGATGAAGTGTTCTTTTTTTTTGGTGAAGTGTTCTTATGTCAGCCATTTTTGGACATTTGACTTTACTTGCTTGTTTTTTTTAAAATGACTTTACTTGCTTGTAATACTTCTTTTCTGTACATGTTTTGTTTGTAATTATATTAACTAGCCTTACGAGTTACTATATATGGTGTGTTAGCAGTAAGTGTTTCTTACCACCTATTTATTTTATTTCCATTTCTATGATGATGACTTTGAAAATTTTAGGAACGTTCTGGCAGCATCTGTAATATGCGCATGATCTGAAAACTTGTGGTCCTCTTCCCATAAATTTCGCGCACCAACATGTTCAATCTGTTTGTCGCGTAATCATATTTTTACGTACTTCATAGTTTTCTTTTGACTGTAAAATACTAAAATTTACAGTAAAAAAATGTTAATTTTTTTGTGCACAAAAAGAAAAAAATTTACATAACACTACAGAATGTCGGTAGAAAATAAATAATTAAATATACAATCGGGTAGATCATAGATGTCATTGTGATTAACATAGCTTAACACGCATCCAATAGTAGCATTTATTTTAAAGAAAATTTACAATGATCTATTAGAATTAGTTTGGCTTATTTTATTTCAATCGGGTGGTTGAAGATTAGTTTTCTAAGACAGAGGAAATTTCCTGATTATTTTCTAATATAAATCTAACAAAACCAATAATTGCCAGCTAATAGCGAAATTAAAATAACAAACCTATAGGGCGAAAAGAGACGTAAGATATTGAATCGGTCACTCATGAAAAAATCCCACCTCTAACGACTACGTTTTTCACTATAAAACAATCTTCTCCATGCAGAAACACAATCAATCACTTCTTCTTCATCTTCTTCAAACGTTAAAACATTTTTTCTCCAAACTTTTCTCGCACTAATAATTTTGAGAAAATCCTTAGCAGCCGGTGAAAATTATCCAGTGAAACAATGGCGACTCCGGCATGGAGTCATGCCAAGGTTCAATGGGTAGTTGCCATATTGGCGTTACTCGTTGGCTCGGCAATAGCTACAGAACCTTACTATTATAGCTCTCCTCCACCACCCTATGAGTATAAGTCTCCACCGCCTCCGGTTAAATCTCCTCCACCTCCATATGAATACAAATCTCCTCCCCCTCCGGTTAACTCTCCTCCACCACCGTATTACTATCATTCACCGCCGCCGCCGGTAAAATCTCCTCCCCCTCCTTATGTATATCACTCTCCTCCTCCTCCGGTGAAGTCTCCTCCACCACCTTATTACTACCACTCTCCACCACCACCCGTGAAATCTCCTCCCCCTCCTTATGTATATCACTCTCCTCCTCCTCCGGTTAAGTCTCCTCCACCACCGTATTACTATCACTCTCCACCACCGCCGGTGAAATCTCCTCCACCACCATATTATTACCATTCTCCACCACCACCGGTTAAATCTCCACCGCCACCATACTACTATCACTCGCCACCACCTCCGGTCAAATCTCCACCGCCACCATACTACTACCACTCTCCACCTCCTCCGGTCAAGTCTCCTCCGCCACCATATTACTACCATTCTCCACCTCCTCCGGTCAAATCTCCACCACCACCATACTACTACCACTCTCCACCTCCTCCGGCAAGTCTCCACCACCACCATACTACTATCACTCTCCACCTCCTCCGGTCAAATCTCCACCACCACCATACTATTACCACTCTCCACCTCCTCCGGTCAAGTCTCCACCACCACCGTACTACTACCATTCTCCTCCTCCTCCGGTGAAGTCTCCACCACCACCGTATTACTACCACTCTCCTCCTCCTCCGGTTAAATCTCCACCACCACCACCATACTACTATCACTCTCCACCACCACCGGTCAAATCCCCACCACCACCATATTATTACCACTCTCCTCCTCCTCCAGTTAAGTCACCACCTCCACCTTACTATTACTCATCCCCACCACCACCAAAGTCTTACCCTCCACCATACTACTACTCATCTCCTCCACCGCCACCAAAGTCGTACTCGCCACCGTACTACTACTCATCACCACCACCTCCGGTGTCATACCCCCATCCTCACCCACACCCACATCCACTTGTCTTCAAAGTTGTAGGTAAAGTGTATTGTTACAGATGTTATGACTGGACTTACCCCAAAAAGTCCCACGATAAGAAGCATCTCAAAGGTAATTAAGTGTTCCACATTCAATAATTAATGTCTTAATCGTAGATTTCTTAATTATTTAAACAAAATATTATCTTGATGATTATATGATGATTATAGGCTTATAAGTAGGATTTAAATAACAAGCATAAATGTATCGTACAGTGATCGTTGCATCCTTGCATTGCATGAAGTCTAGATTATTTATTAGTGGAGAAAAGAAAACGATTTAGTCAAGAAAAAGACAAGAATCTGTTATTGGCTTAAACAATCCAAAGAGATCAAACAAGCAAAATTGATTTAGTAGATACCAACTAAAAGGACACAAATTGATACTTAAATAATTTTATTTTTTGCCATATATAGGTGCTGTTGTGGAAGTGACTTGTAAGGCCGGTGATAAGACAGTAAAGGCATACGGAAAGACTAAAATCAACGGTAAATATGCAATCACCGTTAAGGGATACAACTACCTTAAATACGGTGGCGAAGTCTGCACGGCCAAGCTTCACGCGCCGCCTAAAGGCTCACCGTGTAACATTCCTACAAGTTACCATATGGGTAACAAAGGTGCAAAACTTCATGTGAAATCAAAGACAAAGTACGAGGTTGTGCTCTATGCCAAGTCCTTCGCTTATGCACCTAAGAAACCTTACGGAGAATGCCACAAACCAGCTCCTTACCATCCTCCTTACTACTACAAATCTCCACCACCACCATCTCCGGTTTACTACTACAAGTCACCACCACCACCGACTCCTACCTATGTCTACAAATCTCCACCACCACCAACTCCGACTTACGTCTACAAGTCACCGCCTCCTCCTCCAACCCCAACATATGTTTACAAGTCTCCTCCACCACCAACCCCAACTTACGTCTACAAATCACCACCACCACCGACTCCAACTTACGTCTACAAGTCGCCTCCTCCACCTACCCCAACTTACGTCTACAAATCACCACCACCACCAACTCCAACTTACGTCTACAAGTCGCCTCCTCCACCTACCCCAACTTATGTTTACAAATCACCACCACCACCGACTCCGACATATGTTTACAAGTCTCCACCGCCGCCAACTCCGACATATGTTTACAAGTCTCCACCGCCACCAACTCCAACTTATGTTTACAAGTCGCCACCTCCACCAACCCCTACATATATCTATAAGTCACCACCTCCACCTACTCCGACCTACGTCTACAAGTCACCACCACCTCCAACTCACACTCCTACACCGTATTACTACCATTCTCCACCACCACCGGTAAAGTCTACTCCACCTCCGTATTACTACCATTCACCACCACCACCATACTACTATCACTCACCACCTCCGCCGGTCAAGTCTCCTCCACCACCATATTACTACCATTCACCACCCCCTCCCGTGAAATCTCCTCCCCCACCTTACTACTACCATTCGCCACCCCCTCCAGTGAAGTCTCCTCCTCCACCTTACTACTATCACTCCCCACCTCCTCCAGTGAAATCACCACCACCACCATATTACTACCACTCTCCGCCACCTCCCGTGAAATCTCCACCACCACCATACTATTACCACTCACCACCCCCTCCAGTAAAATCACCCCCACCACCATATTACTATCACTCCCCACCTCCTCCAGTGAAATCCCCACCACCACCATACTACTACCACTCTCCACCACCACCGGTGAAATCCCCACCACCACCATATTATTACCATTCACCACCTCCTCCAGTCAAATCCCCACCACCACCATACTACTATCACTCACCACCTCCACCGGTGAAATCTCCACCACCACCATATTATTACCATTCCCCACCTCCTCCGGTGAAATCTCCTCCTCCACCATACTATTATCACTCACCTCCTCCACCAGTAAAATCTCCACCACCACCATATTACTACCAATCACCACCTCCACCCGTGAAATCTCCTCCGCCACCATACTACTACCATTCACCACCTCCTCCGGTGAAATCTCCACCTCCACCATACTACTACCATTCACCTCCTCCTCCAGTGAAATCACCACCACCACCATACTACTACCATTCACCTCCTCCGCCGGTGAAATCTCCACCACCACCATACTACTACCACTCACCTCCCCCTCCAGTCAAATCTCCACCACCACCATATTACTACCATTCACCACCTCCTCCGGTGAAATCTCCACCACCACCATACTACTACAACTCTCCACCACCACCAGTAAAATCTCCCCCACCTCCCGTCTACATCTACGCTTCTCCCCCACCTCCTACCCATTACTAGGCTCGTCAAATTCAACCAAAGTTCCTCATTATTCAAGTAAGTTCCAATGCTCCAAGCCAATATGCCCCATATCCGTTTCAATATAACTTTGTTCTAAAATTTCAGTTTCTCTTTCACAGGTTTTCTTTTAAAAAATCAAATAAAGGAAGGGACAAATTCAAAGATGAGAAGAAGTGAACCAAATAAGGATCGTTGCGTGGAAACCAGGAACAAGACATCTCTAACAATGATCCACATCACTTCCTCTTCTTCAGTTTCGCTCATCTTCCACCTGTGCATCATCTTCTTCGTGTCTTCATCAAGTCAAATTGTTTCCAAGAAACCTATTTCGTAATTTATTTGTTGTGCATACATTTTCTATATATGTTTTTCATTAATGTAATGTGAGAGAGTGGTTAGCAAATAAAAAATGTTCAGTTTCTTCTTTCTTAAGCTTGTTTGATTTTAAGTATGATAACAGACATTCTCTTGAGCTGCCCCCGACAGCGTTTCTATCTATACGCATAAAGTTTCATTGCTTCAAACGCTGGAAAGTGGAAATAATCTTTGCGATCTTACTGGCTTATTTAATTAATTACGTTATATAGTTGGTAAGAGAATCACTTTCGTTCTCAACTAATTTCTACCTGTTTTTTTTTCTATATTTGACAAGTGAGCAATAAACACCGGATTTAAAGTTACTTTCTGAAAATTCAAAATTAAAAAGTTTATTTCATTAAAACTAACTCAAACTCTTGAAATGATTTTTTTTTTAAATTAACCACAGTATTCGGCAACCGAAATCAACCGACTATTCTGTGGATCCTATAAATACAATGTTAAATTATCTGGTGGCCTACGGGGATTGAACTGTCGGTTCACTGTATTGGGGTTATCCCTCGAGTGCCACTAACCTAAGATCCTGGGTAGATTTAATACATAATTTATATTTTTTGTGGAATATAATTTATATCTTTGTATACTTTGTAACTGAAAAAATCGAACCAAAACACATGAACACGTGTGAAAAAGCTGGTAATTGCCCAAGAGTATCAAAGGTCAGTGGTTGTAATTTGGGCTTTGGTTATATTCATAGCCTTACAGCTGGCAAAATATTAGCTGATTTTAAGGCCCATTGTGGGAACATGATTATGTTTACACACTAATCCAATATCCTAGAATTTTAATTATCAGATTTTGAATCCAGTCCAAATCTTCTAAAGTAGTTTAAAATAAAATAATTATACTATTTTATAAAAATAACTAAAACATAATAAAATATAATATTTAGTAATACAAATTTAGAATTTAGAATATCATATTTTCAAATACAGATTTTAAATCGAATAATCTCGAATGTTTTATCCAAATCTAAATCGACAATTATCATTATCTTAATGTTGTTCTCTAGGTCAACAATGATGAAACTATGTATATGGTTTCATAGTTCAACAAAAAGTCATTAATATTATTGTGAGAATATAAATTTCCTAGTACATGAGTAATATATATATAAATAATATATAAAAGGTGGATATAATTTAATTATTACCGATTGATTTTAAACTGAGTATCTATACTAAAATCTGAGTTTAACATGGTTGCAAAGTTCAAATACATTTTTTTCAACTGAATTGATCTGGCATAAAAAAAAAGAGATTCGATTGATCATAAATCAGTTTGGCCGAAATGGTCTGATTGTCCGACAAAACTAAATTTTAAATTGAAATATTGTTAAGATTAGTGGTTATAAAACCATCATTTCAAAAGAGAATATAAGAACATGAGCTTTTACATTTGAAATTATCAATTAATTTTAAATTGAAGATCTATAATAAATCCTGATTTAACAACTATTTCTTATGCAAAAGAAATTAGATAAGCATATTCATCGATTTTCAAAATGTATATGAGACCACGGAAATATTATTGAAGTTTTGAGAAGAGAGAAAAACACTTTATTTATACATCAATTTCACTCATAAAAACGTGGTCAGACCAAACTAATAATTGTGTCATCTTAAATTAAACAATACGAAAATGAATAAGAAACAGCTGTGAATTTTGCCGCTTAATATTCTGCGTGTTGTCTAATTATTTTATTTATCCAAATCAGTATTTACCATTTTTCCTAATTAGTTTATTTATATTTCGATTGAATTTTCTCCTTCTGGCTGCTATTTTTTCTTCCCGAGAATTCAGAGAGACAATAATAATAATCAGAAAGTGCTAAAAAGCTTTTAAAAAACGCAGGAAGGAGGAGGAGGAGGAAGAGACCATCTCCACCTTCAAAAAACGAGATAGAAAGAGAGAGAGAGAGAGGCCAACAACGCTTTGATTCTTCTCGTACGTTCCTCTTCTCCGTACCTCGCCAGATCCGCGATCCGATCCTCGTCTAAGTTTTACATTTCCTGTACGTACGTTCCGATCCAGCTGAGAATAGATTCACTGTTTATCATGTTTAGGTTTCATTTCGATTTTGATTAGATCTGTGTTTACTTTTTCGAAATTGGTAAAGATCTGTGGGAGCTGCAGCACTTTTTGAATGTCAAATCTTCGTAACTGATCGGTTTTGATTTGTTTTTTTTTTAGGCTGTGTAAGTAAGTATCCCGGATTATCGATTTGAATTGTTGTTCTATATCATTTGATTGCCAGGTGGCGATTTTTTTGTTTCCTTGATTAGTGTTTAGGTTTGGAAGCAATCCGATCATGGACTCACGTCGTTTTTTTTGCTAAATGATTCGTAGTATCTCTTATTGGATTCGTCTTTCTATTGAACTTCATTTTGTATATTCATTGTGAATGTAACTTTGTTTTATATTTTGTTTGAAACAGTTTGACATCAAAGGCTTCGTAGAGGGTGTTTAACGCATTTGTTTGTTCCTGGAACGAACATATACGAAGAAGATGAAGAAAGTCTTCGGTCAAACTGTCAGAGACCTGTAAGGATTATAATGCCTGGAATGGAACTCAATGATATCCCCAAGGCCAATTCGTGGTTTATTCTTTTTTTTTTTTCTGAATTAACAAATGGTTGATTTTGTGTAATGATTTTTTTTTAGCAAGAGAGAGGTCAACAAGAAAGTTCTTAAAGTCCCTGGAATAGAACAGAAGGTAAAGGATACTCGCTTCTTCTCTGTTTTTTTGGTTGTGTAGATCAGTTTCTTTATTATTATTTATTTTCCCTACAAGTTCAAATTTAAAGTGAGATTTAAAACATAGTTTCATGCTTTTTCGCACTTGGTCTTTTTCCTCTACAGGTTCTAGATGCTACTAGCAATGAGCCATGGGGACCTCATGGATCACTTCTGGCTGATCTTGCGCAAGCTTCAAGAAATTAGTTACTACAACCCCCTTCCATCTGCTATAAAATTACTGTAATTATGATAGCACACAGGACTGACAGAAATGTTACTTTCCCTTGCAGCCATGAATACCAGCTGATCATGGGGGTCATATGGAAACGACTTAGCGACACTGGAAAGAACTGGAGGCACGTCTATAAGGTGATAAATATTAATGCTTTTTTTCTTGTTTTATATTGCTGTAGCAGTGAGTGAAACTATTTTTGTGTTGGTTTAACTCTTCTATCCACTTCAGGCTTTGACAGTTTTGGAGTACATGGTAGGCCATGGGTCAGAACGTGTTATAGACGAGATTAGAGAGCGTGCATATCAAATCTCGGTAATTGACCATGCGAAGTTCACCATTTAGAAGTATTCAGCATCAAAATATTTTTTTTGTGCTTATCTCAGCAGTTGACTATCTTGCGTCCATTTTTCCATGTGGCAGACATTGTCCGATTTTCAGTATATTGATTCTGGTGGTAGAGACCAAGGAAGCAATGTTAGAAAGAAATCACAGAGCCTGGTGGCGTTGGTTAATGACAAAGAAAGAATCGCTGAGGTCAGAGAGAAGGCTGCAGCTAACAGAGATAAGTAAGTAGCTTGTTAATTTTTAACATTTTTTCAAATTGATTGAGCCTTCTCTCAGTGATGGTCATGCGGGGCACTTGTTTGTTTTCTGGTTGCTAGTGGCCTAACAACTGTTATTATGTCTCCTATTAGTCTAGTCTATCAATTTATGGCACTTAAAGTCTTATTAGTTTCTCACTTTGAATGTTTTTAGTTCATAGAGATAGAAAATTACATGTCTTTGGGTTCAATAAATATGTTTTATGAGCTGAACTTATCAACGTGACATTATTTTTACAACAGGTATCGCAGCTCAGCACCAGGTGGGATGTATAAGCCTTCAGGAGGATATGGGGACAGATATGATTACGGATCCCGGGATGACGAGCGAAGTAGTTATGGGAGAGAAAGAGAATATGGTTACAGGGATGATGATAGAAACAGTCGTGATGGAGATCGTTACTCTGAAGACCGGTATGGGAGAGATGGTAACAGGGAAGATGATTACAGGGGAAGGAGCAAAAGTGTTGATAACTTCCCACATAGTTCACGGGGTAGGAGTTCTGATAGGGAACGGACGTTTGAGGATGATGGCCATTCTTCATCACGGTATGTTGATCTGAAGTTTCCTTTGGACTTGATCTAAAGAAGAAGGGAACAATTTTGAGATTTAATCAACACTGTTGGATGGAATTTTTTTATTTGAATAGTAGCTTAGCAGTCCTTGGTGTCAAAAAGCATGTTTCGAGCACTTTTTAGTCTAGTTTCGTTTATACAATAAAACATTCCTCTTTATCGTGTAGGGGTAGTAATGCTCGAGCTGATGACAATTCTCAGGATGGGAGGTAATTTCTGATGAAGTTTGGGCCTTTTCTGATTGTATTAAGTTTTCTAAATTTATTCAACTCATATCTATCTTCTTTCGGAATTATATATATATATGATAGAGGGTCGCTCCAGAGGAAGTTTTCTGAGCAAAATATAGGTGCTCCACCTAGTTATGAAGAAGCTGTCAGTGAATCACGAAGCCCTGTATATAGTGAAAGGTGACAATTCTCTGCTATGCAGATTCAGAGCTACCTTGGTTTTATTGGTTCTGATGAATCTTTTTTATGCCAGGGATGGTGGGGAGACCCCACAAGCTGCTGCTCCAGCAGCTGCTTCTCCTCCTCCTCCACAAGCTGTTGCTCCAGGAGCTGCTTCTCCTCCTCCACAAGTTGCTGCCCCAGGGGCTGCTTCTCCTCCTACAGGAAGCAACACAGACAATAACTCTGCTGGTTTTGTTACTGAATCTTCTCCGCAGAAATTTGAGACTTTTGATGAATTTGATCCACGCGGTGCGTTTACAGGTACAAAATTCTCGACGTTTGCGATTTCTTCAATTTCTAGTTTGTTAGATCTTTGGAATTTCCTTAGCTTCTTTGCCTTTTAAACTCCTCTGCTGGATAGAGATTAATTTTCATTGTTAGTTTGGTTTGTTATGTACATCAACCTCTCTACTTGTTCTAAGTGTGAACGTTGTACTTCGTTTCTTTTCCAGCTGCCCCTCCAGCATATGCATCTACAGACGGTGTTTCAGCTCCTCCGACAGTGGCTTCTACAACTGCTCCTCCCACCTCAAACACTGTCGAGATGGACTTACTTGACTCCCTCGCAGACGTATTTTCATCAAATGCATTGGCCATTGTACCTGCTGATTCTACATCTGTAGAAACCAACGGACAATCAAATGCTCCATCATTTTCTACATCGCAGCCATCAACTCAGGTATTGACCCAGGCTTAAGCAGTTGTACTGGGGATACCCCTTTTCTTTTCTTTGTAACATTTATATTATTGTTGACTAAAATCTTCCACCACTGTACAGTCGTTTGATGACCCATTTGGTGAGTCTCCTTTCAAAGCCTTCACTTCTACGGACACCGACTCAAACCCGCAGCAAAGCTTTGGCGCTCCTTTCCAGCCAACACCACCAGCCTTCACCTCGGAGGCCTCACATACTGATACTACTGCTCATAACTTTGGCTTTGAGGACTCATTTACTGCTGTTGCCAATCCTGAACCTGCTGTTCAGAATGTGCAATCTCCATCAAACTCACCAGGTTTTCCTCAAGAACAGTTTACCACATCTCAGGGTGATTTTGATATTCTTGCTGGCATTCTACCACCATCTGGTCCTCCAGCTTCACTACCACAACAATCGGGTGCCTCAGTACCAACATCTCAGTTTCCTCACAGTGGAAACAACATGTACGAGGGATTTAATCCTCAGCCTGTAAATGCAGCTCCAAACATGCCCGGACAAACTCCATTTGGACAAGCTGCACAACCATATAACATGGTTCCTCATTCACAAAATATGACTGGAGGCACACCGTATCACAGTGGAGGCTTCATGCACCAGCCTGGCTCACAGACTCCTTATTCTAACGCCAGTGGACCAGCTGGTCAGTTCATGGCACACCAGGGTCATGGAATGCCACCTTCTCATGTTCCACAAAGAACTCAATCTGGGCCTGTTACTATGCAAGGGAACAACAATTTCATGGGAGACATGTTCTCACAACCTGGGCGAACAAACTCCTTGTCGTCATCGTCATCTCAACCAGATCTCACACCTTTTACAGGAGCGATTGAGATTGTTCCTCAGCCTCAGAAAAAGTTTGAGCCGAAATCATCAATCTGGGCAGACACGTTGAGCAGGGGTCTTGTCAACTTTAACATATCTGGACGTAAGATAGATTTCCGCCACAACAAAATGCCCACCGATTTTGAGCAAACTTTCTAACATTTTCCATTTTTCCTTTTCAACTTATGTGCAGCTAAAACAAATCCATTGGCAGACATAGGAGTTGACTTTGAGGCGATCAACAGGAGGGAGAAACGGCTTGAGAAACCTACAAACACACCAGCACCAACATCGACTATCAACATGGGTAAAGCAATGGGATCAGGAATTGGCTTAGGGCGTGCAGGTGCAAATGCTATGAGACCTCCACCAAATCCAATGGTAGGCTCTGGCATGCCCATGGGCGGTGGGGGAATGGGTGTTGCTTGGTATGGGGGTATGAACCAAAACCAACAACCCATGGGTATGGGTATGGGAATGGGACCAGGCATGAACATGGGAGGAGGATATGGCCAAGGCTATCCAATGCAACCACAAAACCCAGGGATGGTCCCTGGTCAGAACATGCCAGGTAACAACAACAACTATAATCCGATGATGGGTCAAGGCGGTTACAATCCTCAACAACAACAATATGGTGGTGGATACCGGTAAGAGACCAAAGCGAAACATAACCACATTAGACACCACTTGTAAAATCAAGAACGGAACACACACTCTAGTTCCGCTTTGCCCTTTTCTATTACCTTACATGAGATATGTAATATCAGTCGATAAAAGTAGTTGGGTTTGGCCAGCCGCTTCACGGAAGTACTCAGCTTACATTGTTCACCCGGTTCCTCGGAGGAGTGTCTTTGCCTATTGATCTTCACTCATCATTCTTTTTTCCTTTTCTTTTGTTAGTATGGACCAAAACTGAGAGTGCTTTGTTGTGATACTTGTACCGGTGATCCCTCGTGTCTGCCCTTTTTGTTATATGCATATAATTTTTTTTTATTACATTTGTTTTGGGTTTCATGTATTGAATATTTGTAAAACATTTTCTATGACGGAACAAATAAAATATTTCCTCTCTCTGTTTATTTTACATGTTTGTTGACTGTATTCTCTTTCCAATTCGATTTCGGTTTGTGATATAACTATTTCTTTTATCCGAATTAATTTTGTAAACCACACTACTATTCTTTTTTTTTTCTTGTGTGCGCGCGTCAAAAGACAGTCAAAGCATGTCACGTGAGCTTATTAGGTTTCACGTGATCATCTCCCTTCTTTCCTTCTTCAATAGAGAGACATATCTCTTGTACATCGGCCGACTTCATAAAAAAATAAACTTTTCCTTCCGTTTACTCTCTCTTCCGGCCGATAGAAACTCAGGTCAGTAGCTCGCCGTGCATCGACGATTAATAAGGTTTATTTCAATTTCGTGTTCTCTTTGGTTCTAAATTTCCAATTTCATTACTTTTGCTCTTTTAGTCTTTTGGTTAAGACATGAACTTGTGTTAGATCAGATTCTGCATTGATTTGTATTTTTTTCTTTCTAATGTTTGACAGTTAATTGAGATTAGTTATGACTTATGACATAAATACAAGCTCCTAACTCTGTAGAAACTGATAAGACTTTGCAGAAAAGATTTGTGTTTTTTTTTTCCGTAGGGTTTTGAAAAGGAACGATTTTTTAATTATTTATAATGTGTTTTCTTTTTCCTTTTTATTCAGCTGCAGAGAGGCTAGGTTTGGTGTTTTCATCTGGTCTTGCAAATGGCTACAGAGACGGTTGTTCATGATCCGAGAAAACGTTCAATGGATGCTATCCAACAAAGACTTCAAAAAGATCAGCTTCGTCAACAACAACAACAAAAGAATGATAAAGACAAGAAGGGAGCTTCTGATGATGCCAATGTCTCTTCTTCTAAACAACCACTTAAAGCTCATCCACTGCCTCCTACTCCTCTTACAAAGAAACCAATTACAAAAGGTTTGTTTGTTTTGATGGTTCAACTTATATAATTGACTTTGGTATTAACGGGAAATTTGGGCTTTGTAGATCCCCAGGATGATGGTTTTGCTGCGTATACAAAGTTGTCTCATCCCGTTGATGACAAGTTGTTGGCAACCAATGTTAAGGTAGAAAAGATGAAACCACTGTCTGATTTTTGAGATATTGTTGCTGATTTGTTGTTTTTGTGATTTAGTTGTCTAGTGGAAAGAAAAATATAGCGGACAAGGTTTTGCATACTCTCCTCCGAAGCGGCGACTCTGCTCAAAAGTACTTGCAAGGTAAAAATGAGAAGAAGGTGGAGGAGAACAACTATATCCTTCTTGATAATTTCGTACAGTCACGCTCCTCCGGTTCTAAGAATGCATCACTGATGAACTCAAAACGTTCTAAAACCCGTATGTCTATGAAGCGGCTCAAGAAATCTGGTGCTTTGAATTTGCCTCAGGATCTCCAAAAGTAAGTCCTCTTTTTTTTTATTGCTTTCGTGGAAAGATTGAACTGACTCATTTCACTCCGATACGCTTTTGCTTGGAGTGCAGGTTTGATTTGTATAAGCCAATGCATGGTATGTGGGAAAGTTACATGATGAAACTCATCAAGGTGACCGGGTAAAAGCTTCAACCACTTGGCATTGTAATTTTAGGAAACTGAGGGGTGACCATTCTTAGACAATCTATCTTTGTTTTTTTTTTTGTGCAGGAAGGCTCAGTTAACCTCAAATCTTCTATCAGCAGATCTTCATGGTGCTTTCATGTTTGGTAATACTATGTTCTTTCACATATATGTAGTATTAAGATCGATCTTTTTAGCTCTCACTTTCAGAAATCAACTTCTATGTACGCTTGATCACTACCTTTAAACTAGTCATCCCCCATCAACTATCCACGCATTATACTTCTTTTTCATATTGTAGTTTGTTCATTCTAATCAGAGAAACACGTTTTACTTTGGGACAGTTGCTGAATGCAAGATTGCATCATTCACTGGTGTACAAGGCATAATGATCCGCGAGACATCCCAAACATTTGGAATAATCACAAGAGAAGATAAACTTCGAGGTAACTCGATTAACTTTTCAACACGTTCTTTTCTTCTCTTCCCAAAGCCTCAAAGACCTTTAGCTTAGTAATTTGTAAATAAATCTGTGTTCAGTTGTACCAAAGAAGCCTTCTGTCTTTATCATCCAACTCGACTGCTGGAAAATCACATTACATGGAGACAAGTTTACTTCAAGAGACAGCGTTCTTCAACGTTGATGCTGTAACAAAGCATAATCTCGTAGTAAGCGACTATTGATGACTACTGAAGCATCCTTAGTCTTGCAAGATTTTTACTTGGAAAGCTTTCCTGATGTATGTTTATACTGTTTTATGTTTATTAGTAGAAATTTATAAAAACAGAGAAATCGATCTTGGTGACTGATAATGTTAGACAAAAGGCACAGTTAGAGATTCCACTTCAGAACAGAGGGGGAGTCTTTGACTTCATAGCTTAAAAGTGATAAAACTTTAACTCTACAAGAGTTTGTCTGCTCTAATCTTGAATCTAACTGCAGAAGTAGTTGAAGACCCAAAAAAAAACATGAATCCATCACACCAACACTTAACCAAAGCGCTGTCCTAAGCATCTATTCTTCTATTTCTGTGACTTGCTCACCAGTCACACTATCACTCCTCTCTTCCAGAAGCTTCAGGAAACCAATCATCATCATCATCTTACTTCCCACTCTGTCCCAAGAATTTTCACCAAGTGCTCCTTGCCCTGGCACGACCCTTGTTGTGTGTTCATGTTGTTTGTTCTTGCAAGAACTTTTTTTTTTGTAGAATGTCTTAGGAGAGATTTACGTCAAAGACTCACACTTTGTTGCATGTTTTGTTGTCTCATAAAGAGAGAGAGAGAGAGACTTTGCTTCAAAGTTTCCTATTACTTTTATAATATTCTCCCATATTTGGGATGTTAGTTCTATTCTTGAACATGTGTATGTGCCTCTCTGTCGCTTCCTTTTGACGTTTTCTTAGCTGTTTTTTTTTATCTTTCCCTCTTTCTCTATTCCTTTTTTGTTCTTTTGTGTTTTTCTCTTCTTCTTCCTCTTCTTTCTTTGTTCATTTAGTTATTTTGGGGTCCCTATATTTCTCCATCTCTTGCCTCTCATTTTGATTCATCCTCTCTGGTTTTTACTGCTCGTCTTTCTATTTGCATGTTTGCGTCATGGATCGTGATTTTCGTCGTCGTGGCCAAAAGGTAAATAACAAAAATCATCTTTGATTCAATTAAAAAAAATGTCCCAACTCTTGGGTGGTCGGTCATCATGTAAAGGTGTGTTAAATGGTGATCAGGAATTATAATACCAGCTTTTGTTTTGTTTTTGCATGCATAATGGTGATGATCAAGAATTTTAAAAGGATGTTTTTGTTGTTGTATGATGATAGAAACTAATGTTATTGATTTGATGGCAGAGTCCTCTGTTTTCTTTCTCTCCCATTCAACATTTTTAGAGACATCAAATCGAGTGGTTTTTGATGAAACTTGCAGGTGAATGATCGTTCACCGACCAGCCGCTTTGTTCGGTTGGATAAACCGACATCTGTAGACGATATTGATATAAGCAAGAAAGGAAAGATGCGTAGGTGGTTGTGTTGTTCTTGTCATGTACAAGAATCTTACCACCCTTCACCTGAACATAACCGATCCAAAACCCCTCCTACACGCAACTACGACTACGGTATTATCATCATCCCTCGTTCTTCAACTACATTTGTGATTGAATGATTAATCCTATTCAAATTAGATATTATTGGCCCTTCTTTAATGATTGTTTGTTTCACAAGTTAAAGTAGTTTTTGTTTATTATTTCCATCTGTTTGATGTCTTTCTTGCTTCCCAAGGAATCCATTTCCTATTGATATTATTTTCTTGTGTAGGACGTAACAATAAGAAACCACCAGTTCCTATGAAGCCTCCTACTGTCTCCAAGGAGCCTACTACTATCGAAGTCCCTGCAATGTCATTGTCTGAGCTCAAAGAAAAGACTGAGAACTTTGGATCAAAGGCTTTGATTGGAGAAGGATCCTACGGTAGAGTGTACTACGCAAACTTTGATGATGGCAAGGCCGTGGCTGTGAAAAAGCTCGATATCTCATCCGAACCAGAGACAAACGTAGAGTTCTTGACTCAGGTCTCAAAGGTTTCAAGGCTGAAGAACGACAACTTTGCTCAGCTTCTTGGTTATTGTGTTGAAGGAAACGTTCGTGTCCTTGCTTATGAGTTTGCCACAATGGGATCCTTGCACGACGTCTTACACGGTATGAAATTTTTATCCTCAAACATCAACATCTAGGCTTGTTGTGATGGAGATTTGATCTGTTTTGATGTTGAAAACAGGAAGAAAGGGAGTACAAGGAGCACAACCAGGTCCAACGCTTGAGTGGATGCAACGAGTCAGAGTTGCGGTTGATGCAGCTAAAGGATTAGAATACTTACACGAGAAAGTTCAGCCTCCTGTTATACACAGGGATATTCGTTCTAGCAACGTGCTTCTTTTCGAAGACTTCAAGGCCAAGATTGCTGATTTCAATCTGTCGAACCAAGCTCCTGATATGGCTGCTCGTCTTCATTCCACTAGAGTCTTGGGGACATTTGGTTATCACGCGCCAGAGTATAATGCTCAATACTTTCTTGAATTCCTAGGAAACATAATGTTTGTAACTTTCAACATTTTTGGGGTTTTGCAGATATGCAATGACAGGACAGTTGACACAGAAGAGTGACGTTTACAGTTTTGGAGTTGTGCTTTTGGAGCTTCTAACCGGGAGAAAACCGGTTGATCACACGATGCCTCGTGGTCAGCAAAGTCTCGTCACTTGGGTAACTTAACTTACTTAACTTACTTGACCCTTTCTTGGCTACATCTATGTAAATCATTTATGTTCAGGCAACACCAAGGCTGAGTGAAGACAAAGTGAAGCAATGTGTTGATCCAAAACTCAGAGAAGAGTATCCTCCTAAAGCAGTTGCAAAGGTTATTAATTAATTTTATATACGTACAGTGAACCACTACTTGAAGCTAAAACTTGTGTGTGTTTTGATGGTAAACAACAGCTTGCGGCGGTTGCAGCTTTGTGTGTGCAATACGAATCAGAGTTTAGGCCAAACATGAGCATTGTAGTAAAAGCTCTTCAACCACTCTTGAGGTCTTCAGGAACAGCTGCTGCTCGAAACGCTCAAACTTGATTTTTTCTTGGTTGTCGCGAGTTGATTCATTCATGTCCCCAAGGTTTACAGATGGCTTATTGAGGAGGAGATGGTGAGTAGAGTTGATGGAGATGGACTTAAGACTTCTGATTCCTGACTTCATAACAGAATCATAATTATACATAGCTTTTTTATGTTCTTTTAAAAGATGGTTCAGTAACCTCTGTTGTTTGATTAACAAACATTCTGTTAAAGTTGATTATGACACATATTTGTCTACGTTGTTTTATATTGTCACATTATTCTTCTGAAAGACACTTATAACTACTACTATAAGACTACTGTATAAAGAATTCATTTTGTTTTATTCTCAACGAACACTGTTTCATTATGTTTCTTCCACATTGTTCTATATTGTCTAAAGAATTGCTTTTTGTTTTGTCTCAACGAACATTGTTTCATTATGTTTTTTTTTTTTTTTTCGATCAAAGTTTCATTATGTTTCTTTGGAATTAGAAAATTAATAAAAAAGATAACTTTTTTTATTTATGTACTTTCTTACACTGACACTTGCTGCATGGTGACTGTGACAGACCAATAAGGCTTAAGAATGAATGGCAATGAAGCTTTAGTCAGGATGACGTGTCATGCGGTTGATGAAAGCTTATAATTAATTGGGAAGTATATTTTTGTTTCTGTTTTTGTTTTCGAAACACATATTGTATTATGGGAAGTATATATACTTATAAAAAGATATTATTCCATATGGTATTAGTGTATTACCGATACCATAAACATTTTTTTAATTCTGGTCAAACTTATGTTGGACCATGAACTTATGTTGATTTATTTGCTATCTAGTTTTGCTTGTTTATCAAGTTCTGCTTCTTCTCCAAGTTCAACTTTTTTGTTTTGTTGTACACCTTTATCGAATAAGACACAGACCAGTTCTTAAAATAGTATAATAGCCGTTTGGGCAAGAACTCTTTGGTCCCTTCCGTTTTTTCTTTTTTAAACTCTTTTGGCCTCTTCCATTTTTTTAAAACTCTTTTGGTCTTTTCCATTTATTTTTAAAGGTCTCTTTCATCTAAGTGCTGTTTCTTTACTCAACCTCTAGGTTTCTATATTGGAGGATACGTTTTGCTGAGTTCGAGAGACGAAGAAGACTAGGGCTTTTGAGATGGATAGTCTGCGAAATCTATTACCCTTTTCAACGATCGGTAGTGACCTGAGGGAATCAAAGGATCTTGTTCAGAGACTCTCAGTGCCCGAGAGCACAAAGACCTTTGTGTTTGCAATCAAAGTCCCCGAGCATGATTCCACCATCTACTTACTCTCTGTCCAGAACTTATCTCAGAGATCTGCTGCTGATGCCGAGTGTCTTATACGTGAACTCCGTCCTGATGCTGTCGTGGCTCAGGTGAACCCTTCAGCTTTTGGAGAAGTAGAGGAGGGCTCAATCCCAACTTCAGCTTTTAAAGTTGTTACACGTTGTCTTTCAGACGAGAGTCTTAACAAAGAAAAGTACCAAAGCGTTGCAGGGAACTTGGTTATGGAGGAGATTTTTGGGACGAGTTATAATGCACATCTATTGGCTGCTAAGAAGGTTGCTGAGGAGGTTGGTGCAACGTTTATGGTACTTGATTCTCCTTTCGTTATGGAAGGTCTGACTAAATCTCTCACAAGACAAGATTATTATTTTGGCTCTGCTTTAGGGTTTCGGATAAGCAACTATCAACAGACACTGATGCAGAGACTCTTCTCTTCGCATATCACTCAGCTCAGTAATGAGATGGAATCTGATGATAGTCATCCTGAGGTTCCACCATATGCTCTTTCCGTTTACAGCTTACTTGTCGAACTTCATAACATATTTAACGATCTCCCAGCTATTAGGAAAGCTCTAGGCAGTGCCACAAAGATGTTTTCTGATGTGAATAACGGTGAAGCCGTCGATGCAGAGTCTCTTTCTGAAGTTCACCTTTTCAGGCTTGCGGTCGAAGGTCTTAGGATTGCTTTGAACAAAGCTGGCCGGCTAAACAACATCAGGAACCTAGGAACCGAAGTTCAGTTTTCAAAGCTATCTTCTACCGACAAAGCTTATGCACTTATGGCAGATGATCTTCGTGGTCAGGCTAAGAAGTTTAAGAGTATAGTAGCGGTGGTAGATGCAGGTAACCTCGCGGGTCTTAGGAGGCACTGGAGGACTTGTGTTCCTCAACAAGTCAAAGATATGTCGACAGAGCATACGGTGCAGGATCTTGATAGCAATAATGATGAGGATTCAAAGCTAAAACCGGCGGTGGCGGTTGGTGGTGCAGTTTCTTTAACAGTATCATCAAAGGCCAGGTGCTTGAACCTTTTCTTGATACGCAAGGCATTGGCATTTACCAAAGTGTTGTATCCCTCAGCAGTGAGGGCAATGTTTCTGGTGAAATCATCGTTATTATCCGGCGAGAGAATCAGAGGAGTAACACAGTATGTTCTGACTTCAGCTGAATGTACTAGCTTGGATGCCACGAGAGCTGCATTCTATGCGATGATGATGCGGAAGAGGCTAGCAAAACCTATCGGCGCCTTACCAGTGGCGGTGTTTGGAGCCGGTCTTGCAACTTGTGCGGGGTTGCTCTGCTGCGAAGATGGGATCGAATGTGCGGCTCTGACTATTCCCTCAGCTTCTTCGATTGCAAAACTTGGTCGAGGGATTCAGAACTTGCGTGAGGCGTCTCTGGAAGTGACAAGGAGAGGAAACACGAACACCACCAGGGTAGATAACGCAGTGGGGGCTCTTAGTCTAAGGCTGAGGAACTTTACACTTAATTATTTAAATTTCAAACCAAATCTGGTTCGTTTTATTTGTTGTAGACGTTGTATCAAATAATACACATATTTTTTACTTTTCTTTTCCAGCATAAATCTTATTATCGATTTTCCACTAGTAAAATCTTAATTTGATTGTCAATATAAAAACTGTTAGGTTGGCTCCAAAATCTGAACCAAAGTTCAGTTTTCACAGCTCTCTTCTGAAGACAAATTTTATGCACTTATAGCAGAAGAACACAGTAGCAGTAGTTGATGCAATGCAAGTAACTTCGCAGGTCTTAGGAAGCACTGGAATACTTGTGTTCCTCAAGAAGTCAAAGTTATATCTGAGAATTGTAATAATTCAAAGTTTAAACGGCTGTTATCTGATAAACCGGTGGTAGCAGTTGGTTCAGGAGCGACTGCTATCTTGGATGCTTCTCTCTTCAAGATAATAACTTACAAAGTCCTAGCTTCACTGAACCTTTTCTTGACACATACCCACAAGCAATGACAAAACTTGTTTTGTACCAAAATCTTCGAGAGTTTCCTAAATAGGGATAAGCAAGCCACGAACAAGATTAAGATGCATATAAAATTACTAAAAACAGATTGGTACTTGTGACTCTATATCATAATGTCAATGTAGCATTAAAATTATTGAAAGTCTAGTCTTGTCACAATATCAAAAAACAAAAGTACCAACACTAACTGAACCGAGACGTCCGGCATATCAAACAGTTTAATCAACATAATGCATGTACAATTTCTTAAAACATACATAACCTCCATAGCAAGTTGCTACCTTATATAATAAGTTCACATAGCATCAAGAATTTGTAAGAAAAATATTTTGTTTTGTACCTTCTTCATGCATAAGTTGACGAGTGATGTTAGGTACCAAGTAAACTGCTTAAAAGTAGCTACATTCTTTATCCATTGGCAGTAATTCTCTCATTGTTCCCCACAACATCCTCTTGTAGAATACAAGGACCTTGTTCTCGTTGCATAGATCCTCAAACATAACAACTTAATTTGCATACCGTAAACCTAGTTAACTCGGTGCATTGAAATTCAGAGAGTCGACAGAAACAAAGAGACTGGTCAATCAAATTGGAAGAAGAGACTGCCTATATCGATCCAGAGCGGCAGCCTGAGAGCGGTGGAGGAGTTTGGTGATAAGTTGGATATGCTATTACTAAGGATTTCTTCGCTTGCGATGAAGAGGAGGGGTTGGATTTGAAGGAAAAAATCTATGTTCTTGTGATTGATATGGAGGAGAACGAGGCTGAGAGAAACACTTAGTTATATACAAACTGTATATAGTTAGATTTGACCCCAAGAAAAAACTATATACATAGTTGGAAAATGAGGGTAATACAGAAATTTTAGTGCGTTGACAAGTAACCTACATGTTATTATAGAAAGTCTCCTGTATATTCACCTATTTTGGAATCTATCCCACTTTTACCTCCTCTCGAACAAATTCACCCTTTGGGTCAACCAAGCTAGCTCAACTTTTCTTACTGTGGCCACCAAAACGAGTAGTGCAATCTCTCCTTTGTGCTCCCATGCAGCTCTCCCAGCGCCTAAGTAAATAAAGAAACAATATTTTTATTTATTTCTTTCTTGACAACTAAAAAAAATTAACCAATATAATTGTTTTACCTAAAACAAACTGCCCTAAAACTTGTAGAGGAGATAGCACCTGTCCCATATTCAGATTATTATTTGTTAATTGGATGATATCGATTAAATGAAATAGTCACTCATTATTACCGGCTCGGCTTCATTCCCTGCGACCTGCACCTCGTTTTCATCTATGTTATCCATGAACCTACATATATAAACCACACCATCTTAATCTCAAAGAAAGTCTCAACGTTTCAAAAATATCACAGCTTCACCATTCATCTAAACGGGAACGATATAGAATATATAAACCAAGACGATAACATTAGCTCGTACTCGTAGAAAACTCAATCTGCAAAACAAAAATCTCAACATGGCAAAGCGATTCTCTAGTTTGACGATCAGTTAAAACTAAACGACAACGGCGCATTACTCGAAGAAGATCACGATGCAGAAACCATAATCAAATTTCAGAAAGAAATATCAACACAAAAACGATCTACTTCCTCTTCCAAGCTAAACCCTAGAACCGCACGAGCTTATCTTTCTCAGTTTCTCTGTTCTTCTAACAAAATGCATATAAATTAAAGAAAAGAGACTAATCTTTACGTAACCTAACTGAGGTCTCCTTAGATTATGCTCAAGGAAACAAAAAGTCTCCGTAATCCTAACCAAATATGTAGATAATCTATGAAACAGAGTTAAATGAAACTCTATTATTTTCCCGAGAAAATCCAGATTACAGAGAATCATGAAGCAGAGGAAAATGGATCTTTCTTGCGAGAAACGGAATAGAAAATGCAGAAATTAATTACCCAAATTTTAGTCGCCTTATATCACCAGCTCTCTATCTCGATTGCCTCAGTACCTTAAACAAAATAAAAAGAAACAGAGGGAAAATAAATGATCATTTTCCCGGAAAATCGAAGATAATATGCAGAACAAACAAGATAAGTAAGAGAATACGTGAAACAGAGTAGAAAAGGATGTTTCTCGCGAGAAAGTGAGTAACAAGATAAAAAATGCAGCTTTCTTACCCCCAAACTCGAGTGAGTAACCCCTCTTTCTCTTTCTGTTAGGATCTGTGAAAAAGAGAGGGAGGAAGATGAGTCTCGGTTTCTTTTAAACCAGAAACGACCTTTTAACCTTCTGATTCCACCCGAGGGTCTCGTTTGCTGAGTTGGATTTCGACCAATAGAAATCAATATTGTTTCCACGTCAGATTGGCTTTGTCTTGTGATTGGGCTTTTATTTCGTGGCCCAGCTCATTCTAATATACAGATCAAGTAATATTCACAATCTTTCTTTCGACCCTTTTGTCTCTCTCATCCTCCACCATGAAACTCTAACCTTATCTCAGTTTGTTCAAAAAAAAAAAAAAAAAAACCTTATCTCAGTTGTCTTCCACCACCTATATCTCATCAAATTGTCTTCATAATTTCTAAACGCATGAAGTCTCTTCGATTCCACAACGTGAAAAAATCCGGCGGCTGCGACTCCTATCAAACACAATAGCCAATTCCAAGACGGTTCATCATCGACGGCTCCAACTTCTCTCTTTTCTCAACGACCTTCTTCCTGGACGTGAATATGAAGAAACCATAAACATCGTGACAGGAGGCCTCCTAATTGGCCTTGACTTGAGATGCTGTTGAAGGAGAAGCAGAAGAGAGAAGTTGCTGCTGCTGGTGACTTATCTCCCAGGTACCGTTTTCACCCCAATTACGTTACGCTCAGCTTAACTATGACGCTTGAATCAATGACTTTGTGAAAAAAAAAAACGAGTGTGTGTAGTGAAATTTCCGCGATGAGTAGTTTGATTGATGAAATCAGCTTGGTCTGATCTGTAAATGCAAATTATTTGGTCGTCTGTCAGTTATTACAATTCTCTTAACAAAACAATGTTGTGGGGTTGGATGATTAAGAAAAAGTAGACGCCGGTGATTTGCTTAAGGTGTTAGTCCTGTATTAAAAAGCTGTAACTTTTGTGTGCTGATGTAATCCTTTAGTTGCAGGATGTTAATTTTAGAACAGATCACCCTTTTGATTTGGTTTCTGTATAGTGATGGAAAATATTTGATGCAGGTTACTTTGTGTCTCAGTAAGCGAGCTACTAGATAGTTTCTATCATAGTTTGCTTTGATTATGGAAAAAATAAAACCGTATTTTCATTTTTTGATCGTAAATTAATAATACACTGGTCATGCTTTTCCGGTGATTTCAGGCAGCAGATAAAAGTATTCAGAAGTTGATTTTTATGACTTCTCTTGACTAAGTTTGGACAACTCAGTTTTATAAGTTTCACGTTAATATATATGTAAAAAGAAGAGGAGCTTAATTGAAGATAAGGTGCTGCAAGATGACCATAATTACGGCCAGGGCCAGCGAAGCACAAGAACATGTTAGAGCTAGAGTTCTTTGAAAAGCTATTTGTTCATTACCTTACAAAAATTCCTGATTGGTGGCTGCGGTTTACTATATCTTCTATGTTTCTATTTACAGTTAAATCACATATAGGACACAAAGTAAAGGTCCGCAGAAAAATACGATATCGTGAACTTCAGAAATAGTACGAAAAGGTTCACAACTACTCATCAGAAATCCAGGTTAGACCGCATCTCCTTCTCTGTTCGCAATGTAACCTCTCATATTATATTTTTGGTTTTTATTTCATGTCAAATATACATTTCTGAGTTTTGCAGGAAATTGGTAAATATGATTAGGAGAGTATTTTGAGATCCAACCAGAGAGCCACGGACCGTTTACTATGGTGTGGCTCTGCCGATGGAAATCTTGTGGTCATTTCCCCATGTGTAAGCTCTCATGTCTTAGGTGAAAATATGCGCTTTGGTGGACTCTTTTGCTGCAAAACGGTGGGGTTTTTAAGATTGCTTGGAACATGTCAAGAAACCTTTTGTTATTGACTACTAGATTTTCTGAGGGTTTAAAATTCTAATCTTTTCCTGCAGATTGCTATCCTTATATTAATATTAAGATGCCGAAAGAACTGATTTTTCCCTGTCTTATATAGGCTAATGGAGACAGTAACGGAACAATGAGTATGTCCATCGACATACTCGATAGTTAAAGTGAAAGAATAAATAAGAACGAGGACATGCTAGGCGGATCAAAAGCACCACTAATGGCCAAGCAAAATGCTATGTCTGGTACTCTTGCAAGTAGGGATTTCTATGTAGAATCTTCTCAGCCTTCCAACGCTTTGAAAAAGACAACAGTGGGTAAGTACAGTAATTATCACATAACAATTTATTATAGGTAATAAAACCAGTTCAACACATCATGGTCTCCGTTTCCAGATAAACATTTAGCTTCTGAACGATGTCAATTACATAGCAAAATTTTCTGCTTATTTAAAGCCCTAAGCTTTAAATAAATTTTGTGGTTTAAAACAATTGCTTTGAAAATACAAAAACTTAAACGTTACATATTCTACATTCCTCCTATGCGGTCTTGTGATAAGTTACGAGGAGACCTGTGATTGGGCAAAGCCAGGTACCTTTCTACAGATGGTGAATGTCTGTAAACTCTTTGCAGACCATATGGAATTTGGTGTACTGGAGGAGAGTACTCTCGAGGAAGTCTCTGTCCGTACGGGGAATGCTGTCTTGGAACCGGAGAGTAAGAATTTGGAGGCAGATGATCATATGCAGATACACTTCTCCCTAACCCACCAGGTGGAACCATATATTCAGGGGATCTCATTAGACTTGACTGATGAGGAAAACCTGATGCTTGGCCGAGGTAGCTACTCACAAGAGCTGATATTTCATCTGTGTCTCCCTCTCTGTGACTAGGGAAGCTTCGGTCGCGGTATATAGGAGAATAAGATGAGGAAGCTGTTGGGGGCGGCATCTCCATGTCTGACAACCTTGGACGTTTCATCTGTTGGCTATACAATCTCTGGTTAACTGCCGCTTCCTCCATTAGACTGATGGATCTCGCTTCCTCCATCTGTTTGTCGAGCTGAACAATGTCTTTCTCCAGCTTCACCATTTGCTCTTTGATCTGCCACCCTGGGACTTCTTTCACTGGGTCTAGCTTGCGAGCCTCCAAACACTTCATCACTGATAACAACGCAGCTAACTGCTTTTCGTTCGCCTTTTTCTATTGAGAGAACAAAAGCAAACAATGATAAGAATCAAAACATGAAAAAGGTAAAATAACGTGTAAAGAATGGTCATCATACAAATGCCATGGGTGCTTGTGCTTTCCGTTTCGCCCTCTCAAAAGACTCCTTGCTCATCCTTAGGAATGAAGTTAGAATCGAAGAAGCTGAAAACCTATCCTCCATCCCAAAGGTATAAACCATCTCAAGTGCCTCAATATGCATTCCACGCTTCATACTTGAATCAACTATACCTACAGTCCACAGAAACCCTTTTAGTCAACATTGCTCAAGACTTGATTAGTATGCATCACCAAAGTCGCATGAGTTTCACTTGCAATATCCAAAACCTTCTAACAAATGGAAGCGCTGGAGCAGTCCCTGAGGGACATTAATGGTGGAAGAGACATTAATGAAATTATTTCTGAAGTTGATGGAGAAAATGCAAGTCCTACTATCTTTTATAACTTCGATAAGCACATACAACAAAATTATAATCACAAGCCGGTTTTTAAGCTGATAGATTGTGTTGTTTGTTCAGAGATGTATGTTTGTGTACCTGGGTTGGAAAACTCTTGCTGTCCATAAATAAAGAACTAAAAACTTGATTAAATTGACAACCATCAGTTTCGTGCTTTACATTCTCACATTGCTTTTAATGGCTGGGGATTTGATTTTGATTCAGACTTTTAGAGAAGGAGAGCTTCGCCGCTTCTTCCTCTGTGTCACATCTATAGAAACATCTGTTTCGTTCCATTTCAGGCTCCTCTGCGGCTTCTCGGTGGCATTTCCAACTTCATACATTTTACACATGGGACGCTATTGTAAATAAGGATGACAAAAGACATAAACATGGGGAAAATACACTTTGTATTATGAGAGAACTGCATCAGTTTAACATATTGCAACTGTCGAGTGGGGGAACGAAGTAATTAATTAATTTACACACTGTATTAGCCGCCCTTGACCACTAAGATAAGCTATCGCAAAAGATTTGATTGCTTAAGAAAGAAAGCTCAAATATATTTTTGGATCAAATAGTTGGTAAAGCCTTCAGTTTCCAGCTTAAGTTGGGCGATTTCAACTTCACTTTTCAGCTCAAGTTGGGCGAGTTCAACTTCACTGTATCACGCATAATAACTGAGCACGAGATGGATGACCATGGACCCGATGACAATGGAGATGGTGCAGAGTTGGCAAAAGATGTGGCACCACCAAACGGTGAGAGCGTGAAGAAGAAGGCACGTCAGGAGTAGACCAGCTTTGATTAAACAATTTCCCACCGCTTTGCTTATCAAATAATGCTTTATCATATTTTTCCCTATTAATTTGAACTCTCTAATATCTTTTATATTTTAAATTTAATCTCTTTGTTTCGGTGGATGTTTAAGCTATGAATGCAATTTGTTCCTTTTATTTAAGACTAGATCTAATGGCCGCGCTACGCGCGGAAAATGGTTAATGTTCAGTTGATATACATTATATTAATTCTTAATTTTAGTTTGTACGAATATCGTGTATTTAATATTAATCGATCATTTAGGATCATGTTGTGTGGGAAAGAGAATAATAAACCGAATGATGGTTGGATAAATTCTTGAGTACATGTTGGATGAGCAGAAGAGATTCTAAGATGAACTTTGAAGGAGGTGGTCGAGATCTACAGCATAAGAAGATTAGATGGGTTAAGGGTTTTTTTCTTTTTCTAATCAAGCGTGTATTGCATATACTTAATTTGGCAAATTTCTTAAAATGTAAAATTATGTATCCCCTATATATTAAAGGAGAAGCATTTTTAAGGCTTTCCTTAAACGATTTTGGTGAGAATGCATGAGAAGACTTCATTCCACGTGTCACCCTGTGAGCGATTTTAAGAAAAACGGATCATTTAATTCTTTGCTTTATTTCCTTATTTGCTTCCATGACAAGAAATGTAACCATTTTTTTGTCATGCTCGAACTGTTTCTGTTTACATTCGTTTTGCATAGCGTTGACGTTAAAAGACAACAAACAACCGCAATTACAACTTATAGTTTGAATCTCCATCTCAGCATGTGGATAAAGATCGTACCAAACTCACCACCACGAACCAGAAACACTTAGAAGCATGGACTCAAGAAGTGATCTTGTTACTTTGACTACGATTAGTTAGGGAGACGGTTTTGATATAAGTCATTTGCTGTAAAACTTATAGGAAGATGTGCGGCACCAACTACTGATTCTGGGGAAACATAGCAAAGGATGCCACTGCAAGAAATCAGGATGCCTCAAGAAGTACTGCGAGTGTTACCAGGCCAATGTCCTATGCTCTGAGAATTGTAGATGTCAAGACTGCAAGAACTTTGAAGGAAGCCAAGAGAGAAACACCCTTCTTCATGGACCAGAAACCTACACAACACAACAACAACGACAGACGACCAACGCGCCTCTCAACCGTGCCGTCTCCACGTCTGGTTATCTGAACCCTCTTGAATCAAGAAAGAGAAAGAGCAAGGAAGTTTTACATTCAGCTAAAGGCTCATCTGCGGCGAGTCCACACCTTATAAGGAATGGTGACACTTCTCTATTTTCAGTCCCCAACACATGTACTTACAGGTTGGTGGTGATATCAACTCCTTCAAAACTACCGTGATACCATCTTAAGGATTTATCTAACTGTCCAGACCTCTGTAGGTCTTCTCTTTCAAATACTATCCAGCCGCGTCATGCGAAAGACCTATGTGCGCTTCTGGTCACGAGATCGGTGGATTTAGCAAATAAAAGGAGGAAAAACGAGAAAGACCCTACACTTGATGCAGCTCTGAGAGATGATGGTATTGAGACCAACGACTCTCCAGATTGCGTCCTGGACTCTGATAGTGTGGACGAGAAGCCTATGTCTCCAGCAACACGTGCATTGATGTGTGATGATGAACATGTGATCATATCAGAGAAAGAGACATCTGCCCCTCGAGTGAAAACAAGCCAAGAGAAAGAAGACGCGTACACAAGCTCGGAGAGTTACTTAGAACAGGAGAGACAGATCTTGACGAGCTTCAGGGACTATCTCATTCAGTTCGTAAACCGTGGGAACATAAAAGGTAAGCTGGATTTTACTTGAGAGACTGTATCTTTGTTCAGAAAATTAGATCTATGAGATGTGCTAATTTAAGACATTGATTAAGCAGGAATGAATATCAAAACTAAGACAAATCCGAGTAGAAAGAAACCACCAGGAGATGAAGAGCAAAGGCATAGAAACTCAAGTTTAGGGTAATGCTTTTAGCATCTAACTCTTTTTTTAATAGTAGGATGCATAGGAAGTTCAGATTAGTCTAATTATTTTTCTTCACTAGCCGTTGATCTGTCGAGAATTTGTTGTAAAAAGTATTCATAGGTTACAACTTTAAAAAATATATATATTCAAATACAAAGAAAAAAAATAATTAAGATTTTTTGTTTTTGTTTTGTGAAAAAATCAAGAATTTGACAAGTAGGAAGGTTGGTGTATCAGTATAAAGCAGTCAATGATTATTGATTAATGATATCAAATTACATTAAATACATGGACCTATCACAATTCACATAGCCAGCAAGCCAAGAAACGCATAAAACATTTAACTTATGAAAAGTTGTTGGAATCTTTTTTATGTTCTTTATGAAAAACATAGCCAGCAAGAAACGCATAGACATTCAAAACAAAACATAGTCATTAAGAGATAACCACAACCATCATCAATCCAGAAGTAGGTGGCACAGAGGACAAATTGTTCTGCACGTGCATGAAGCTGAAATAAAAAAAAACATCGTATCAAAACACAACACGAATCTGTTTCTCACCGATGACCAGAGCGATGGAAACTCCAACTAACGAATCCGTTGACTTTAGATCAGAGTTTCTCCGTGTTCTTCGTAGTCGACGATCACCAGAAGGTTTCTCTCTTGATGATTTTATTTATTATTTTCTTCTGTTTAATCAAACATTTCTATTTGATTACATCTCTTTGATTACATTTAGTGAAGTACGGGTCTCGAGACATTGTAGCATTTGTTTTCACAAACAATAACAGTTTGACACAAGCGATAACACATTCTATACAAACTATAAGAGTTCTTACTACAGTCTCCCATTGTCAATCATGCTTTACGAATCATTCTCACGTACTACACGTGAATTTTAAAGCGAATAAAATATTACAATTTTATTACACGTGAATTTTAATAATATGGTTAAGTTTTTTAAACCGATATCAATGAATTCTACCCATCCCGAATTAAACCGGATAGCATTAACGTTTGGACAATATTTATATTTTTAAGTGATTGACAAGGTAAATTGATGATACTAAATGACATATATTTCATATTTTTTTGTTATGGAAATTTATATATCTAAGAGTGATTGGCAAGGTAAAAATATTTTCCATTTAATACGATATTATACCAAGATACCACATTTATTGAATTAGGTTTAGTAAACCTATATAAGACCCACTGCTCCACATAATTTTATTCATTCACTACACCCGAAACCTTAACAAGTTTATCTCATTCTCCTATAATGGTTGCGGTAACTTATGTGTCTGATTTGAAACTATTCAAGTCAATGTGGAAGATTATGGTTAAGATCATTCGTTTGTGGAAGCAGTATTCTGCTGGTGGTGGTCTAACTATTGAAATAGTTTTTATCAACTCCAATGTAGGCATCTTTACTCTTCACCTGAATAAATTTTATAAATTTCTTTTTCTTTATTTAAAGATGTCTAAGTTTCGAGTTTTTTTTTATTTCATAGGTTGTAAAGATGTTTTACACAGACCAAATTGAAAAAGAAATGTTAAAACATAATGTTTGATTGTTAAAATTCATTGGGCTTATGTTTAATACATTGTAAAAATTAAACTCAGCAGGTTCAATGTGTAGATATATTAATGTTATTGTTTATGTATATATTTTTATACAACGATTTATGTATATAATTTAATTGTCATTATTTTAAAAAATATTTTGTAATGACTAAGTATATTTTATATTTAATTAATTTTAATTTAAAAATTGAAACTTTCATTTGTTATATGAACAAACATTTCTTTCAATATTAGTTAACGCTATATGTATATAGCGATGAAACACGTTTAAAAAAATTTACATACACACAAATATGCACATTAAAGTTAGTATTTATATAACAAAATATTCACCTCAAGTGAAGATTCTAAATCAGACGTAATATAGAATATTATTATTTTAAAATCTTCATTTCACCATTAACCAAATTGTAATGAAATGAATTGTTTTATAGACAACTTTGTTTTCTTCAACAGTTATATAAATTTGATTTTATTATGATTTTTTCATAATTTATAATATGAAACGATTGGTTTACATTAGAATTATCTAAAATTCAAAGAACATGAAACCAAACAAATACAAATAGTCTTTAGTTTATCACTAAAAATCCAAAAATCTCAATCATTTTAACCGAACAAACGAAAATAAATATGAACTTAGAATGTATTTATATCATAGGATCTTAAAACTCAAAAACAACCCAAAACTAAACTGATATCCAAAATAAATATACTTAACGTCTTAATATTTTAAAAATAATCTCATCCCGTGCAAGGCACGGGTTATCATCTAGTATCTTTGTTATTTGGGTAGTTAGTATTAGACTATTAGCAGATTATGTTTTGTGATTTAAAAAAAAAAATCATAAATGTCTTACTTTTTGCTAAGTATTATTTTCAAGATCATAAAGTATTAAATCTCTAAGTCGATCGAAACATCACATATCCATTATAGTCACTGACAATGTATATGTATCAAAAAGAAAAAATTCAAGTAGTATTGACATGACTATAATACTACTTAAATTCAATGTATATGAAGTATAAGGTGTGTTGTCACCTCCTGGCATTGACATCCAATCCGCACTCATTTTATATAATTGTTAGAGGATACTTATTGTGTGATACTTATTGATTTAGTTTTGAAAATATTTTTTTCGACTATTTGTGTCTGATATGTTTTATGAAAAATATACAGTTTACTTCTTCTGATATTTATTTCAATATATCGGACATTTATTTTAATGTTTGAAGTTTAATGTATTGAATTTTATTTCATAGTCGCTTCGACCATAGTTTGTATATATTATATAATAGTATATATTTGTTGTTTACTATCGTGTGTTGTTTTGTTATGTCAATTACCGGCTGACAAAAATTTTAAGCTACAGTCACTCCTTATAAAACCATGTGGCTTCGACTGTTTAGGATTTTGGCTGTTAGACTTAAAACATTGACTTTAGAAAATGTGACTGTTGTTTTAGTGGCTGTAACTTCTTAAAAAGAAAAATAAAATTTAAAACTCAAATTCTAGCTTTTTAAAAAATCAAGCAAACGTGAACAAAAAGGGAAAAAGTTGGACTTTGAGCGTTTTCAAAGACTGAAATATTTTCGGAAATCCAAAGTCTAGTTGGTAAAATTATTGGTTTTAGAAACTTTAAATAATTGTAAAGTCCTTAAAGCCTTGACATAGTTACAACCAGTTCATAGTTCTTTTCTTATAAATGGCCCATGTTCATAAATCATACCAAATCAAATAAAACACTTTTGAAAAGTTTATTGTATATGCCACTCACCTATGTATTACATAGACGTCTCCCACCAATCAAAAAAAACATGAACGTTTTGATAGCTACCAAATATCTAACATTAGGTCGTTAAAAATACAATCGAGACTAATAAACAGCTTCAGACACACCAGTGAATAATATGAACATGAAGATTACGTGACGTTTCTCAGGTGTGGGCATTCCCAAAAAAGTTTTTTTATTGTTGTTATTTGAGAGAAGTCCATCTAAAATGGCTTATGAAGACTAATAAAGAGCTTCAGGTACACCACTGAGTAGTAGGTAATACTTTGGTAGTGTTGGCTTATTCAGAGACTTGAACATCATCTACACGGATAGACTGCAGTGAAACCCCACATTCTTTTTCACGTCCTCCTTTTCACTATACATCACTTTGCATGTTTTCCTAAAAATATAGATACTTTTAAAAAGGGTCCATCCAGATTTAAACATACCAGCAATCTAGGGAATTCTGGAATGGACACTTCGCTTTGGAAGAGGAACTGAGAAAGAAAACAGTAAAATTTAGATAACTCATCAATCTCGAAAATTGCTAAGAAAAATAAATCTAGAAGAATGAATACAGTGAAAAGATAAGAAAGTAAATATGAACGATGACAGTTATGCACCTTGTAATAAAACGTGAAGCGCCTTGCTACTTATCCTGTCCTTCGTCAGCTAGCAGAGAAAATAAAACAGTATGGTTATATAACACTTGAGCCTTATCCAGCTCGGCTTTAGCTTCTTTCCTAATATTCTTCGCCTTCTCAAAATCCACTTCTGCCATCTCTCTCTGCCTCCTCGCTTCTTGTCTAATCTCCTCCGCCCTCCTCGCTTTCTCGATTGCTCTCTCCATTGTTAAACTTGTCTCACCCTTTTCGTTTGTTTTCACTTGTGTTTTTGTCATTCCTATGGATAGTTGAAGCTGAAGGTTTTCGAAAGGAGCTGATGAAGCGAAAGCTAGAAACTGTTGATGGGACGCTTGTGGTGGCCTTAAGAAAGGAACTCCATGCAATAAAGGGTTAATGCTTGGGGTAAAAAGGTTCTTGATGGAGTTGCATGGCCCTCCTTGTTCTGATGTAGAGGACAGTGGTTGGTGGGTTGAGGTCCCCAGATGGTGCAAGTATCTTGGTGCTCTATGAAACTCTCAACCCTGAAAAAAACAGGAGAATAATCAGGAACAAAAAGATATTATTGCACATATATTAGTTTATTTGATAAACAAAAGAAATTGAAAATTAGTGTGTACATATATTTTCTAAACTTGAATGATAAGAGTGGATGGAAATAGGGTTTAAATCATGAGGAATATGCTTGGTGGAGTACGTACGTAATCAAAGAGTCGTGTTGATAGCAGCAAGCCATTTCTCCCTTTCACCATTTATCTTATCCAGAAGCATTCTTCGGTTCTGCTCCTCGGTAATTTTGGCTTCATGAGCTCTGCCTTCAGCCTCAGCCATGGCTTTGACTCGAATTGTCTCTCACTCAAGTTCAGCTTTCTCTTTCTCAGTCTGGCGCTGCTGCGCTTGGATCTGTTCCTCCGTGGCGATCCTTGCTTGCTCTTTCCGGATAGAAGACTCCTCTTGCATTTTAACCAACTCAACATTATGCCGTCTCTGGGCTTCATGATTCGTCTGCAAGTTCAAAGTCAAAGACTTTCTCATTAAAGGTACGACCTTTAAAACTATTAAACATGGTTTTATTTTTCTTACCTGGAGTCGCTTCCTCGCCAACTCATCTTCATACCGAAGCTTTTGAGCTTTTGCTTGTGCCTGCTGCTGCGATAGATTTCTCTGATCCTAAGCCAATTTCCGCTGTCTTTCCTGCCCCCATTCAAATCCCCACAAAGCAAATCATATATGTTCTGTAGATGCTGTAAGCAAAACTTAGAAGCAAGCAGCTAACACAAACACATGAATCATACACACGGCGATGCAATGAAGTCAATAGAAACATACTATCCAAATGAACGAACCATAACAAATCAAATCATTAGTATCATCAGGAGGAGCAAGTGACTCACGATATCCTTATGCACTTGAATAGCTTCGTTATACGATTTCTCGGCCGCTAATTCAGCTAACCGAGTCTTCTCTTGCTTCCTAATTAAATCGAACACCTGGTGTACACAAATCATATCTAAGCAACAGCAAAAAAAGGACTCATGTCGAAGCAAACAATCAATGATGAATCAATCTCGTTCTTCCACCTGTTTGGAATGAGGAGAGTTGTTGATTTTACGAAGAGCTTTAGCGCCTCGTTCCTAAGACTCAGGATCGAATATTTTCGCTCATCAGGCTCCGCCGGTTTTCCGACGGATCGGCTGGAGATTCTGATGGCGGCGGTGAAGAAGAGAAGAAAGGGAAGTGGAACCGCGAGTGATCGTGGATCAGATACGGAACGAAGAAGAGGAAGTGCAAAGGTTTCACGATCCTACTATAATATAATGTCGTTTCACGACTTTGTGGAATAGGCGAGGAAGATTTGATTTGGGTGAATGAACTGAAGAAGTGCTTTATATAGGTGGAGAAAAAAAGGAAGGTGGAACGAAATTGTGTGAGCTAAAGAAAAGAGTAGAGATGAGCTTTGAATGTTTGAGAGTGGGGTTGTAATAAATACAGAGAAGAAACTGTGATTTGTATGGATCTGAAACAAAGACGACGAAGTGGAAGAGACGGCAATGACAGTTGGGTTTATAAAAAAAAAAGATTTACCACGCCACTTAAGTTGGTGATGACGTGGAAGTTCGGTTGATGGTGATAGGCTGATTTAATTTGCACACGTGGATAGGCTCAAAGGAGCTCATATCCTCCTTTTAGTAGTGTAATAATAATAGATTTCAACTTGGCCTTATTATTATAGATTATAACTCTTAACCCTTTCCAACCAATGCATCTTTGGCTTCTGCTTAAGGAAGTCCTCTTCAAAATCCACTAGCTTCTGCCATCTCTTAAGAGCATTACTTTCTTTTCGGATGTTTTCCAGTGTTGGATTAAGCAATGTTTCTTTCTGCTTTTCGCAGAGCAACAGGTAAGCTTCCTTTGTCTTTTGTGGGAGTTTTCCTAATTTATCCTTACTTAGCAATCGAAGAGCAGGCTTAAGACCTTCAACTTCTTTCCAAGTCTGAACATAGCAGATGTTGAATGGAATAACTTCTCTGTGTCCTTCCAATATCCTTCAACAGTAGGCTGAAATTCCTCCATTGTTGCTATCACATTGGTAAATTTAAATGGTTTCCTTTTTTTTCTGATTCTCTTCCCCCCACCCCCCCCCCCCCGAGATAATCTGAGCATCATAGTTTTGATAGTAGTATAACATAAAGCACTGCTACTAGTCAATATCCATAAACAAGTAGAAAATTCGGTATGTGCTTGCATAGAAGGGCAAATAGAATATAAATCCAATTATATTGATTAAAATGTTACTGGAAAGAGAAGAGAAACAAGCTAGCAAAACAAATATCAAACTAATAATAATAGTTATACACAAGACAAGTGATTCCTACATTCGAGGTGAGCATATATAACCAGCCACTACTAGAGACGTGAACACAATCTCTAGGATGCTAAATTCATTACGTCGCAAAGCTTGGAATATCCACGAACTCGACTCCTTGGAAAACAAGCGGCATTTAGACATCCTTGTTTCCACACTTACATGAGGATACGGATGGCTCGGTTTCAAAGGAAGTGAGACCAAATTCTCCACGTATGGAGATATAACACAAGTGTCCAGGGAGAGACAACGAATCTCATTTGTCCCTGGATAATACTTAAACAACCTCTTCTGATTGTCGCAGAAGACAAGATGCCCTTTCTTAGAAACCGACACTGGCGTGAACCACCTTTTATTCCTTCTCCAGGCAACAACTTTAAGTTCTAAACGTATGGAAAAGGTCTTGCTCCATCGTTTTTGATCTGTATTATCCATGCTCCATATATCTAGTCTCCATTCAGGCCATTTACTCGTATTGACATACGCTAGACGCTCTTCAAGGTTCACTATCAGCGTTTCCTTAGTGGCCCAGGCAGTAGCCGGAAATAGGGTTCTGTTGAACTCTTGTTTATGAAGATCCAATGAAATTAATTTGCAATTCCCATCAATGTGTAACCAGTAGATGGATCCATTCACACAAACAGATTTGCTTCCTGGATTGACCACGTCACGAGGTGGACTCAGTTTACTCCATACACCAGTTTGAACATCAAGAACACCACATTCCACCACAGGTTCCTCTTTCCCAATTTCCCGATAAGAAAAACACAACCTCACTACTTTAAAGCTTCCCGTAACCTTGTCTCGACCGAACCCCATCGCCCATTTTCCCGGCGAGAAGCTCGACCATAATCCTTAAAAAAAAAGTTTTGATTTTTATCTCTCAAAAAGTTTCAATTTTTTTTTTTAATGTGGAATTAGAGATTATTACCGAATCCAAATCTGTACTTATGGTTCAAGCCGGAAGGGAATCGCCGGAGCTGTCTGGTCGAAGGGTTCAAAACGATGATCCAGTCTTCTTCCGGGAAGCAGAGCAAACCGTCGCAGCTCATCGAGGTCCGTGCGGCTTGGCAGTGAAGATATACTATCTCTTCATCTCCTTCGAACCGTGACTCCGGGAGGAGACGCGGACGGTCACCGCAGTCGCAATTGTAAGCAGCGAGGATCCTCCGATTCTTTTGAAGACTCATACGTTTCTCTGAGAACCTCCTCGACTCCAGGATTGATCTACATTGTTTTGATACGGTTCTGCATCTGAGTATCGATTTCAATGGTAGTCTAATGAATATTTCTTCCAGTAGCTCCGGAAGTATGCACACGAAATTAGGGCTCTCTTCTTCTTCTTCTCCTTCCCCCATTCGTGTGCCGACAAAACTCAAAAACTCTGTTTTTTCTTATGTCAGGAAAGTATTCCTCTATGCCCTAGTTAGAAAAATCTCATTCTTGCCCTACCATTATTCTAACTATCCCACATTTTTCCACCACTTTTCCCTTTACTCTCTTACCCTTTCTTTCTTTATTATTTTATTTTTTTTGTTTTTAAACTATTGCGGGACCCACAATTTCTTTCTTTTTCTTTTATTTTTTTTGTTTATCGACCACATTTCTTTTTTTTTTGTTTTTTTTGTTTTCTCAGGTGGGTCCCAGATTTTACCTTTTAATTTTTTTTTCCTTTCTAAAAATTGTTAAATGATTAATATAGCTAATTTTTTTGAAAAAATAAAAAATGTTTATCTTGAAATAATATTTTTATAAACAATAAAATAACAAAATAAATTATTAACATAATATTTAATCAACAATTAAATTTCAAAATTAATTTAATAAAATATTTATATAAACTAATTTTATATACCAAAATTTTATTTATTTTATATAAAATAAATCAAATTTAAAATAAGAGATTTAATATTTAAATCAACAATTAATTTCAAAATAATATATATAAATGATTTCGTAATATTTCAAAAATATTTAATAAAATATGTATTTAAATAATATTATAATAAAAATAATTTTATAATTAAATTTAATAAAAATTATATAAATTTGTTTTACATAAAAATATTTTAAAACCGGAAATTTTATATATTTTATATTGCCTTTAAATCGAAAATAAATATATTTCATATTTTTACTATTTGTATTTGTAACTAAATTAACAATATATATATAAATTATAAATAATATTCTCTTTTTTATAAGAAGTAATTTTCACACTTTTTCTTGTTACATAAAGAGTATCATTTAAGATTTTTGTTCAGTTATATCTATTTTAACTTTTAATATCATTTATAATATGTTTTGATTTTATAAATAATTTATCTGTCTTAAAGTATTTTGATTAAAACATATGTATTTATAAAGAGTATGAATGCATTTAGATCATTTTTAATCTTTGTGAAAAACATCAAAATTACATTCTTCTTGAAACAGAAGGATATGCATTATTTTATATAAATTTTAAAGATTTGATATTATATTTTTATTTTTATAGATGTGTATGTGGACTACTAGCACTACTAGAATTACTATGTACTACTTTGTATTACCTTGAACTACTATGTATTATGCATAATTTCTTAGAACTTTATTTTTTGGCTTATTATATATTTTCAGCAGATATAACTTATATATTTTGAACTATATGTCCACATATGTGTTTAAATATCAAATTAGTAATAAAATCTTTAATATTTCATAAGTTGTTAGAAAAATTATCACTTCCACAAAAACTTCCTTAGACTTTCATATCTAATGTCTTGATGGTGATGTCACAATAAGGTAAATCACACAAATTACATATTTTTAGAATTTTGTTTCTACAAAAGTGTTATACACCATCTAAAACTATCTAAATGCATTGGTTCTACTAGAAATATTTTATTTTTCATGTGGTATTACTAATAAATGTCAAAATTGACAAAAGTGTTACTATGAACAAGATAATATTACTACTACCTTGAGTATTACTAAGTGTAAATATAATAACAGTGTATTTGAATAGATGGCATGTAGACATTTTAAATGAGTAAGTTTGTAGTTATATTTCAATAACATGTGTTAAATATGCTATTATGTTAAATATGCTATTCACATTTTAGATATGTTTGATTTTTTTTATTTAGCTTAGTAATACCTAGTAAAACTAGTAGTTTATAAAATTTCTCACACTTATTGTTTTATTTCTATTTTTATTTCACTAAGTTGTAAATATAATATTATTTGATGGTATACATGTTTTAAATGCATGATTTAATAATTTGTAAAGAATTTTGTAAATATATGTTAAATACAAATTTTTGAAGAAAGAGATTCCTACTATGTATGTCGACAAAAAATACTATATAAAAAGTAAATAAAAATTCTTCTGAGAAACTAGACAACAGGATTAAATGATGGCAAAAATACCTGTGGTTAAAAAACTATAGAATTAAATGATGGAAAAAATACCTGCGGTTAAAAAATCACAGGACTAAACAATGATATATTTTAGAGAAAATATGAAATTTCTAGAGGAAAAATGAAATTTACAGACAAAACTATATCAAAAATATCGTTAGTAAATATTCCCAAGGCTAACTCATGGTCTGGTGATATATTGCCTTTTTGTTGATATGTGAGCCCTGGGTTCAATCCCTGGTTTCGTTATTCTTTATTTTTAGCATTAATTTATTTTAAAAACATATCACATAGAAACAAAAGTTTATGTGTTAACACACAATGGTTACTCGTGGTATGGTGGTAAGCTCCTTGTTTCTTAAAATTACAGCTCTGGGTTCGAAACTTGGTACTGTTTTATTAATTTTTAGTGGCATTTTCGTGATTATTTCTTCATCTTTATTAGGGTTTTCCCGATTCTGCAATTTTTTTTTCACGGCCGCCATGAAATTTCTTCAAATAATATCAATTTTTATGGATTGTTTACACATCAAATCTATAAATTTGTCCATATTCATCACTTTTAAACTTAAAATTTGCGAAAACAAACATTTTTTGTCTAAGAACAGAGAATTGACAATGAACTTAGAAAAGGAACTTATTCAAAATCACAAGAACAGATCACTAATATGGTTTAGAATATAACTTTTTGTCTTTATCTTCATCACTGATAAGTAGAGAGAGTGCAGAGATTGGGGGGAAAGAGAGAGAAGTGCAGAGAAAATAAAAGAAACTGGTTTCTGCGCAAAGAGAGAAAAAAAAAGGGAAAACAAAGAAAGAGTAAGAAGTTGCTCAAACAAAAAAGAGAAGGAAACATTTGGGTCGGATTAGAGGGTTTAGCTTAGGTTTAGTTATAGTTTTGTGGATTTATTAAGGGTAGTTATGTATTTACTCACGTTTCTGTAATTAAAAAAAAAGAAAAATTAAATTATTTATTAGGAGGGACAATTTAGAATAAACCATTGAGTGACTAGGGCGAATCAGAATAAAGTCATGACAAAAAGCTATGCTATGTTATGTCCGAGATTACGTCATCTAAAAGCTATGTTATGTTTGGGCCACTTCGAGCCTATTTATGGTCCAGAAGAGCGTATTTGATAAATCAGTTCCCTCGTAATCAGTCAACATTTTTTTTGGTAAAATAATCAGTCAACATTACACGTAATGAAACGTTTTAATCTAAAATGCGTCGTTGTTGATATAGAAGGTTCGAGGAGAGCGTGGAGAGACACTAGACAAGAGTCACTGGTTATCACTCTTCAGCTAAACTTACGCGCGTGGAGTATGAATTAACTAAAAATCTAAAATATAGGTTGAAAAGGCAAGTATCAATAGTATTTTAAACTCAGGCGAGTAGATTAACTGCTGATAAGAGACAACCTGATCCAGAGTATCTCGCCACGTTGCTAAAACAACATGGGCAAAGAAAAAAAAAGTGTATTATTGTCTTGCAGTCGAGCCGTGTAACTCCAGATCATATCTATGTCTATTTTCTTCTTTGTGAATTTTTGTCGATTCAATATTTTTGTTTTGAAAGTGCAGTACGCTCTTCGTAGATTGAGGTCAAACCGAGAGAATAAAGATCGAAGATGACATTGATGATCCATTCAGCACAGGGGAGCTCAGGGTACTTGGATGTGTACCCAGAGAGAAGGATGCTTATCTTGGGAATTCTTACATTCTCGGTTTGACTCTCACTGCCTGCATCGCCATCGGTGGTCTTTTCTTCGGTTATGACACAGGTCTCTCTCTGTTTTACCTGTTAGATACCCATTCCTGAAAGTATTGAAACTGGAGTCTTTTTGTTTCATTGGATTAGTAGTTTATGTTTGGGACTATCTCGTTGAACTTAGTTGTGTCTCTTTGCTCCTTTTGAAAGGTGTTAATTCTGGTGCTCTTTTGTACATTAAAGATGATTTCCAAGTTGTTAAACAGAGAAGTTTCTTATGTGTGTATATATGTGTGTGTGTTTATTGCTTTATATCTTGATAACTCTCAGTGAAAGAATGTAATCTTTTTGGTAGGAAACTATTGTAAGCATGGTTTTAGTTGGTGCCATGATCGTGCTATGTCAGGAGGTTGGATCAATGACTACTACGGTCGTAAAAAGGCTACTTTGTTGGCTGATGTTGTTTTCGTAGCTGGTGCTATCGTTATGGCTGCTGCTCATGATCCCTATTTCTTGATATCCGGTCGTTTCTTGGTTGATCTAGGAGTTAGTGTTGCTTCTGTGACTGCACCTGTTTATATAGCTGAAGCATCTCCATCTAAAGTGTGAGGTGGACTAGTGAGCACCAATGTTTTGATGATCACTGTTTTGATGATCACCGGTGGACAGTTTCTTTCTTACCTCGTTAACTCTGCTTTCACACAGGTTAGTAACTTAAACTTATTGATCCAGTCATAAATTAGGTTTAGGGTTCGATAGTACAGTTCAAACAAGAAACGACTAAAATAACTCTTAAAGAATGATTTGAAGATGGAAATGTGTATGATTGTAAGTAAAATCGAAGACATGATTCATGATATAATTTGTTGGCAGGTTCCAGTAAAATGGAGATGGATGCTTGGGGTTTCAGGTGTTTCTGTTGTTGTTCAGTTTGGTCTAATGCTTTTCATTCCAGAGTCCCCTAGTCATGAAGAACCGTAAAGAGGAACAAAGCTGGCCGGCTAAACAACGTCAGGAACCTAGGAACCGAAGTTCAGTTTTCAAAGCTCTCTTCTACCGACAAAGCTTATGCACTTATGGCAGATGATCTTCGTGGTCAGGCTAAGAAGTTTAAGAGTATAGTAGCGGTGGTAGATGCAGGTAACCTCGCGGGTCTTAGGAGGCACTGGAGGACTTGTGTTCCTCAACAAGTCAAAGATATGTCGACAGAGCATACGGTGCAGGATCTTGATAGCAATAATGATGAGGATTCAAAGCTAAAACCGGCGGTGGCGGTTGGTGGTGCAGTTTCTTTAACAGTATCATCAAAGGCCAGGTGCTTGAACCTTTTCTTGATACGCAAGGCATTGGCATTTACCAAAGTGTTGTATCCTTCAGCAGTGAGGGCAATGTTTCTGGTGAAATCATCGTTATTATCAGGCGAGAGAATCAGAGGAGTAACACAGTATGTTCTGACTTCAGCTGAAGGTACTAGCTTGGATGCCACGACAGCTGCATTCTATGCGATGATGATGCGGAAGAGACTAGCAAAACCTATCGGCGCCTTACCAGTGGCGGTGTTTGGAGCCGGTCTTGCAACTTGTGCGGGGTTGCTCTGCTGCGAAGATGAGATCGAATGTGCGGCTCTGACTATTCCCTCAGCTTCTTCGATTGCAAAACTTGGTCGAGGGATTCAGAACTTGCATGAGGCGTCTCTGGAAGTGACAAGGAGAGGAAACACCAAGGTAGATAAGACAGTGGGGGCTCTTAGTCATAGGCTGAGGGACTTAACGCTTAATTATTTAAATTTCAAACCAAATCTGGTTCGTTTTATTTGTAAACGTTTTATCAAATAAGACACATATTTTTTACTTTTCTTTTCCAGCATAAATCTTATTATTGATTTTCAACTAGTAAAATCTTAATTTGATTGTCAATATAAAAACTGTTAGGTTGGCTCCAAAAGCTAAACCAAACAAAACTAACAGCAAAGGAAATAATTTCATCATCAAATACAATATGTACATCATATCATTTTCAATAATTGTTTTATTAAATTCTAACAAATAAAAATTACAATAAGTTATTCGAAATAAATAAACTGAGTATATCATATTTTTGAAAATTCAATAATTTGAGCTCAAACAAAACTAAACATTTTTATTATGAAAACAAAAATGTTAAGCAAGAAGAAAAACTACAATAATGATTCTATATTCAAAAAAAAAAGGAAATTGCTTGGTATTTACTTATTTTAGTTTTGCAGAAATATGGTAATGGTAAGATCTATTTATAGTGTAGCCCGTTGCGCAGCAAATCATTCAGAAGTGTTTTTTTACTAGAGTTTTGAAATTCTCTTGAGGATAATATTTGTTTTCCACATAGTCTGCGAAATCTATTGCCATACTCGTACGAAGTATGGACCTGGAGGTATCAAAGGAGCTTGTTCAGAGACTCTCAGTCCCCGAGAGTACAAAGAACTTTGTGTTTGCAATAAGAGTCCCTGAGCTTGATTCAACTATTTACTTACTCTCTGTTCACAACTTATCTCAGAGATCTGCTACCGACGCCGAGTGTCTCATACGTGAACTCCGTCCCGATGCTGTTGTGACTCAGGTGAACGCTTCAAACTATGGAGAAGCTGAGGAGGAGATTGTGCTAGAAGACGGGTCTACTGGTTCGATCCCATCGTCAGTTTTTAAAGTTCTTACACGCTGTGTTTTAGAAGAAAGTCTTGACGTAGAAAAGTACCAACGCGTTGCAGGGAACTTGGTTATGGAGGAGATTTTTGGGACAGGTTTTAATAAGCATCTATTGGCTGTCGAAAAGGTGGCTGGGGAGGTTGGTTCGACGTTTGTGGTACTTGATTCTCCTTTTGTCATGAAAGGTCTAACTAAATCTCTCACAACACAAGCTTATTATGGCTCTGCTTTAATCAATGTTGATCAAAAAGCACTGATGATGCAGAGACTCTTCTTATCTCCGCATATCACTCAGCTCAGTAAAGAGCTTAAAAAATCAAGCCGTTATAAGGTTCCACCATATGCACTCTCCGTTTATAACTTACTTGTTCAGATTCATAACACATTATTTGATGATCTCCCACCTATTAGGAAAGCTCTACAGAGTGCCAAGAAGATTTTGTCTGAGGTAAATAAAGGGGAATCCATCGATACAGAGGCTCTTACTGAAGCTTACCTATTCCGGGTCGCAGTTGAAAGTCTTAGAGTTGCTTCGAACGATGCTGGTCGGATACCTATCAAGAACCTAGGGACCGAAGTTCAGTTTTCAAAGCTCTCTTTTACGGACAAATCTTATGCACTTATGGCAGATGATCTTCGTAGTCAGGCTAAAAAGTTCAAGAATATCGTAGCGGTAGTAGATGCATGTAACCTCGAAGGTCTTAGGAGGCACTGGAGAACTTATGTTCCTCAAGAAGTCAAAGACATGTCCACTGAGCATACGGTGCTGGATTGTGATAGTAATGATTCAGGTACAGGTGCTTTAACACTATCCAAGGCCATTTTGGCTTCACCTGTCTTCAGGATCTCAACTATTAAAACCCCGGTGAACCCTTTCTTGACTGGCAAGCCAATGGCATTTGCATTTACCAGAGTGGCGTACCCCTCAACAGTGATGGGCCTAATGTCCCCGTGTTTTGCTAGTTCCGGAGCCCAACCAATGTCTTGGGAGAAAGCATCTTTATCCGCCGAGAATATCAGAGCATTAACAAAGTTTGGTTTATCTTCTGCTCGAGGTACTAGCTTCTCTGCCATGAGAACTGCATTCTATACGATGATGATGCGGAAAAGACTAGCAAAGCCTGTCGGTGCCTTACCAAGGGTGGTCTTTGGAGCCAGTCTTGTAATTTGGGCGGGATTGCACCTCTTTGGAAGCGGGATTGAATGTGCCGCTCTGACTCTTCCTTCAGCTTCTTCGATTGCAAAACTTGGTCGAGGGATTCAAAACTTACGTGAGGCGTCTCTAGAAGTGACAAGGAGAGGAAACAACAGGGTACAGAACAGAAGGGATGGTCTTACTCAAAGGTTGAGGCACTTGACGCTTAGTATAAATTTCAAAACCAAATTTGGTTCGTAATATATGAATAAACGTTGTGTCTAATATTTCCATGAAGAAGAGGGGTATCTTTTCAATTGCATTATGCTGTATATATATGTTTGTTTTTACAACACTGATTTTTGTTAAATCAATGACTTGATAACCTCATAAATAAATTCCATTTCTATTAGTTGTGAATATCTGAAAAGTGTGAATCACACTAACTAAAATCATAGAAATTACAAGTAGAGCAATCATTAGAAAAGTTTTTGGTACAAGTTATGACATCTATTTTAATTTACTCAATTATACTATGAATTATTATTTTATTTGCCTTATATCGATTTATTTTTTGGCAGTTTAGTTTTATTATAGTAAAAAAATCCTACAAATGTTTCTTTCTTAATTTACATAGTTGTTAATATTTGTTTTCCAAAGTTTTAAATATGTGGTATAAAATCACTAAACAAATCATTAATCAAAAAAGGGACTAAGAAACTTTCAAATAATGCTCTATATAATAAAAATATTTTTATTAATATAATATTTGATTATAATTATTATTAATACAAACTTTAATTTGTATCAGTTTAATTTCTAAAATGGAATCAACCAAAAAATCATACTACTCATACAGTCATACATGAATCCTCAAAACCGACTTATTAATAAAACCAACATAATCAAGCGTAACCAGACCGAATATTTGAATCTAGGAGATTCTTCTCGAGTTACAAAAGAAAAAAAATTATATTATTTTGAAGAAACACATAAAGGTGACCTGCAGTGAGTATTTAGGTTTACCGTTCGAGTTGGATTAGGCTATTAAGACTGAAGTATTTATGTCTGGTTATAATTGAGTTTCTATTTTATTATAAATACCAAAGCAGAACTATTAGAAATAGTTCAAATTTGGTTTGAATTTAAAGCTGAAAAACTAAAATAACTTCAAAAATCCAAGTTAAATCCTGAAAAACCAAAGAAATTATTCGAGTAATAGTTTAATTATATCATATTTTGACTCACATGCACAATGGATCGAGGAGATCTCTTCAAATAAATATCATATCTTAATTGTGCTTCATTTGACATGTGTATCAAAAGATCATATAAAAAAATATTCTTTATAATCATAGTAAAGACACAACAAAGCTAGTCTCTCGCTAAGTTAAAAAAATGTTTAAAAATATTATGTTAAATGCATAATCAACAATGCAGATATAATGATCATATCTGAGATTTCTTCACAATGCTGAGGTATTACAATGCTAAGGTATTGCAGAGATTGATCAAACGCTATAAATGATCAATGATCAAATAGCTAGTTTAAATTTTATCTTTTCTCAAATGTGATCACATGACAGTCTTGATAGTCAATGCACTTATGAAATTTTATTTTACTACCCAAAGTATTGTTTGCTATGTGCTTGGACTGTGCACAGATTCAATATATTTAGAAGATTAAAGCCTAGTTCCATGATGAAATATCTTTGGAAAACTATATGAACTCTCATATTTATAAGTGAAATTTTTTTAACTACCCAAACAAGTGCATATAAATCAAAATTTAAAGTAACTCTTTGATCATTGATCATTTACAACATGGTGCATATAAATCTTTCCCACGAGAAATTGAATTAAAAAATGCAGAAACTTTTTACCCAAACTTGAGTCAACACGATCTCCTCTTTCTTGATTGCGATGTACCATAAACCAAAAACAGAGGAAAAAGAAACTATGGATTATTTTCCTGAGAAAACCAAAAGAGAAAATGCAGAAATAAACAAGTACTCGTTTCGTAACCTAACTTTAAGTTCCTTTGATTACAATACCTTAAACAAGATACTTAGAATCAATGAAACAAAGTAAAAAAAGGAGGTATGATCACTAGTGATTAGTGATCCGATGGAAATTTTGAAATAGCAATGGCAGATCAAAAATATAGATAAGTCAAAGTATTTTTTTAGTTTTGTTAATCTTTCTTGGGTGTTTTTTTTGTTAACAATGCTAATGTTTCATCGACTCATACAAACATTTCATCAATAAATATTATAACCTAGCAAGTCAGTTTATAATCTGATTGTTTATTGACCCACGTTGGTGTTTACTGTTGGTGTTGGTGTTTACTAGAGGTATATGTCACATCAGATTTGAACAAAAGAATTCCTTAATTAGCAAATAATAAAGGAGATTATAATGTAATTTAATCTAATTTTGTTTTGAGTCATATTTTTATATACTATTAACAAGTCACAGTATACAGAACAACTGTTGAAAAAGAATCTAATTAAATATTACTAAAAGAATAAATATTTTTATAAAATAGCACACTGATTAGTCTTGTAATAAAAAAATATAATATTATTATAAATCAATAGTAACTAAATTTTATTCTAAGACAAAAAAATTCTATACATTTTTTATAAATTATATAATTAAATATGAAAATTATATTAAATAGATAAATTAAAAAAATAATTCATTTAAATTAATTATACTCATCATTTTTAAAGTTCGTAAACTATAGAATAAAATATATTGTTTAAAAAATGTTAATATACAAAATATAATAGTATATAATAACCTTTAATTCATATAATTTTTAAAATATGTTATCATAAATCTATTAAATTTTAATAATTCATTTAAAATATTAAGAAAAAATTAAATTTCAGTTATAAATTGATTTTCTTTTAGTTATAACATAATATACTGAGAAAAGTTTAGAAAATATTACCAAAAATTAAAATATTTTTTATAAAATAATTTATTAATGTAGTGACAAAAAAATCAAAATTCATGTAATCTTCCAAACTCAAAAATAGTTGTGTAATTTTTCAAAATTTTCTTTACAAAATATAAAGTTCTGAAATTAAATATTCAAACTCAAAATGATAGTATTTCAAATTTTACAAAATATAAACTCGTGAGTAATAATAATTAATAACAAATTAAAATATATTAAATAAATCACTATATATTAATAATGTTTAATAAAAGATATAAACAATAATATTATAGAGTTACACAATATTTAATATTAAAGTATAAATTATATATTTAAAACATTTATATAATATCAAATACATATACAAAATTAGAAATATCCGAACGGAAGTTCAAGTCAAAATCTAAAATCAAGTTATAAATAATTGCATATCAATCGAACCATCTATCTTATTAAAAGAGAAGTACTACTTAAAATTTCTCCTTAGTTTTCATAATTATTTACATTACAATGCCACTGAAGTAATAAATTTAATTATCCTTAATTATAATTATCTTTTCCAGTTTATTAATGAATTTTCCTTATTATAATTTTACCAAAAAAATCGGCTACAAGAAAATAAGGAAACCAAAATCGTTTTTCTATCTTAGGGGTATTTATTGTGACATAACTTAACTTTAACATACAGCTTTCTTATAATAGAACCCCTAAAAAAAACTTCTTTTCTTTTTTCACCTGCAGCTGATGAACTTTTATACAAAATCCTGACTAATACAATGGAGGTTTAACCACGCATCGGATGGTCAAGGCGTTCCGTTGATCTCCAAAAAACCCGAATTCGAATCCGCACTATACCAGATTTCCACGACTTGTGACCACCGGAAATTTCACATTTTCTCTCCAATGAATGGTTTACCATTTTTTTTTACAATGTAGGTTCACTTTATTTTTGTTTGATCAAAAACTCGAAAAGAAGATATTGAAATCATTATATTCATAGGCATAAGGTTATTTTTAAGCGTATTTAAATATATTATTCCAATATGCCACAATATATTTCCAAATCCTTCTATGCATAATTTAAGCGTATTTATTTGTTAAGGTATTATTTACCCCAATTCGATTTTTTCTAGCTGTTTTAAACAAAAAAATAAAGAAATTCAAAATCCAACCCATAATATTTTTCTAAGAACATAATCAGTGAGGAATATTTATATATTTATGAATTTTCATAATATTTTCAAAGCATCATAATATTTTATTAATTTTTTAATTTTATTTTTTATTAACTTCAAAAAATAATTTTCAATACAAATTTATGTATAAATATTACAAATTCATCATTTAATATAAAAAATCTAAAAACAAATAATAAATACCCGTCAAGATCTAGTTAGTAACTAAAATACGTTCATCTAAATCAGGATGAGCTTTTCTATATCCTATACAGAAGTGCATATTAATGTATAAAACAAAATACGCTCCATTGGATCATGATGGGCTTGAAGTGGCCCAAACATAACCCAGCTTTTTAGACGACGTAATGTCGGACATAAACTGAAACAGAGTTTTGATCTTTGTCGGCACAAAAAAAAAGAAAACTCGGCACACAGGAATGGGGGACGAAGAAGAAGAAGAAGAGAGCCGTAATTCCATGTGCATACTTCCCGAGCTTCTGGAAGAAATATTTATTAGACTACCACTGAAATCAATCCTCAAATTCAGAACCGTATCAAAACAATGTAGATCACTCCTGGAGTCGACGAGGTTCTCGGAGAAACGTAGGAGTCTTCAAAAGAATCGGAGGATCCTAGCCGCTTACAATTGCGACTGCGGCGACCGTCCGCGTCTCCTCCCGGAGTCACGTTTCGAAGGAGACGAAGAGATCGTGTATCTTCACTGCCTCGCCTCACGACCCTCGTTGAGCTGCGATGGTTTGCTCTGCTTCCCCGAACAGGATTGGATCATCGTTTTGAACCCTACCACCAGACAGCTCCGGCGATTCCCTTCCGGCTTGAACCATAAGTGCAGATTTGGATTCGGTAAAAATCTCTAATTCCACATTCAAAAAAAGAAATCGAAACTTTTTGAGAGATAAAAATCAAAAAAAAAAAATTTCTCAGGATTATGGTCGAGCTTCACACCGGAAAACTGGGCGATAGGTTTCGGTAGAGACAAGGTTACGGGGAGCTTTAAAGTAGTGAGGTTTTGTTTTTCTTTCCGGGAAATTGGGCAGGAGGAACCTGTGGTGGAATGTGGTGTTCTTGATGTTCAGACTGGTGTATGGAGTAAACTTAGTCCACCTCCTCATTTGGTCAATCCCGGAAGCAAATCTGTCTGTGTGAATGGATCCATCTACTGGTTACACGTTGATGTTTACGTTGAAAAACATTATAAAATACTTGCATTGGATCTTCATAAACAAGAGTTCAACAGATTCCCAGTTCCTCCTGCACGGGCCACAAAGGAATCGCGGTTAGTAAACCTTGAGGAACGTCTAGCGTTTGTCAAAACAAATGTTTTACCTGTTTGGATGCTGGAGATATGGAGCACGGATACAGATGAAAAACGATGGAGCAAGACTTTTTCCATACGTTTACAACTTAAAGTTGTTTCCTGGCCAATGCGGAGAAGGTGGTTCACGCCTGTGGCGGTTTCTAAGAAAGGGAATCTTGTCTTCTATGACAATCAGAGCAAGCTGTTTAAGTATTATCCAGGGACAAATGAGACTCGTTGTCTCTCCCTGGACACTTGTGTTATATCTCCACACGTGGAGAATTTGGTCTCACTTCCATTGAAACCGAGCCATCCGCATCCTCATGTAAGTGTGGAAACAAGGATGTCTAAATGCCGCTTGTTTTCCAAGGAGTCGAGTTCTTGGATATACAAAGCTTTGCGATGTAATGAATTTAGGATCCTAGAGATTTTGTTCACGTCTCTAGTAGTAGCTGGTTATATATGCTCACCTCTAAAGTAGGAATCAATTGTCTTATGTCCAACTACTATTTTATTTTGCATGCTTCTTTCTCCTCTCTTTTGAATAACATTTAAACCAATATAAATGGATTTATATTCTCTCTTCCTTTCTATACAAGCACATACAATGTTTCAAATTTCTACTTGTTTACGGATAGTCCCTAGGAGCAGTGCCTTATACCACTATCAAAACTATGGTTTAGCATAAGGGAATGTTTCACTTTGTTCTCAGTGGCGGGAGGAGATTGTTTCTTCTTTGGATGGATATGCACAGACTCATATGTCTTCGATTATGGATTGAAATGTTCTTACGCATTGTAAATTCAAGTAAAGCATAGTGTTTATTAGTCTACTGAACTGCGTCCTCCTCTTTATCACTTGAAAGGTAAACACAAAGGCGTGGAAGACTCTCAAAGCTACCTTGGTTTAGTAAACAAAGGGTATGATGAAATCAAAAAGACTCCGCGAGAGGGGTTAAGAGAAGCAAGAGACTTGTTTCAGACTGAAGGTTAGCCGTTAGTGGTGTAAAGGGTCACTAACAATTGTTTTTTTATTTAGTGTTTTAAAGCCCCAGTAACAATTTCCTTTTGTTTAGTGTTTGTTAGCCGCAAGTGTTGTACTCGGTAACAATTTATTTTTCTTCTTCGTTATAATCTTCTAAAAGCTCCCGGCCTGTGAGGAAAAAAAAGTACGTCATCCATATTTAGTTTTGGTTTTAAGTATAGATTGCATATCCACAGTTTTTTTTGCATATCCACAGTTGCACAAAAAAAGAGTTTGCATATCCACATCTATAACTTCTATTTCTTTTTAAAAATATGTTCCACTGTAGCACAAATATATAGAGATGGATCATTCCAGTTGAGCTTGTTTTAAATGAAATATTTTGGTCATTTTGATCACTAAATGTTATATTTGTGATAAAAAACCAAAAAAATCTATTTGAAAAAATTGTCCTAGATAAAATATATCTAAGAACGAAAATCCAAAAATATTTTTTATAAATTAATATATCTATAAATTAATAAAATACCATAATCTCAACATTATTAGTTTATAGAATTTTTACTGTTAGATAGAAAATGAGAACAATACATAAATTTTACTATGTGATCAGGTAAAGAAAGTTCTTTGACAAATAAATTACATTGTTATTATAAACTATAAAAGTGATATGTAGTGTAATATTCTCTTATTTTGATATAAGAGCAGCTCCATTAATAGATTTTTAAAAATATCTCAACAATTTAGAAAAAGAATATAAACAGGAGGGAGAAGATTAAAGTATATATGCAAACATATTTTGACTAACATTTTATAAACTATGTTTACATATGCTAATGTGTAGTTGGTTATGCTTAATAAATTTTAGTTAGAAATTTTTATTTCATTAAATACTAATAATTTTAGATTTAGATATTTGAATATAGATATGAACAAATGGAACTGCTCTAAGTTCCTGCTTACCTCCTATTGAAGAGATTTATCATTTGGCTCATCGATGCCAGATCAACTCTTTTGATTGATCTCATGCGTCTTTTCCAATGTCTAATGATAGAAACAATATTCTTTTTTGACAGCTAAAATAAACAATATCAAATTATGAATTACTAACAACAAAAACCAATATAAGATTTACCTAAAACAAACTTGCCTATCATCTTTAGAGGAGATAGAACCTGCATTAATAGTGTAGTATATGCTTGTCATGTCATGTCACGTCACGTCAAATGCAAGTATATATGTTTCCAACTTCTTACAACAATAATAGTGTAGTATATAGTACTATTTCACTGATTATTATTGATATAATTTCAATTATTTTTTCTATAATAAATTCTCCTATATATCATCAATGCAATATCTATTCTTTTGACAATTGTTAGAATGCAATAATAGCTATTTCTTCTTTATGATTTTCTTAATGTATGATTAAAAAAAACAATACGGAGAAGATTATGATTATCTGAAAATGATTATTGAGAGTATAATATAAAACGATGATTCGTGAAGAACATTTGAAACCTACAAATTAAAACATTATGCTTAATGATAAAATCAATGTATTGCAATCCTAAAAATTATTTATTGTCATTATCCTCATTAATCTGTGTTTCTTCCACTACTTACATATCTATTACATACACATATTCAAACTCAATCTACCACTAAAATTGTGTTTAACAACTATGATTATCAACAAATACATTTATATATTTCCACTAAATAAATAGTAAATATATCGTAATAACTACACAATTAGGACAATTTTTAAATAAAATTAAAATATGTAGATATATATATATATATATATTCGTGAAATTTTTAATTTGTGACGTCGATCTCTCTAAAACAGTTGTAATATCAATAATATCAAGCATACAAATACTTTCATCAGTGCGCTTTATATCAATATTTATGAGTTAAAAATTAAATAGAAAATGGAAAGAAAAAGAGGATGAGAAAAGAAGATTTTGAAAATTTTAAAGCATTTTTTCATATTTTGTCAACATTTTGGCTAATACTATTTTAATATAATATTTGGAAGCAAGAAACTTGTAGGATTGACCTATGCAGTGGCAAGTAACTGTTATTATTGTTTTAAGATGATATATTATGATGAATAATGTTTTTTTTTAATTATCCACTATTTATTATTCAACAATGCATCAATTGACATTTAATCAAACTATCTGTAAAATATGTAATCATGGTTAACACCGTTTCATATGTAAAATATGTATTTGTAGCTATAGATGGATCGAGAAGAGCCTGGAGACACACTAAACAAGAGCCACTAGTTATCAATTATCAGTTAAGTTTATAACACGTGTACTACACTGAATTAAACAAGAAAATTGCGCGGGTAAATTACTACATTTGTTATTTTGTAGTAAGACAATCTGATCCAGAGTAGCTCGCCACGTTGCTAAAACCAAAAAAAATATATATATAGTAAGCATTATTATTGACTTATTGTCTTGTAGTCTCCGTGTAAACTCCAGATCATAATTCTGTCTATTTCTTCTTCGTGAGCTTTGTCGATTCAGCAAATTCATTTTGAAAAGCGTTGTGCTCTTTGTAGATTGTGAGCAAACCGGTAGCAAACAAGAGAGAGTATAATTTGGAAGATGACACTGACGATCCATTCAGCACCAGGGAGCTCAGGGTACTTAGATATGTACCCAGAGAGAAGGATGTCTTATTTTGGCAATCCATACATTCTCGGTTTGACTCTCACTGCCGGCATCGGTGGTCTACTCTTCGGCTATGACACAGGTCTCTGTCTGTTTTTCTTGTCAGATTTGAGTTCTTTTCTGACCTATTCTTGAAAGTTTTCTACTTTGAATTGAAACTGGAATCCTCTATGCTTTACTGGATTGGTATAATTTATGTTTAGGACTATCTCATTGAACTTAGTTGTGTCTCTTTGCTCCTTTTGAAAGGTGTTATATCTGGTGCCCTTTTGTACATTAAAGATGATTTCCAAGTTGTTAAACAGAGCAGTTTCTTACAGGTATATATATATGTTTATTGCTTTATATCTTGATAGCTTTCAGTGAAAGAATGTGATCTTTTTTGTAGGAAACTATTGTAAGCATGGCTTTAGTTGGTGCCATGATCGGTGCTGCGTCAGGAGGTTGGATCAATGACTACTACGGTCGTAAAAAGGCGACTTTGTTTGCTGATGTAGTCTTTGCAGCTGGAGCTATCGTTATGGCTGTTGCTCCTGATCCATATGTTTTGATCGCCGGTCGTTTCTTGGTTGGTTTAGGAGTTGGTGTTGCTTCTGTGACTGCACCTGTTTATATAGCTGAAGCATCTCCATCTGAAGTGAGAGGTGGACTTGTGAGCACCAATGTGTTGATGATCACCGGTGGACAGTTTCTTTCATACCTAGTTAACTCTGCTTTCACACAGGTTAGTAACTTAGACTTATTGATCGATCTCAAAATCCATTCAGAAATTAGGGTTAGGGCTTGATATTACGTATCAAACAAGAAACGAATAAAGTAACTCTTTAGGTATAATGTGAAGATAAAAGGAAGCGTGTGATTGTGAGTAAAATCGAATACACGATTCATGAGACTATTTGTTTGCAGGTTCCAGGAACATGGAGATGGATGCTTGGAGTTTCAGGTGTTCCTGCTGTTGTTCAGTTCGGTCTAATGCTGTTCATGCCAGAGTCCCCTAGATGGCTTTACATGAAGAACCGTAAAGAGGAAGCAATCCAAGTGCTCTCGAAAATGTATGACATCTCTAGGTTAGAGGACGAGATTAATCATCTTTCCGCAGCTGAAGAGGAAGAGAAGCTACAGAAAGACACTATCAGCTACTTGGATGTCTTTAGATCCAAAGAAATGAGGCTTGCGTTCTTCGCAGGAGCAGGACTTCAGGTAACGTAAACATCAAGGTTTTGCTGCCTTGTCTGAGAAGGGACTTGATAAAAATGTCGGAAAATTTTGGCAGGCGTTTCAGCAGTTCACTGGGATCAATACTGTTATGTACTATAGCCCTACGATAGTGCAGATGGCTGGTTTTCGTTCAAACCAGCTCGCTCTGTTACTGTCTCTCATTGTTGCTGCAATGAACGCTGCTGGAACGGTGGTGGGGATCTACTTCATCGATCATTGTGGACGGAAGAAGCTTGCTCTCTCGAGTTTATGTGGTGTCATCGTATCTCTCGTTATCCTCTCAGTCTCGTTCTTGAAACAATCTGATGTATCTACTGATGGAGGGATCTACGGTTGGCTCGCTGTGCTTGGCTTAGCTCTGTACATTGCCTTCTTTGCACCGGGAATGGGACCTGTTCCGTGGACGGTGAACTCGGAGATATACCCACAGCAGTACCGAGGCATATGCGGAGGCATGTCTGCGACGGTAAACTGGATCAGCAACTTGATTGTGGCACAAACATTCTTGTCAATAGCGGAAGCTGCTGGTACAGGAGTTACTTTCTTGATTTTGGCGGGAATCGCGGTTCTTGCGGTTGTCTTTGTGATTGTGTTCGTCCCCGAGACTCAGGGGCTGACGTTTTCTGAAGTTGAGCAGATTTGGAAAGAGAGAGCTTGGGGTAGTAGCAGAGATAGCAACAACATGGAGGGGTTACTCGAGCAAGGGTCTCGGTCTTAAGTGGTGCATGCTCATACATGGTGGTATCACACAGTCTCCAGAGTAAACCAAGATCAGTTCCGGTTCAGCTCAGTGATATGTAATGCGATACTTGAATTGGTATAGTATGTTAGGAACTGTTATTAAATACGTTTAGGGTCCACTTTGGATTCCAGTCTTTTCTGTGCCTTATGTTCTAGAGATTTCTTGTCTATAACTCTTTGTATGATGCATGTGTTTATGGTCAAAACGTTCTGCCTGGAAAGTTCCAAGCATAGAGAATTCGACAAGGGCATTGAATACATGAATGTTGAATCACAAACATAAGACTTGTCATAGGAACTGTGTTCTTAATAGATTCGAGGAAAACATTAACATTTAATGTATTTGGACACGGCAATAGAACTAAGAACATCAAAGGGCCACCGTAATGTATGATTGGATATTGTTTGATGTATTGCGTATCCTATGTGTTGTCTTATGTGTCACTGTACAATGTAGGTTTGTGATTTGGCAATTCAACACTTTATTACTTTAATCATCAGTCTTCAATTTTTTTTTCTTTTTGTACTTATCTGATATTGATATATAATTATATACTAACTCTATCCTCTTTTCGATATGGTTTATCTAGACTGCAATGAGCTCCACTATACTTTTGATGTACATGTTCTACGATATAAATACTTTATCAGTAAAAGCTGAACGTCATCATTTCTTTATAGTGGACATTTTATAAAATTAAAACTATAGTATCGATGTTCGTCCCCGTGAACTTGAAAAGGGTAAAAGAATAGTATGTATGTGGTAAATGGACAAATGATATTGATAATGATGGAGAACATGAATGTCGTGAAGACCAGACCAGAGAGAAGAGAGTGGTGTGAAAATGTGGTGCTGGTTAGTTGAGCTGAAAAGGGAAAAATGGGGACACGTGAGTTGTTGGGTCTCTTCTTGTCTTTTATTTTGTTTTGATGGGTCCCTTTTAAAGGTCTTCGCCCTTTCATTTCTTATCGTACATGTCCACGTGGCACCTCTCCTGCCTTGTAACTCACGTTCACATGTGTGTGAGATTCTCTCTCTCTTCCATTTTCCACATTTATAATCCTCACCCAACCACATGCGTTTGTTTTGTTCTTTCCATCAACACAATTTCTGAATAACAACCTTTTTAAGACAAAAGTTACAATTACTTGTTCTTTTACATTAATTTACGAAACATATATTATTTGATAGTTTGTTGATCCAAATAAGCTTGCTTGGTGGTTATTATTTGATCATTTGTTGATCCAAACAAAGCTTACTTGAACCACATAAGCTTGGTTAAGTAATACGATGAATTTGAAAATGTGTTAAACACTCTGAGTTTGAAATTTAACAAATTCAGATTTATTCGTTTGTGTTGAGACGTGACATGTACTCTAATACCCATTACGAACAATTGAGTCTCGTCGATGAACATACTCCAAGAGATTATTTGATTCGGTTTCATTTCGCTGGATATTTTTGAATTATCAAAGCAAAAGAAAAGATGGTTATCAGAAAACAAATATACACGTATACTACTAATATAAATAACAATTCAGATGAATTAAAGTTTTAACCGATTCAAATAACATCGTTTATTTTTTTTTCCATCTATTAGTTTATTAGTGGGACGAAGCCCAAACCCGAAGGCCAAAAAACATACAACATAAAAGCTCAAGAAAGGGCAAACTAAACATGGGTCCAAAAGAAAAGTCCAAACCAACCGAACCCAAGAGTCGGACCGAAGCCAACCCAAACACGTCGAAAACACGTGTTATCACCTCAACAAACAAGGGAACACATGTCGCCATATCTTGTCTTTACTCTCGGCGCCGGTAAAACTAACGGCGGACGCCGGAAACCACTTCGGAATCACTCCATCACCACCACGGCTGAGCTCCTTTCATAGAAACATCCGCCAAAAACAACGACGAACTCTCTACAGAAGCCTCCAAGCCACACCACGAAACACGAGATTAAGATATCCCGAGCCTCCATCACCCAAACACCACCGTAACCTCCTAATCGCCGCCGTCGGAGAGCTTCATCGTCTGTCGAGATCTCATCCTAGCGGACCGAAACCACGAAGCTTGAACAGGAGGAAAACGGTACCACTCCAACATCTCAAAAAAAATAGAACAAAACCACAACCCAATCACCCGATTGGGCTTGTCACAGAACGCCGGCAGCGTAGAGCTTCGATAGCCTCCACTCTCCAGAAACATAAGCCGGTGACGCAGAGCTGCAAAAGCCTCCACCCCCCGGGGTCAAAGGCCGGCGACGACTGAATTAAGGAAACCTCGCCATCCCGGAGTCAAAACGACACATATACAACGAGAGGAGAAAACCGACCACCACTCCTCCTAACTATCGACATGCAAAGAGAAAAGAAAAATAAACTCTAAAGCTAAAGCCGGACCGACGGTGGCTGTGGAAGCCCACCCGTCGGCCGGAAAACACAATCACGGCGAAGTTTGTTTCTTCTTTTTTAGACAGAGGTCAGAGCAAAGTTAGAGAGAGAGATCCTTTTGAATTCTGAATCTCTTGATCAAATAACATCGTTTATTCAATGTGCAGCAATAGCATTTATGTTATCATTGTTCACAGTGCCATAACTACCACAATCATTTGGAGCCTTGCGTTCTTTATGGGCAATAATACGGGAAACCGAACTGTGTTTTCTCATGCTTTTATTTTATATTAGCTATATAATGGTCAATATGCCATGTCATGTCACCATCCATCACCATGATACATCAATATCCGTTAAAATCATGCCATTAATCTGCTTCTTCTCACTAACATTTGTCGATTAGACTATCAAAGAAACACACTTTTTATTTGCTTGTCAATATCTACAAAATAAGATATAAAACATAAGGTCCGAATGGTAACGGCAGAATTGATAATATAAGCGGAGCGGATTTGAAGTGCGGTACGGTCCAACAGCGGTTCATGCGATTTGCGAATCAAGTGCGGTTTTGATCAAAAAAGTAGTGCGGTTTTGATTGAAAAAGTAGTGCGGTTTTGATTGAAAAAGTAGTGCGGTTTTGACAAAAAATAATATAATTTAATATATTAATATAACTAAAACTTTTTGTTTAGTTATTATATCAAAATATTTTTTATAAATTCAAATATCAAAATTTATTTGAAATAAAATTATTTTATATATTTTTCTTTACTTTTATAATTTTAAATACTATTTTTAAAACATAAAATTAAATTTAAATAAATCTATCTTAAATAAAATATTTAAGTAACAAAAATATAATACAGTAGAAAAGACTATTTAGTAGGCCTAGGCATTTGGGTCCTAGGGTAGGGTTCGGTTCGGGTGTCGTCGGATCTGAATCCTTGGGTCTTAGATATTTAGATCCAATAAGATAATTTGAATTTGTCGGTTGGGGTTAGGCATCGATTGAAGAGCAAAGAAGAAGACCAGACTGTTGCCCGGCGAACAAGCTGGCTTTGAATACTCCAGTATCTCCGGTTTTGGGATAAGATAGGCTTCTTTACCCATCCGAGGAATTGACTTCTTTCAGATTCTGTCGGATCCGAGTTGATTCAAGTCTTAAATAATTAAATCCAATAGGGTTTGGATCCTATCGGGCCTGACCAGAAAAAAACACCAAAAATACAAAAAAATATTTGGGTCGCATTCAGTTCGGATACTAACCGAAGCATGATTTTGGGTCGGTTTTAGGTCGGTTCCTCGAATTCGGGTAAATGTCCAGCCCTACTATCAAGTACTTTAATTTTTCCATAAAATATATCTATATTACTTTTTGATTAACTTTAAAAAATATATTACTATTAAAATAATTTGGTATACATATATTGATATAAATTTTGGTTCATTTTATAATAAGAGTAAATTAATGTAAACTTTAATTTTATAATATTTTATATTTTAATAAAACAAAGATTAAATATTTAAATAAATACATTTAGTTGATATAACTACAATATATGTAATTTAAAAAAAAACAAATATCAGTTTCTAAATTAAATAATAATAACAACTAGTCAAAAATCCAATAACGCACACAAAACCACACCATATTGGATGTGGAATGCAAGTAGTGCGGTTTTGTTGATAACATAGAACAAACAAAAAACTTTTTTTTTTAGTTTTGGTCAAGTGCGTTATTCACACAAAACCGTTCCGCTAATACAATTATTTATGAATGGTAACATCCTGTCACTTCCACACACAGTATATCAAATCCGCACCGCACTCACGTTCCCAATCACAACCATAATGTTATTGTGGAACCTAAAGTTACTTGTATTAAAAATTATTGTTAGTCGTAGTGCAATGTAAAACTGAAGTGCACATCTCGAGGCAAGCGGCTTTTGGCAGGCTGAAGACTAGATTTGCAACAATTCTTTAATCTAATAGATCAGTCTTTCACCTACACAGTTATCTATTAAACTAAGACATATTCATATGTTTTATAGGAGTACAAATGTATTTCAGTAAAATAATTGAAGCAACCTAACGAGTTTGGAGCAACGACTTCTTGTTGCAGCCGCGATCAGTTAGGTATGTAACTGTATGCATATATAAATACTGCATATACTCTAAACATGTAATAGAATATATACACACAAAGCATTATTTTGTAGTTTGATTCTACGTGTATGTGGACCCAGTAATAAATAACTCAATATCCACCAAATAATTTTGCAGTTTGACTATATATAATATATGGACCCAATAATAACTCAATACATTCTATACTCTCTTTTTATCTTTATTTTGCATGGACCCATAACTTATATATATTTCATTTTGTTCTTGATAAAAGTTATCCACATAAATTTCATATTTACAATGGAATTTTTTTTGGTTTTGTTCTTCTTGACTAGGCTGACGACATTCGACATTATCTATTACCTACTTATTTATGTTTGAAGCTGTGGTTTTCTGTTTTTCCTCCTATGAGACTTAAGGTTTAGATTTTTAGTTTTGGTTTTAATTTATTTTGTTGTATAAAATTTTCAGAGTACTGAAAAAATTTCTAGAGAAAATGTCTTCTGAAGCTAACATATTTGTTTTTATAATGTTTTAATTTCAGATTCAGTTTTAAAAATAAAAGCATGAATATTTTAAAAATGACTGTAAAAATAAAAAAACGTCTATTCTTTTTTTTTTGAAGATTATATATGTCTATGGTTCTTACAGCCTCTACCGATCTATATTTTCGATCAGTGCTATAAAATACTACGTACAATATTCTTTTTAGAGTCAAATTAAATTATATAAATATATATAAATCTCAGTTATGTATTATATAAATAAATAAAAAAATCAAATCATAGAATAATTTATTTTTACGGCTAAGAGAAAAATAGTGGGAATAATTGGCCAAATGTGCACTCTGACGACGATTCGTTGATCTAAGATCCTTGCACATGGCGGGCCCCGATTTGTCGGCCCAGTTTCGAGTCGACGGTAATGAATAATGATCATCATATTTTATGATATCATACCATAATACATCGTTTACTAATTAACCAACATAATTGCCGCGCATTGTTTGTAGCTTTATAAAAGGCACCTCTTCACCTTCTTTCTCTCTTACACTTTCTTTCTAAAAACTCTCCCTAACAAAACAAAAAAAACAGAGAGATTCACAATGTGCGACTCAGCTTTCCTTTCTCGTTGTTCCTCATACGAGGCAGACTCTGAGATCTTCACCAGCTCCAGCTCATGCTCCTCTTACAGTGAATCTGAAGAAGAGTTCGAGAATGGTTTTGGTGGTGAGCCGATGAAAGAAACCAAGAAGCTGGAGAAGAAGAAGAGCAGTGTGTTGCTTGAAGGTTACGTTGTAGATGATTTGAAGAGGAGAAAGAGTTTAACGGACGATGATCTCGAGGAGCTTAAAGGCTGTGTAGATCTAGGCTTTGGTTTCAACTACGAGGAGATTCCTGAGCTTTGTAATACTTTGCCTGCTCTCGAGCTTTGTTACTCGATGAGTCACAAGTTTATGGATCAAGATCATCACCACCACCATACTTCTTCCCCTGAGAAGATTGAATCTCCTATAGCTAGCTGGAAGATCTCTAGTCCTGGTAAAGCTCTAGTTTTCAAAAGCTTTTTTAAAACCTTTTGTTACATTTTCAAATATATTTTTTTTGAGTTTTTCTGATGATGAGAAAATGTGTGGAAAATAACAGGGGACAGTCCTGATGATGTCAAAGCAAGGTTGAAGTTTTGGGCACAAGCTGTGGCATGCACCGTGAGATTATGCACTTGAGATTTGGATTTTGAAGCATTCAAAAATGGGTGAGAAAGAAGACGATGAACAACATAATTGCTGCATGCAGGAATGATGTCTCTTTATATTAGGCTGTTCTCTTTCAGCTTTTTATTTTTGAGACTGACCTGCTTGAAAGAAACACCCATTTTGTTGTATGAGCTATGTTCATGTATGTATAAAAAAAAGCTTAGAGATTTTGCTAGGAAAATGTCTTGTAATGCTTTTTTAATAATAAAGATTTAATTCTTATTACAAACCTAACTGCCCCTAAAAGTTTGGCTAAAGTTGGATTCCAAGTTTCTAATATTGCAGATATATGTTCACATTCCCACATATCACTTTATCTAATCTCTATACCAAATTCAACCTACGAGTTTGTTAGTTTCTTGTCTTACTCCATAGAGAGAAAGTGAGCGACTATCTTTGGGGGCTACCACATTGAACTTTTATGCTTAAGCAGATGCCAACAGCTTCTCTGTCACTGCAAAAACAAGCACAATAACTGACAGAAACTTGAGAGACCAGTTCAATTCAATATAACATCAAGCAATAAAAAAAGTTGTATCATTTAAATCATCCGATCATGCTACATAGTGGAAAGATAGCTCTACTTCAAAGAGTGTCCAAACTTTAGTGAGAAGAAGCAACTTTCTCGCAGCTTTCTGATTCAGAATCCTCTTCCGAGAAGCTTGGGGGCTTAGGAGTGAGTCCCAGCGTCTTGAACATGAGTTGGTCCGCGTCAAAATCATTATTGGGTGTTGTTAACAGCTTCTCTCCAGTGAAGATAGAGTTTGCACCGGCAAGAAAACACAGGGCTTGCTCGGGCATCGAGAACCGAATTCTACCAGCAGATAGCCTCACCATTGCTTTTGGCATCACGATTCTTGCTGTTCCAATCATCCTTATCATCTCCCATATCTCAACCGGCTGCAGAAACAAAACAAAAAAAGTTTTTTATAAAGCCTTTTATAGCTAAGTAGCTCTGACTTGTATTGTGTCTTTTCTAATTACCTTCTGGTCTTCAAGAGGAGTGCCTTTAACTGCAAGCAGAGCATTGATGGGAACACTCTCAGGGTGAGAAGGAAGTGTTGCCAATGTGTGTAACAAACCTACTCTGTCCTCCTCTGCCTCCCCAAGCCCTATTATTCCTCCTGTTTATTCGGTAAAAAGAAAACACTTTTTTACTATTGGATCTAGAACTGAGGCATACAAAAGAATAAGATCTTTGTTACATATCAAAGTTACCTGAACAGACGTTGATACCAGCTTCACGAACATGGTCAAGAGTTTCAAGACGTTCGTCATAACTTCTTGTAGTGATGACATTGGGATAGTACTCTCTCGAAGTATCAAGATTATGGTTATAAGCAGTGAGGCCGGCCTTCTTTAGCTCCAACGCTTGTTGCTTCTCAATCATGCCCAGTGTGCAGCAAACCTCCATCCCCATGCCTCTATTATAAAGTAAGAGACAAAAAAAAAAAATTATAAAGATGTTACAGGACAAGAGACAATATTCAACATCATGTTCATTCATTCACGGATAAAACAATCTAAAATTGAATTCCCAACTTATAAGGTATTAAAAATTCTCAGTTACCTTATCTCTTTGATGTACTCAAGTATCTGGTTGAAATTGGTTTTGCGTCCTATTGTATCTCGCCACGCAGCACCCATGCAAAAGCGTGTGCTACCAGCTTCTTTTGCCTAACGACACATAACATTTGTTAATTCACATAATAATAGCTCATAACATCCTCAAAATGCTTCCATTAAAACAATGCCAGGATCCTAGATTGCTAGTTACCATCAAGCTTGATGATTTTTATAGTCTTAGATAGTAAAATGAGCTGCCCCACAATGCATCTTAGACTCATTTGAACATTCCTCATGTTTCTTATTGAAACGTTGTGCTACAGAACATGCATTGAGTAAAAGAAGTCAGACAAGGAAACAGCGGACCTTCTTAGCAGCAACAATGACAGCGTCCTTGGACATGAGTCTTTGGGCCTTGACTCCAGTGTCATATCTGGAGGACTGAGGACAGTAAGAACAGTCCTCACTGCACCCTCCAGTCTTTATGGAGAGGAGAGTACACTGCTGCACTTCCCTGAAGTTATGAACATGCCTATGAACCTGTGCCTGAAAAACCAAAACACAATATCATTACCAAACTACCAAGTAACAGACAAAGAACAATGCCGACATTAATAATCTCAGACAAGTTTCGTTGAATGTTCCGGCAGAAGCGTTTCAGTGAGATTCTAGCTCAAACTAAATAAAAAAATAAAAAGTAATCGGACACTTTCCGACAGAAAAGCCTAAAGCTTTGTACTCCACATGTCTGAATCAGAGGAGGTAGATAGCAACAAAGAGTGGAGAGAGAGAGAAAGGAGGGAACTTTACTCCGTGGAAGAGGAGGTCAAGAACAGGGGAGTCATAGACGGCTTTGATTTCATCTTTACTCCAGTCATTTCTTGGACCTTCACGGATCGTTCTTTCAGCTTCGGCTGAAGCTGCCGATGCAGAGGAGTAAGAAGCACACTGACGAACAGAGACAGAATGTCTGAGTTGAGATCGAAATACAAATCGAGTAAGCATCATCTTCTCCCACTCTTTTCTTCCTCTTCTATCGATTTGCTGTGTTCTGTGATTTACTTGAGAGTCATCCCATGAGTGAGACACCTAACAACAAAACCAACCACCGTTGGAGTTTCCGCCTTCGATTTAAAAATGGGCCTCGTGTAGATGTTGTCCAAAAAAAAGGCCTCGTGTAGATATTCTGTTGGGCCGAAACAGTAATTAACTGCACGACAGCGTTTAATTTTTAAATGTATTAAACCGGCCGGAGCAGCAGTGAGAGAAGAGAGTGCTCAAATGTTCAATGCGACGTTGTGTTGAATGATAACTGCGTCAGTTTATCTCTCCTCTGTTATAACGGCGGTCTATGTAAACTCTCTCATGTTGCACTTTCAAATTTTTTATTGCTCTGTTTTGGAATTGGTAAAAGAGTTTTTGTTGTGTTCGTGCGTTACTGGCGTACACGAATGGAGTTGAGACTTTGTTTGTTTCAAGTTTCGCACAAGTATGACAACATTAAGAGCTCGGCCTGGTCATGCACATTGTCAAGATATGTCCGAACATAACCGTATGGTTGTTAAAAGAGCTCTCTTTCTAATCTCTGATATTATGTTGTTTCTTTTCTTTACCTTATTTTATTTATTGTGTCTTTGCCCTTTCTTAGAGCTGTAAATCTGTTTGAAACACATGTTACTGTAAACTAGTGAAAATATTATTTGTGGTGTTTTTTCATAACTGCCATTGGTAAATTGTGGAATAGTAAGCTTTTTTTTTTACTCAGTCTCACTGTCAAAAATAATGCCACTGGTGAACTGGAATAGTAATCTTTTCTGCTCGAGTCTCACTGTCTCAAATAATAGTCATATACCATAATGTTACAATGAAAAGTATATAACGTGCCAACGTCTAGGGACAAGTTAACCAAAGAGAAACCATGAGAATAAACCAGATCTGCCCACTTTGGAATAACACCTAGCTCAGTAAGAAACCCTGTAGCTGCTTTAAATTTGGAGGAAGCCATGAGAAGACATCAGATCAAGACTGCCTCCAATCGTGATGAGAAGCTTTTATGATATAGGCATCATGCAAAGGGTTGCTCTGCTGTTTCATATTAAAAACCAACAAGCACCCGTGTCTGACTTAATGCCATCCAATCAAAAACATTCATACCCAACAAAAACTCAACAAGATTATAATATAATTGTATCCGAGAGTATTGAATCATGAAAACATAGTGAAATTAGTTTCCATGGGTCTTCCTCTGGCAATTTAATCTAGGCTCCAAGCGGCAGTCAGGTCGCCATTAAAGTGGCGCCTGCTGTTGACTCGTTTAAAAATGGAGCCCTCTTTCTTTCACACCATACCAACAAACAATTACATAAACGCATAGATCTAACTAACAAATCAAAATCAAACCAGAAAAGATGACTCAAGAAGGAGATGGTGGACAATGGCTTTTATATACATATGAGAGTGGCTAGAAGCAAAAACCCTAGCATTCGCAGCTTGGATTCTTTACTGGGCTTAATATAAGCCCAATATTTGGTGGCCCATTAAGTAATGAAACTAGCGATTGCTTAGTTTAACTGTCTAACGGTGTCTTGTGGACCGTTGGTTTAACTGGTTTTCTATTACAAGTTCGAACTTTGTCGGAAACTTGCCATATTTGTATTTTTTTACTCAACTTACCATATTTATTGTCGCAAATGTTCCATTTTAAAATTTAATTTTAAGTAAATCTAAACTATTAAAACTGAAGTACAAATTATAATTAACCCTGAGTTTTCCACAAAAATTACCATTCAATGCCATTGAACTTATACACTGTCGTTTTATTATTACCAAACCCTGCGTAATAAATTTTACAAAACGCTGTGCACCTAAAATCACGTGGTTTGTTATCCCAATATGCCTTGGTTTAATTATTTCTGCAGAAATCAAAACAAACTTGGGCTTCATTATTCCAGGCAACTCATTCGTTATTTTTCTCTGGATGTCAATTAAGTTGCTACTTTGTTGGGCCTTGCCTCAACAATCAACTATGACTCATCCTTAAAATTCCTACGTTTTTAAGCTGCAGCAATCACTTTTCTTTTCATCTTCCAGAAGTCTTTAAAAGCACATTTGTGCTCCATCGTAACTCTTACAACTTTTAATATTTAGTGCACAAAAGCTTAGGTAAAAAAGAAAAAGAAACAAGACCAATTGTTAGGTAGGTATATTCGTAGAATTTTCCCCGGAATTATATATTACAATAAATCAATTATGGGCTAAATACAATATTTACTATTATTTTGGCCCATTTATGATCAAATCCATCTTTTTAGGTATATGTAAATGTAGATTAGTGTCTCAAGAAAATGTTAATGTAGATTTAACCAATTTAAATCCCAATACTGCTTTAATTATAAAATATTAAAGATTAAATAAAATAAAATTTCAAAAATAAAGATTATATATAATGTATATGTAGTTCATTTTAAATTACTTTTAAATTCATATTCTAAGTTTTATTTGATTTTTAAAACTAAAGATAATTGTTTCCATATAAATTATGTGATTTTATTTGATTTCAGTCCAACTAATATTCAAATCCAATAAAAATATATATACTAACAGACTTATGTAATTCATGACAAGAACAAATGAATGTATTATAAACCAAGATTATATAAACTACTATTTGTTTTTCTCAACTTTTTAAAATATATTTTATTAAAAATATTAAAATATTGAATTAAAAGGAAAAACAAAAACTGGCGCGGACGCGCGGATCAAAAACATCCCCTAGATATTTACATTTGAGTATTTATATATATTTTCAATTATTTAAACCAACTTCTAAGTACCACATATATTTTGAATGTTTTAATATACTTTAAGTCTAAAATAATAATATATATCAGTATATAAATCTATTTCGAATACGTTCAGATATCTGAAATACTTTGGTTTGGATCAGATTCAGTTTCAGTTCTTTAAATACCTAAAGTTTGATATTTAATCAATTTCGGTTCGGATTTTGTATTTCTTTTTGGATTGGTTCAACTTTTTAGATTCAGATTTTTCGCCCGACTCTAATATTAACATGAAAAAACATATATTATAAAAATATACACCCGCACGGGCGTGCGGGTCAAAAATCTTGTTATTCATTCTTTCTGACGACTTAATTATTTTCCCTTTAATATTTTGAAATTTCACAATGTTATTATGTTGGTGAGTTTCTCCGATTCATCACAAAAAAAACCAAAAATGTCGGAAGAGAAACAAAGCCCTAACCCGATCTACATAGTTCCCGAGCTTCTAGAAGAAATTTTCCTTCGACTGCCCTTGAAACCAATCATCAAATTCAAAACCGTCTCAAAACAATGGAGATCAATTCTGGAATCGGATAGCTTCGTTCAAAGGCGTAGGAGTGTTAAACAGAGCCGGAAAATCCTCGCTGCTTACAACTGCAATTGCGGCGGCAGACCATGTCTCCTCCCTGAGTCGCAGTTCCAAGGGGACGAAGAGATCATCTATCTGCATTGCGATGCGGCACGACCTATGCTGAGTTGCAACGGTTTGCTCTGTTTCCCCGAACCAGATTATATCACCGTTTTTAATCCTTCGACCGGACAGAACCTGCGGTTTCCAGTGTCCTCCCGGTCCAGAAACGGTAATCTTAAATTCTCTTCTTTTCTTTTTTTTTTTTGTCAAAGAGAAGTTAAAAATCGAAACTTTATGGAACAGGGTCTGACATGGTCATGGGGTTTGGTAGACACAGAGTTACAGGAAGCTATATAGTAGTTAAGATGATTGTTGAACCCATGTTTGGCGATGATTGCGATGTTCTTGATGTTGAAAGAACTGAGACGACCTCATTATGTGACTAGTTTGGAAAGACAATCAGTTTGTGTGAATGGATCGATGTACTGGCTCTTTTCGGGTGAGGGGCTGTTACACATTGGGTCGGGTTACCATTTACTAGCCTTGGATCTTCACAAAGAAGAGTTCCACAGAGTCTCAGCTCCGGATACGTTGGTCACCCGGGACACCAAGATTGTGAACCTTGAGAACCGTCTAGCCGTAGCCAAAATAACGATACCTGGGCCTGAACGTATACTAGAGATATGTAGCATGAATGCAGGAGAAGAGATATGGAGCAATACTTATGCCATAAATTTAGCTGGTATACCGGCGTCCAAGTGGTCCGTGTTCACGCCTGTGGCTGTTTCTGACCAAGGGAATCTTGTCCTTTATAATGATCGCAAGAGTTTGTTTAATGATCGCAAGAGTTTGTTTAAATATTATCCTGAGACATGTGAGCTTCGTTGTCTCTCCTCAGATAGTTGCGTTCATGTTCTATCTCCTTACCTAGAGAATATGGCTCCACTTCGGTCAAAATCAGCACATCGTCTTGGTTATAAAAACCAGGTCATCTAGATGCAGATTGTTTTCCAAAAGGGTTAAATTTGGGATCTTAGATATTATGTTTATCGCTCTAGTTATTGGTATAGTTGGTTATTTTTTGATGGGTTCATTGAGTCTTGATGGAGTGAAGACAACAGTAACAAGGACACACAACTGGTGGACAGAAAGAAAGCAAATCGGCACATCAAAACGAACCAGATGTAGTCGGTTTGAAATGGTTATTTTTATGTTCTGTTATTGTGTTATTTTCTGTTCTTCTTCTGTAAGCAATTTCTGTCTCCTTTTTGCTTTTTCCATTGCGTTAGTTGTGTTTTATTCTTAAAATTGTCTTCCTTGTTTGTAGGAACCCTTCTCCACCTTTGTATTTCTCTGTTATTTATAGGAATTGAGATGATTACGATTGTATTGAAAATCCAATTAATCTATGCCCATTAAAACAATAATATTTGTGTTTTCATTCACCATGTTGTTGAACCTCTTATCATATTTGGTTGTGTAATAGAATGTGTTGCTACATGTTACAGGTAGAGCAAAAAAGATATACGGTTTATGAGAATTAGGTTTGGCATTATGTATTCGAAAAGGGAAATTACAGACGATATATTAAGTATGCAAGTTCCATTATCCTGCTCATTCATACATCTATGGTTGCTAAAGGTAGCGCTGTTAAATATCCACATCGACATAGACACAATCACACAATATCTCGCCCAGAACAAATTGTAGACTTTTGCATACTGAACAATGTGTCCTCCAATCAAAAATAAGAGAATCAAAAGCCTATGCAAATCTCTCTGAATCATGCACTCTTCCCGTTATCTTTGCTTATTCATACATATATATGGTTGCTATTACGTATATGATTACGGAGGGTAGTTGTTGAATAGCCACATCGATCAATAGCATTAGCAACCATAGATGCATGTCCAAATCAAATTGTAGATTTCTGTATTTTGAATCTTTATTATAAGTTTGTAACCATCACAATATTTCCTATAAAAAACTGTATGTTTATGAATTGAATCTTTAACGGAACCAACAATCTCTCTAAAACTGTGCCTATGTGTTCTATTGGTTAAGGAATACTTTCGTTTCTTATTTTGTGTGTGTGTGTGGTACTGGTATTCAAATAAAAATAAAAATATCATGACTCCTTAAGACCTGGACATGAATCTACAATCTTTGCCAAACTTTCCAAGAGGGGAACAGTATTGCGAGTTATTTCATTGTGACTATTGCTCCTTTTTTCATCTCCTAACATTATTTTATTTTGTGACACTGTCACCCTTCTTGTCATGTGTATGTTATTCTTTATCTGACAATCAATATATACTCTACTTTTACTTTTCTGCGAAATTATCTTCTTATCATAAGCATGTCCCAGTTAATTTCTAGTTTAGGAAGAATGATACTTTCCGCTCGGATTCATTCTCACATCGAAATCTCCAAAACCGCCTCAGATGTGTCTTTTTCTTCTACTATTGACATATAATACGTAAACTATAAACCTACTGAAAATAACGTGGACTAATTGGAACTTTTCATCCCAAAATTTTATAAATAATAAAACGCCTTAGGGTCTTTTAGACTTTTTTTTAATCTTCAACGTAATTAATTGCTTAACTTCTTTACTTGTGTATATTAATATAGTACTAGTAGTTATAATATATCACTAGACCATGACCCGCCCGACCGGGCGGGTGTTTATTTTATTTTTTTATTTTTGATTTACACTAAATGATGTATTTGTTAATAGTTACTTGTAATACATTGAGTTCTTTTTGAGTTTTTAGAAAACAATCAAATGTGTGAAAAATATTTTTTTTATTATATAAAGAAAGATTAAAATGAAACAATGATAGATTATATATGAAATATATAAATCAATTTTGTTAATTTAAAATACGTTGAAATAAATGACTTTGAGTCATATATAAATCAATTTAATCGTTACATTTTTGTTAGGGCCATAGTGTTTTAGATCAAATTAAGTTGGTCTAGTGGCTCATGACCCCTCTCTTATTCTAACCAACAATTTTGTTTTGTAACCGTTCGGTGTTTAGAAAAAAATTGTGAAGAATGAAAAAAAGAAATATCTCGACTTCGGTGTTCTCCCATGGTGATGACGATTTCAAAACTCATTAATCGAAGGTCTAATGTTTTATCTTTGTGAATCTGATGTTTTTTCTTTACGAATCAAGGTATGGAGTAATTAAATCTCTTTTGAAATAATTGGTTTATTTTTCATTATGTTTCAAAGTTGTATATTGTTTGCATGTCTAGTTACACCTAGTTAATTAATAAATGTCCATAACATTTATAAAGCAAATCAATTGTTTCCTAAAAATAATGTAGTTAGCAAGAATATAGGCAATTGCTTCATTCTTAACCATTTACTTAATCTTATATTTAATATTGAGTACTCTGCAAGTTCAGTTAAACATATTTTACTGGGAAAAAAACATATATAATTTATTATTTATTAGCTAAATATAGATAGTTAGCGAAAATCATGTCACTATATTAAAGTTAATTAATAGTTGATATTGATTATAGATTTGATAGAGTAATAAAGATATTTTGTTTGTGTTCTAAAATGATTGATTTGGTTTGTTGTGAAAGCATAAGAAAAATCGATTTAATTTGTTTTTTTTTTTTTTGAGAAAGGTTAACAATAGTCGATTTGTGTAGTTGGTTGGAAGCGTAAACATAGATAAATATATATGTAGATCGGTAATATTTTACATAGATTAATGATTTACACTGATTTTTATACAGGTACATCTTAATGTTATATATGAGAAAAAGTTGAAACTATACATATAACATTAAGGTAGAAAATTTATTCATACGATAATTTTTTAGACTTATTAAGACCTAGCTCTATGTGAGGTGAATAAACATTGGTTTAGATGAAAAGGGAAATTCAATTTTATCTTGAAATTATTTTAATAGAGAATGGAAGTTAAATTTTATTTTACGACAATAAATAATTTCGAAATTAATATCTTAGATTTTTTTTTATGATAACAAATATATAATTTCGAAATTTATTTAATATAAGAGAAGTTAAATTTTGTTTTAGGACAACACATTAACTAAACTGAAAAAGACAAACATTAAAATAGAAACTATCTATAAAAAAATAAAGTGATAAAGACACATTTAATAAACTGGTTAAGACAAACATTTTTATAGAAAGTTTAATTAATATTCTCAGTGGCATGCCATTGTAAATAACTTGAAAAACTAAGGGATATTTTTAAAGTGTACTTCTCTTTTAATAATATAGATGCCTTTGAACAAAAAAAAATCATACCTAAGACAACTCTAGCTAAGTCGTCATGCATTTCTTGGAAAGTTATAATTAAATTTAGTTACCACCCAAACAGTAGAAAAGGAAATTACCCCCACATCGTAGCATGTCTTCTTTTTACATTTTACATTACAAAAAGACTTCTTTTTACCGGTCTAGATATTTAATTACTTTTAAAAATGGGGAAAAAGATATCAATATGCATTAAATGCGATAAAAAAACTCTACAATCGACACACGAACATATAAAAGCAAAAACACACATGTTCTCTTCAACATTCTCTCCTCTGGTTTTGTTTCCCCAATATCCTCTCTATTTCTTTTGCCGATTTCTTATGTGTTTCAAACCGCTGGTGATAGTAAGAAACAACAGGTATCATGTTTTGTAAGCTAAGGCCCATGAAAAAGCCCATTATGATCAAAAGCGGAACAGATCGAATTCAAAAATCACAACATAGCTTATTCTCCGATCATGGCGCCATTAGGAGAAACCCACTGATTGGAGGAGACTTGTTTCTAGCAGAAGCTACTTCATATTTCTATTCTCTTGCTCGAGGTAGCATTTTCTGCTCTGACTACGAGCTCGAGTCCATGTTTCTGATGCTCGATTCGTAGTGAATGTGTACATATGTTGTGCAGAACTTAGAAACGAATTTTGTTTAGTTCGTAGTGTTCTTAAACCTATGTTAGGGTTTGTCTATAGATCTCAGCTTGTCTATCGATTTCGAGACCTTGATTCCTAAAGAAATTTGAATTCTCGTGATGGATTGAAACTAAACTTGTGAGGATTTTGATTTGTTTATGTGACAACGAGTTCATGTTTGCTCTTTTCTTTGTAATTTCCGTGTAACATATGCGTTTCAGATTCTAGATTTGTATCCTGGTGGATGTGTTTCTGATTCTAGATTCGTGTCCAGAACAGTGCGTTTCTGGTTCTCGGTTTGTGTTTGGATGTGTTTCTGATTCTCATTTGTGAATGCAACCAACTGTTTCAAATGGATTGTGATTACTCTACTTCTTAAACTTTGCATACAACTGTTTATTATTTTGGATTTGTATCCTACTTAGATGGTGCTATACTGCTATATGTGAATTTTTGAGCTTCTAGGTTTCTCATTTCTCATTTCTCATTTCTGATTTTTGCATGTTATTGTCATTTCCCAACATAGTATATACGGTCAAGTGTATAAAAAAGTTGTATCGTTAATCAGAGAAGTAGCAACATGCTTCGATCTCTTTGAAGGTGAAAAAAAAAAAAAACTTTTAGTAACCAAAAACTCTGTGTACTTTATTACTAGTAGTAGGTAAGAGAGATTATGAATGAAGTTGCCACATCACTGCCGAGTCATGATGTATAGAGAGAGGAGAGGCTATTATATGAAATGAAAAATGAAAGCTTTGTTAGATCAAACATATCATCCATCCTCTTTAGCTTAACCATCATGCATAGATTCCTTCAAAAGCTATCTTCTTCTTCTTCTTTCACCAATCCATTGAGAAACTCTAAGCCTTTGATTCTCCCTCGTTTGCTTTCGTCAAGTCCTGTCACCGCCTCTGAGTCTCCTCCTACCTCACACTCTACTAATCGATTCCTTTCTCGATCTGGGTATCCTTATTCCGACAATTCGTTTCCAAAGTCGCGAGCTTTCAGCTCAAATTCGAGGAATTTTGGAGCAAACGGGAGTAGTAGACGTATCAGCAGCGAAGCGGGGAGGGAGTCTATAGAGTACGATGTTCTGATCATCGGAGCTGGGCCCGCAGGTCTATCTGCTGCTATACGGTTGAAACAGCTCTGTCAGGAGAAGAACACTGATCTCTCTGTATGCGTCGTTGAGAAAGGAGCTGAAGTTGGTCAGTTTCTCTCTTTTATATGTATCTCTTCGCCTATGTGATATAATACATTAAGCTATGGAGTTTTTTGGAATTATTATTAGGAGGACACATCATTTCTGGAAATGTTTTTGAGCCTTTGGCATTAGATGAACTTCTCCCACATTGGAGACAAGAACAGGTTTGTTTGCTTAAGACATAAAAACAAAAAAAACAAATCTTTGTTTAGAAATCAACATAAAAAGGAAATGTCTTTTGTTGATTCCTGTGTCTGTTCTGTTTATAGGCACCCATTGAGATCCCTGCTTCTTCTGATAAGTTCTGGTTTCTGACGAAGAACCGTGCGATCTCACTTCCTTCTCCATTTGATAACAAGGGGAACTACGTTATTAGGTAGGTGTAGACTGAACATTGTTGTTATAACTAGTTAAGTTTGGTTTCAGATGTTTAGTACTTGGTGGTTCTTGTATGTACAGTTTGAGCCAGCTGGTGCGTTGGCTAGGAGGCAAAGCTGAGGAGCTTGGAATTGAGATATACCCTGGCTTTTCTGCTAATGAGGTGTAATAGCCTCTCGTCCTTCATCTACTTGTGTTTTTGTTCTTAAAACCATTTGATTTTGAACGTTTTTATCAGGTGTTGTACGATGCAAGTGACAAGGTTGTTGGTATCGCAACCAAAGATATGGGAATATCCAAAGATGGCTCCAAGAAGGAGACTTTCCAGCCAGGCGTTGACATAAAAGGTCGCTTTGTCTTCTTCTCTCTCTCTCTATCATCACTAATAGTAGCAAGTGTCTTGTGCTTAATAACATATGTGATTCTCTATACACAGGGAGAGTTACATTATTTGCAGAGGGATGCAGAGGATCATTATCCGAGGTCAGAAGAAGCGTTTTGATTACAATATACACTCGATTAGGCCTGCATGATGCTAGCTAGTTTCTTACTTCAACTTTGTGCAGAAAGTAATCAAAAAGTATAAACTAAGAGAGGAGGTTAATGCACAGCATCAGACATATGCTTTGGGGATTAAAGAGGTAACCACTTTTATCCTTTGATCTAGTTTTAACCTCTCTGTATAACAATTGGTCATAGGTCCTTTTTAATTTGCTGATTGGTACTTTGAGCTCAACAGGTTTGGGAGATAGATGAAAGCAAGCATAACCCCGGAGAAGTTATTCACACTTTAGGTTGGCCCTTGGATCCTAAGACATACGGTGGTTCTTTCTTGTACCATATGAACGATAGACAGGTAAGCAATATTATCAATTGGTTGAGAAAAATATTGTCTGCTTTCCTTCTAGTTGTGTCTTTAATCAGTTGAACCATAAACAGGTTGCGCTTGGCTTGGTTGTTGCCTTGAATTACAAAAACCCTTTCTTGAATCCGTATGAGGAATTTCAGGTAATGTCAGTTTCTCATAACAACAAGAACTTTGCAAAGCAGTTCAGAACTAAGAAGTTTGAACCTGCCCAATAGAAACTCAAGCACCATCCAGCCATTAAGCGCATCTTGGAAGGTGGTACTGTGCTTCAGTATGGAGCTCGTACTTTAAATGAAGGTGGTTTTCAGGTGAGTTTAAAATCTTTTCCCTTACCAGTACGTTGATATAAGTTTTGTTTTGGCATGTTATGACATATTTGAACTTGGTGCTAGTAAAATTTCAGTCCATTCCATATCCAGTCTTTCCTGGAGGAGCAATAATTGGATGTTCAGCTGGTTTTCTCAATGTTCCCAAGATTAAAGGGACACATACCGCAATGAAATCAGGTTACAATACATCTTTGATTAAAATACTGTTTCCATTATAGAACTTTCATTTTAATTTCACCAAATATCTCGTACAGGAATGTTAGCAGCAGAAGCTGCATTTGGAGCACTTCATGAAGGTTCAAACATGAACACATACTGGGACAACCTGAGGGATTCATGGGTGTGGAAGGAGCTCTACGCAGCTCGAAACTACCGACCTGTTCGTAATATCAGCTCATATTGTTTTCTATCTAATTGAACTTTCCTGTTAGATATGATCTAATCTCATGTAACTACAGGCATTTGAGTATGGACTAATCCCTGGCTTGGCCGTGAGTGCTATGGAACAGTAAGATTCTCTTTTTTTTTTCCGGTGTTCTATATGATCATTTCCTCTTTGTTATGAGTGAACTGTTTATGTTTCGTCATTGCAGCTATGTACTGAAAGGAAAGGTCCCTTTCACCTTGAAGCATGGGAAAGCAGACCACGAAGCAACTGATGTAAGTACACAAACACTTAGAGACTTATTTAGTCAGAAAAAAAACAGAACTGAAGTTGGACATGCATCTTTTATTGCAGCTTGCTCGGAAATGCAAGCCAATTGAGTATCCAAAACCAGATGGTGTTTTGTCATTTGACGTGCCGACGTCTTTATACAGGTTTGTATTTTGCCATGAAACAAACTGCAACATCTTTACAATGTAAATTGTATTCCTCCTATGGTATTTATTGAGGAGTGGTTGCCTCTTGAAACGATGATGATAACAGGAGTAATACCAATCATGATCATGATCAGCCATCTCATTTGCGATTGAAAGATCCAAAGATTCCAGAGAAAGTGAACTTACCAGAGTATGCTGCACCAGAGTCACGTTACTGCCCAGCCCGTGTATACGAGTAATGACTTCTCTTTCTCCCTCTTCATATGCAGTTTATCTATAGATTAAGAGACTTCCTTGAACAAGTTACTAATAACTGTTTTGCGTTTTGATTTAACCCATGAAAAAAGATATGTGGAAGATGAAGAGGGTAAGCCGAAACTGCAGATCAACGCTCAGAACTGTTTGCACTGCAAGGTATTGATTGCATCACTTTTATCTTCTTTGTGTTCAAGTATATACTTATTCTCGTTTGTTTTGGCGTTTCTATCTAAAAGGCATGTGACATCAAAGATCCGAAGCAAAACATAGAGTGGACAGTACCTGAAGGTGGTGGAGGCCCTGCTTATTCCCTAATGTAGTAGTCCTCAACACTTGCTTTTACCACTTCCCCATAAAATAATTGAGACTCAAAAGGCAAAACCATATTATGTTTTCAGCTTTCAGTGATAGAAAAATGTATGTAAGCATCATTAGTGTTTCGCTTGTTGTAAACTTTAATTTCGACATTAATGGGAACTCATCAGAATAAGTGAAGAAAAGGGAATTCAAAATCATACTCATGCATCCAAATGTCATTACATAACTTGTTTTTGAAGCTCAACATGTCCTAGATTTCTTAAACAATGTGTTGCACGCACTTAACCTTATCATGGTAAAAAATAAGTGACAAGAAATAAAATTAAAGCACATGTGTGGGTTAAGCTCAGTATAAAGACTTAAAAGACCTTTTTCGATTTTTAAATTTTCATTTTTATTCTCGACACACCGGAGCAGAGCACCACAACGGCTCACATGCTCTTCGCGGTGAGTCTCTTAGTTACTCAGTGAGATCATGCATAGGCTCGTTCCTCGATATGGGTATCCTAATTCCGCCGAGTTGTTGCGAAAGTCGCGAGCTTTAAGTGCAAATTCGAAGACTTTAGCTGTAAACAGGAGTAGTAGATATGTCAGCCACGAAGCAGCAAGAGAGTCGACACATTGCGATGTTGTTGAGATTATCCCACATTGGAGACAAGAACAGGTTTTGTGTTCTGTCTCAAATGTATGTTTCTTCATTGTCCTAACCTCTGTTTTGTCGTTGTTCTTTCTTATTTTTTTTGTTTAGAGCTGCGTTGGAGATAGAGGAGACAAACGCTTTCACTTGCCACCGTATAAGAACGGGTCAGACAGCGATGTCTACTTGTGCAACAGTTACATAAATGCTCATTTCGAGAAGGGAGACTCAGTCTCTGCGCGTAACCTGTTCGACGAAATGACTCAGAGGAACAGTGTCACATGGGCATGCGTTGTTTCAGGGTATAACCGTAACGGAGAACACAAGGAAGCCTTATTGTTCTTTAGAAACATGATCGAAGAAGGAGTTTTCTCGAACCCGTACGCTTTCGCTAGCGCGCTTAAAGCTTGCCAGGAGTTAGAAGATTCTGTGGGGAAGCTTTTCGGGAGACAGCTTCACGGCCTAATGTTCAAACTCTCCTACGCATTCAACGCAGTAGTTGCGAATGTCCTCATATCAATGTACTGGAAATGCATAGGGTCTCTCAGTTCTGCTCTTCGTGCTTTCGATGACATAGGAATGAAAAACTCTGTATCGTGGAACTCGATCATATCTGTGTATTCAGGGGCTGGGGATTTGAGATCTGCGTTTAAGATGTTCTCTAGCATGCAGTGTGATGGTTCTAGACCAACCGAGTATACTTTTGGTAGTCTTGTAACTGCTGCTTGTTCTTTGAGTGAGCCAGACGTTGGTTTGCTCAAGCAGATCATGTGCGCTATCCAGAAATCTGGTTTTCTCTCTGATCTTTTCGTTGGAAGTGGGTTGGTGAGTGCGTTTGCGAAGTCTGGCTCGTTGAGTTACGCTAGGAAGGTTTTTAATCAGATGGAAACAAGAAACGCGGTGACATTGAACGGTCTAATGGTTGGTCTGGTGCGGCAGAAATGTGGAGAAGAAGCGACTAAGCTCTTTATGGATATGAAAAGCAGGATTGATGTTAGTCCTGAGTCATACGTGAATCTCCTGAGCTCGTTTCCTGAGTATTATTATCTAGCTGAGGAAGTAGGTCTGAGGAAAGGCAGAGAGGTTCATGGACATGTAATAACAACTGGCTTAGTTGATTTCATGGTCGGCATTGGGAATGGCCTTGTTAATATGTATTCTAAGTGCGGCTCAATAGACGATGCTAGACGAGTTTTCTGTTCCATGATGGAGAAAGATTCCGTCTCCTGGAACTCCATGATCACTGGTCTTGACCAAAACGGTTGTTTTCAAGAAGCTTTGGAACGCTACCAGAGCATGAGACGACATGGAATCTTGCCTGGAAGTTTCACTCTGATTAGCTCACTAAGCTCGTGCGCGAGCTTGAAGTGGGGTAAAGTAGGACAGCAGATTCATGGAGAAAGCCTCAGATTGGGGCTTAATTTGAATGTCTCCGTTTCAAATGCGCTCATCGCACTGTACGCAGAGACTGGCTATGTGAATGAATGTCGTAGGATATTTTCCTTCATGCCAGAGCATGATCAGGTGTCTTGGAACTCCATGATAGGTGCTTTAGCCAGTTCAGAAGGGTCAGTACCTGAAGCCGTGGCATGTTTCATGAATGCCCTACGAGCGGGACAAAAACTTAACAGAATAACTTTTTCAAGCGTTCTTTCAGCTGTGTCATCTCTTTCATTCGGTGAACTCGGTAAACAGATACATGCGCTAGCTTTGAAGTACAGTATCACAGACGAAGCAACCATTGAGAATGCGCTTATAGCTTGTTATGGGAAGTGTGAGGAGATGGAGGAGTGCGAGAAGATATTTTCTAGAATGTCAGAGAGAAGAGATGATGTAACGTGGAACTCGATGATCTCTGGTTATATACATAACGAGCTACTTTCCAAGGCCTTGGACTTGGTATGTTTTATGCTGCAGAGAGGTCAGAGGTTGGATAATTTCATGTACGCGACGGTTCTTAGCGCGTTTGCTTCGGTTGCGACGCTAGAGCGTGGGATGGAAGTGCATGCTTGCTCGGTGAGAGCTTGTTTAGAATCCGATGTGGTGGTTGGGAGTGCACTCGTTGACATGTACTCCAAATGTGGTAGACTAGATTATGCTTTGAGGTTTTTCAACGCGATGCCTGTGAAGAACTCATATTCTTGGAACTCGATGATCTCTGGCTATGCACGGCATGGGCAAGGAGAAGAAGCTTTGAAGCTTTTTGAGAATATGAAGCTCGATGGCCAGACACCACCTGATCACGTTACGTTCGTGGGTGTGTTATCAGCTTGTAGCCACGCGGGTCTTGTTAAAGAAGGGTGTAAACATTTTGAGTCTATGAGTGATTCCTATGGCTTAGCTCCAAGGATTGAACATTTCTCATGTATGGCTGACTTGCTAGGCCGTGCAGGTGAGTTAGATAAGTTGGAAGGTTTTATCGATAAAATGCCGATGAAGCCTAATGTTCTCATATGGAGGACAGTGCTAGGCGCTTGTTGCAGAGCAAATGGTCGTAAAGCAGAGCTAGGGAGGAAGGCGGCAGAAATGCTGTTTCAAATGGAGCCAGAAAACGCTGTAAACTATGTGCTGCTCGGTAACATGTACGCTGCTGGTGGAAGATGGGAAGATTTAGTAGAAGCGAGAAAGAAGATGAAAGATGCAGAGGTGAAAAAGGAAGCTGGTTACAGTTGGGTCACCATGAAAGATGGAGTTCATATGTTTGCAGCTGGGGATAAGTCACATCCAGACGCTGAGTTGATCTACGAGAAGCTCAAGGAGCTCAACAGAAAGATGAGGGATGCAGGTTATGTGCCGCAGACAGGGTTCGCCTTGTATGATCTAGAGCAGGAGAACAAGGAAGAGATTCTGAGCTATCACAGTGAGAAGCTCGCTGTAGCTTTTGTTCTCATGACACAGAGAAACTCTACACTGCCAATCAGAATAATGAAGAACCTCAGAGTTTGCGGTGATTGCCACTCTGCTTTCAAGTATATATCAAAGATCGAAGGGAGACAGATTGTTGTAAGAGATTCAAACAGGTTTCATCATTTTCAAGACGGTGAATGTTCATGTAAAGATTTCTGGTGATTGCGTGAGTCTTAAAGGTAAAAAGAAGACCATCAACTTGAAACCAAGATTCTTTGCAATACATTGTTCATGTATGTCCTGTTTTTTTTTTTCTCAGGTGATTTTACTTGGATTCAGCACTTATTCACTCAAACCATTGTTCTTTCTGCTACTGGAAAGCAAAGTAGAGATGCATCAAATGATTGAGTTACATACAATATGTGCGTTTCCTTTCTGTTAAAAGTTGAGAATTCATTATACGCAGTTAATTTATACAAATAGCCTTTGATTTTGTTTGGCAAGTTAATATCATTTTTCTCTATTGTTGAAAAGATGAGTGGAGGAGCTCAGATGATGGTCAGACCAATCATGCGCAAAATGATTGATTCAGGATCAACCATCTCAGTTGGCGCTTGTGAGATCCCAAGATTCCAGAAAAGGTAATCTTTCCACTGTATGCCACTTTACTCACACTAGCCAGTGCGTTACGAGTTGTAACTTTCATTTCTATCTCTCTTCATATGCAATTCGTTGTATAGATTAACTTCCTTGAACAAGATAGTCACCCTCGTTTGTGAATTGGTCAAAAAGGTATGTCGAAGATGAGGAGAGTAAGCTATTTATTTTGAAGGCATGTGAAGATCCAGAGCACATCATAGAGTGGACAGGTGCCTGAAAATGGTGTAGGCATTGCGTATTCACTCATGTAGTCCCCAAGATTCGCTTTATGGTACTCAGCATGACAATATTTTTCCACCTTTTCTTATCATAAATCTGCATGTAAGTAACTAGTGTTTCGTTTGTTATAAAGGTGTTGTATGTTAATTTCATTTGGCGTTAATGGGTGCAAGAGGAAGTAGCAGTACTCTTTAAGTGTTGTAACAAAACAAAAGGAGATACACTATGAAGAATTTGTTTTATTGAAACAAAAGAAAACTAATTCGGAAAATAAGTATAAAAAAGATCCAAAATCAAATACATTTTACACAGCTGTTTCTTCCAAACATCACAACGAAATAAACAAAAACTAAGACGAGCTAAGAGCAGGAGCGTTTGGTTGCGGTAGCAGGACCTAATCTGGCTTGGACACTTGCGCATCTTACAAAAGAAAAAACTCTCTCTTGGTCGGGTTTGTTGTAGCATGCTTAACGGTCTTTTGGCTCAAATCACCACCTACACAGTTTCACAACAAGTATGAGTTAGCTACCCTGGCTTTTATTATCTTTCTTCCTCCACTTCCATTCACTTTTCTCCAACACATGAAGCAGACAAATCACAAGCGAATCATGTTTCTTACGAGCTTAGGAATTTTATTGTATTATGTTACAATCGAAACTGTTTATCTGCGCTTTTCTGGACAGCATTTTTAAGTTGTATTGTCTTAGTGCGGGCAGATCATTTTCGTGTGCTCAACAGTGAAGTTGCAACAACGCAAGAAACAGCGGAGAGTATGTTACATTTCATAACAAAATTAGTTTGCCTCTTCTCATTAGAGGAGAGTTTTGTGAAGCAATTAGCTGAATCAACGGCTGTTATATTCTATACAAAGCAATTAGAAATCCTAGTCACAAAGTATGTTACATTTCACATTCACGAAGCCAGACTTACAAACTGAAATGCTACTAAGCAACCGTTCATACGCTGTGAGGTCCGAGACAACAAAAGGGGATTAAAGAAAAAGCAAAAAAAATTACATTTGCTAAGTATATTACTAGACTAGATGTTATGAGTATACTAACAGAATAGATGCCCTGAAGAATGAGAGCAAAGAAGTACCAAAGTATGTCATTGCCAACAAGTAAGATATGTGTGTATTCAACAAAACAGTCCTATGCTCTTTTTTCACAAAGTTTCATATTCCCTATATTGAGAATGCAGACTTGAAACGCTTCACTTTGTACTAACAAAAACTCGGCAGAATTGCAAACAACTTACAAGTAAAACGACAGAAATCATGCACCTGTATTTTGATAAAGCATATGTGCATTCAACTCAATAATCAAGTAGTGCATAGGTGTTGAAGATGTTTACCTTATGATAGCGAGTGGAGCTAGTTTCAAGGCCGCTGTCCAGCCGGAGTACCTGAAGGCGGTTGCTGCTGATTTTGTTTAATCTGTTGGAGAAGGCTTGCTGCGAACTGCAGTGTTTTCTGGTACCTTTCGTCCTTCTCCCCATCTGCTGTACCCTGACCATTCCCGGAGTGCATAGGCTGCATCTGTGATGCTTGGCTTTGTGGCTCTAAGTTCGACACGTCAGCTGGTGGTGGTTGCATGGCAGCCTGAAACTGGGAAGGATTTAAGTTATGCGCCTGATTTGCTGTTGGACCATGATAGTTAGCTTGCTGATGATAAGCTGGAACAGGACCATAGTTTTGGCTTGGTACGGAAGCTTCTGGTTGGTATTGCTGTGTCATGGGCTGAGAACCCTGATTGTACATGGCATAGTTATTATGAGTCATCTGAGGCATGTTAACAGATTGGCCTTGGTACTGCATGTTGCCATGGACCATTCCACCGGAGTAGTTGGGGTTGGAGTTGTTTGACGCTGGAGGGTAACGCGAAGGAGGAGGAGGAGGAGGTAGTTGCCCGGCTGGATTGTACTGATTTCCATATGATTGGAACGACTGATTTGAGGTGTCATGGACTGTTTGCGGGTCTCTATTCCAAGCTTGAGACGGTGCTTCTCCATTGTACTGATGAGGTACTGTGGAAGCAACTGATGAAGTAACTGACATAGTTTGGTGACTCTCGGAGGCAGCAGGTTGAGAAGCTGCAGGGAGAAAAGATGCAAGCCTAGCTAAAAGCTCCGGGGTTAAACTAACCCCAGCTTGAGACGCCGCATTGTTAGGTATCCTGAGAGGCTCGCTAATCGATGGTCTTGAAGGAGCTGTCAACTGTTCTTGTGCACCCCTCGGAGGGTATAAACTGTGACCGGAATTGGCAGGTGAATCCCGGGATTGATCCATATAAGACAGATGATTAGACTGAGATTCTTGTCTGTATGATGCTGCAACAGGAACGGCAGGTGGGGGCAGCTTAAGAACAACACCATATAGCCGTTCAGGACCGGTCACTTTGAGTACATCAGTTAAGAAATCTGATGGAGGCACCAGGAATAAAGTTGTTCCGTCATCTAGTTTGGCAACGCCCGCTCGATCTTTCGAGCCTAGGTAGCGGAGAAACTCAGTGTAAGACGCAAAATCTTCTTCACTGTCTGGTAAGAAGTAAACTATCTCAAATCCAATGGCTTCAGTGTAATGTTTGGCGAGCATATCCAAACCAGTTCTTGCTGAACAATTGACCACCTCAGGGCTGTAAAACAATTAAAAGAACAGTTAAAATGCATCAGCAAAACCTCAGAGAAAACATACCTTTAAAAGAAATCATATAAAATGCGCATAGATAGTACTCACAGCTTAGTTTCGATCCCCTTTCCAATAGGTACACAACGAGCACAACAGACGGGAGTTCCACCCTTGGCAATCATTCCTCTCCATATGTAATCAGAATCAGCGTAACCACGGATAGGCGGCCTAGCAGCAACTGAGCCACGCCCATATGACCTCTCATCTACACCCATTGGAGTAAAACCTTCCACCGATCCATCCCTTCTGGTTCGTTTGCTTTCTCTGTCCAATAGAGCAGGATCATATCCTTCCCAAGAACCAGGGTTTGACCTCATAGGGTTCCTCATACCTTGTCCAGGAGATGGGAGGATTCCATGTCCTGCTGGAGATGGGAGTATTCCACTTCCATTTGGAGACGGCCTTCTCCAGTTTGGCTCCATACCAGCAACGTCATTGTATTCTGAAACATTATAAAAAACGCTCATTGCTACCTCTGAATGGCTTCAGTAGAATGAATGAGGAGAAGATACAGAATGAAGAAGGAATATACCTGGCCTTGAACGTTTCACGCCAGAATAAAAACTAGTATCATCTTGCTCAGGAGGTATCTGATCGTTTGAGTACATAATTGTGATTCTAGGATCTTTGAATAACCTCCCTTGTAGCCCTTCCTTGGCTTGGCGAGCTTCATCCACGCTCCTAAACTCCACAAGTGAAAAATGCCTTGACGGGTAACTTTTCTTCCTCTCGATCTCACCAAAGAGTATCATTGCATTGTGTAGCATTTGCTCATCTATCTGAACAGAAGGAGGGTAACCAATCCACAGAACCTTACTTGGATGGTCATCTCCTCTGACATCTTCATGTGAGTGAGGATACTGTAAACAAATTAAAAAAAACGTCAAGTCATTAACATACACGTATCAGCAGCAACAAGAGATAAACTATTTTAAAACAGTTTAAGGCGAACCTGCGGTTTATGATTCACATTGCCATTCCTGTTGTCGTAAGAGCCAGCCCATTGTTCCTAAAGATGAAAGAAAAAAAGTCAGAATAGAAACTGTTGGTAGAGCGTTTTCATAAGTAATAAAGTGTCACAAGGATGGTTACTTTTCTTGGGGCTTGTGACCGGAGAAAATCAACGCGCAAGTAGCTGCCACCCATCCGCTTGCCATTCATGTTCCTTGCCTGTAAGGCAGCGTCAATGTCGTAATAATCAATGAAAGCTGTCTTGCGTTCCCTAAGAAACCTAAGATCCTCGATTTTTCCAAATTTACTGAACTCTTCCTCCAGGTGATCCTTTGAGACACTCGAGCTGATCCCTCCCACCCAAAGACTCTTACAGGGCTTTGCCTGCAAGACAACACACATAAAGGTTTCAATAAGAAGGCAATACCAATAATAGCACACCAAGCATGGAATTTCAAATAATATCAAAAGCATCAAACATCAAAGAACTTCAACAACACAACACATCAAACAATAATTTCAAGATTATAAACACACAACCCAGCAAGGATAACAAAATCCTCGTCATCTAAACACACGTTTTGTCTGCAGGAGACATCAACACTTCAGGTTATGAAGTCTTGTCTTTATCATTTGCATACTTGGCTCTGTCCCAAATAAAACAAGCCTGACGAGACCTTAAAACTGATGGGACAGAATCTCTGTCTTGATCATCACTGCAGATTTGAATAATGCTAAATCCATGTGTTTATCATAATGATCCAGCTCAAAGCCGACTACGACGCCGCCTTAAACACCTTATGGAAGGAAACTTTGTCTTCATCAATGCAGAGTGGCTTGGACCGAATATACCAAACCTCAGAAAGTCTTGTACAGAACTGAGAGCTGGGAAAAGACGAGATTGTACGAGTACGGCAAAGATAAACGGAGGCAAACAGGATTCGACGTTTCAGGAGGAGACCTTTACTTTCACAGTTTCACTGTTTTTTCATCGATGACGTTTATGACTGGTTGAGGAAAGAGCGTACGCAAATCAGTCTTATCCTAACACAGAGCCCAAACTTCTCCAATGAAATTGTCTGCGATTTTCAGTAAAATTACAAATTTCTTCAACCGGTTTGTTTTCACTTGAAACTCCAATTTCTGATTTTCTTTACTTGGCCATGATCGATAATGCTTAGCTTCCCAAATTTCACCTACAATTTACCTTTGCGAATTTCATGTACGGTACGCAATTCATTCGTACTCAATCTTGTGAGATTAACCTAAAGTGGTCAATCTGCAACAACACATAACCAGACTAGTGTCGACGGCCGAGCGAACGACTACTGAATCAAACTTTCACTGCAAAAACTCTTTTAACGAATGTAAACATGTGTGTTTTGATGCAAGGGTTGTCGAGTGTAAGCTAAGCTCTCTGTCGCACGAGTTTGATTAGATCGTTGACATAAATATTCAGAAGAGACCTGTGTTTCTCTTTTTTTTTTACGCTTCGCCGTCAAGTTGCAAATCAGCCATTTCAAGAAACGAAAAAAAAATACATAGATCTACTAGGTTCTGTTTGGGATTTGTTTTTTTGTATGACGAGGAGAATTAAACATATCTAAACCTATAGTATGAATCCGCACAGTGTAATCATTGATAACAGAACAATCAAAGTTAGTGAGAACAAACCTAGAGTATGATGGATTCGCAAAAAATAATGTAATCATTGACAAAACAAAATCAACGCTGATATATAAACCTAACGAATCAAAGAGATAAGAACAAACCGGTCGCGCGTATTGGATCTTCAACAGTCCCCCGTTCAGATTCGCCCCTTGTAGAGCTTCCATGGCCGCCACCGCTTCCTCCACGTGTCTGTAGTATATAAACGCGAATCCACGGGACGAATACGCCGTGATTCTGTCGATATCGCCGAACCTTCCGAACAACTCCGTCAGATCTGACTCCGTCGTATCCATCGTGATGCTACCCACCCACAGATTGTTCGATGTGAAACCGGAATCATCGGATTCACGTCCTCTGAAAGGCTTCATAGCTGCCGCCATCGCACAGAGGTATTGATTGATCAATCGGTGTTTACTAAGGCTTAGAATTCGATTATCCACGAGACGGGAACGAGAGACGGATTGTGCGATGAAAGAATAGTACGTTGGTTGAACTAGAAACGATCAGAGAGGGAGAGAGAGATACGTCTTCAAATCGTAACTAGAGAGAAAACGAGAGAGAACCCTAGGTCGAGATTGAAGATAGAGAGATAGAGCGATCCAATCCAAACGGCGGCTCTTTAAAGGATAAATAAATAAAAGGAAATATTGATTTTTCTTGACCTATCAAATATAATTATTTTCTTTTTGGTTCTGCTAACAAGATCAAAACGGTGCGTTTTATAGTAGTCATGGCAAATTGTCTCAGTAAGGGATATTGTTCATCTGTCACCAAGATTACAGTATGAAAAAATAAGGACTTTTAATAGCATATTTGGCAGTACATAGACATTTAATAACTGCTGTTAGTCTCTCAGATTGTTTCCTGGACTTGAAAAAGCTTTCACATGAACATTGGTTTAGATGAACCATCAGGTAGAGGCAGATACTTCAGTACCACTTCTTTAACAATTGTTAAGCATTCGATGAAGATCCGGGCTATGTGATACAGCTCAAGCTCGTATTGCTCATAGATGAAGAAAGCAGTGAACGAGAATGACATCGCTGTTAAGTAGAATAGTCAATGCTATGGTGAGGAAGAAATTAATGGATAAGGAAGATATGTAGAAAAACAAAAGGCTTTGCATACCTGTGAAAAGAAATGTTGCCAAGGAACGTGATACGAGCAGCTTGAGGAGATATAGTGATCCAGCAATCTGTTTTTTTTTCGGTGTAAGTAAACGAGAAATTCATGTTTTGTGAGCATTAGAGGAATGTGTGTAGAGTAAAATTTGTACCTTGAAGAACTTGATCCAGTCTCCTCCCCTGCTTAAGGAATTAAGACTCTGCACTCCTTGGTTCCATACAACAACGATATCCCTGCTAAGATCTCTCACTGCAGACTCCGAGATCTCGAATCTCCACGGAGGTATTTTCTTGACTTGAAGAAACCCAAAGCTGTCGAAACACACAAAATTTGTCAAACTGATTTCAAAAGAGAAACATACATACACCGATGCATCATTGGACGATTCTAGTATCACAAAACACGTTCACTGTTTTCTAGATGCGGTGAAGGGAAAGTCACTATTTGGAACCCAGTACTTACATCTTTGACGGCACAAAAGCGAGTCCATAGAGAGCAACAAGAAGTATAAACAGAAGTTGGGCTGCAGACGAAGTAAATGTGCTTCCAGAAGAGAAGAACCAGTAATATAACAAGTTGAGGACAACAAAAGAAACAAATGTATTCTTCTCATTTCTCCACAGCAAGATGTCTGCAACTGCATATACACACAAAAAGGGGTCAATTTATGAGAGATTAATACTTGCATAGACAGCATGTGCATAGCGTTTAATTATGCAATAAATCATATGGTCTAGAAGCGAATGTAGATGGACTTAACAGATACATCAGCATATTTTAGATTTCAAGAAGCAAGAATCTAAGTTAAGAGTAGAAATCGATTATTTCCAGGTTAAGCCTTATTTGCATGCAATATGCACCGTAGCTCAATAAGAAACCCACTTAAAGTTAAAGTAATGTAGCGGGATACTTTCCCAAGAACAGATCAATCCAACATCTTTGATGGGGAGATGGTACTAACCTTTTCCACAACCAAGAAGCTGATCTGCTTTAGATTGAATGGCCGTATCATCAGATTTCTCAAGATCGCGAGAGAACCACTGAACCGTTGATGCAATACCATCCTACGAATTCAACAAGAGCTATCGTGAACAAGGGTTCTACAAAGCAGCTGAATATGAAGAAACAAAATATTATCTAAACTAAACTCACTTCAAGTGACACAACAGGTGTGTAACCGAGATGCTTCTTAGCAGCATTGCAGTTAAAAGTTCTCGTTGAGGAAGCTAAGAGAGCAAACTGATGAGCTGTTTCATAATAATTTCCAGTGCCCTCCTTTTCTTGTGTCCATTTAAGTAGTGACAAAACAGGCGAAACCAGCCGAACAGGAAGTTTAGTGGATGGTCTGCAATCAAAGACAAGAAAAATATCAAGTTAGGTAAAACCAGAAACTTGGCTCTAAGGATCTAAAACTTTGCAAAATGATCAAATACCCTGGGAAATAAGAGAATGGAAACATGTTCAACCATGTACAAGATAGTAAATATAACACAACATATAAATATCTGCTAGAATAAAAATGATAATAAATACGGCCCTACTCGAACCAGTCCCACTAGATAAGGTAGTTCTATATTTATCAATAGAAAGTTGATAAGAATGCAGATGCTTTACCTTGGATACCCCAAACCTTCAACGATGTGGCTTACAAAGTCCCAGATTTTGACAGGCTTGAGGTTAGTGATAAAGAATTCCTACAAATAATCAGTAAGAAAATACTTCATCATATAAAAAGGCTGTGCGCTTTCAGGAGTGCTTTTGGAAACTACGTGTGCATCATGGTTACCTTTCCAGCCACAGATTCCATATGAGTATCTAATGCTTCAACGGCACAAATATGTGCATGAGCAACGTTGTCAGAGTAAGTGAAATCAGACATGTTTTCACCATTCCCGATTTTAAACTGTGAAATATTGGAAAAGAAGACAGTCATTCCTCACATAAAAAGGAAAACCGAAGCTTAAGAAATATGCCATCCATAGGGAAAACTACAAGGCATAATAATTTAATAAAACGGTAATATATCTAGCTGACGAAGTGTTAGCTATGTCAAGAAAACACAGCCGTAAGTTCTCAAACAAGAAAAAAATTAAGGACACAATTAAAACGGTCTAAAGCTTATTTATGCAAAGAAAATCAGAATCTCTCATGATATAGAGTCAAACCTTTGCATATCCGGATTTGGCTAGATTCACGAGGAAAGGGACAAACTCCGTGTCACCAGGTCCAAACACAATGCTAGAACGAAGTGCACAAGTTAAGAGACCATCACGGTTGTTAGCAAATTTGATCAACGCTTCCGCTTGAGCTTTGAAGTCTGTCAACATGGATGGGAACTGCAACAGTATCCGAGCAAAAACATATATCATTCCTGAACAAAGCAAACAAAATCTTGCACAGTGATGTTTACCTTCAGAGGACGTCTCAATGATTCATCACCATCACGAATAGGTTCTGAACCGTCGAACACAATGTCAGCAGTACTGCTGTAGATAAGTTTTCTAACTCCAGATTCACGGCACGCGGAGATCACATTTCTAGTACCTGTTGGGAGTCAAAGAACTCGATTAAAAACACTCAAATTCAATAACAATAACTGTTACACAAAAACGAGTAATAAAAGTCCTTTTACCTTGAACCAAAACCTTGTAGCAATAAAAGTAATCATGAGGACGTAAATCATCAGCTCCCATGTAGAACACAACATACGAACCTTCAGTAACTGCCACGTCAACAATCAAAGCTATCAAAATCAGAATCCCCCAAACATTCGATCTAACGTTGCAAGCATCGACGATCCAAACGATAAGTGCATATGAATACAAAGAAAGGAAACAAACCTTTGACGATCTGAGGTTTATCACGAACATCGACGCAGTGATACGAAGCGCGGCCGGAGGAGAGAGCGTCGACGAGGACGGAATCTGACTCGTCGAGATTGAGAGTCGGAGCGGAGTCAGCGACTCGGACTGTCCAGGTTCCGAGACGAAGCAATCTGGAGACGAGCGATCGGCCAACGAAACCTCGGCCGTTGAGGACGACGCAGGTGTTGAGACGCGAATCGTAACGGACGGCGTCTTCCTCCATTGTTGTTATCGTACTATCTCTCACCTTTCTCTCACCTTTCTCTCTACACTCGCGAGTCAAACTCGGAGAGGAAGGACGAGTCGAGGTTAGATCAGTGGGTGCAAATTGCAGAAAGAAACAAAAAAAGCTGAATCGTAATGGTTAAGGGTTTGTTTGTTTGGCGGGCAGATCGTAATATTGCAACCTCTCCACTAGCTAAACCTATATTAGTAGCGTTTTCATTTATTATTAGGGTTATTGTAAAAATATTCAACTCTGTAAATAAACATTAACAATTTATTCTGTTAACTTCGATTGTGTAACAATTTTAATAGATAGTAATAAATTACACTGATTTATTCTGTTAACTTTACCAAAGTTTAAAAATTATTATCTACTAATCTATATAACTGAATTAAAAATCGCATTTTTCATAACTCAAACCATATGATATACATACACTAATAAGATATTAGTTCCTGTAAGATAATATAGATTATTTGCTGAATACAATGTAAATAAAAAATAATAATCATAGCGGCGCACGCTTGAGTTTGTCACATCTGAAGTCTGGTGAGCTATATACATCAACCCACCAAACAAATGATTTCCACAGTTGGACATTTGGTAAGCGTTTCAAGAGGGATACTATATTGTTAACATAAGCAAAACTAAAACACAAAATCATATATTACATTTTAAATTTCATATTTTAGTAACTGAGCTATATATTTAAGATGATTTTTTTTTTAAATAACATATTCAAATGATTACATAAGAAGCTCAAAACATGTAATATTAACCTTTCAGCTGATGATGATTGATGAGTGGACTTCCATCTATACAATAAGGTAAAGATAACCCTCAAAGCTTCTTTTAGAAACGGTCTCTGGCTTTGTGTATACGACGCAGTGCCTCCACTTCGTTTGCTGAGTCTGGAATACTTAAAGATCTGCGGATTTCTTTGCTAGATGTTCTGAGGAACGGGTTACACGCTTTCTCCACCTTAACACTCGTTGGAATCTACAGAGAACAACCCGTTCAAAACGAGGTTTACAGAGAGAGAGAGAAAGAGAGAAGAGAAGAAAAATTACAGATGGGAGTCCCTGGCTACGAAGATGGGCGACTCTGGTTGCATATGATTGAAGCGTTTCATTCTTTGGTTCTATGGATAGTGCAAATTTGATATTGCCCTGTATCACGGACGACATGATGTATATAGTTTGCTTCGAGTTGAATAATGTGGAGATACGCGAGTAGAGTACTTATGTGTCAAAACTTACTGCTGTGTTTTCGCGACCGCAGTATATATTCGTATCATCTGGTAAAGCCACAATCTTTTGGAATGATGAAAGCATCTGAGACATGCAAAAAAAAAGGAATCTTATCGTTAAAAGAGCACCGAGGAATGTAATGTACTTCTGTTAAACAACCGATGAAGTTTAAGGTTATTGGAGTACTCTCTAAGTTTTTTAGGAACACGGATGCAAATCACACATCACTTAGCACAAATTTTTTTATTTGCCACAAAAAATCAACTAGTGCACACTTAGAAAATGTTTAATATTGCTAATTTATCAGATTCACCGGATAGGTTTTGGGCATGTGTAATATTACCTGCGCGGGGGTACCTTCTGAGAGGGTACCACAAGATAAGCTATGTATCAAATCTCCAGTGAATACTGTGGCTGACCCGGGAAAGTAGAAGCTAACATGACCTGCTTGAGAAAAAGAGCAATTAAGAGAGTAAAAACATGACTCCAAGTATTCAATAAGTTATTATCTGAGTGTGTGTGTAAGAACAGACCTTGTGTGTGGCCAGGAGTGTCAATAACCCGAACCTCATGGCCAGCAAACATCCACTTATCACTCTCCTTCAAAAGTATGTCAATTCCAGGAATCCTATCCTTATCCACAGCTGAGCCAATCACCTTCCGGTAACATAAAAAAATAAAAATAAAAATAGTCAAGACAAAGCTGACTAGCAAAGTAGAAGTCAACCTCAGTCTCCATTCTTTTTCAAAATCAAACTAATATTTGTAGAGCTCTATGTTTCATAGCTGATAGAGGCAAAAGGGGAACAAGTGATAAATAAAAGAGAGGGCTAAAGAGCAGAGATAGTATATTATTATCCCATTACCTTTGCGCCATACTTTGCTTTGAGTTCAGCATTCCCACCAATGTGATCATGATGATGATGAGTATTCAATATGTAAGTCAAGTTCCAGTTTCTCCTGCTCAACGCCTCTATAACAGGTGCAGCCTCGGAAGGATCAACGACTCCAACCGTGCCAGTGTCTTCATCGTGCAAAAGATAAGCGTAATTGTCCTTACTACACGGCACCTAAAAACACACACCACCCGGACCAAAATTAGAAAAAAGAGATTGAAAATTGCCATATAAGTGATGAATGAATGATACAACTAAACTAACCAGTTCGATTTTAAGAGAAGAGGGCATGTTGGAGATGCTGCAAAAGTGAGTGATCTTAAGGGTTTTTCTAGCTCCACGAAGTGTTTTGAGTGGCATGGAGAAGAGCCACATAACTCCGTATAGTAAGCTTTTTCTCAGGCAAAGATGTCTCCAACCAGGCCACCACACACAAACCTGACCTCCGATCTGTTTTCATTGTGATACAAATCAATTTTTTTTTTAGAAAAAACAACATAGCAGCAAAAAAAAAGGCCATACACATTTGTCTAAATGCAGACAAGAGAAGCTTAGATAATTTAAATTAATGAGACAAAACACAAAACAGTTGATGCCTAGTTTCAGCTATAGGCTTAAATCTCGTACCAACCATCATAAAAACCGGATCGGGATTGATTTCAACAGTTATGAACAAAGAGTGAATCAAAGATACAAAGGGGGAAGAGATGAACCCTAGAAGAAGAAGAAGGAAGCGATGACTTGTTGTTGTTGTTGGTAGATGAAGAAGCTTTGGAGATTATTGGCATCCTCTACTTCTCCCCTCTCTCTCTAGATTACTCGGATAAAAACGAGAGAGAGAGAGATGAACGATTATAACTTCTTAGAAGGCTTACCTCTTTAGAGAAATTGCGAGGAGAAAGCAGACACAATTTCGCTTGAGCTGTGATGATGACGAGTCTGCGACTTGGACAGGAAAAAAGACGTCAGAGCTTGAAAAACAGCTTTTTGGTTTATTTATTTATTTATTTAACTTTCGTTTTCGCTTTTAATAAGTCTGATTTAATTAAATGGGTCAACTACTTAAATCCTTCTAAGTTTTCTAACAATAAATTGTTCGGTGCTATCACATCCTATTAATTCATAAAATTAATGTTAAAATGTTCGACCCACGCGGAAACGACACTCCTTTTTGGAATAACGAGTATAAGGGTAGATAAATGTTATGTTCCTACTACTTTCTAACGGTTATTCCGTTTATTTAATTTGTTTTTTTCTTTCTTTTTTACTATTTTGCTAGTTTAGATTCACTTTTGGAAGGCATGAGAGAAAATACATTTACTTTTGGGCCGACGCCTAAAAAAGAAAGAAAAGAAAGATTCTATTTGGTCACACTATCTAATAATTTGCTGCGCTTGTTAAATGGTTATCTATGTACATATTCGTTTTGGGTTTGTATAATGTCCTATTCTTTAACTTACTGGATACATGAAAGTTTAATTACAGTTCTTATCTCTGTATCAAACATTTTTGTATCATACATATTACTTATTTATCAACTAGTTGAAGCTAGCATCCTCTTCCCACAAAAAACTATATTAACATGAGTTTAGACTTACTTCCCAAACTAAAAGCAATTTAGTCCACCCCATGAACGTTAATTGGGCTAGATTAACAGCTTTCAACTCCATAGTTATAAAATCCAAAAGCCATTTGCATTAGTACCAAACACGGAATACAAGTTGTCTTCTCAAGAGACGGTCATGCTGTCCAACGAACGAGCAGTTCGGTTTACAAGTTTTAGTTCGTGTAATAATTTCTAAAGGTTGTATTAATAATCGTAGAGCAATGCAAAGGTATGGAACTAATATATTTTTTTCAAAACAATGAATTAGAACCAAAAAAATCCAAAAACATAATCTTAGACAAAGTTCGAACATAGTTTAGCTAAACAAAAAACATATTCTCAGCAGGATTCATCATAACAAGGGGTTTCATCATCTTATCTTCAAAGGTCTTGCACACTCAAACCTGAAAAATAGTTACAACAGCAAGCATATACCGTGTCAACATGCGAATCAAGAACAGTGTAGAACAGTAGAAAAGCTGAGTTGAAAGGATTTTATAAACGGACCTGGAGGAAGAGACTGCTTGAGCTTGTCGGCTTTTTCTTGGTCAAAGACGCAGAGAGTGTAGAGGTACTTGGAGCATCTGACCTTGAACTTGACAATGTCTTTGCTTCTCTTGATCTTCACTGATCGAGCATCTTTCCTTCTTGCTGTCAGAAGGAAGTCCTTTATCTCGTGGATTTGCTTAGGCTGCACACACATTCATCACGCTCGTCAACAAGTGATGAACATAAGAGAAACAAGACGAATACATCAAAACAACATTTCAAGAATTCCAAGTTCTATGTGACCTAACATGCTTAACTAGATTCTAATCAAAGCAACAAGCGGTAATTAATGCTAAAATGAAACAAGAATCGACATTTTGATTTAGCTACGAGAACACAAATTATAAACATCGATAGCTAATACGCTCCTAGAAATCGAAAGAACAAAGAAAGCGTACCATTGTCGGAACTGTTGTTTTAGCTTTGGCCGCCTTTCACACAGGGAGAGCAAGAACAGAACAACACAGAAAATGAGACGGTCTGCGAGATATAGAGACCAAACCCTAGACTCTTACATCTAAATACCATATTTACCCCTTCAGTCCATCTATCAAACAATATTCATATAAGGCTTCGGCCCAAACAGGTATCCTAATGCTTCGGCCCAATTAGGTCCTCCTGTTGTTATTTTGTTTTACTACCTACTGTACTTCCCCAAATGTTTACTTGTACCGACGAAAACAACCAAGAGTACATTACAATTTGTTGAAAGAAAGAAAAAAAATAGTTTTTTGTGGTGAGCAGTGTCTAATGCTTCCAGGCCATAGAGTGGCCATCCTCAGTGTAAGGCTCAAGAAATCCAACGAACTGCAAAAACATAAACAAAACTCATCGGTAAAACACTTGTTAGATCAAAACATAAGAGAGATAAGTTCAATTCAAAGTTCGTAAAATATATACTCTGGCTCCATCTCGAGACCAACGTGCTCCATATCCTTGAACGACTCTTATCTCAAACACTTCTCCGTGTGGTGGAACGGTGTGTATGTTCATCCAGCAACACTGCCCAATGAAGCTATTGATAATGTCCATCGCAAGCCTATTCTTATCTGAATCTGAGAGAAAATTAAGGAAATGAAGAGTCCAGAAGCATCACCGAGTCGTCTGACAATGTTGTTTGCTACTTACTTTTACTTACCGGATCCAGAAAGAACACCCCAGAACCTATCGCTGCTTCGATCAACATGCTTGGATAATGCTCTAGCTCCATGGCTCAGTCTACAACCTTTTATCTCAACAAAAAAAGAAAAGAAATTTCTTAACTATATGCCACAAAGCCTAACTACAATGTATCGATGATATATGATTCAGTATTTGTGGTACCTTTGGTTTATATGGAAGCATAAAGGAAGAGAGTAGAACCGATCTTGGAGGAGGCAGAGCATGAGAAATGGATCCAACGGTGTGAGAAAGACCAAGAAGGCTTTGCACACCGGTGTAACTCAAGCCCTGTAGTTTTTTTGGAAGAAACATCATATAAACAAACAGAAGTAGAGATGGAAAAAAAAAGCTAAGAACGTACAGAGAGTATGTGAGACAAAGCTACACAAGGCTGAGAAGAAACTGATTTACTAAGATGGATCGCCACAACACCATTGTTCTTCTCTTGATCATCAACGTCACACCATTTCGTGAACATTTGCATTCCTTAAGAATGTGAAAACCGTTAAAGAGACATAAACTTACACAGAAGGTAAATGAGTGGCGAGGGAAGAGCTTTTTTTTTTACCTTCTTCCACTGTTTTAGTGCCAGGAAAGACTTTCACTGGACTCTCGGCTTTTAACAGCTCGTTAAAAGATGAATATTTGTGCATTTCCTATATATAGATTAACAAGAGGATCTGTCTATTGTCAGAAAAAAAATTATGGAAGCAAAAGAAAATGATTATCTCACCATAACTTCAAACATGAGAGATTTATTGATCATAACCAGAGAGCCTCTTTGTTGAAGTCTGAAGAAAATGCAAACAACACTTGAAAAAACACATCAAATCACAAAGGTTTTGAATCATGGCTCAGTAACTTTTTATTTCACATACCTATCATACTCCGTTTCGAAACACCTAGCCTCAACTGTTTTGATGCCATCTAACGTAATCCATTCAAATTAAACAAACACAAAATCTGACTAAGAACCTGATGTTGACATTGACAAGTGGTTAAAACACACACAAAATTTTCAGACAAAAAGATTGTACCTTTCATGAGGGAGAATAAGGGCTCTTGAACTTGAAGCTCACAAGCTACATACTTCAAGGCCTGTTAGAAAATTATTGCAAAGGGAACAGTCCAAAAGCAAAACAAAAACTCTAAAAAGCCAATCAACATTCACAAGAGTCCTAAGCAAAGAGAAATGAACTATGAGACTTACGTTGACTAACTCAGAACCCTTTTGGATAATCAGCTTCCTCCACTCATCCTCCTTCTCCCTCAAACAAATAACCTCCTTCCCCAACGAAACCTTCTCAAAACCTCCACAGAAACAACCAGACGCAATGGATTTCAGCAGGCTCAAAGCAAGATGCTTATACAGAGGACACTCAGGAACACCTGCAAGTGCTTCAGCAACAAAACACACAGACCGATTTCAATGAATCACGAACAGTAAACAAAATGGGTTTTGGAAAAGAAGGTCGTACTATACCATCTCCGGCGGGAAGAAGCGAGTCGCCGGAGAGAAGACCGGAGCAGAAGTCTCCGGTAAGGTCTAGATCGAAATCTGAAGGGTGAGTGAGTGTGAACTTCACCATTTCCTCTATACAATCTCTCAGTCTATCCATCTCTTCTCTCAATCGTTTGTCAAAGTTTGATACTTTTTTGTGATTCTCAGAACAAAAAAATTTGCTTTTTTAATTTATTTTTATATGAGCATGAAAAAAGTCAAACTTTTTCTTTGACTTTTTGACATTTAACAATCGAAAAGCTTCTTTGTTCTTGATTTGATTTAAATCAGCTAATTACAAAGGTCTTAACTTGTGTCATACCAAAAAAAAAGAAGAAAAAAAACCTTAACTTGTATTCTACGGTAGGGCTTCTACTGATAGAAACAAAAAAAAAACCTTAATAACTGGAAGAAAAAAAAAGAGTCTCGTTCATGGTTGCTTTGGTGTAGTTGAGGGAAGAAAGATTGACTCAAGTAGCTGATCATGACCAGAGCTCGATTCCTCCTCCGGCGATGGTTGTTGCCTTGGTGAAGTTGAAGTTGAGAGATGAATTAGGATTGAATCAAGTAGCTCATCATGATCATCACTCGTTTTCTCCGGCCATGGCATACGCTTCATCGGCTCTGGCGCATTCTCCCTCAAGCTGTATAGTTTCAAAAAAAGAACAAAAAGTAATGATAGATGCACTCAAGGTCACTACAACATATACAAAGCCATGTTACAGAGTTTATATATAGAACAAAAAAGTTTTGACATACTTTTTGAGAAGATTGTTGATGTTTCCGCGGGTTTTGTTGAAGAGTGTTAAGTTCTCTATTAGCTGTATAGTAGGAAGGGGAAACATGTGAGATTGCTTTTCGTTGAATCTAAGTTTTAGTGATTTGTAGGGAGATATGATTTACCCTTGAAGATGTGAGATTTGAATAAATCTGATTGAGGAGTTGCTCATTCTGTTTAAGAAGCTCATGGATGACCCCTGCGTAATCATTAAACGAATCCTTATTGATATTTTTCATATCTGTTTATTTTTAGGATAATTATTAAGATCTCATTGTCTGAAATCTTGAAACATCAGATATGCTACTTACCATCTTCTTCTCTAAGAAGACGTGGAGCCGAGTTTGAAGCCACCGCCATATCTATAGTCTCCTAAAGATATCAAATCATGAATCAAGATGCAGTTAGTTAGGAGTTTAAACCAGAAGATAAACACTGATCACATAGTGAGGTTCAATGTTTAATAAGAACCTCTCTTCCATTATGATCTTCTTGTCTTCTCTTTTTCTGAGCGCGCGACAATATAATTAACTATATTAGTGCATTGATTGTGAAACAGAGATTTAAACCTAACTTGAGGAAGAAGGATAAGAAAACATTTACATTTATCCATCTGCAACGCATAGCAACGTCTCTAACGGTCTTGTGCTGAAGCTCTGACGCGATTTTTGCGTATCTTAAGATGCTCGGACTCTGTTCCCGCGAATACCTTTCGTGATACACAAGAAAGTCAAGAAACTGGGGGAGAACCCTAGTATAGAATCTCCTAAGTTAGATACGGTTAAAAGAAACTCGCTGACCTAACAAGAGCATCTTCGAGAATCGCTTGTTCTTCAGAGCTCCAATTCATGGCGATACCTGAGAGGTGTTGTATCTCTGAGCTTTCCGGCGACGTCGTGTAGTTTCCAAAGTATCCGTTTTGGTGATTCATGTGATCACCGTTTGACCATGAATGATTAGCCATCAGCAAAGATAACCCCAAACGAAAAGAAAAACTGTAGAAGATATACAGATAAAAGCCCTAGCTCCGAATAATAAGCAAATCTAGATGATGGTATAAAAGGTTGAAGAAGAAATAATAATTAAACACTTTATATATGTAACCCGGGAAAAAACAAACTAAATAATAAATGTAAAAGCGAAACATTGAAAGTGACTCTTGTTACGTTTTATATATTTATTTAGATTTAGTAGTTAACTTTGATGAAAATTATACTTAGAAGCTGTATGTGTTTTGTCAAGTAGTTAATTTTCATGATTGGAAAGTCAACTATCAGTGTCTCCTTAAGAGCATGATTAACCCTCTATCTTTTAGCCGGGATAATTTGACATTATTTTTTTAAGTATTTTTTTTACATTTTTCGATTAAAAGATGACTCTTAAAACATTAGCAATGGTAGATACCATGTGAGTCTCTTCAAAATATTAAAATATTAACATTTAGTGAGATAACTAAATTTATTTTTTCTGTAAAACAATTGACTTGTCATGTATCGACATTTAGTCTCTAATCAAGAAATGAAAGTATTCTCTTTGTTCTCTCTCATACTTTTTAAATAAATTTAATTGTTCTTATGGTGAGAAACTATGCAAGATACCACAACTAATGGTAACTTTATATCTCTTAATTAATAGACAGTTGTTAAATTTTCTTAGTTAAAATTTAAAAAAACTTAGGAACTGTCTCTTATCCAAAGCTAAGATTTTCAGTTATGGTCCAACATCTTATCTTTTTCACATCTCTCTCTTCTTTTTGTGCTTTTTTCTTTTCATTTCAACTAGATCACATGTTTTTCTTGAGTTTTCAAACTTTTGAATTTTCAATTTCGGTTGACTTTTCAAGATTAAAAAGTTCCTTTCATTGAGTTTGTTTTCAATAGGTCAGATTATACTTTGGTCCCCAGTCGTCATCTTTTTCAGTTTCGGTTTTGAGTTTTCAGTTTCAATTTATTTTTCTTGGTTTTTCAATCTTGAATTTTCTTAGGTTTTCAATCTCAAATTTATCTTAGTTTTTCAATCTTGGATTTTCAAGCTTTTGAGATTTCAATTTCAAATTTTTTTTGAGTTTTCAATCTCAAGATCCAATGACTTGGATTGAAACTTCCGATGATGTTTCTTATCGGTTGGTAGGGAACGAGAGTCAAGCTATTCCTGCTGACCCTTCTTACCGGTTCAGTGTGTGCGAGGCCACCAGAGTCGTCGAACCAGTCTTCGGTGGGTACTAAATTATCCGCTTGGTTCGCCGTGTTTATCGCCGGGGTGGAAATGTGGGCCACGTAGATTTTTTGTGCAGTATCTCTATTTTCAGGTTTAGGTCGATTACGTTTTTCTTCGAAATATTAATGTAATCTTGTTTTTATTGATGTAATCTCTTTTTTATTAATGTAATCTCGTTTTTATTAGTGTAATTTCGTTATCTTTAATGAAATGTAATATGAGATTTTAATAATAAACTATTTAGAAGTTACAAAAACATCATGCACCACTATTGTAGACCATAAACTGTTAAACACAATTAGTATATTCCCATGAATGTTTGTGTTCATATAAGAGTTTACCGTGAGGCGAATATGATATTTCTCTGTATACTTTTGTTTTATGAGATTTTTTCGATTTATGTATGCATATTTGCATGCGCTGGCAACATTTTTTTGAATAATCAAAAAGTAATTTCATAAATCTAAAAAAGTAAATAATTCTTCCCAGCGAAAATTGTACCTAAATACCAAACACCTGATACTTCTTTAGTTCTTTACCATTAAACTAACAACTCGTTGGTTACATCATTAAACAAATTTAAGGCTTCATAAAACAAATTCAAGAAATATTACATTTTTATGTGTAATAATATTATAGAAGTTCTAGATTGTGAGTTGTTGTGACTGTGCATTTGCCGTAAGAATGCATTTGAAGCACAAACAATGGAAAATGCCAACCATTCATGTGTCAACGAACTAATTATTGATCAGGAGTTTCCAGCTGTTTTTATTCGTATCAATATGACATCCTCTCATGTAGTGACGTTTTTTTTTTGTATTTAAGAATCAGGTATATAGACAAAAAATTATATTCTTGTCGCCTCACGGTAAACTCTTATATGAACACAAAAATCCATGGGAATATACTAATTGTGTTTAACTGTTTATAATGGTGCATGATGTTTTTGTAGCTTTTAAATAATCATTTTATTTCTCACTAGTTCGTATTTACTATATGGATATGTGAATATGAATTATACAAAAAAACGTCACTGCGTGAGAGGAATTCACATTCTTAAAGCTGGACACAAGAGGCCAAGACTTTTCGCTAACACAGATAAGAACAACAACAGACTGATCAAATATAGAGAATCCAAGACAAACGAAGCAGAACCTAAAAGACAACGGAACGATATACTCACTTACCCCAGACATATCACATCATACATTTAATTTCGCGAAACATAATTAACATGTTCTTCTCATCATCATCAGACAGCAATGTCGTTGCGGATGTGACGGAGGAGAACGGGAGTAACAGTGGCCGGGGAGCTAAGCTGAGGAAGATGACCCTCTGTAGACATAACCTCGACTACGGATTCTGACCCGAGATTGGTGTGAAGATACTCGGCTACGGAGACCGGTACGGCTAAATCTTTAGAGCTTTGGACGATGTGACAAGGGACAGAGACAAAAGGTAAGATTTGTCTCATGTCGCTACTGAAAATGGTCTGAGCCATGGAGAGAGCTATGTCTGGACGCATGTTGAAGAGCGTCCTGCTGAATTCTTGAACCGCAGCTGAGTCTAAGTCTCCACCTACCACCAGTGGAGCGAAACCTAAGCACCACGCTTTGTAGTTGCTTTGCATCGCTTCAAAAAGCTGCTTTATATCTTCTTGGTCGAATCCACCTTCGTAATCATCATCGTTCACGAATCTAAAGCGCACCAAAAGAATAAAAAACTATTAACTAAAAAAAGAAAAATCTGTAACGGTTTAATAATTTTTGATAAATAGGATAATTCAGAAAGAGAAGGAACATGGATGTGCTTTCTTCGAAGCATGGTCGGGTCTCAATATTTGAGGACCATAAACATTTTTAAAGAATATTTGCAAATTGTTTTTTTTAATAATTTATAGATCTATATCTATATAAAAATATCTACATTTTTTGGAGGATAAGGCAACCATGTGTCGAGAGTTTATGTCCGAATAATAGCAAAAGATCTCGAAACATACCTTGGGGAAGCAGAAACCAAGACGATTTTGGAGAAGAGGTCAGGTCGGTGAAGAGAAGCCAAGACACCAACCATGGCGGAAAGAGAGTGACCAACAAAGATACAAGACTCGATTTTAAGTTCTTCTAAGATTGCAATCAAATCAAAGGCGAAACCTTCGAGAGTTGAGTAACGATCAAAGTCGAAATATTCCGGATTGGTCGTACCGGCTCCCATGTTGTCGTAGAGCACGATGCGGTACTCGTCCACCAGATGTGGAACCAGGTGTCTCCACACTGACTGGTCCGTACCGAACCCGTGACCTAATACGATCGTCCCTTTATTTCCGGAGCCAATCACCTTCACGTTGTGAGCTTCCTCTACTACACCCATCTCCCTCTCTAGACGTAAGAAAATCTTCTCCACCTTTAGAAAATTCGTTTCAAGACTTTGTTCACTTTATAAAATACGATGATTTTTTATGCGTAATAAATCAGATGCATGTATACGTTGTTAATTAAAAAAAAGTTTTTGTGCATGCTGATTATCAGGCGGTAGACTGATATATGAAAATATGAAATGCGTCTAGAAGCCACATTTTTTTAAAACTGTCTGAAAATAGCTGTAAATGTAACGTCTAGAAGATAGCACTAAATGTAACGCTCATTTATCAGTCTACCTCATATAAAATGGTCTGAAAATAATAATAACGCTCATTTAAAATGATGTAATTAGTAAAAATGATATAGTTACTAGAATTTTTAAATTTGGCATGTATAAAGACAGCACTAAATGTAAGTCTAGAAGCCACATATAAAGACAGCACTATGTTGGTTGTAATTTGGCGAACAAATTTGCATGAAGAAGTAACGCGAAACTTCTTTTCAACTGTGTGCTATGTTGGTTGTAATCTGGCTTCCAATATAGAATAAGATCAGATGAAATAGTTAACACGTGGGGACGGTAAGTACCGCACGGGGACGGCGGACCTAAAGAATAATAATCAGGAGCCAGGTGAACATATAGCTACAGTGAAATCACCTACCTCCATAAAAAAAAATCACCTACATAAAATCAATATATTTATTTATGTACTGAATGATAATCGTCTAGAACCAGAAATTGCATGGTTCTTGTTACGTGTGGAATGCCAATGTAAGTTTGTAACTTTGTATTGTATATATGAAAACGGAAACCGATATTCTGGATCGGTTATTTCAAGGTAGTTTTGGTTTATACTGAAATGAACCTCCTAAACCGGGATCAGAACACATTGCATTGCAGCTACATCGATCAATTGAAATTGACCGTCTCCACAATTTCAACAAGACCGGTAAAACCAAACCCCACTATGAACATCTCTTTCCTCTCTGAAATGGCAAAGCAATGTCCACCAAGAACGATGAAAGGCCAGACCGATCTGACAGCTTCACAAGCTCATTAAACTCGCGGATTCTATCAAACAAATCTGTTCTTGAAGTAGATCAATAATTTCTTTACAAAGATGACACCACGAAAAATCTTTGAGAAGTTCTCAGATAGTTTCGAGGATATAATAATATACGAAGAGACAGACAGCAGCAGGCTTAGAAACTAAAACAAAGAATACTCTCTCTCTCTCTCTCCAGATTGCAAGAAGCATAAACATGAAACAACAGGGGTAAAAAAAGATTGAAAACTCTATGTTTATGATATAGATTTATGTCGTCATTTATTACATTGTGATCGCCGTGAAAAAGGCTTCTCTATAGCTAACACTAACAGAGATTGATTCTTCTTTGTGTGTTTCTTTCTAAAAAGTAGATTTTTTTCTACTGGTATTCACATAAGTATAAAGTGTCTGCAGTCAAAATTGTTCCCGCACGCACGAAAGAGAGAATAATACTTTTTTTTATTTGTCTAACCTCTTTTGGTTTATGAGAGTCTTAAGACTCTCTCTCAGTTTGTGTAGTGCCAAGCCATTCAATGTCTCACAAGCTTCTCAGTCTCTTCTTGCTTGTTCCTTCCTTCCTGGTAGCTTCAACAAGATGCCAAACAATTATAAGAACATCATTCTATCACATTTACAACAAATTAACAGACTAAGATCTTCTCCATAGAAAATAGAAAAAATGATTACCTCAAAATAGTTGTCAAAACAAGGTGACCTACTTGTCTAAGTTTCTTCTTCTTTTAGTTTTATCTTATTATACTATCTTACGTATAGAATCTGACTAGTCACCATTCTGAGCGGCAGGACTATGATGTGAAGAACTCTTTGTTTGGCTCTGGTTCTCACCATGTCTTTGACTCTCTTCATTGTTCTGGCTCTCCATATGCGTTCGATGCTCGATCTGAACCTGGTTAGTGTGGCTCTTGGTCTTGATTACCTGACTCTAACAAAGCGTTCAACAGTTAAAATGGGCGAAACAACAGAATAATCCACAACCATATAAACTTACCTTATACATGTACTTCCTACGAAGTTTCATGGCAGTGCGTATGCATCTCCTTACACGAAATACAAGAACCTTATCATTGAAAATCTGTAAAAAAAAAAACATCTTCTTAATCAGTGTATATAATAAAAATAGATATGCAATCTCATCAACAACAAGGTGAAGTAGTTTCTACCTGTATCATGTCATCAATAGAGCGAGTTTCCTTGATGATCTTATGCCGGTTCATGATTAAAATCGCCGCCACACAAAAGACAGGAAGAGCATCATCTCCTCCTCTCCTGATTGCCGAAACTACACAAGGGAGGACATGTGTTGTTGTTCTTGTTGCTCTATCGTTCCTTGACCAAAGACTTCTTGTCAAACCACATAAGTGATATGACGACGACCTCATCCCACTCTCCTCAGAGAGCGGACCTGTAGTCTTTGGCAAAGGACCACTCTTCGGTAGCAAACCGCTCCTAGACAACAACCCGCTGCTCCTTGAAATCGGACCACTCTTTGAACTTGTTGGTTCCCTCTTTATACTATTTCCATCAAATACCGCTTCTTCACTCACCTCAGCTTCAGATTTTCTCGGAAGATGAATCACCAGAGGCTCCAAGCAATCATTCTCCAGAGCTTCAGCCACAGATTCATCATAATCAGCTGCCCACATCATCTAACATCCAAACACACAAAATTGCAATGGTTAGTTACAAAGTAGTTGAAAGAAACAGAAGACTGAAGAACAGAAGAGCAACTGCATGCACACCTCCCACATTCTGAGAGCTTCATTGAAAGACAATTCTCGGCGGAACAGAACTAAAAGCATACGGAAGGCAAAGTGAAGACTCTCAGCACCAATACGCGATAAGTGAGAAAAGATATCTTTATCTGTGAGTTGCAGTATGTGCCACAGTGATTGCAACTGATCCATCACTCCTGTTGGTCCCTCCATTTGGAAATTCGCTCGCTGTACAAAATAGAACACATAGCAAAAAAAAAAAAAAAATCATAATGCATGATTGCAATAAACATATGTTATATTTAAGTAAATTTTTTTTTTTTGGTAAAAGATATTTAAGTAAATTGGTATTACAGTTCTTCTTATGAGCATTTCAAAGCACCAAAAGGCATCAGCATTGTCTTCAAAAAGAAAGATGAAAGGAGAGACTAAATCACTCATTCCTATCAACAGATTTGCCAAACAATAGAGTTAGTGTCCCAAACCAGAATTTAACATATATCTAAAAAAGATCAATAAGAGAGATATGGAACAACCTTGGCAATAACCAGTTGCAGGATCAACCCAAGCATAAACCGCAAGGATATCAGACATTCTTCCTAGGTTTCCTGGATCCTCGTAGAACTCTAGGTGGCTGTCCGTCCTTACCACATCAACAACTGAGCAAACCAGAGAGAGAGAGAGAGTTAGCTATGTAAAGATGCAAACTGGGACTGAAAAAAAAAGGAGACATTCAGACCTATTCGATGCAATGTCCAAAGCCATTCAGACACTCGATCTTCTGTGACGTTCCCTACACGAGAGGGAGTCTCCTTTACTGATGCTATTTCAGATATTCTCAAGCCAGAACCAGGATAAGACGATGGTCCAACAGAATCTGAATGCATCACTTCGATCTCTGAAGTAGTGGTGGGCTTATTATGCTGTTGTTGTTCTCTAACTAAATCAGCATTCTTATCAACTCGAAAATGGTGCATTCCCTCCTCATCCTCCTCCTCAGATCTTATCTCACTGTCTGGCGTAGAAACCTCAATCTTGTCTAAACTATTCCTCCCAAACAAATCTGTAACCGGCAGCAGCGAGGGGAAGTCGTAATAAACCGCAGCAGGGGAAGAAGAAGCAAAGCCATATGAAGTTTTGTAAACAACGCCCTCGGGACTATCTCTTCCGCTTACTAAATCAATAGACTCACTAGAGCTTCCTCTTCTGTGTTCTACATGAGGCGCATCAGTACCATTATTACTCCAATCACTGTGATGATTATCAGTATTATCATCTAGACAAGCTTCTTCTATGTTTTCATCTGTAGTAGTAGCAGAAACCTTTACCGACTCATCTCTATAAGATTTCCGCATATCCATGACTTTAGACCCAACAACATAGGCAAGCGAACCAGTTCCCACGCTTGAATGCATCCTCTGGCATTGCTTGAGCAATTCATCGTACCGTTTCCTACGTGAAAAAAATCAATTTTAACACTTTTTGGCAAACTCTTAAGTACTAACTCAATCACTCTTACCTTCGGGCAAGCCTGAGTTGGTTACGGTGCTCAGAGGTGCTGCTCAACTCATAACAGCCAAGTAGAAATTCCCAAACTTCAGCTCTAATAGACGGATCGATTCCCTAACAAGGATAATACATTTAGAGCCATGATACATCATCAAAAACATCTTAGAGCAAAAAGTGGAAGAAGCATACATACCCCCAAAATAATTAACTTGAGGGCCTTTTGGAAACCAGAAACTCTTCCTTTACTATCAAAAGACGCTTGCCACTTCTCTGGCTTAAGCATTTTGCCAATCTGTGCACCATTTACAATTCAACTTTTACTTATTTTACATACATTGTTATAGAGGATGGGAATAATAAGAAGAAGAAGAAGAATCAGAGAAAGGGGAGTAAAAAGGAGAAAGAGCTTACAGTGACAACAACCTGAATGTGTGATTGCGAAAGACAAGGCTCGCTCAAATCTCGAACCAAAGATCCAACTTTCTGCAAACTCACTACTCTTGCTTTTCCACAGCTCCATTGTTTTCCTTCTCCTCCTCCACCAGAACACATCAGTCCCTCTCACTTCACAACTCTTCTGCAACATTCATATCATCACTTTATATAGAAACAAATAAATCAATAAGGATCCACTATTTATTCATGATAAAAAACAGATCTTTACTGTGATCAAAATTCACATTTTCACAGAGATACCAGAAATTAACAAACTTGAGTTGTATCTAATCCAGTAAAAAGAAACATGATTTAGATTTCCGACAGGACAGGAGATAGAGAAACAGATCACCAGACCGGTCAGATTGAGTTTCCTTAAAAAAAAGAGATTAAAAACAGAAACTTTCCTTGAAGGTTTCCATACATTTAGCGCTCAAGATGAATATATACATGGATGCAGAGAGAGAGAGAGAGAGAGAGAGAGAGAGAGAGAGAGAGAGAGAGAGAGAGAGAGAGAGAGAGAGAGAGAGAGAGAGAGAGAGAGAGAGAGAAGGGAAGAAACCTTGAAGGGTCAGTGATCATGAAGGATGATGATCTTCTCCGATCTCCATTGTTTCATGGGCGACGGAAAGTTTGTTCCTTTTTTTTCTTCTTCTCTCTCCCAGGGCCGGCTCATAAACATTTTAGGTCCCTGGGCAAAAATAAATTATATAGCTTTTTGGCAATTTTTCTTTTGAAAATTAGTTAAAATTTAAATTTTAATGTAATTACTAATGTAATTATTCAAGCAATTATATTATTTTGTATGAAAATTTTCAAGATAAATTTAGTTTTAAAAATATACATAACTAAATTTAGTTAAAATATATTTATATTTACATTTTTATTTATTAAAAGTTTCAAAAAAAAATTGTAAAAAAAAAAACTGGACCCTTGGGCCCTGGGGCGGTCGCACTCCCCGCCCACCCATCTAAGCCGCCCCTGCTCTCTCCTTTTTCTGATCAAAGTGTATTTATTTTCTCTCTTTTTTTGTTTTTTATTTATTTTTGTTGTTGTTTTCGTCCTTTTATTTAGGCTAATAACGCTTGCGGAAGATTTAATAAAACGTTTATCTCAAAAATAATTAAAGTGGAAGTGTGGAAATAATTGTTATTGACTTATAGCCCTTTTTATAGGACTAATGGAAAAGTCGGTGCCATAATTCATAATAATCAATTGAGATCATCATACCATTTATAAGGGAACAAGATCATAGTGTTTTGCAATGTGATTAGATAGTGATTAAAATACAAGATGAATATAGAGAACACATGTTAGTTTTGCCGTTGGAGTTTTCTTTTTGGTACTTTTGAGTAAATACAAATTGGGCCTTTTAGATATTTGTTGGGTTTCCATGATCTTTTGTTAGGCCCTAGAGTTATAAACTTATAAGGGAGTTCTGAAGAGTTATAAACTTATAAATCCCTTTGTTAATATTAGAGCATTAAACTGTCATGTTTAAAATGATCCGTCATCTAATTTTGTTCAATACTTTAGAATTTTGTTCTTTTGATTAATGGGTAAATAAGTACTGTAACGAGTTGAGAAGCTTTCTGCTATACGGTCGACTAATATTTCAACAGTTTCATGTCGCTAATGCTCGAAAGAATATTACGATTTAAAGTCTTTTGTTCTCTAACCACCAGTTTGAAAATAATTGAAGTACAATAGAAATGTCTTATCATTAAATAGTAATTTCCAAATATATCACACTAAATATATTTAGAGAGAAAATGTTGGTTCATTAATGTGACGATAAGAAGCGACCAACCTCACAACTTTGCCATTACTTTCAAAAACAGTAACATTTGAGTTCTTCTTTATTTTATTTTATTTTATTTCGTCATGCAAGTATCTTACATTATTGTATCAATAATTACAGCAAATAGGGAGACAAGCAAAGTCCTGCAAGATATTATAGACTAGCTTGTATATCGTTGAAGATTCCACGCTTGAAGAATCTTGAAGGAGAATTCGAATCTTATCAGACGGTCAATATTCACCAAAAGAAAAGCTTTTATCGCTGTATATGGAGAATATGTTAAGGAAGTGGGGTTCGTTCGTGTCCTCAGCAGAACAATAAAGTAGTCTCGATCACGGATACTAACGTGCCGCACATCTATTATATAAAAGTGTTTTTGTCTTGAATAAAGTTTAATGTTCATTTAAAAAATCGATGAGAATATCATTTGATGATTGTATTCTTACCACAAGTTTTTTTTGTAACTTCTTACCGTAAGTTTTAAGGTCTGAAACCAATCATCGTAAGATAACTTGAAATTCATAATATTTCTGGAAAGAATAGAAAGGAAGAAATACTCATAAGATTGCGCGACACTTTGATTGGTCCTAGTGAATCTAACCTAAGTTTCTTTTACAAAAAAAAAGAATCTAACCTAAGTTTTGTTCTTACAATATTATTTTTTTGTTAAATAATATGCTTTCCTTTTCTTCTTTTTGGTAGTAATATTACGAAAAAAATATGCTTGTTTTTCTTTTTCTTTTCTTTTCTTTTGAAACACAATATGCTTGTTAATTTACATGTTTCCATAATTACAGCTTTATTTCATGCACGAAGCTCGCTGTAGAAGATACGCTGACATACGTTGATACCGTGTCCAAGGATTCCCTAATTAAAATATTTACGTAATTGCATATACAGTACTACTAAACAACAAATATGAAAAAATATCATCAGTCCCAGTTCTCTTTATGTCGTCACACGTGGATGACTCTCTAATCAAAACGCATCGTTCTGTTGCTTACGCAAGCACAAAAGCTCAGAGAGAGACAGAGACCGCCGATTCGATCCCGTCTCTGAGTAAACCTCTCTCTCTCTTTCCTTCGTCGCAAAGTTTAAAGAGAAGAGACAATAGTTTCAGTCTGGTTGATGCAGTAGCTTCCCACGTGAGGTCAAGTGTAAGCCTTTTTCCCCCAAAATAATGGAAACAAATCTAACTTTCTACTTTCTACTTTTAGCTTAAAGCTCTGTTTTTTCTACTCTGCCCTCTCCTCTGTTTTGTCGGTCTCTGTTTTTGAATTGACTAGGTCTGTCTGAAACTCTGAACTTTGGTCTATTTACTACACACTCTTGAGTTGCAGTTAGAAAGGGCTTCTTGTTTTTTTGTGAAATGTGCTGCTAATCACGCATTTTTTTAATGGAAATTTGGGCCTTTTTGCGGTGATTTTTGTCTTCTCTTTATATTTTTTTCTGCACTTATTAGAGGAAAAAGTTCGTGAATTTTGATTCTGTGACGTCTTCTCTGTTGTAGGGTACTGGTGGAGGTTTGATTCTGTGACCACTCTACTGGTGGTGGTCAAGCATCTCTTGTGTATTATAAGATTCGATTTAAAGATCTTGTCTTTTGAATCTCTTCGACTCAAATGAGTGATCTTTCTCTTTGATCATCTCTAGCAGTTTTGAATCAGAATCAGCACTTCTTGTTTCTGTTGAAGTGTTTTTGGTCAATCAATCATTAACGAAATGGAGCACCCTTTCGCTTCCAGAGATAAAGGGTTTGGTTTTCAAGATGTTCCAACAGAGCAAACGGATGGTTTAAGCTTTGTTTCTGCTGATATGCTCAACTCATCAGAGCTTATGAACTTCGACTCTTTCTCACCATGGTTTAATAGCTCTTCCGCCACTGATGTCTTGTTCTCTCAGTATGGTCTATCTGCCTCTCAACCTATGATGACGACTTTTGGAGCTGAGCCGAGAGCTGGTCTCACTCGGTCATTGGAAAGCTCTTACCTTGGCGAAGAAAGACCGTTAGTACAGGAAACGAGCTCTCTAATTCAGCATCGCTCACTAGACAACGATGATCTAAGTGGCAAACGACGCAGGGTTGGTGGTGGCTTTGCTACCATTCCCAGGTCTTTGAGCCACTCATTAGACGAGAAGATGCTCAAGGCGCTAAGCTTATTCATAGAGTCCTCATCAGGTTCAGGAGAAGGCATTTTAGCTCAAGTTTGGACTCCTATCAAGGCAGGAGACCAGTATATGCTCAGCACCTGTGATCAGGCCTATCTGCTCGACCCCAGGCTGTCTCAGTACCGTGAAGCGTCGAGGAAATTCATTTTTGCATCAGAAGCAAATCAGTGCTCTTCTCCGGGTCTTCCTGGACGAGTGTTCATCTCAGGAGTACGCGAATGGACATCGAACGTGAGGTATTACAAGAGGGATGAGTATCTGCGTATAAAGCATGCGATAGATAATGAAGTCCGTGGCTCCATCGCCATACCTATCCTTGAACCTGAACGCGTGAACTAAGAAAGGTAAAATGCTTAACTTTCTTCTTATTATTTCTCTTGCTGCCGATTACAAAGCTATGAGATTACATTTATAGCAAATGGATTCTAGGGTTTTGGCACTAGGCTATCTCGTCCTCTAGTGCACTATAGCGGTTTTGAGTCATGACAGCCTGTGCGTTACCAGCTGGATGGTCCTCTTGCTTTTGCTTTCCCTTTCCGTAACACTCTGCTTTAACCTCCTTCTCTGTTTTGTTTTGTCTTGTGCAGGAAGAAGACCGTTGAGTGTGAGCATTGGGCTTCATCTCATATCTGATTTGAGAGATGGGCTTCGTAGAAGTTGGGCTTGACCCATTTATGATAATAGGCCCCCTCAAACTTGGTGCACCGATTGTATCGACACCCAGTTTGCCTCGAAGAGAAGCAAAAGCTGCTTGCGGAAGAGATTTCGTGAAGATGTCGGCGATCTGATGTTGATTTGAGATGTGCTTCACCTCAAGAGCTCCGAGTGCTACCCTTTCTCTGACATAGTGATAGTCCAGTGCAAAGTGTTTAGTCCTTGAATGAAAGGAAGGATTAGCAGACAGCAGAACCGCTGACAAGTTGTCACAGAGCAGCAAAGGTGTTGTCAGAAGTGGAAGACCCAACTCACGGAAGATAGAGCAAAGCCAGGTAATCTCAGACGCTGTCTCAGACAAAGTTCTATATTCGGCTTCTGTAGAACTCTTAGAGACTGTAGGTTGCTTTCGGGATGACCATGAAATGAGATTCTTACCCAGAAATGTACTATATCCTCCTGTAGACCTTCTTGTAGTGCTACACCCTGCCCAGTCACTGTCACTGTAGGCAGTGAGTGTGAAGTCCGAGTCTTTATGTAGAGAGATTCCCATTGTGAGTGTCCCTTTAACGTATCTGATGATTCTTTTTAGCAGGTGAAAATCAGAGACTGTCGGAGAGTGCATCTTCTGGCACACATAATTCACAGCAAACTGAATATCTGGTCGCGTGAGGGTCAAATACTGAAGTTTTCCTGCGAGGCTTCTGAAATATGTGGGATGAGAGAACAGATCAGACTTGTCTTCTACTCTGTTCAGCTGCTGAGGCAAGGGTGTGGGCATGGGCTCACAGTCCTTCATTCCAGCAACAGCAAGTAAGTCCTCCGCATACTTCTGTTGACATAGAAAGAGACCCTTAGCGTGTGTCTGAACTTGTATACCCAGAAAGTAGTGTATCCTCCCCATGTCTGTCATTCTGAACTCAGTGTTGAGTTGGTTGAGTAGATGAGCTAGACTTTCAGAACGGTTTCCTGTGATCACCATGTCATCAACATAGAGTAGCAGAATGATGATGTCTTTTTCTGTTTTGTAGACGAACAGGGAAGGATCAGACTTGGAGCAGCAGAAACCGAAGTCAATTAGAAACGAGCTGAACTTGTCGAACCAAGCACGAGGAGCTTGCTTCAGTCCGTAGATAGCTTTATTCAGCTTCCACACGTGATGAGGATGATCCGAGTCAACAAATCCAGCAGGTTGCTTCATGTATACCGTTTCTTGCAAATCACCATGTAAGAATGCATTTTTAACATCCATTTGTCTTATTTCCCAATTCAAGACTGTAGCCATGTGTAGAATCGTTCTGACTGACGCCATTCTCACAACTGGACTGTAGGTTTCGAGATAATCAACCCCTTCCTCTTGCTCGTTTCCTTTTGCAACCAGACGAGACCTCAGCTTCTTGAAACTGCCATCAGCATTCAGTTTGACCCTGTGCACCCATCTATTTCCCAAGACATGCATATCTTCTGTTCTTGGAACCAATGTAAAGGTATTAGTCTCTTTACACGACTCATACTCATCTCCCATTGCACTTCTCCATCCAGGATGCTTTAGTGCATCTGCTATAGTTCTCGGTTCAGGAATGGAGACTTTTTGTGTAAGGAGAGCATATCTAGGATTAGGCTTCACCGTTCCAACTTGAGACCTTGTAACCATTGAATGTTGTTGATGAACAGGGACTGAGGGTGGAGGTGAAGCATGAGCAGGAACTGATGAAGACTCTGATGGTGATGCAGAGGATTCGGCAGGAACTGATGTCTGTGTGGACTGAGGTGAAGACTGCAGAGGAGGAAAGTCAGCTGCAGTAAACATTGGTGCTGTTCCTTGAAGCACAACGTGTGATGTGTCAGGCTCCGAAGAGGTTGGACTCGGAGCTGTTGGAGGAACAAAGCTCATCTGCCAAGCCTTCAAGAGAGGTGTCAGAACAGTCGGATGACTCTGCTTGTAGGCGTCTTCAAAGGGAAAGTCTGACTCGTCGAACACAACATGACGTGTTATGTAGACGCGTCCAGTTGGCGGGTACATACACCTATACCCTTTGTACTTGTCATTGTAGCCTAGGAACACGCACTTGAGTGATCTTGGGTCGAATTTGTTGCTTGCGTAGGCTCTCAGTGATGGGTAACATGCACACCCAAACGTTCGTAGAGCACTGTACATTACAGGTTTACCAAACAGCTTCTGATAAGGTATCTGATGATTTGGCAGGCTGCTTGTAGGAAGAAGATTACCGAGAAAGTTTGCAGTAAAGAATGCCTCAACCCAGTACTTCAGAGGCATCTTACTGTCAAACATCATAGACAAACCAAGCTCCGTAATGTGACGGTGCTTGCGCTCTGCCAACCCGTTCTGCTGCGGTGTGTGGGGGCACGAGATTTGTTGTTTTATCCCATCATTTTGCAAGTGTGAGAGAAACGCAGAACTGATAAATTCACCACCTCCATCACATTGAAAGGTACCAATTCTGCATCTTAGTTGATTCTCTACTAGCGCTTGAAACTTGCAAAAGATTGATAGAAAATCTGACTTGTATTTCATAGGATAAAACCAACAAAATCTTGACCAATGATCTATGAAGATTACATAAAATCTGAAGCCCTGAACAGACACTGTTGGAGCAGGCCCCCAGAGATCACAATGAATCTTCTCCAAAGGCCGAGAAGCAACAAAACTAGAAGACTGAAAAGGTAAACTACTGCTCTTTCCAAGTTGACACGATGAACACATCTTCTTGGAACTCGAACTTATTGTGATGAGGTTATGCGATGACAGGTGTTGAAGAACTTGCTGATGAGGATGCCCAAGCCTCCTATGCCAAACAGAGTCTGAAGCGGAACACTGCCTAGAGGAGAAGAGAGCTTTTATTTGCGGCTTGTTCTCAACCCTGTAGAGACCTTTATCCTTTCTTCCCCTGGTGAGTACCTTCTTTGTAACCTTGTCCTTTATAGAAACCCCAACATTGTCAAACTTAACACGAAACCTGGCTCTGATACCATGAACGCGTGAACTAAGAAAGGTAATATGCTTAACTCTGTTTGAAACCAAGTTTGATGATCCGGATTCGGGACTGGTGTAGTCGTACCGTTGATGGTGGGCGCCATGATGACAGCAGCTGGTTGAGGGGAGGAACCCGTAACGAACTCAAACAGCCGTTGCCCACTGAGAAAAGATTGGAACTGTCGTTTCCAGAAGAAAAAATTTTGCTCATTGAGCTTTACGGTAACGCAGTGTATGATATTTAAGCGAGGAGGAGAATAGGGCTCAAGATCCATGGTGGCACCGTGTGCTCTGATACCATGAACGCGTGAACTAAGAAAGGTAAAATGCTTAACTTTCTTCTTATTATTTCTCTTGCTGCCGATTACAAAGCTATGAGATTACATTTATAGCAAATGGATTCTAGGGTTTTGGCACTAGGCTATCTCGTCCTCTAGTGCACTATAGCGGTTTTGAGTCATGACAGCCTGTGCGTTACCAGCTGGATGGTCCTCTTGCTTTTGCTTTCCCTTTCCGTAACACTCTGCTTTAACCTCCTTCTCTGTTTTGTTTTGTCTTGTGCAGGAAGAAGACCGTTGAGTGTGAGCATTGGGCTTCATCTCATATCTGATTTGAGAGATGGGCTTCGTAGAAGTTGGGCTTGACCCATTTATGATAATAGAACCATCTGGGACGTCTTGTTGCGCTGTCATGGAGCTCGTCACATCCAAGGAGAAACACAATTTTGATTTGGAGATGGACTCTGTTTGCCGTGCTCTTCAGGCTGTAAACTTACGGACATCAGCGGTTCCTAGACCTCAGGTAACATCTCAATCAAACACACATTAATTCTAGTTGCCTTATCTCTCAAGTCTAATTGAACTTCTGCTTTTTCAGTACCTTTCGAGTAATCAAAGAGAGGCTTTAGCTGAGATAAAAGATGTCCTGCGAGCAGTATGCCATGCACACAAGTTGCCTTTAGCTCTAGCCTGGATTCCTTGTAGTTATGGTGAGAACCGTGTGCTTTGTGTAGAGGAGACGGCTTGTTATGTGAACGATATGGAGATGGAAGGTTTTGTGCAAGCATGTTCGGAGCATTGTCTAAGACAAAACGAAGGAATAGTCGGCAAAGCTTTCGTATCCAGCCAACCCTTCTTTTCCTCTGATGTGAAGGCGTATGACATCAGTGAGTACCCTCTTGTTCATCATGCTCGAAAGTACGGTCTCAACGCTGCTGTCGCTATTAAACTGAGGAGCACTTACACCGGTGAAGATGATTACATACTTGAACTCTTCTTACCGGTAAGTATGAAAGGAAGCTTGGAACAACAACTTCTATTGGACAGTCTTTCGGGTACTATGCAGAGAATTTGTCGAACTCTGAGAACTGTTTCAGACGTGAGGGAAACTAATAAAGAAGTTAGTAGAGAGATATCTAACTTACCGCAGAATAATACATGTTCAGGAAACTTTCAGAGAATCCTATTAGATTCTGAACTTAACTCCAACTCCTCTGATAAAGATAACAGTAGTACAGGATCTCAAGCCACTTTTGAGCAGGTATGTTGATGTATATGAAGTTTAGTTATCATGTAGATATTGTGACTGACTTTTTTTTTATTTAATAGGATATGAGCAAAGCTAGAACACCAGAGAAGAAGAGAAACAGCACAGAGAAAAGTGTGAGCTTAAGCCTTCTCCAACAATATTTTTCCGGGAGTCTAAAAGATGCTGCAAAGAGCCTTGGTGGTGAGAATTTTGACACATTTTCTCAGGCATGGGTGCATTTCTATTTACCAGTAGTAACGCCTTGACCTGGATCTTGCAGTTTGTCCCACCACGTTAAAACGGATATGCAGACAACATGGGATCATGAGGTGGCCGTCTCGTAAGATTAACAAAGTGAACAGGTCATTAAGGAAAATACAGACGGTGCTTGACTCAGTCCAGGGTGTAGAAGGAGGACTCAAGTTTGACTCAACAACAGGCGGATTCGTTGCAGTTGGTCCTTTTATCAGTCCTCCATCTTCTAATGGTAACAATGCACATGTAAGAGGTCAGGAGGATATGGCTGAAGCTAAACCAGTCGACAATACAATTAAGTTAGAGGATGATATCATCAAGAACGGTATTGAACATCTCTATGCCATGTACCTTAGATAGAGATTGTGAAATCTTAAGCTAGTTTTTCTGTTTATGCAGGCCCATTCATGGAGGTTAATGCTAGTGAAGGAATAAAGAACATTAACATTAACAGCTTGAGCTCTCCGGCAATTGCAGATGGAATGGATTCAACAATCCAACGCAGTGACAATACCAGCGAACCTAACCGATCCATGTCATGCAGCGTGTCAGATTCATCAAATGGCTCAGTTGCAGTTATGATGGGAAGCTCATCTACTTCCATGGACAATGGGAACCAAATGAGAAGCCATAAAAGAAACAGCGGCGAAATGCTCACTGTGAAGGCCACTTATAGAGAAGACACAATACGTTTCAAGTTGGAGCCATCGGTTGGGTGTTCTCAGCTCTACAAAGAAGTTGGTAAACGGTTTAGACTGGAAGAAGGGTGGTTTCAGCTCAAGTACTTGGACGATGAAGAAGAATGGGTGTTGATGGTCACAGATTCTGATCTCCAAGAATGTTTGGAGATATCATATGGTATGGGGAAACGCACATTGAAGTTTCTCGTTCGTGATTTGCCTGCGCCTATAGGTAGTTCTGGTGGCAGCAATGGTTACTTAGGAACATGTTTATAGTATCTTCCCTATGTGAAAGCATGTTGTTCATACTCTCCATATATTATAGTTTGTTTGTAAAGAAAGGTATGATGGAGATAGACAATTTTGGTACTTGTATATGTTTATAGTCTTATAATAAAAGCTGGAAAGTCTAGTCATGTCGGTGGTGGCCAAATTTGTCAACAATTCAAACTAGAATTATTTGATTTATCAAAACTTTTTGGTCGTTTATCTTACTGGTTTAGTTGGTATGGTTTGGTTGTATATATCACTAAGCAAAACGGTTTGGTCCTAAAGATGGATATAAATAGCACCAACCCCCCAAAGTGCTCAACCACATCAAAACAGACCCAAAGTGAGAGACACATAGCAAAAGTAGCAATGGCGATAAAACCACTTTCCATCTTTGTTGTCTTCTTCATCTTCTTCTTGGTTATCTCTGGTATGTTTCTTATTTTGTTAGTAACTTTCATATAACGCTAGTTTACTATAGCAAGTTTAATTATGATGTATGGTTCTATTTTCTTTTGTTATAACAGACGTGCCAGAGACAGAAGCGCAAGATAGCAAGTGCTTGAGAGAATACGGTGGCGATGTTGGCTTCCAATTCTGTGCGCCTCGGATATTTCCGACGTTTTGTTACACAAGATGCCGTGAGAACAAGGGGGCTAAAGGTGGAAGATGCCGTTGGGGAGAAGGACGTAACGTTACGTGCTTATGCGACTACTGCAACGATCAACCCTAGTCACAACGTCTAAGCAATCGTTAATACACTATGTGGCTGCAAAACGAAAATGCTATGTTTGAATATTTTCGGGTAGTAAATATAATAATGAATGTGAATGGTCCCAAATAAATGTATGAGGATGTAATGCGAAAGAAAGAAAGAATAATGTAAAAGTACGACTTTCTATGTGTAATAAAATAAGTTTGGTAATACTTTGACTACTTTGGTAATACTTTGCCGTTCACCGATCCACATGTTCATATTAGCGTCTAAAGCATTCTCAATCAATGGTGAGAAATTTTTATGAGTGTCGAACCAACTATAATAATAATATTTTTATTTTATTAAAATTTAATTATGTAACTAAATTTATAAAAAATAGAAATTTAATTCAATTATAGTTGGACCAGTGTAGATGAGTTTTAAAAAAAATTGAGAATTTTTTTTCATATTTCTACACTTCCTTTGTTTTTTTTCAACTTTTTCTCATTTCTACACTTCCTTTCTTTTATTGTCAACATTGTTATATTGGATAAAAATTTGAGATACTCTCTTTGTTATTATATTAAACTAGGTAATGAACCCACGCGATATCGCGTGGAACTCATTTTTCATAAATAAATAATCATTTTATAATTTATATTTTATAGAAAAATTAATTTTATTTTCAAATAAATTTTCATGTCAAAACGTATGAAAATATTTATTTATAGATAATATTAGAAATGTATATTTTATAGTTTGAAATTACAACTAAAATAAAAATACATCAATACCAATAAAATTATACATCTTTTATTAATTTAGGTAAGTTATTCTAAAATTTAAATTATATCACTGTATGATAAATAAAAGATCTCCTTTTAAACATTAAAATAGTTTTAAATAAAAATATATTGTTTACTGGGATATGTGTAAGTGAATTTAATTTAGTTAGTATTACAAAATCATGAGTTATGTTTAATATGAAAAAATAAAGACAGACATATTTGTATAAAATTTAAATATTAACTTATACACAATTCTTGAAACAAATAATAAAGACACATCTTAATATATAATAAAAACATAATTTTTAACAACAAATAAAATTCATAAAAAATACACAATTTTTTCGACATTGTTTGGGATTTTTTCATGTAAAAAATTATGAGATGCAAATTTCATGTATAAAACTTAAGAATTTTAAATTTTCATATCAATACACTTATTTTTAGATATAAAACAATTACAAATATTTATGAAATATTAATAATAGATATTAGCATAATAAAAAGAAAATACATAAATATTTGTATAAAAAATTAAGATATGCAACCTTCCATATATATGAATAGTTACATATTTTTTTAATTTAAAGGTGGTTATTTTGAAATGATAATTATATGAATATTCACAACTTCTCAAGTTAAATAGTCATATGTTTGACGACAAAAAAAAAAATAGTCATATGTTTTCAATTTAAAGGTAGTTATTTTGAAATGATACATATACGAATAGTCACAACTTTTCATTTAAATAAGTACATCTTTTTAATTTAAATATTAACTAATATACAAATCTAAAAATAAATAATGAAATGACACATCTTAATATATAATGAAAAGACACAATTCTTAACAAAAAATTAAAATTGCTATCAAATTCTGAAGATTAGTTGTTAAGTTAATCAAAATCTCTACCATTTCTGAAAAGATGAGTTCAATATCACCATAGCTCTCTATCAATAGATAAAATTATAAAGATCCTGTGCAATTATACAATTCAAAAAACTTAAAATCTCATAAAGTTAGCTTAAAACAACCAGTGGGCAGAGTAATGACAATTACATAAAGTTCATAAAATTATGAAAATTCTATGCAGTTATGTATTTAAAAACTCTAAAATCTCCCAAAATTACACGAAACAAACCAGTAGATAGGGTAATGACGTTTAAATACAATTTATGAACATCTCAAGACATTCCAAAGATGTCTGGTGACATTCCACGACCTTATGTCTGGTGACAGTCCACATATGTCTTAGTATATTAAGTTTTTCTTTGAGCGTCAAACGACCACTCTTCAGTAAAACTATCATAACTTTTGACTAAAATCCTCAATTGACCTGGTGGCATTGGAAAGCTTATCAAAATCTCTACTGTTTCTGAAAAGATGAGCTCAATTTCACCATAGCTAGTTCTCTATCAATAGATAAAATTCTGAAAATTATGTGCAATTATAAATTTCAAAAAACTAAAAATCTCCTAAAGTTGCTTAAAATGTACCAGTGGGTAGGGGTAATGACGTTCACAGACAGTTCAGAAATGTCACAGGACATTATACAACTGTCTCTGGAAGTCCACAGATGTTTTAGAATAGTAAGTTACCTCTTCAAGCGTCAAACGACCACACTTCATTAAAACTATCATAACTTTTTTATCGAGGACATTCCAAGAAAGTCCTATGACATTCCAAGAAAGTCGTATGACATTCCAAGAAAGTCGTATGACATTCTAAAAAAATCTTATGACATTCCAAAGATGTCTAGTGACATTCCACAATCTTATGTGCAATGTCCACAAATGTCTTAGGATATTAAGTTTATTCCTCGTGCGTCAAACAATCACTCTTCTGTAAAACTACCATAACTTTTAACTAAAAATCCCGATTGACCTCAATGGTGGCATTGGAAAGCTAACCAAAATCTGTAACGTTTCTGAAAAGATGAGCTCAATATCACCATAGCTAGTTCTCTATCAGTAGATAAAATTATGAAGATTATGTGCAATTATACATTTAAAAAAACTCAAAAGCTCCCAAAGTTGTTTAAAACGTACCAGTGGGTAAGGATAATGACGATCACAAAAAGTTCATAAAGCTCTGAAATTTCTGAAAATTTCTGAAAATTTTGTGCAGTTATGTATTTAAATAACTCCAAAATCTCTTAAAATTGTTCGAAACAAACCAGTGGATACAATAATGACGTTCAAATACAATTTAGGAACGTCTCAGGATATTCAAAGGAAGTCTTATGACATTCCAAAGAAGTCTTATGACATTCCAAGGATGCTTGGTGACATTTCAATGATGTCTGGAGACATTCCACAACCTTATGTGTAATGTCCACAGATGTCTTAGGATATTAAATTTCTTCTTCGTGGGTTAAACGATCACTGTTCAGTAAAACTATCATAACTTTTGACTAAGGATCCTGATTGACCTCAAACTGGTAGCATTGTAAAGTTCATAAAACTCTGAAATTTCTGTAAATTCTGAAAGTTTTGTGCAGTTCTGAATTTAAATAACTCCAAAATCTCCCAAAATTGTTCGAAACAAACCAAAATAGGGTAATGACGTTTAAATATAGTTTATGAACGTTTCAGGACATTACAAAGAAATCTTATGACATTCCAAAGAAGTCTTATTACATTACAAGGATGTTTGCTTACATTCCATAACCTTATGTGCAACGTCCACAGATGGCTTAGGATACTAAGTTTCCTCTTTGTGCGTCAAACTACAATTCTTTAGTAAAATTATAAAAACTTTTGACTAAGAACCCTGATTGACCTCAAACTGGTGGCATTGGAAAGCTATTCAAAATCTCTACCGTTTCTGAAAAGATGAGCTCAACTCACCATAGCTAGTTCTCTATCAATAGATAAAATTTTGAAGATTATGTGCAACTATACATTACAAAAAATCTCAAAATCTCCCAAAATTGCTTAAAACGTACCAGTGGGCAGGGTCATGACGATAACATAAAGTTCATAAAACCCTTAAATTTTTGAAAATTCTGAATATTTTGTGCAATTATGTATTTAGATAACCCCAAATTCTCCCAAAATTCTTCGAAATAAACCAGTGGATACAATAATGACTTTCAAATACAGTTTAAGAACGTCTCAGGACATTCCAATGAAGTCTTATGACATTCCAAGGAAGTCTTATGATATTCCAAAGAAGTCTTATGACATTCCAAAGATGTCATAAGACATTACACAACCTTATGTGCAATGTCCATAGATGTCTTAGGATATTATTTTCTTCTCCGTGCGTAACGATCACTTCTCAGTAAAACTATCATAATTTTTTATTAAGGACCCCGATTGACCTCAAACTGGTGGCATTGTTAAGTTCATAAAACTCTGAAAATTTTGTGCAGTTATGTATTTAAATAACTCCAAAATCTCCAAAAATTGCTCCAAACATACCAAAATAGGCTAATGACGTTTAAATACAGTTTAGGAACGTCTCAGGACAATCCAAGGAAGTCTTATGACATTCCAATGAAGTCTTATGACATTCCAAAGAAGCCTTATGACATTCCAAAGATGTCTGCTTACATTCCACAACCTTATGTGCAATGTCCACATATGGCTTAGGATATTAAGTTTTCTCTTCGTACGTCAAACGACCACTTTTCAGTAAAATTATCACAACTTTTGACTAAGAACCCCGACTGACCTCAAAACTAGTAGCATTGGAATGCTAATCAAAATCTCTACCGTTTCTGAAAAGATGAGCTCAATTTCACCATAGCTAGTTCTCTATCAATATATAAAATTTTGAAGATTATATGCAATTATACATTACAAAAAAACACTCAAAATCTCTCAAAGTTGCTTAAAACGTACCAGTAGGTAATGTATTGACGATCACATAAAGTTCATAAAACTCTGAAATTTTTGAAATTTCCAAAACTTTTGTGCAGTTATGCATTTAAATAACTCCAAAATCTCCCAAATTGTTCGAAACAAACCAGTGGATTCAATAATTACGTTCAAATACTTATGAACGTCTTAGGACATTCCAAGGAAGTCTTATGACATTCCAAGGAAGTCTTATGACATTCCAAAGAAGTCTTATGACATTCCAAAGAAGTCTTATGACATTCCAAAGAAATCTTATGACATTTCAAAGATGTCTGGTGACATTCCACAACCTTATGTGCAATGTCCACAGATATCTTAGGATATTAAGTTTCTTTTTCGTGCGTTAAACGACCACTCTTCATTAAAACTATCATAACTTTTGACCAAGGTCCCCGATTGACCTCAAACTTGTGGCATTGTTAAGTTCATAAAATCCTGAAATTCCTGAAAAATTCTAAATTTTTTGTGCAGTTATGTTTTTAAATAACTCCAAAATCTCCCAAAATTGTTCGAAACAAACCAGTGGATATAGTAATGACGTTCAAATACAGTTTAGGAACGTCTCAAGACATTCCAAGGAAGTCTTATGACATTCCAAGGAAGTCTTATGACATTCCAAATATGTCTGGTGAAATTCCACAAGCTTATTTGCTTTGTCCACATATTTCTTAGGATATTAAGTTTATTCTTCGTGCGTCAAACGACCATTTTTAAGTAAAATTATCATAACTCTTGACTAAGGACCCGATTGACCTCAAACTGGTGGCATTATTTTATAAGTTAGTAAAAATTTCTACCGTTTCTGAAAAGATGAGCTCAAAATCACCATAGATAGTTCTCTATCAATAAATAAAATTCTGAAGATTCTGTGCAGTTATGTTTTTAAATAACTCCAAAATCTCCCAAAATTGCTCGAAACAAACCAGTGGATAGGGTAATGAGGTTTAAATACAGTTTAGAAACGTCTCAGAATATTCCAAGAAACTCATATGACAATCTAAAGAAGTCATATGACATTCAAAATATGTCTGGTGACATTCCACAACCTTATGTGCAATGCCCACATATGTCTTAAGATATTAAATTTCTTCTTCGTGCGTTAAACGACCACTCTTCAGTAAAATTATCATAAGTTTTGACTAAGGACCCCGATTGACCTCAAACTGGTAGCATTGTTAAGTTCATAAAACTCTGAAATTTTTGAAAATTTTGAAAGTTTTGTGCAATTATGAATTTAAATAACTCCAAAATCTCCCAAAATTTGCTCGAAAAAAACCAAAATAGGGTAATAACGTTTAAATACAGTTTATGAACGTCTTATGACATTCCAAGGAAGTCTTATGATATTCTAAGGAAGTCTTATGATATTCCAAAGATGTCTGCTTACTTTCCACAACCTTGTGTGCAATGTTCATAGATGGCTTAGGATATTAAGTTTTCTCTTCGTGCGTTAAACTACCACTCTTCAGTAAAATTATCAAAACTTTTGACTAAGAATCCCGATTGACCTCAAACTGGTGGCATTGGAAAGCTATTCAAAACCTCTCCTGTTTCTGAAAAGATGATCACAATTTCACCATAGCTAGTTCTCTATCAATAGATAAAATTTTGAAGATTATGTGCAATTATACATCTTTTATTAAATTAAGTAAGTTACTCTAAAATTTAAATTATATAACTTTATAATAAATAGAAAAATCTCTTTTGAAAGATTAAAATCTTTTTAAATAAAAATATATCGTTTATTATGTCGTCAACGAAGAAGTACGAACGCCTCGTAAACTAATTTGATTTAGTTAGTATTACAAAATCATTAGATATGTGTAATATGCAAATTTGAAAACAAACATATTTGTAATATGCAAATTTGAAATCATTAGATATGTGTAAGATACAAAATCATTAGATATGTGTAATATGCAAATTTGAAAACAAACATATTTGTATAAAATTTAAATACTAACTTATACACAACTCTTGAAACAAACAATAAAAAAAACACACCTTAATATATAATGAAAATATATAAATTTTAACAAGAAATAAAATTTATTCAAAAATACACAACTTTTCAACAATGTTAGAGTTTTTTCATGTAAACCATATACGAGATGAAACTTTCATGTATAAAAATCAAGATATTTAATTTTTCATTTTAATACACTGATTTTTAGATATAAAAATTTACAAATATTTATGAAATATTAATAAATAGATAAAATCATAATAAAAATGAAAATACATAAATATTTGTACAAAAAAATTAAGAGATGCAACTTTCTATATATATGAATAGTCAAATATTTTTTAATTTAAATGTAGTTATTTTAAAATGATAATTATATGAATAGTTGCAATTTTTCAATTTAAATAGTCATATATTTTCAATTTAAAGTAGTTATTTTGAAATGATACATATATGAATAGTCACAACTTTTCGTTTAAATAATTACATGTTTTCAATTTAAATACTAACTAATACATAAATATTTAAACAAATAATGAAAAGACACAACTTTTAACAAAAAATAAAATTTCTATAAAAATTCATAACTTTTTAACATTGTTTGGGATTCCTATTATTAGTAGATTGTATTTTAGCTATTCTTTTAAATTGCATTTACTGGACCCGAAGGCAACGTCGAAGGAAACGCCCGTTCGGGCATCTTCGTCACAAACTTGATTTTTCTTTTTTTATTATTGAGTTATATTCCTTATTATTCATATGTAAAGATGATCTTTTGAATGTGACATATGGATAAGAAATATTTTATGGTTAAAATGAATTATCTTAACAAAGATGTATGAATGCAAAAAAAAACGGCCTTTGAAACTGCTACGGGAGTGACCAATATGCTCAATACCATTACCTTGCAAGCGGCCGTCCAAGCTGGTAGATAGTAAGGCTAGTAGCACTAGCACACATATGACGATCCTAACTCAAAATTATTATATGTTTAAACAGCTGTCTGAACCCTCAAAGTATGATCTATTGAAATTTTTTAAAATACTTACATCAACTCTGAGGAGAATTCAGTTACAAAAGAAAAGAAAAAAAAAACTCTGCGGAGAATTTGAAAATCTCAACCCTAAATCTCATTAATGTTCGTGTATGCAACTGATACAATCCATCATATATTTGATGAAACTATAAATTTATAATATTTATTATAATAGAGGGTTTCAAGCATATGCTTGATCTGATCCATTCAAAACCGGCCTGCATATACTCTCAATCGCATAAGCAAAATATTCATCGAATTAGATTAAAAGGTGATTCATTCGAACAGGTGAATTGATAGAAAATAATTCGTTTGCACCTGGTGAAGTAATTCCTAGTTCGGTTCCTTGATTCAACTCAGGTTTATTCAATTGCTGGTTCAATACGGTTTCCTTAATTTCCATCTCTGGCATGTATTGGGATTTTTAAAACAAAATCACTGGAAAGGCTCTAATCGGCCGTCTTAACCATGTTTAATAGGTCATCTTAACCACGTTTTCGAACATGGGATACACTTTTCACATTAGGATATATAATATGATTCATATATATATATATATATATATATATATTCTTAAAGTACTGAGTAATGACGGGTAAATGACAGCTAAACTACAACTATATGATAATTTATTGCCCCAAGGATAAGCATAAATACCATAACCCCGAGATCATACACATGCTAACTACAAAGTTCAACAGAGAGAGAAAAGAGATGGCCATGGCAACGAGATCTGTTTCTTCCTTCGCCGTCTTTTCCATCCTCTTTTTGGTTATCATTGGTAAATTAACTAACTCTGTACATATTTAGTTAACATTGAGTACTTCTCTAGGTGACTGCATTGCAGCACGTTTTATTACATATATGCTATTTATGTTTTCTCAAAATATTCTCTCTAATGTATGTAATGAGCAGAAGTGCCGGAGATAAAAGCGCAGGATAGCGAGTGCCTGAAAGAATACGGTGGTGATGTTGGCTTCCCCTTCTGCGCGCCTCGGATATTTCCGACGTTTTGTTATATGAGATGCCGTGCCGACAAGGGAGCGAAAGGTGGGAGATGCCTTTGGGAAAATGCTGGTGGTGTTAAATGCTTATGCGACTACTGCGACGACAGCCCTGTTAACCGGATTCCAAGTGGTGCTATTTGATCAAATTCCTGCATGTGTGAAGTGTGATGTGTCATGGTTTGCATGAATGTGGTTTCAACTTTCAAGTAAGCCGGAAGTATCTGAGGCTCACATTGTTGGTTTTGCAAAGTTAAACCAGAAATAATTGTCTGCAAAATTAAATCATCTTTCCAAAATTCAATTCACTATTTTTATACTAATTTTGTACGTGTTTCAAAACCAATTAATTCTCTCTTTAATATTGTCTGCTGAGATCCAATAAAAGCATTCGATAATGAATGGTTTTTCATCTAAGTATTTTTTTTTTGGCTAAATATCTCATTTAAGTATTGTTCTAGTGTATACCGAGAAATCATACACATGTTTTTGTTTGTTTTTGATAATATGAATGGTTTGAATAATATTTAAAGTATATTTAAAATACTGAATTTGGTTAGTTAATATAAAAAGATTAGATTTTCGGTCCACCAAATCTTAAGTAATAATTTCGTGAGAGAAGTAAAATCATAACACTCCTAAATCTTTACCTATTTTAAAACAATCATTATAATTTATAAGTAAAACGATAGTCATCTTACCAACATGATACTGTCTTTTAAAACCTTGCAAATCACATTTGATTTAACAAAGAAAACGAATATACTGTTACATATACTGTTACACAATAACCAGATTCAAAATAACTTGACAATCAAACAAACTAAATAACAAGAAATAAAGCAAATCAAAGAAATAGAAATATAATGAAACAAACAAACTGATGTCGGAGTTACAAAAACTTCCGGACATTGGCTGCTTGAAACAATAAACAATTTATTTTTTCTCTCTCTCTCGGCGGCTATAGTTTCTCTCCACCTAACTTGATTATACGATCAGCTGCCACCAATTATCGTCATTTTTAAATGAAAATTAGATAAGATCGATGACATTTAAACGACTTTAATGATAATTTATTTGCCCCAACGACAAAGATAAATAACATAACCCGAGTTCATTTTACACATACGGTAAAGAGAGAAAGTAAAGAGTAGACAGAGAGATATAGAGCAGAGAAGATGGCATTCGCAACGAAATCAGTTTCTTCTTTCGCCATCATTTTCATACTCGTTTTGGTCATCTTTGGTAAACTAACTAACTCCGTATAAATTTCACATATTTGTTAAACTTGATGTGATTCATACGATCCAGAGAGCACATTTTATTATATACTATTTGATTTCTTTTTCAATAAATTCTGTTTTCATAAATCCTCTTTCTATATATAATGAGCAGAAGTGCCGGAGATAGAAGCGCATGATGACGAGTGCCTGGTAGAATACGGCGGCGATGTGGGTTTCAGCTTCTGTGCGCCTGAGATATTTCCGTCGTTTTGTTATACAAATTGCCGTAAAGACAAGGGCGCACAAGGTGGAACATGCATTTGGGGAGATTATGGTACCGTTGATGTTAAATGCTTATGCGACTACTGCAGCGACATTCCTAATGACAAGATTCTAAGTGGTGGTATTTGAATCCTGCATGTGTCATCATTGGTTTGGTGTAATAATATATGTGGAAAAGATCTAAGTACGAATGTAAATGACGAATATTTGAAATAAAAAAGCCTGAAGTAACGAGTCTCCCATCCCATGGTTTGAAGATATGGACATCTGACGCTCAGATGAAAAGAAAATCAACACTTGTTTTCTTGAGAAAAAAAACCAACACTTGTTTTAAAATCTTTCATTTAGCATCCACGTATATATGCTCAGAAATGTGATTGTAATGAGGGTCCCATGGTTTGAAGGTATGTGATTGTATCCGCCTGCCGTTCGATTAATTTACGGTTAATTCAATGATCAGAAATCAGGGCCGTTAAAAAAAGATTAACTTATCGATTTGTTTAGAAAATTATGATTTTTTACTACTCTCAGATAATATTTTAAATTGTGTTTTAGCCAAACTCTTTTGAATTACATTTACTGAGGGCCTGACTGGTTCAAACGCAGCGGTTGCGGTTGCGGATGCGGGAGTTTGCGGGTGCAGGTGTTTACGGTTTCAAGTGTTACATGGCGTTTTATATGACTGGCGTAACGTTTAAAAATTGTTGCGTTTGCGGGATGTTTGTGACTGGTTGATTATGAGACATTGCAGTGGTTTAATAATAAATTATCAATATAAACATATTATAATATTATAAAATATAAAGAAAAAATACTATTGTGATAAAATATAATAACTGTTAATATAATATGATTAATAATAATATTAATTTTATTTTTTAATTTTTAAACAGTTGAAAGTTATAGTTTTAATATTTTTATGAAGATTTATATTAAAACTTTTAAAGAATATTTTATTTCTTTTTTATATATGTGTATATCTTTATATATGTATGTGTATTAAATTTTTAAAATTATGATGAATAGCTACTTTAAAGTTTTTATAAAAAAATACTATATTGTTTGTGAATTTAAATTAATATATAAAATGTGTATATATTTTTATTTATAATATTTTAAATTTTAAATTTTAAATTTTTAAGTTTAAAATATTTAGAAAAAAAAGTTTAATATTTTTTTATTCAACCGCAACCGCCCGCAACCGCAAACGCTAGCTGGAACCAGCTTTTGATTTTAAGAGATTCGGAGCGGTTTAAAGCGATTTGTAGCGGTTTGTATGATTGTTTTGAAACGCTGTCAACCGCTACCAACTGCAAAAGCCGCGTTTGCGGGTGGTAGCGGGAAAACCAGTCAACCCCTGAATCGACGGCGAAGTAATTGGCTGTCGGGCAATCAGTGTTCTATTAATATCTTCGTTAACCTACAAACATGATTTTGTTATTATTTGTGGCATTATATTCGCTAATATATACATCAGAAATTTAAATTTAATATGGGGTGATTTAGTTGGATAGTATTAAATGGATTTAGCTTTAATTTATATCTACAACCAAACAAAAAACCAATCATATTTTAATTAGTTTTGAAAGTTGAAGAAAAAAAGAAGTTATAAGAACTTTGTTTTCTAATACAATAAAAATATAACTGTAAAAAATATTTATCTTTTCATTTAGTTTCTAAAAGCACGTTAAATACATATACATTCCAAAAATTATAGACTAAATTTTACAGTAAAATTTATTCAGCTACATCTTAATCAAATGTATTAAATCAAATTACTATTTAACAGTATATGGAAAAATATACGGAATAGCGATCAAATATGAATTTGTGAATGTCACATGTGTTAAGAAATAATTTATGGTCAAGATGAATTATATAATTAAGACTGTCACATGGTTGATAACAATAAGTTTATGTATTTGACAATGTGGTCGATGCCATTCTTACCTTGAGAGCGGCGGTCCAAGTTGGTGGATAGAAGTAGACAAATGATCCTAATAAGCATCTGCAACTCAGAAGTACTAACATAGAGATGCATCATAGTCGGTATAGGAGAAGAAAATAACAAACTTCAAATCGCAAAAGCAAAAACTCATCGTATTAAGTCAAAGTGGTCATCAGAACAGATGAATATTGATCATGCAGTTATTTTTCTGCATCAGAGCTTCGTAATAAGTAAAGACAAGCTGGCCCGGCTCCTGGTTAGGGGGTTGAAAAAAAAGTTTGCACCTGGTGGAGTAGTTCCTGGTTCGGTTCCTTAATTTTACTCGGGTTTGTTCAATTTTCTGGTTCAATTCGGTTTCCATCTTTAGAATGTATTGGGCTTTTAAAATAAAATACTGGGCTGGTCTAGAGTAATAATTTCTTTCAAAAAACCTTTCATATTACAAACAAATCTATTTTGTCACGTTTTTCAGGCATAGAAAAACTCAAAAAGTAGTTAAAACTCATATATACATGTAGTCATTTATATACATATATATCTTTTTAAAATACGGAGTGATGGCATTCTCCAATGTAAGAACATCTCCAATGTACATCTCTATATTTTCCTCTAAAATAGAGATCTCTATTATAGAGGTGGATTTGCTCAAATGTATGATTCTATTATAGAGTTTCTCTATTTTAGAGGAAAATATATAGGAATTCTACTTTTTATCTTTATATTTAGAGATGAAAATAGCATATTTCTATATTTTTCTTTAGACCATCTCCAATGTATTTTGCTATTTTCACCTCTAAAATAGGGAAACTCTATAATAGAGGTGATATATGCTCTAATGTATTTTCCTAAAATAACAATCTCTAAAATATAGAGTAAAAAATAGAGGAATGCTATTTCTTCCTCTATAAATAGAGGAAAAAATAGAGATTTCTATTATAGAGGAAAAAATAGAAATGGATTGGAGCAATTTCACCTCTAAATGCTATTATAGAGGTGAAAATATCAATGAGTTGGAGATGCTCTAAAAATAAAAGAACTCTATTATAGAGGCATACATTTGAGCAAATCCACCTCTATAATAAAATTTCTCTATTTTAGAGAAAAATATAGAGATTAAAATAGAGTTGGATCGAAGATGGTCTAAATGACTTTAATGATTTACTTTTTGCTCCAACTACGAAGATAAATAGTACACTCCGGTTCACTTTACAGACATCACTCCAAATTCAACAGAGAGTAAAGAGCAGACATAGAGATAAAATGGCCATGGCAACAAAATCAGTTTCTTCTTTCACCCTCATTTTCATCCTCGTTTTGGTTATTTTTGGTAAAGTAACTAACTCCGTATTTATTTCACATATTTGTGTGGTTCATAGGATCTGGAGAGTATGTCTCTCAGTGACTGCATCAGCATGTCTGCATTGTAGCACGTTTGGTCATATTACTATTTGATATCTGTTTTCTCTAATACTATCTATGTATGCATACTGAGCAGAAGTGCCGGAGATAATAGCCCAGGATAGCGAGTGCCTGAAAGAATACGGTGGTGACGTGGGTTTTGGCTTCTGTGCGCCTCGGATATTTCCGACGATTTGTTATACAAGATGCCGTGAGAACAAGGGGGCTAAAGGTGGAAGATGCATTTGGGGAGATGCCGGTGCTGGTGGTGTTAAATGCTTATGCGACTACTGCAACGACAGCCCTTATGATCAGATTCTAAGCGGTGGGATATGATTCATGCACGTGTCATGGTTTGTGTGATAATAAATGTGTAAGTGGCCAAGTGTGTCATGGTTTGTGTAATAATAAATGTGAAAGTGGCACAAGTAACAATGTAATAACTTACAACGAATATGTGAAATAAAAAGCCGGAAATATCTGAGGCTCACATGGTTTGATTATAGATGTGGTTATTGTGATCGAGAGGCAAAGAGAGTAATTATTAAATTTCATACTACGCAACTTGCTATAAGCCAAAAGACTCGGCGGAGTCAAAATAATGATAAAATATCTACAGTTGTTTTAAAAATCTTTTATGTTAAGTAACTCGAATTCAAGATAAGAGCGACATTTTAGAGCATGTTTATTGGTAAGGACCACTTAAAGGCTCTTGGTGAATTGTTAACTCTTAAAAGTGAGATAAGCAATTTTGATAAAGAACATTTAATTATAATGGTTTAATGGTAGTTGCTTAACTTCAATTCCTAATTCTTCCATTCTCATGACACATGCAAATACAAAAAATAGAGATACAAGCAAAAAAAGCTCCACTTCAGTCCCTGGTTTAATGGTACTCTGCTTTTGCTATTCTTGACCTGCAAAACAATGAGCAGAACAATGAACACAAGAATATGACAGAACAAAGACATATGTTCAATCAATTTAACAGATCAATTCTCTACCTAACGCTAATAAATCAGACATGTCATGTCATAAATTTACACAGAACTCAGGTAACATGAGTGAATTATGAGTTCACACATTGAATCAATTTTCAAACAGAGACACATAGAAAGAGACCAAGACCTGCTGCTTGATGGTGGTGGTTTCAGCTGCTTCAACAGCTTTGATGACTTGCAAGTTCCAACAAGTTATCGTTTTTAAAGTCATTCTCCGGCAAGAAGAATCTTCATCACCCACTTGAGAAGAATCGTTCTCATGACCGTTCTCCATCCTCATTCTCCCTTTTACTCGAACCTGACTAAATCTCCAATCTCCCGTTCTCACGTCGACTTCGCCAGAATCAATCGCCAGAATCAATCCCAGAGCTAAGCCAACCGGTCTCCGCCAGAATCACAGAAAGATTCTTGTGTCCCATCACAGCCATGGACGTTCTGCATCGCACGGAGGGGGAACGGGAGACGTCGGGGGAGTACGAGACAACGTCGTTTCTGCTGGAGATGATGGAGATTTTGGCACAGGGGTAGAAAGCACCAGCGCATCGCAGAATCACCGAGAGATCGAGATAAAGGAATCTCGACACATTTCCTCTGTCCAATAACAATTCAACACGTGTCTATAAGGGACATGCCTTCTGCCGCTTGATTAAGCTACGTGCCTTAGGTTTTCATTTATTTTTCTTTTTTTTTAATTCCTAATTACATTAAGGCACCCATTTAAGAGTCACCAATAAACATGCTCTAAACTTTCTTGCATTTAAATGCAAAAAAAGAGATCCATCCAATGTGTGTTGGTGATAAGTTCACAATATGGAACCTCTGTTCTCACATCCCATGTGCCTATGCATAAATGGAAATCTTTTCGTCACATTATTACAACAACATTACTATAATATACTATTTTACCAAAAAAAACACATTGCTATATATACTACTAGTATGGTACTTTTATCTTCTGTGGTCTCTTATTCTTATATTGCCAACCTTGGCTGTTCCAGATGGATAGAGAGAAACCTTAACAAGAAAGGTTTTCTCCAGGTTCAACTCCAAGCTTGCGACAATAGTCTTGGAAGTACCTAACCCTGTTGACAGCTTTCTCTGTAGAATCTCCTCCGCTACACTCCCTACTATTCACAGCCCTGATGGTCGCGCCAAAGCCCGATTTAAAACTCGAGCGGACATTAGTAGTCCAGTACCAGAAAGAGGCCTTGAAGGCAAGAACCTGGTCTTGAGCCACTTTCTCAGGTGTAGCCAATAAGTCTCCCTCATTCAGGTCTCTGCCACAGGGACCATAGTTGTAGTTCCAAGAGAGCTGGATCGCACCACGACCATAGTAACCCTTTCCTTGTGCACATGGGAACTCTGTCTTTGATGCGTCACAGTACTCTCCACGTGCGGCTTTCGCTGGTCCATCGACTTCCTCAATGTGGCACAGGACTGCAACAAGGAGTATATCATCAAAACTCTAACCAAAATCTGTATCTAATCTAATTGATTTTATTTTGTTAATACTGAAATCAAATTTAGTCAATATATTTTTATATAAAAATCAAACTAAAATCAAGGGATAATATAATTAATTTTTATTTACAAACAAGACTAGAGATAAATTATATTTATAACATAGACTCTCAAAATTGAATAGACAAAAATATATAAAAATAACTGAATATCTATTGGAAGATCTACTGAATATATATATATATATTATATATATATATATATGAATATATATATATATATATATATTTAAAATCTTTAAGATCTACCTAGATCCAATGATCAAGATTAGTAATTTTACCAAAAAAAATATTAGATATATATAAAACTCGAGAGAATTATCAAAATATTGTGATTATTATTTTTTTTTTGCTAAAACAAACAAATATTTTAAGATTATTCCATTATGAATTTAACTTTAACAAATATTACGAATTTAATTATTGGAAAGAATTACTTACACCCCGTTTCCTGACCGACGTGAGCAAAGAAGGCAGCGATTTCACGTTTGGAGATAGAAGAACCGAAGCTTGGATAGGCATTAGCTGCAGCCATAAAGGTTTCGTGGGTGTAGAATCCTCTACCTTGGCAGTTACTCTCTGTTGCTTGGCTTAGTATAGAGTTAAAGAACTCAGGTGTCACAGTTTCTTCGAGTGAAACAGTTGGATCTCCGGGACCGCTGTTCTTGCAAGGTCCTTCTCTGCAGCCCTCCCCGCAGTAATCATCGGTTGTTCCGCAGTAACCAGCTCTGCTGCAGCATAAGCCAGCGGCGCAGCCGCAGTTCTGAGAGGCGACAGGTTTGGACACGGTTAGGATCAGGAAAAAAAGAGTTGTGACTAAAATAGCAAACTGGTCATTTCGTGATGTGGTTTTAGCGTAGTTCATCATTGTTTCGTTCTCTGTGTGTGAGGCAGATAGAGGTACATTAGGCTCGTGTTTTATAGGTGAAGCAAAGACAATGATGGTACCATGAAGAATACTTTTTGTGGAAATCTCGGAATATCCAAGTCAAGCGTCAACGGCCACGTAAACAATTTAGTTAGCCTAGTGGTCACGTAACGTTGAGAAAATTCAAATGTTCGTTGTATCATTCAACGCCGCGTAAAAGGAACATTTGAATTTTCGTTGTATCTTACATAAATTCGTTAAATAATTTGTTTTTAATTGTAGATCTGTTAGATAAACATTTTTCTAGGAAATGTTATGTGTCATAATGACATGTGAAAAAAACTTTAAATAACAGAAATATCACATTTGTTGGTAAACAAAAAAATAAACAGTCTGTCTTGTCTAATTTTGTTAATTAACTTCCGGTTTGGTGAGATGAGTATTATTATAGGGTTTTAGGGAAATTTATTGACTGGGTCTTTTAAGAAATAAATGAATGAGCTTTATGATGTTAATCTTCTTTTGAATATTAAAAGTAGGCTCGTGTAGTATTCCAACCATTTGAAAGTTCTTAAGATCGTTTTGAATTACTTGTAAACGTGAATTCCTTGTGGAAGGTTATATTGTCCTATAGTCTTATGTGTCAGGCTTTAATCCAATCAATAATTTGAAATATGTAACACCAAACGGTAAATATGCATCAACGCTTTCTTAGACGTATCGGTCCTTGTTACAAAAAAAAACATTGTTATTTACGTGTAACACTCCTCTGTAATATTTGTTTGCAATAAACATTAAAAAGGGTGTAAATGTGTTTGTTGAGAAGTGATTCCTTGAGTAAAACCTGCAAATGAAAGAATGCAAGTCAGTGAGAAGAAGAAGAACAAATAGGCAAGAAGAAGCTAGGTGATAAGCGAAAGAGAAAGAAGAAGTTTCAAGTCAACAAGTCGTTAGTAAAGTTAAGGTATTAACTATTTAGTTGTTAACTAAGTTAAGAGTTGCTGTATTATGAAGTTGGTAAGAGTTGTTAGAATAGTAAAGTTTGGAGTGTAAGCAGTATTAGTCTAAAGCCTAGAAGTATGGACTAGTTTTAAGTGAGCAAGGAAGAACGATTAGAGTCAGACAGTCAGTAAGGAGTCTGCTATAAAGGTCAAGTGTGATCGACTGTAAGATGTTATGCAAGAATGAATGAAAAATAAGTTGGTAAAACAAAGTCTTGTATAAACAAAACAGAGAAAGATAGTAAGAGATTAAGAGAGAAACAAAACAGAAAAAAGAGACAAAGTGAAAGAACAAACCTGCAAAAAGAGACGATTCACAACAGTGTTTATTATGGATACTTTATTTTATGACAGCTGATATTTTTTTTTTTTGTGCAACATGACAGCTGATACAAACAACACTTGATAGTATGATACATTCATTAGGTTACACCTCATAACCTTTTATTCACACACAATTACTTATTAACTACACGCGCAAGACCAACATCATAGCATGAAGGGTGCCATATTAACCACATTTAATACCTTTAACAACTTAGACTTGTACCAGGTGCGATCCCAAACTGCCTACAGAACTCCAAGTAGCGATTAACTCTGCTTTGCACCGCTCCCGGACTCCCACCGTTGCACTCGCCACCGTTAATCTTCCTTGTGGTGGCTCCAAAGCCTTGGTCCACGACGGGACGAACCTTTTCGTTCCAGAACCACATGGCACACTTAAAGGCCACATCAGGATTACGAGCCACCATATCTGGATCAGTCAATAGAGGGAGTCCAAGAAACTTTCCAGCCGCACCGTAGTTGTAGTTCCATGTGATTTGGATAGGACCACGTCCGTAGTAGTTCTTTCCCGGTTGACAAGGGTAGACTGAGCTAGCTTGACAGTACCTTCCTCTTGCTATTTCTTCTTTGTAACAAAAGCCTTTACAAAATATCCAGTTGTATTTAAAAAAGAAGAATTAGATGTCCAAAAGCAATTTGTTAAATAAATAAAATATTCCCATAAACAAATAAAAATTCTTTATAGAAAAAATATCACTTGTGTACCCATGAAATTTTGATACATGTATTATATTAAATGGAGAGGTTTTGGATCGGAAGTCCACTAACAACCTAATTATAGAATTAGTGAAAATTCATAAGGAAATAATTGAGGTAGTGCTGTAAACCTGGGGTTTAGGACAGTGAAGTCCACAGGATGGATTGTCACAAAAAACCTACTGGGGTTAATAGAGGCCAGTATTTTTGATGTTCATAAACATATAACTTTTAGCAGTATCAGTTATGGGTATTATGCTGCAGTAGACATAGACTCATGCAAGTGAGGTTTAATAATGGTGAACACTTACTATCAGATTCGTGTGAGAACTGAGCCAACATGGCGGCGATTTCACGCTTAGCCACGGTTCCTCGATAGGCCGGGAAAGATTGAGCAGCCGAGAGGAAAGCCTGACGAGTGTAGAACCCTTCTGCTGGGCAGCCGTTTTCTACTTTGCTCATGATACTATCAAAAACTGCTGGTGTGACAACTTTTGAAATTGTATCACGTGGGCCAGCGTTGAGACCTACACCACCGCTTTCGTAGCTGCAAGGTCCGCTTCTGCATCCTGTGCCACAATAATCGTCTGTGGTGCCACAGTATCCATACCTACTGCAGCACATGAAACTCGCACATCCTATTAAACCGCAGTTTTGCGAGAACGCGGTTTTTGTTGTTAGGATGGTTAAGGTGAAGAGAAAAAGGATGAGAGTGTCTTTTAGAATCGATATTTGGGTAGCCATTTTTTGTTTTGTTTGAGAGTGAGTTGGGAGATGTTGTTGTGTGTTTGTATTTATAGTGTAAAATTTTGTCTATTTAAATGACATTTTGTACCAAGGTTAGGTATTTCTCGATTATCACTTTGCTTTTTCTTAGTCCAAATCGATGGACCTTTTTGTACCCAGTTTTGTAGTTTGTACCATTACATAATAAGTCAATGACCCAAAAAAAATTCATGTCCGTTATGAATTCGATCATTTTGTTTTTGGAAAACAAGTTAATTATATTGAAATCATTCTAAATATAACTTGATATATAGATAAACAAGTTTGTATCAGTTCAACAGTTTGAGGTTTCTCACTGAATAACTCAGTTTTTTTTCTTCTTTTTGCTGGTCATTAGAAGATAAAAATTGCAAGAAGATGAATTTTCTACTGAACAAAACTATCTAGTAAATCAATGAATATAAAACGTTATAGTGTTCTTACTGCTTAAACTGGATAATGAAAATCTAGTAAATACCAAAACTAAGTTCTTATGATTTTAAAACCGGTGTACGTTAAAAAATTAAAACCAAAATACGCTTAAGACAAACTAACAAAAATTGTTTTTATAGAATAAAAGCAAGCCGTCAATTTAACATTTTGACCCAAAAAAAAAAGCAACTTATCAATCAAACCGGTTCAGTCTACCAACCCATGGTTTAGAAAGATTAGAACCATCAATTAAACGCTTCCCCATTCCCTCTCATACCCCTAACTTGAAAGAAAAGCTAGGGTCTCGAATTCGCTTACGATAATCGTTTCAAGTGAAAATCTTCATTGTTCTTACCTCTTTAACCGCTAAGCCTTTATGATATAATGCTCATCATGCCCAGGTCAATTTTGATTTGTGATCAGTTGGGTTGTTGTTTTAGAGAAGAATTTGGGTAAAAAGATGAGGTTTACGCAAGCTAAGTGTTTTCAACCTCCTGCAAGGATAGCTCGATCGCATTGTGTCTCCAGTGTACCTATTAGGTCTTCATTATATAGAATCACAATCAATGAATCACAATCAAACTTAATAAGAATAACTCTCTTATTAATCTCTTGAGGAAAATAACTCAAAACCTCAAGCTCTCTCAATCTCACACAATTCATAATCTCTCACACAATCTCTTAACTCATAAAACTCATAAGTTATGCTACACATTAGCATCTCCTTATATATAACTCATAATTTCTCTTACTTCAAGCTTAATCCAACACATTACGGTTAAATACTACCTACGTGGCTCTAAAACTCTCAGAACAGCTGCTTCAGTGTTTACTTAGTTCTAGCCTTTGTTAGATCATCACAGTCACAGGCGTCGTGCAGCTACTGGGAAACGGAAGCAGAGTTCTGCTGTGTGCTTATTTGGTGGGAAGGATAATTAAGTCCAATGGTAGTAACGAGGTCAAATGCCTTTTCCTTTATAACTGAAGAGTGTTTCTTTTTTTGTGTGTATGTTTCCTATAACTTAGAGGAGTTGATCAAGCTTGCAAGAGATTACTTTAGTTTTCTTATGGGAAAACCTAAGACTGTTAGATTGACGCGAGCATTGGATGGTTGGAACGGACTCGTGGAGATAATGTCTAAGCAAAGAGTATACGATGAGTACTGGCTAGAAAAGGCCATTATCAACACGCCAACCTGGTATGACAGTCCTGACAAGTACAAACAAGTCCTCAAGGCTTATGTCGACTCAAAGACTGATAACAGTTCGAATAGATCCTGTATAAACAAAGTCTTGTATAAACAAAACAGAGAAAAACAGAGAAAAATAGTAAGAGATTAAGAGAGAAACAAAAACAAAGTGAAAGAACAAACCTGCAAAAGAGACGAATCACAACAGTGTTTATTATGGATACTTTATTTTATGACAACTGATACAAACAACACACGATAGTATGATACATTCATTAGGTTACACCTCATAACCTTTTATTCACACACAATTACTTATTAACTCACACGCGCAAGACCAACATCATAGCATGAAGGCTGACATATTAACCACATTTATTATCTTTAACAACTAAGACTCGTTCCAGGAGTGATGCCAAACAGCCTACAGAACTCCAAGTAGAGATTAACTCTGCTTTGCACCGCTGCCGGACGCCCACCGTTGCACTCCCCACCGTTAATCTTCCTTATGGTGGCTCCAAAGCCTTGGTCCAAGACCGGACGTACATTTTGGTTCCAGAACCAGATGGCACACTTAAAGGCCACATCAGGATTACGAGCAACCATATCTGGATCAGTCAATAGAGGGAGTCCAAGGAACTTTCCGGCTGCACCGTAGTTGTAGTTCCATGTGATTTGGATAGGACCACGTCCGTAGTAGTTCTTTCCCGGTTGACAAGGGTAGACTGAGCTAGCTTGACAGTACCTTCCTCTTGCTATTTCTTCTTTGTAACAAAAACCTTTACAAAATATCCGGTTTTATTAAAAAAAAAAAAATAAGATGTCAAAAGAAATTTGTTAAATAAATAAAATGTTCCCATAAACAAATAAAACTTACTTTATAAAAAAAATCATTTATGTACCCATGAAAATTTGATACATATTGAGTTTAATCCCTGTGTATTAGCCTACTAGGCTAACAGAGGCAAGTATTTTTGATGTTTATAAACATATAATTTTTCGCAGTATATAAGTTATGGGTATTATGATGCAGTAGAAATAGACTCATGCAAGTGAAACTAGAAGGTTTAATGGGTGGACACACTTACTTCCAGATTCGTGTGAGAACTGAGCCAACATGGCGGCGATTTCACGCTTAGCGACGGTTCCTCGATAGGCCGGGAACGATTGAGCAGCCGAGATGAAAGCCTGACGAGTGTAGAACCCTTTTGCTGGGCATCCGTTTCCTGTTTTGCTTATGATACCATCAAAAACTGCTGGTGTGACAACATTTGCAATTGTATCACGAGGGTCAGCGTTTAGACCTCCACCGCCACCGCCACCGCTTTGGGAGCTGCAAGGTCCGCTTCTGCATCCTGTGCCACAGTAAGCGGCTGTTGTGCCACAGTATCCATATCTACTGCAGCATAGGTTCCTCGCACATCCTGTTGTACCGCAGTTTTGCGAGAACGCGGTTTTTGTTGTTAGGATGGTTAAGGTGAAGAGAAAAAGGATGAGAGTGTTTTTTGGAATCGATATTTGGGTAGCCATTTTTTGTTCTGTTTGAGATTGAGTTGGGAGATATTGTTGTGTGAAGAATTGAAGGTGGTGTGTGTTTGTATTTATACTGTAAATTTTTTGTCTATTTAAATGATATATTAGGTTAGGCATTTCTCGATTATCAATTTGCTTTTTCTTAGTCAAAATCAATGGACCCTTTTGTACGCAAGTCTTGTACCGTTACATAATAAGTCAATGACCCATTATGAATTCGATCATTTTGTTTTTGGAAAAACAAGTTAACTATATTGAAATAATTCTAAATATAACTTGATATAGACAAACAAGTTTGTATCAGTTGATGCCCCCCCCCCCCCCCCCCCCCCAAAAAAGTTTGTACCAGTTCAAAAGTTTGAGGTTTCTCACTGAATAATTCAGTTTTTTTTTGCTGGTCATTAGAAGATAAAAATTGCAAGAAGATGAATTTCTACTGAACAAAACTATCTAGTTAATCAATGAATATAAAAAGTAATAGTGCTCTTACTGCTTAAACTGGATAATAAAAATCTAGTAAATACCAAAACTAAGTTCTTATGATTTAAAAACCGGTGTACGTTAAAAAAAAATCAAACCAAAAATACACTTTAAGACAACTAACAAAAATTGTTTTATAGAACGAAGTAACCAAACCGAACACAATTGATAAAGCAAGTGTCAACACTCATGCGGGGTCTCTTACAACAACTTATCAATTAAACCGGTTCAGTCTACCAACCCATGGTTTAGAAAGATTAGAACCATCAACTGAAACGACACCGTGAAGCTCTCATCCTTGAAGACAGATAAACGCTTCCCTGTTCCCTCTCATACCCTAACTTGAAAGAAAAGCTAGGGTCTCGTCAAGGTACGATAATCGTTTCAAGTGAAAAATCGTCATTGTTTCTTACCTCTTTAATCGCTAAGCCATTGCCTTTCCTTTATGATTTGTGATCAGTTGGGTTCGTTGTTTTGGTGTTCAAACTTCAAAGTTGATTGATGTAGTTAGAGAAGAATTTGGGTAAAAAGTTGAGCTTTACGCAAGCTAATTGTTTTCAATCTCCTGCAAGGATAGCTCGATCGCATTGAGTCTCCAGTGTACCTATTAGGTCTTGATTACGGTTTAGTTGCTGCCCACGTGGCTCTTTTACTCTCAGAGCAGCTGCTTCAGTGTCTACTCAGTTCTGGCCTTTGTTAGATCATCACAGTCACAGGCGTCGTGCAGCTACTGGGAAATGGAAGCAGAGTTCTGCTGTGTGCTTATTTGGTGGGAGGGATAAGTCCAATGGTAGTGAGGAAGTCAAATGCTTTTTTCCTTTATAACTGAAGAGTGTTTCTTTTTTTTTGTGTATGTTTATTATAACTTAGAGGAGTTGATCAGCGCCTGCAAGAGATTACTTTAGGTTTCTTATGGGAAAACCTAAGACTGTTCGATTGACGCGTGGAGATAATGTCAACAAGCAAAGAGAGTGTACGATGAGTGCTGGCTAGAAAAGGCCATTATCAACACGCCCACCTGGTATGACAGTCCTGACAAGTACAAACAAGTCCTCAAGGCTTATGTCGACTCAAAGACTGATGAACAGTTCGTTGTGAGATATCTTACTAGCGTGGAGAGCTTGAAGAGATGTTTCGCAATCACAGTTGATCTTCTTATTATAGGTTCTTATTATAGGTTCAGTTTTAAGCTTTGAAATCGAGTTCTTGATGTTTAGTCAATGTTCGTGTTTAGTTTGTCATTGTTTAATTTAAAAAGAAAAACGCAAGCCAAAAATCTATTTAACGACGAATCAAAATCTCTGAAATCATTTTCAAAATTCAATTGTAGGCAACAAAATGCAAATCATTAAGAGAAGAGAAATCAAAGTTTCTTGGGTTTAGTGGTGGTTGAGGTGCCTTCTTTCTTCTCTGCCTCAGTGGATTTCTTACGGTCTTTCCTCTCCCTCTTCTTCAAAGCAGTCATGTGAGCCTTAAGAATGGTGGCATATGATGCTTGAAATCTCTGGTGATCCTTAGCCCCAACCTTGAAACAAAGAGAGCATTGCAACAAGTTTAGCTTCAGTGTAAACTTATTAAAGATCATGAATAGAGGGCTAATAAAGAACGTCATATGTTACTATCATCTATTCTCCCGAGAAAGTAAGACTGGAACAACATACCGAAGTAGAAATGGTTTTCTTAGCATCAGTAGCTCGAATAAGACATCTGTACTCTATGGATTCTCCAGCAGAGCTCAGTTTCCTCTTCTGCAGCTTAGACTTCAAAGATGCTGACACAACAAAGTAATATACACATCATATAAGAAGATATAAATATCAAACAAAAGTGGAGGAAGAAGAAGGTCCATTAAAAGAGTAAAGACCCAAAAAAGAAAAGAACGTACATCTTTTCAAAGTAACCCACACAGAACCCTTCTCTTTGCTTTTCTCGAACATGCTCGTGAGTTCATTGAGGAACGGGTCCAATTGTAATAAAACCTGAAAAAAAAAACAAGATGCCAATCAATCAATCAAGCAGCCAAAAAAAAGGTTTAATCCTCTGTTGATCATTGAATCCTATGGGTCTCTCACAATAGATTTTAACATTGTTCTTATAGCTTTCGATAATTCCTGAGAGAGGGATCGAGAATTACCATAGTTAAAAACCTTGGATGGATACTGTTTGCAGATCCTCCTCAAACACTGAAAAAACTTCTTCTCTCTCGGATCGCTGAGAGAAGAACAAAATATTAATCACAATGCAATCGAAAAAGTGAGAGATCTGATTTGAAAATATAAACACACATCCCCGGTTCCCGATTGATTCAACGCTAATAGAAAACGATAACAATTCGGATTAGTTACAAAAACCCTAGATCAGAACAAATCTACATGAAAATCAACAAACAGCACTGAATAGAATTCAGTTTGCAGATAATATTGAGCTTCCACGTGTTCCGTTAGCTAAAAAAAAGCCTACGAGATGTAATCGACACGAAGAAAAGAAAAACTGACCAGAGAGACTAGAGAAGCTGATGATGATCTGCTCCCCAAACCCGCCGGCCGGAGAAAATTTTATTCGGTAGTCGCTGGGAAAAAAAAAAGACGAATTATATATTTAGATTCGGGCTTTATTTTCAAACTAATGGGCCTTTGTAAGCCCAATAATTATTAAACCTAGCTTGCAAGGTTTAAACGATGCAATATGGGCTCATAGATCATTTTTGAAAGGTTTCATAAAAGCTTTAACTCTGTTTTGTTCGATAAACAAACAAATATGACACAACAATTTAGTTCTCTTCTACTGCTTTATCGGTTTGAGCTTGTGATAAGTTTTTTTTTTTTTTGCTATATATAAAGTTCATGTTATATTATATTAGACTATAATACATTAGTGGTTATGACATAACATAGGTAGGGTTAGTTAGGTCTTAATGCGGCAAAACGAATTATTAATCTCACACACGCACGAGCAAAGGTGGCAGCATACGAAAACGAGTTATAATGGGAAGGAATGTGTGAAGAAGACTTGGCTTGTCACTTAGCTCAAATATTTTAATATTCTTGCTTGAATTTATCAGATTTATATTCCAAACTATGTATCATGCGTTTTTACCTCTGCACTAGTAAATATTAAAATGAAACTTCGAGTTCTAGTGTATTTAAGATCGACATATTTGTTTCGTACTATTATTGAAAAGTTCAAAACTACTGAACAAGGTACAAAGACTGTGACAATAAAACATTGGACCTAAACGTGCTTAACAAGCTAAGGCACTCTTTTTTTCTTTGGACAAGCTAAGGCACTCTAGACAACCCAACAAAGGGGTTTAAAAGTAATCTAGAGGATCAAAGTTAGGACCAGTTCAACTTGTGTTCTAACCTAAACTGGTGCTAGACTAAAGAAGATGTATATCTCCTTTCCTTAGATCAAGAATTAGGTGTTAAAAATATATGTTCTCCCCGAATTTACATTTTACGACCATATATCAGTTTAACTACTGTTACAAAACATATGAAGCGTTTGAAAAAGATTAATTTTAGCTCAACGTCTCCAAGAGGTCCCATCTACAGGATTTGGTAAATAATGCACTAATGAAGGAAGGCAAGAAAGTGAGAATCACGTACGAGATGAGAGTGCGTGTGAACACCATGGAGACCAGAACAAAAAAGAAAAAAATAGAATCAACCTCGTCTATGAGAATTTCTTGAGATTCTGTTCTCATTTCGATACCAAACAAAAACTCATACTTAAATGTCGATAGTTACAAAATGTCAAAAGATATGATTTGATTTGTATATGCATAAACCAACCAGAATCTCTCCACTAAACCTAATGCTCTGTTTTCTAATCTTTATACAGCTATATACTTTTTTTGGCGGGGTCAAGAACATTTACGTATATAAAAATTTGATAATTATGGCATAGTTCTCCTTTGAGACCTGCTTTTGGAATTTCTGTCTAGATGATATTTGCAGTTTAATGACTGATTAAGCATCCAATTATGACATCTTTATAAAACCAGAATTTATATTGTTATTTTTATCAGATTTATGTTTTTTGGCTATCCAGAATGATTTGAAGATAAACTGGTGTTCCAAATACTACTTATTAATTTATCACAGTATCAAATTTAAAATATTATTATAGAAGTTGTTTAGTTTTTTATTATAATAGAATAGATTTTACCTGTAAATTTACAACACCTGTAAATAGTTGTCGTATCTAATTTTTTTTTTAACAATTTACAACAATTTATTCCATCCTATCATTTTTTTTTTTTTTAAATGCTACCATCCTATCATGTTCTTTTCTTTTCACTAGTTCTATATATACTTAACAAACACTAATACATACTACATTCCACCAACTACAAAATTGGTAAAAAAAATAAACAAACACACAAAGACACAGTTGAAAACTTAATTTTCCACTGAACATTCTTGATTTTCCTACCAATAGTTGTATTTCTCTATACAAAACACTTAACAACTTTCTTTTGTTTGGCATAACACTACCAAATAATCCGAGAGAATCTACTAGTCTAACACAGTCCACAAGTTTATAAAGTTACCGTTTGGTGTTACAAGAAAAAGAAACAAAGTAGGCCAAGGTTGAGTGGTAATAACTGATAAGGCGACCAACTCTTCTTCTCTCTCTTCATTGATGATGATGATTTTGAGCTGCTACTAAAGAAAAAATCCAAAAGGTGGTAAGAAAAAGGAATAGGAAAGAAAAAGTTTCAAAATTTCATCCCATACCAACTAGGCAGACCCAGATCCAAAGTTGCAGACTTTTCAACATTTTCAAAGTAATCTTACCCATAAAAAGGATTAGAAGACTATTACTTTTCTTAAACACGACACCCATTATGAAAAAGAAAGTATATTTTTCTATCTTGTGAGTTGAGTGGAAACAGAGGATAGAAGTGAGTCATAGAGGAAACAAACGAAAGTTACACAAACAAGAGTTTTCTTCTCTGGCTGCTTCTCTCTCTCTCTCTCTCTATGTTAATTTCTTTTAAGAGAAAGCTACACACAAATCTCAGAATCAGAGGTAAGTAGTTATTGTTTTCTTTGCCCTCTTTAATTTAATATTCATTTTCAGCTTTATGGTTTTCTTGGTTGTTTCAAAAGATCTGTCCTTTTCTGTTGTTTGTTGATGTCTTAACTCTGTTTCTCGTTGATCTCTCTCTCTCTGTCCTCTTGTTGGGATGCGAAACACATGATTTTCGAGGTGAGAGAGAGAGAGCTCACTTGTGAGTTAGTTTTGTTTACTGAGAAAAAAATTCTCAATTTTTTCTAATATTTAAAATTTCAGAGCTTTAACACTTGAAAGCTCTTGTCTCTGTCTCTGTCTATCCAACAAGTAAAATTATTATGATGATTTAGTCTGTTCACCTAATTTGAAGATATAGTTGAGCTAAGATTTGTCATAAAAGTTAAAACTTCCTTTTCATGGAAGCTCAGCAACTTAAAATCTCTCTCTCTGTCTCTCTGTATCTGACTTGAGTTCTTGGATCTTTTCTTTTCTTTTTTTCCTTCGTCTCCTTAATAGCTGTTTCATTTGATCCATGCAGGTAAAAGAGTTTTGCTGCTGAAGCTCGAGTCCATGCTTACAAAATTGTAGCCAACAATCTCAGTAAGAAACGCTTCTGATGAATGTTGCAGTATTAATCAGTTTTGTAGTTGTCCATGCATAGATCTTAGAAGTAACATAAAGGTTCATCCTTTAAGGTGTGTGGCTAAAACAAAGGTTGAATTATATGTTTTTTTTTGGTGACAGGTGAGGAAAGTAATGTTTGAGAGAAATGGGGAAGAAAGGAAGTTGGTTTTCTGCAATCAAAAGAGTTTTTACTCCACATTCCAAAGAGAAGCTAGGCAATGTAATAAGCTGGTTACTCCAGACACGTTTTAGTGGATTTTGTTTTAGCTAGCAAGAATGTTAATATTTAAAAGGAGTTTTTGATGGTTACTGATGATAAGATTACTCTGGCTCATGGTGAGCAATTTTGGTTAACAGGAAGCAGAGAGAAAGAATGTAAAAGAGAAGAGGAAGAAAGGTTTTGGAAAGCTAAGGCGTGGAGAGCCTAGTAGCATTGAGAAGATCTTTGGTGAGGCTGAGAGAGACCACAATCTTTTCTTCAGGCCTTCTACTCCTCCTGATCGATCAAATCCACCCTCCTCCTACTCTCCTCCTATAAGGCCTGCTTCTCCTCAGGTTCCTTCTCCAAGAGTTGCTTCACCAAGAGCCGCTTCTCCAAAGTCTCATCCTCCACCTAGAGTAGATCCTCCAAAATTGGATCCTCCAAGGTCTCTTTCTCCCAAGCCTTCTGGTCGATCAACACCATCATCAGCCTCTGCCAGTGCTCCTCCTCCTCCTCTGAAGCCTGCTTCTACTCGAGTTCCTTCTCAGAGAATTCCCCCTCCCATTGTTCCTTCTCCAAGAGTTGCCCCACAAGCCGTCCCTCTAAAGCTGCCTTCTCCAAGAGCAGACCCACTAAGATTGAATAATCCAAGACCATCACCAAAGCCTCCTTCTCCAAGAGCAGACCCACTAAGTTTGAATAATCCAAGACCATCTTCACCAAAGCCTCCTTCTCCAAGAGCAGACCCACCAAGCTTGGAGACTCCAAGAGCAGAACCACCAAGACTGGATGCTCCAAGACCTCCTTCTCCAAGAACAGAACCACCAAGATTGAATGCTCCAAGGCCAACTACCCCTAGGCCTCCTTCTCCAAGAGCAGAACCACCAAGACTGGATGCTCCAAGGCCAACTACACCTAGGCCTCCTTCTCCAAGACCAGTCTCGCCTAGGCCTGTGCAGCGACTAGAGATTGTATCTAGACCAGAGCCAACTCTCTTGGTCCAACATGCTTCTGCAACAAAGATTCAAGCAGCTTTCAGAGGTTACATGGTACGTATCCACATTCCTTTATTTACGTTCCAAGATTTGTCCCATTACACTACTACTCTTCATATCATAACACAAGGAAGTTGTTAATCTGGGATGATACAGGCGAGAAGGAGTTTCAGAGCTCTCAAAGGACTAGTCAGGCTTCAAGGGGTGGTGAGAGGATACAGCGTGAAGCGTCAGACAGTTAACGCAATGAAGTACATGCAGCAACTGGTCCGTGTTCAGTCTCAGATTCAGTCACGCCGCATCAAAATGTTGGAAAAGCAAGCGCAGCTTGAGAGAGACGAAGCTAAATGGGCTGCATCTGAGGCTGGTAATGGTAACTGGGACGATAGCGTGCTGACAAAAGAAGAAAGAGATGCAAGATCTCAGAGGAAGACTGATGCAATCATCAAGAGGGAACGATCCATGGCATATGCTTATTCTCACAAGGTAAACACTCAAATCTTACATCATTTGTATCACCATCGTTGATGCATCTATCTGGTTTTGTACAGTTGTGGAAGAACAGTCCCAAGTCTGCAGCTTCAGTTGGGCTTCCTCTATGGTGGAACTGGATGGATAGGCAGCTTCCTCTTGCTAGTCCTGCACCGAGCCATAGAGATTACAGGCTAACACCAACAAGACTGCTAACACCAACAAGACTGAGCCCAAGCCCTCTGTCTCAGTCAAGCAACCAGCACCATTTCAGGCATGACAGCAACTTCGACACTTCCACACCAAAATCGTCTAGATCTACACTTCTCACTCCATCCAGACCCATCCGCACAGGCACATCAAGATACTCCAGAGGAGGAAGACAAGATTCTCCTTTCAGAGACAATGACAGCCTCACAAGCTGCCCTCCATTCCCGAGCTACATGGCTCCAACGGTCTCTGCCAAGGCCAAAGTTAGACCAAGCAGCAATCCAAAGGAGAGAGTGATGGGTACGCCATCATCAGTCAGTAGCGAGAGGAGGAGAATGTCTTATCCACCGACGCAACAAGGTTTGGATACGTTTAGATGGAACAAAGGATCATTGGTCATGAGCAACAGCAGCAGCCAGAGAGGTGGTCCTGGTTCACCTGGAGGTGTGGTTCTTGAGAAGCACAGGACACTTAAATCAGTAGGGAATTTGAGCATTGGTTCTTCTGCTGTTTCGATGCCAGATGGTAGGAAACGGTTTAACAGATATGTGTGATTTCTTTTGATTGAGCCTTTTTTCTTTTCTTTTTTGTATGCTACTTTTGCTTCATTTGTGGGTGGTGTTGATTTTGAGTGCTGTTCTAATCTGGATTTATGGATTTACTTATGTAACATAATAAAAGGAAAAACAATGATAGGTTTTGGTTTGAAGTAGATCTTTTGAAACATAAGGTATCTTCAAGACTAGATTCAGATTCCACAAACAGGTAATGTGATAGACACGCTTAGAACAGAGATATTCCCTTGCCCTTCTTTGTCTCCACCGATCTCAAAATGCTGCACCTCTGATAAAATGTATCAAAAAAAATACCAAACCTGTAAATGTTCTCATTGGCCAGCAGCTGAATGCGAACTTCTGTATATAATATATGCCCATACTTGTTTCTTGGACTCTGCTCGGCTCATTTTAACACAAAACTAGGAGCTGATCTAGAGTGCCTTGCTTGGAAAAAGAAATAAACATGATGCTAAGGCAAATGTTTGGAGTTTTGCTCAACTATTTTTTTTTTAACAATGCGGTGGTGCTTAAGTAAACAATTCACTTTTGTTTGACTAGCTCTTTGTTTGTCACATTAATCATGCAGGTCCTGGACACCATTGATTGGTTGACTAAATTGATTACAGACTTTCACATTGCACCTGTTCTAACGTATTTGAAGGTCCCAACTAGTGTAAATGTTTTCTATGCCTAAAGTCATTAATTGACTTTTCATCTTGCTTCTCAAAGATATATACTGGTTAATTAAATGGTTTTTGTCAAGGTTTCTGCTAACTCTCTCCTTGATATAAACCATCCCCAACATTACAAGTTAAACCAATCATCGATTAAGCAATGATCATGTCTCACAAGATCCTCTCTCCGCTCGTTTTCATGTTTGTTATGTTTACTTGTATAGAAACAAAACAAACATGACCTCTCACCTTATCTTATGGCGGATATGTTCGTCGGCTTCACAGCCTCAACCGGATCAGTTGGAGCAATACATTTCATGCTAATGTTGTATGCATATACCTTCATCATTGTTCCAGAGCTTGATTTCGCTATACCGAACTTTCCTCCATATCCCAAGGTAGAGTCTCAGGTAAAACAGATTGTTTTGGCAACCTCATTGACTTTGGCTCTCTTTGTTGCGCTTGCTGCATCAGCTTTAAGTCTTTTCTTGTATAAGAGGCATAAGAAGATCTTGGAGGTTCTAGAGGAATGGGAAATAGAATGTGGGCCTCAAAGGTTTGTTTACAGTGAACTATATAAAACCACATATGGTTTCAAGCTAACTTCTTGGTGAAGGAGGGTTTGGTAAGATCTTTAAAGGCACACTTCCAGGTTCTGATGCAGATATTGATGTTAAACGGATTGCTCGTCGTTCAAGTCAAGGAATGAGAGAGGTTCTTGGCTGAGGTAACTACTATAGGTCGTCTTAGACACCCCAACCTAGTCAGGCTACTTGGTTACTGCAGGTACAAATAGGAGCTGTACTTAGTTTATAACTTAGTGCCCAATGGAAGCCTTGATAAGTACCTGTATGGATCAGATCAAGAACATCTCACTTGGACTCAACGTATCAAAGACGTTGCTTTTACACTCTCTTATCTCCATCACAATTGGTTGCAAGTTGTGACATCAAGCCTGCAATCGTCTTACTTGGCGATAAAACGAATGCAAGTCTTGGAGATTTCGGATTGGCTAGGCTACATGAATGTGAGTATGAAGGTAAGACCGCAAAAGTGGCTGGAACATTCGGGTATGTCTACGGTGGTTAAGATACTGGACGGAGTTTCTCAGCTTCTTGATAATGTGAAGAAGGAAAAATGGTATGAGAAGTACAGAGACGTGCTTGATTCCACGGTGGAGTCTGTAAGTAACTTGAGCGTTACGGAAACCAAAAGCTTCCTTGGAGCGGACAAGGTTGTTTCTCTAGTAAGTGGAAGTTGAACATGTGACTGTTTCTTAAGTATGTGTTTGTGGTACTTGTTGTGTGTTTCAGTTTTCTTTTGTCTGTGCAAATTAAATTGGTTTAATGGCGTTAAAGTAATCAGTGAATTTGTTTTGCTAATCAAGGTTTGTTATAAATTATTATTGACTCAATTATTGTTGTTTTAGCAAGGATCTTTATATACTTTTTAGGTTCTTAACTAATTGTCATGTTGGCAATACATTATTTGACATGTGTTCCAGTGCCCATTGTCAATTTGTTTGGTGGGAACATGAAATTCATTAGAAAAATCTTTAGTATTTGTTTACTATATGATCGTTTGTACATGCGAATTTGCTTTTTTTTTAAAAATCAGCTTTGACAAAGAAGATAACTTGTCTGCATCTACTTTCGGTTTGGGATTTTCTGGAAAACTTTTGAAAACATATACCATACTTACTTAGCTTATTAACGTCTTAAAGAAAGGTTTAGCGTCTTTCTCTTTACTGGCGCTTTGATTGTTTTTTTTTTCAACTTAGGGATGAAAGCATAAAAGAGATATCATTTAGTATAATACTATATAGTATTAGATTTCCTTCTATCTTTATGCCAATGTATAGTTTGATTTTCGCTTTTATGAAAACGTATTACACTTGTGGACTTGAAAGAAGAACGCCAATCAGGATCACTGACACATACTCCCACAAATGTCGTCTAAAATGCCATAGTTCCGTCACGGTCTCAATGAGAAACGTTGTGCTATCAAATAAAAAACGTTGTGCAGAGCATAAAACTATAGTCAAAAAAGCATTGAATGATGCCCAAAAAACGCAAAACTAAAGTTTCATTTAGCCAAGTGGTGGAGACATCCACGTGGAGAAGCAATTCCACTTGTCCCTTTTCGTGGATTCTCACGCTGAGTTACATCTCTCAGTATTACAAAGAAAATAAATATACCAAAAACTTATTGACCTTTTTACCCTTTTTATTGATTTGTGAGCTCTAATTCACAACTAATTAGATAAAGCCAGGAAAAACGGCCGATTAGTACCTGAACTAGGTCTATATTGTCTAATCAATACGCAGACTTTTTGACTGTGCGTATTTGCATCTGAACTAATAAATATTTGAAATTGATACCTCAACTTATAAAAAACGTCTTTTACGTACCTACGACCGACACTGTGTCAGGTAATCGGTAAATTAATCGGTCATTATGCTGATGTGGAATTATTTTTAGAATAATCAAGTTAGTTTAAGAAAACGACGTCGTTTAAAAAATGAAAAAAAAATAAAACAGAACCTAGAATCGAACCCGGGTTAGATGCACATAAAATTTCTTTACTAACCACTTGTGCCGCAGAAGATATATTGTTAGCTTCTACAACCATGACTATATAATGTTTGATAAACACGTATTAGATAAAATATTTTATTATATTATATGTTTCTGAATTTAGTTTTAGAGACATGTTTTATTATACTATATGTTTCTGAATTTAGTTTTAGTTATAGAAATACATGCATAAAGATTAAGATTTTTCAAAATTTTTTGGAAACTCAAAAAAATTTTTTTACCTCATTTCCGAAGGATTAGAACGCCTATAGTGTTGATTTTGATGTATTAAACTCGCTCTGATCACTCTCTTCCTGCTAACCAAGCAACGCTTCACGATCTCTTTCCTGAATTTTTCTAGGGTTCATCGAATTGGAAAAGGGATAAGTGGGAGAGAAATGTCGGGAGTGTGGAGAGTTTTATGTTTAAGTATCTAATAAGCGTTTATCAAACGTTATACATTCTTGGTTGTAGAAGTAAACAATGTATCTTCCGCGGCGCAAGTGGTTAGTAAAGACATTTTATTTGTATCCAACCCGGGTTCGATCCTATGTTATGTTTTATATTTTTTTTCATTTCCTAAACGACGTCGTTTTCTTAAACTAACTTGATTATTCTAAAAATTATTCCACATCAGCATAATGACTGATTAGTTTACCGATTACCTGATACAGTGTCGGTCATAGGTACGTAAAAGCTTTTTTTAATAAGTCGAGGTATCATCTTCAAATATTTGTTAGTTCAGATATAAATACGCACAGTCAAAAAGTCTGGGTATTGATTAGGCCATGAATTTTATGAAGAGTTAAAAAAAAAAAAAAAAAAATAGACAAAGCCATGTTTAAGTAAAGAAAAGAGAGAGAGAAAGTCTAATTAATTATCTTAAAAGAGTCGAATTCACAAGTGATTCATCTTAATACTATAAACTAAAAGCTAATTTTACTATTCCCTGTACCGACATGGATCTCTCTATCTATCAATGATGTGATATAGAGGAATCTCGAGGGCATTTTGGAACTGATGCTTGATTTAAAAAAAGAAAATAATATTTTAAAAATTCTTGTATTCATACGATATATGACGTCATTAACCTTTTATAATTAATTATTTTCCTTCTAGCTCTCTCTCTGAGAGACTCGTCTTCCCTCACACCGCTGTTTCTCATAACCAACCATTCTCTTTCTGTGGACGAAACTCAACCCTTAAAAGAAGACCTAGCCAGAGAGCATTAGCCTGAGAGAGAGACAGAGAGATTTGCTCAAAGACAAGAGACCAAAATGGCATTGAAGCTAAACCCTTTGGCATGTCAGCCATACAAACTCGCTTCCTCGGCTCGTCCGCCAATCTCTACTTTCAGATCTCCCAAGTTCCTCTGCCACGCTTCTTCTTCACCCGCTCTCAGCTCCAAGTCTGTCTCTTTCTCTCCCTCTCTCTTTACCGATTGTCTACATGAGATTTGGTTCCTTGTTTCAACTGTGTTTTTTTTGTCAGTTATGGATCTATAGGTTCTGTCGATATGTTAGCTCATTTGCTTAAATCTCAATCAAAAGGATGTGCCTTTTTTTTAATCTAGTGATTAAAAGATGTGGACAAATGTGGCCATCCTCTGTTTATTCTCTCTGTCTCAAAGCCATTTGATTCATCAATGCCTCCTTTCTTTTTAATCTGATTCGTTATTACTCTTAAATCGATTCAGATGACAACGTTATCACATTCTAGATTCATTCCAGCTTCTCTAAGAGATTTTGCTTTATGTATCTAGTCTTTATTCTAGATTCATCTTTGATGTCCATTTTGTTGCTTATTCATTTGATGAGTTTTATTTATTTTTTGTTGTTGTAAGGTTCTTGAGAGCATATCAGTTAATGTTTGTTTTCTTTCTTGTGAAAGACTCTACGTTGGCTGTTACACCTCTTATAGCCTATAAGGCTTCCTTTATGCATGCATACTTCGTGGCCTCTCTCTCTCTCTCTCTAATACTTTCCGTCCAAAAGTTTCACTCTTTTCTTGTAATATGTTGTTCACTCTGTTTTTTGACAAAAGACGTTTGGCTTTTTTTTTTTTATTTGGTTGATGCAGGGAGGTTGAGAGTTTGAAGAAGCCATTCACCCCACCAAAGGAAGTGCACGTTCAAGTCTTGCACTCCATGCCACCCCAAAAGATCGAGATCTTCAAATCCATGGAAGACTGGGCCGAGCAGAACCTCCTAACCCACCTCAAGGACGTGGAGAAGTCATGGCAGCCCCAGGATTTCTTACCCGACCCTGCATCCGACGGGTTCGAAGATCAGGTGAAGGAGCTAAGAGAGAGGGCGAGAGAGCTCCCCGATGATTACTTTGTCGTTTTGGTGGGAGACATGATCACAGAAGAAGCGCTTCCCACCTATCAAACTATGCTCAACACTCTGGATGGAGTTAGGGATGAGACTGGTGCTAGTCCCACTTCATGGGCCGTTTGGACAAGAGCTTGGACTGCTGAAGAGAACCGTCATGGTGATCTTCTCAATAAGTATCTTTACTTGTCTGGTCGTGTTGACATGAGGCAGATTGAGAAGACCATTCAGTACTTGATTGGTTCCGGAATGGTGAGAGGATAGTTTCAGACAACTCTTTGTTAATTTGACTTTCTCTAATCGCTTTAGACTTTATCTTTCATAGGATCCACGCACAGAGAACAATCCTTACCTTGGCTTCATCTACACTTCATTCCAAGAGAGAGCGACCTTCATCTCTCACGGGAACACAGCTCGCCAAGCCAAAGAGCATGGAGACCTCAAGCTAGCTCAGATATGTGGAACGATAGCTGCAGACGAGAAGCGTCACGAAACAGCTTACACCAAGATAGTTGAAAAGCTCCTTGAGATTGATCCTGATGGTACCGTGGTGGCTTTTGCAGACATGATGAGAAAGAAAATCTCGATGCCTGCTCACTTGATGTACGATGGGCGCGATGACAAGCTCTTTGACAACTTCTCCTCCGTGGCTCAGAGGCTCGGTGTTTACACTGCCAAAGACTATGCGGACATTCTTGAGTTTTTGGTCGGTAGGTGGAAGATCGAGAGCTTGACTGGGCTCTCAGGTGAAGGAAACAAAGCGCAAGAGTATTTGTGTGGGTTGACTCCGAGAATCAGGAGATTGGATGAGAGAGCTCAAGCAAGAGCAAAGAAAGGTCCCAAGATTCCTTTCAGCTGGATACATGACAGAGAAGTGCAGCTCTGAACAAAGAATAATAAACTCATTTTCTCCCTCTCTCTCCGTTCCTCATTGGATCTGTCTGCTCTTGATATTGGTGTAGATTACTATGGTTTCCTGGTATGTCCGTTGTGGTCTTAGTTACAAAGTTGAGAAGCAGTGTCTTAGTAACTTGTGTTTTTTTCTTTCTTTCCAGTCACTATATGTTTTGTGTTTGGTCCTTTAGCAAAACTTGTAGTAGTTAAAAAACAGTTGAACGTCTGGTCTGTACTCAGTTTTCACTGTGGAGTTTTGTTTCAGTTAAAGTTAGTTTTTCTGTGTTCTCTCTGCCTCTCCTCTGTTTCTAGGCAAATCAGACTTTAGGCAAATCCGCTCTTTATTAATCAAGATAAGAGAAATAGAAAGAAGATGACACAAGGACCATTGCTTGCTCCAATAAAGCTAACATTATTTTAGAGAAAACAAACCTACTATTGAAGGCTGCTTACAAGACGTTGCTTAGTCGAATGTTTTCACTTTTCAACGACCGTCTCGGAACTTGCAACCGGAATCGCATAGATACCAATAGATGATAGACCGTTTGAATTGTAAGATCCAAAGAAACCACCAAACCCACGTCGATCACGTATCTCTGGATCAACGTTAACTTTGGAACCAATTGCATAGCTATCCTCGGACTTTCCAATGGGTCCGTGCTTCCCAAGGTTAGTGTGAAACGTCAAGTTTCTGATTCCTTCACACAACCCTAGCTCTCCACTCAGTCCAGTCACATATTCATCTCCAGCCAGTTTCACCTGCGGTTTAACTTCGTCAGACCAAGTAACATGTATAAGATTACTAAACGAGTCAATAGATTACCAAAAAAAAGAACTTACCACCACGGACTCATTTGAAAGGTTTGTATAATGGTCGTCAGAGGAACCATACTTTTCAGACAAGATTAGAGCTTCATTTTCACGGTAGCCAAACTGAATAGATCTTATGATTCTGTCAAAAGAAAAGTAGATGTAAGAGATCACGGTCCGTCCCTTGTCGTCCCATTCAGTGTCATCTGGCACGTCCCACAGCTTAGCAAATTCTCCGAGGTTCCATGTCGCTCTTCTTCCCACTTGTCCTGCTCTTATCATCTCTTTATAAGAAACAAGTCGAGTAGTTTTAGTAGAGGATAGAGAGATGGAGAGAGTAAGGACGATTATATAAGAAGCTATGTGTTGTGTAAAACCCTAGTGAAAGTCGTAGTGCATTTAAATTTATGTTCAGTGGGAGCAAGCTAGACCAGTTTCCAAGTGCAGTATACATTGAAGTGAACCCTTGAAAATTGTGCTTAAGGACTCTTCGTTTGACCAAACATATTAAAATTGCTCTTTTTGCATAAAGATTTCAAGTTTCATATCAACAGAGTTAAAATCAAATTAAGATAAACCTTTGCGATTCCATAGAATATTAGGAGTGGTTGCTTGGGTCAAACGTTTTCACGTTTAACAGCTTATCAAGAACTGTGATAGTAAGGCACACATTTATATCAGTTGATGTTTACTAGATCCATAATAGAAACATTATTTATTAGTAGAAAATAGAAAGATTACACAAATACATGTCTTCTTCACTAATGCTCTTACTTTATTAAAGAGAAAAATTAAACAACAAACTGAACCAGACAACTATTGTAAGGCTGCTGCTACAAGGCTTTCTTTGGAGGGTCCAATGTTTTCACGTTTAGCTACCATGTCAAACCTAGCAATGGGGCTCACATAGATACCAATCGATGAGAGATTATACTTACTGTAAGAACCAAAGAAACCACCAAACTCGCGTCGATCACGTATTCCTGGATCAATATCTATCTTCAAACCAACCTCAGAGTCATCGTTCACTCTTCCAATCGGACCGTGCTCCCCACAGTTAGTGTGGAATGTCAAACTTTTTATTCCATCATGCACCCCATATCCATGTACTCCACTCAATCCAGTCACATATTCATCTTCTTTCAGTATGACCTGCATCAGAGACTTAACTTCACAGGAGCTTACTAAGAAAAAAAGGAAACAAGATACTACTGACAGAAACTTACAGCTCGAAAGCTGTGTCCCTCATTAGATGGACCAAACTTGGTAGACAGGGTCAGAGCTTCATCATCTTCGCTATTCAAGTAACCAAACTGAATAGATGTTATGAAGTGTTTGTAAGAAACGTATATGTGAGAGATCATAGTGCGCCCTTTCTCGTCCCATTCAGTATCAGCTGTCTCCTCCCAATTTTCGTCGTATGGCTCGTCGTATGTCGCTCTTGTTCCCACTGATCCTGCTCTTATCATCTCTCTAGAAGAAGCAGGTACCATTGTTTTGGAGGAATAGAGAAAGACAGAGTAAGAAAGAACATATATAAGGTTACTCTATCTTGTGTTAAACCCAAAAGACTCGTCATGCAATTTAATTCGGACTTCATTGGGAGCAAGCTACACAAGTTTCCAGATAAACTTAAGTATAGAATACCAAGGGACAGTTTACAGTTATGGGATTTGCATTTATTAATAAAACACCAATTGCGTTGGACATTCACATTGCAAATGCAAATGAAAGAAGAGTTCCTTGTCGGTCAAGAAAAATTTACAGAGGAAATTTAAAGCTCAGGCTGCATTTTCTCGCACTCATCTCGGATTGACTGAAAAAGCAGGGTGGAGAGGTAACGTTCCCCAAAGCTAGGGAACACAACCTGAAAACAAAGATTCATCAACTCACATAGTATCATTTTTCTATTCAAAACATGTGAATCTACTCAGTTTTTTTTTTACTCAAGACTAGCTAAAAATGATTAGTAGATTCTCCCCATAAAAATATTGACATATAAAGGACTAGGGTTTGGTGAGGCAAAGAGATGAAAGCCAACGCAAGTGTAGGTGAGACTTTGAGGACTTACAGCTATGAGTTTCCCGGCATTTTCAGGTCTCTTTGCGACCTGGATTGCAGCAGCAGCTGCAGCTCCACCTGATCAAGGTTATAATAATTAACTAATCATCACAGATTTCTCATACCATTCGGTTCATTTCTCCTTTAAAGGCTGCTCCCACTCATAAATATGCCAAACAGAAAAAAAGAAGACTAACCAACAAGCCTTCTTGGAGAGCTAGTTGCTTTGCAGTTTCAATAGCTTCCTCGCTGGAAAAACTCCATCCTTAGGATTGGTTACTTCCTCTATCCCAAGTTACTTCCTCCCATTTGCTTCTTTTCTTTCTTCCCTCCCTTTGTGGTTGGTTAAAAGAGAGACTGATTAGATCCTACTGTAGCTCCTAAATGACGTCGCTTACAAAAGTTTCACTGATTCTGTCTTTCCTTGAAAATGGTTAAAAACGTTAAAAAAAAAAACAGAGTATCTGGAGAAAAGAACAAACTTTGGAAAAAAAAAACATTTCTGATTTGTCTTTGTCTGATTCGTTCTCACCAACCTACTAGTGCCGATGTGGAGGTGAATATGGAGCGCACATGTTGTTTTATTATTCACCATCTATCCTTACCTAACCCCCGAAAGGTCAGACACGATATAATCTCTCTGGATTTTTTTTTTATTTTTTTTTCAGTTTCGATTCTGTGAAAAGTATCAATTTTCAGTGCGTTATCTCTATGTTTGTCGTTATCACTATGTTTCTGTGATTCTTCTGTTCCATTCAATTCAAACCCTGAAGCCAAAACCAACATCAGTTTCAACGTGTCCTGTGCGTAAGTTGTTTTCTCTGTTTCGATCAAACTTGACCAGTTTGGCGATTCTGTTGATTTAAGACATGTTTTGAGTGTGTTCATAGGTCTGTTCTCTTACTAGAGTTAAAAGTTAAAACTGTGATCTTGCCATAAGGCTGGGGCAAAGATCTCTCATTTGCTCTATGTTACGAAGCGTTTGATTTAGTAGTTTTCTAATGATAAGTAAATGTGTTGTTGATTTGCTCTACCTGTAGGAATCGGTTAAGCTTGGTTTAATCTTACCTGGAACATCGTTTGTTTTTTGACTTATCACACCCTTCACAAGGTTCCTGTTGTTGTATTGGACTGTGTGGAGAACCAAAGATGTCTGCGGAGGAGAAGAAGAACCTTATAGAAATCTTGGAGGAAGGTCACAAAGTCGATATACTCAAGTACATTGATTATGTCAGTTCCCCTCAAGCCGGTGCTATAGCCACATTCTCAGGCACTACAAGAGACATGTTCGAAGGTAAAGCAGTTTTGGAGCTAAGGTATGAAGCATATGTGCCAATGGCCACACGATGCCTCGGCTCCATCTGTACAGCCGCTAGATCAAACTGGGACATCCATAAGATTGCTGTTGCTCACCGTCTAGGACCAGTTCCCGTTGGAGAAACCAGCGTGTTCATCGCTGTCTCATCTGTTCACCGTGGGGATGGTTTAGATGCTTGCAAGTTCTTGATCGACGAGCTCAAGGCAACGGTTCCTATATGGAAGAAAGAGGTGTACACTAATGGAGAGGTTTGGAAGGAGAATAGTGAGTTTCTAGAGAAAAGAGACGGCTTGATGAAGGAGCCTGTGGTTGGAGAACATAAAAGAAGTTGCTGTGGAAGTAAAGTTAGAGTACAAGAAGATGAAGAGCGTAAAGACATAACAGAAGATAACAGTTCTTGATTACTTGTAGCAAAGAGCAATGTTTTAGTTTATCTCTCTCAATAAGCAAAATGTCTTAAAACACATTGTTGAATCTAAAGACTTTAAATTCAAATTTAGTTTGCAAATTGTCTCACACAGCTTTAAAACTTTCAGATCTCTCCCAGGTAGATATCTTTGTCGCTGCTGCAAGAACCAATGATAGGCTCAGTGGGGTGAAACACACACTCATTGACCGATCCTTTATGGCCTGGGAGCTTGTAGAGAATGCGCCGAGTTGTTGTGTCCCAAATATGAACCATACGGTCTGCGCTACCAGCAGTGACTTTGGTACCATCAGGTGACCACGAACACTTCAACAAATTCTTCTCAAAGTTGTGTTGATGCCCTTCAAAGATCTTCACACACCGGTTCTGCGGAGCGTAAGGACGCATGTCCCACACGCAGAGCTTGTTGTCCATTCCATTGGTGAGAAGGTAGGAACCGTCTGGACTTAAGCTCATCCCCGTGATCGTATCCTGATGGCCCTCCAGCGTCATGGTGGCTTCGCCTTTTCGCAAGTCCCAGACTTTAACATCGTTGTCTACACCGCCAGTGAAAATCTTATCACCTGCATCAGAGAAGCTCACCGCCGTGATTTGGTATTTATCTGGAAACGTTTGTATAGCTCCTCTCTGACGCATGTCCCAGAGCTTGGCGGTTCCATCATCAGATCCACTGACGATAAGCGGTGGTCCTCTACGTGTAGAACAGCAGGAATTCACAAAGGACGAATGCTCAGCCATCTTCTTGACTTGTTTCCCAGTGTCAACGTCCCACGCCCTCACAGTTTTGTCCGGACTTGCCGATACAATCATGGAGCCGTCGCTGGTCCAGTGAAGATCGAGGATAGCGTTCTTGTGACCTTTCAGAACCATGAAGTTTTTGCAGTCCCCGTGAACCCTCCAGAGAAAGATCTCTCTGTCATGTGATCCAGAAGCAATCAGAGTTCCGGATGGATTGAACTTCATGGTGTAGACAGCACTCGGGTGTCCAGTTAGCAGCATGATAGGTGCTTCCAAGCTCGATGTCCGCTGCTTCCCGTAGGGACCAGGTCCTGGGAAAGTTGTTGACAACTCCATGGGGGTAGGAGCTGACAAAGCGTTATCATTCTCTCTTGGCATGATCTCCATCTCTGTGCCACAAGGAAAGAAACTTAGCACAATGAATCAAACTATAATAAACACTAAGAAGTATTAAGAAACCTAAAGGTTGCAACTTTATAGAAATTAAACATGAAAGGCAGCAAGGGAGATACAAATCGAGATCTCTCTAAAGGTCGTAGCTTTGGACTAATTACAGCAAATCTAGTAGCTAAACGTACCTAAGGCGTAAAAACCCTAAACATAGATTCCTAATCCACCTCCGATTACACAGAAAAGATTGAAGATTTAGCAGAAAGAGTTCATAAGAGCTACGTTGCTTACAAGAAGAGAAATCTACGAGGCGTTAGGGAGAAAGATGATACGTACCTAAGTCAGATGAGGGCGATAAAGGTACAAAGCGCTCAACGTCGTTGCCACACTACCGGGAACCCTAAACCCAGAGAGAAGAAGAAGCTCGCTAGAAAAGAGAGAGAGCTTCATAAAATAAAGTTAATTAACATTTTTCTCCATCTGTTTATTTGTAAAATAACAATAAGATCCTTGTATTTTAAAAGTATTACAGAATGACCCCATAGTATTTATTTTTATAAATATAACCTATCAACTTCATCTTTTTTAGCCAGGGAAAGTGGTATTCATGCTTGTCTAACTAACTTTTTTATTGATTTTTGTGGGAGGTAGTAGATAATTTATGGATAACGAAACATTGTAACAAACGTATAGGCACGAGATTATTATGATGACAACTTCACACAAATGTCGATAACATCAAAACGAAGTCTTGATCAGGACATTCTCTTATTCGACCATTGTTTTAAGGACTGGAACACAGATGCCAATCGATGCTTTTGAAAAAGACAAAAAAAAAAGCTAGTGAAGATCTTCATGCTTTTGATGGAAGCTTGGGGTCGGTCTCAACATGTTTCTGGTCTTCGAACTTGTCTATAGCCATTTGAAGCTCGTCCGTGCCACCAACAGCCTTCATCGTGTAGAAATATACACCAAATACAAAAGCTGTCAAGCCTCCCGCTACAACCGCGTTCTTGCTTTTGGGGCCTAGAAAACTCAAACCTGGAAATCCTGACATTGTTTCAAAAGTCTTTTTTTTATAACCTGCGTGATTCAAGAAAGTGTGTTAAAAATGCCACATGTTATAGAAGACACCCCTAAGTATATCAGACACATTAGCTTTATTGATTTATCTTCACAATCACGGTACTCTCTACACAGGATGAGTAACAAAGAGAGAGCTGTGAAGATGAAGTGACAGGCAAAGAGCATGCAAGACTATGAGTAACATAATAATAATGATGTGAGCAACTGAATATTGCAAAAAAAAACATTCCAGTAAATCCCACTGAGAGACAATCATTTGCTCACCTTCATGCGCATCAATTTAAAACAATTTTAACTAACAAACAATGCAAAATCAAGATGCTTTTTTAGCTTCCCTTTAACGACTCAATCAACAAATCAATAACTAACAAAGCTCAACTGTTAATTGAACATCAATACATCCAAAAGCTAACATCTTTTAACCACAAAAAGAAAAAAACAGATCAAAAAGCGAAAATGAAATCAGATTAAATCAGACATCATCATCCCTCGGTATCTAAACAAACTAATCCGAGGATCAAAATGATTCAAATTGAATTAGAAGGGAACCTGGTGCTGTACGTTTAAAAGATGACTCGGAAGTTCTCGAAAGAGACAAAAAGTTGGAATCTTTTTTCAACAGAGAAGTGTGCCCAATGCTTCAGAAGCCTTAAAGGTTTCTTATTTAGGTGACGAGACAACTGGTTCGATGATGCCACTCGCTGATCTATTGAAACCCTTAAAACCCAGAAAAGAGGTATAGATGCAGACAACAAAGCCGTCTTGTGTTGGGACGACTACCTATTTCCCCACGAAAACTATCACATAGTGCTATATGTCTCCGAAACTATTGTCTCTATCTATATATCCCCGAAACTAAAGTTTCATTCCTATTTCCCCCCGAATACATAGTTCAAAACCTATTTCCCCTCTATCATCGAATTAGACGGTTTAATGTCGGTTTACTGTTTTAAATTAAACCATACACCACTTAAAGTCGTAGTTAACCAAATAAAACCGATTAAACCTAATTATAACCCGATTAAAGATCCAGCCTTTAAAAAAAAAATAACAGACTTGATTTTTATCTATCGAAACCTAAGAAAACAGATCAAAATTGTTGAGGCGTAGAAGGAAATCTCCTTGGATTTGGACAACTGTTGAGGCGTAGAAACACATTTATAACTTCCAATAGTCTCAAACACATACAATACAAATAGTCTTAAACACATACAATACAAAACAAGCATAATCATTGTCTACCACAATACAAACCGAACACATCAACAAAACGAACACAAACAGTTGCCATAACATTCAGTTTCTCGTTAGACATAGAAATCCCATCATACCGACCAAAGTCAAGCTTCCGATCACAACCGCGATCATAGTGTGCTTCATCTTTGCATTTTCTGCAGCCAATGCATCTTCAACCCTCGCCATTATATCAACAATTTAGATCTGTTTTTTCCTTCTACGCCTCAACAATTTGGATCTGTTTTCCAAATCCAAGGAGATTTCCTTCTACGCCTCAACAATTTGGATCTGTTTTTTTAGGTTTTGATAGATAAAAATCAAGTCCGTTATTTTTTTTTAACGAGGCTGGATCTTTAATCGGGTTATAATTAGGTTTAATCGGTTTTATTTGGTTAACTACGACTTTAAGTGGTGTATGGTTTAATTTAAAACAGTAAACCGACATTAAACCGTCTAATTCGATGATAGAAGGGAAATAGGTTTCGAACTATGTATTCGGGGGGAAATAGTAATGAAACTTTAGTCTCGGGGACATATAGATAGAGGCAATAGTTTCGGAGACAAATAGCACTATATGATAGTTCTCGTGGGGAAATAGGTAGTCGTCTTCGATATACTTTAATTTTCTTAAATATGGATAAAGTCCCTATAATCTAGAACAAATATCAAATTGATACCATACGTCCTTTTATTACAACTAAAACCCCATTTATATATTTTTTGTTATAGTCCGGCCGTGTTTTACTGTTGTCTGAGATTAATCGCATACTAGTCGCAAATCAAAACTAAAAAGTTTTAGGACATGAAAATTAACTTTATCATATACTAGTCGCAGTACATGTATTTATTGGTTTACACGCAAGAGAATCAAGATGTTTCCATGTTATGAAGATGATTGATTGCAAAAAAAAAAAAGTAAAAAACCAAACGAAAATAGCAAAGACCATAAATGATATTTTACTATATATAGTGTTACTTTGTGATTTGTTTTCACCCAAAACAAGGTTACATTCAAAGTATTACCGTTAATGACAAGATAATCACAAATCTAAATCAAGTAACTCTACAAACTAAGAATACATTATCTACTTAGTTTGATAAAAAAAAATGTCAAACATCAAAAGAAAACAACTTTACCATTAAAAAAAAGAGAAACAAATGATTCAACAGTGTTGGGTCAAGTAGAAGACAGACCCATAAAAAGATCCTCCGCACCAGCCACCACGCACCTGACTTTCTCTTCCTCTTCCTCTTCCTCTTCCTCTTCAGATCTGTATTGACCCCAGAAACCAAAAAGCGTATCAATTTCTTTTCGTTCCGACAATTAGTCGATCCCACACAAACCCAAAAGTCTCCTCCTTTTTCTTCTTCAGATGGACGGTGGTAACGCGGCGGCTGATACAGATATGACGGAAGCTACAGGTGGTGGTGCTCCGTCTAACCCTTCTCCTCAGATGGCGGGGGGGATAGAGAATATTCCGGCGACTCTAAGCCACGGAGGGATGTTTATTCAGTATAACATATTTGGGAACATCTTCGAGGTCACCGCTAAGTATCAGCCTCCCATCATGCCTATTGGCAAAGGCGCTTATGGCATCGTTTGGTATATTATTAACTTTTTCAGATTTTTTTTAATCTCAATTTGTTTTAAAATGGGTTTGGTAAAGTTTTCAACTTTAATCCGAAACATCTACAAAAATTTTGTTTGGTTTTTTTCGAACTCAATATGTTTGGTCTTTTTGTCGTACAAAGCTTTTATCTTTTTGTGTTCCTGTTTTTTTTTTTGGCAGTTCGGCTATGAACTCTGAAACAAACGAGAGCGTTGCGATTAAGAAAATAGCAAACGCTTTTGACAATAAGATTGATGCCAAGAGGACTCTCCGTGAGATCAAGCTGCTTCGTCACATGGATCATGAGAATGTTAGTTTTTCTCTCTCTTTTTTTTTTTAAATTCATTCATAACCAAATCTATCTGAGAGTTCATAATAGATTTTAGTTGTTTAGATGAGCAGCTGCTTGATTTTTTTGCAAAATCTACTTTGATATTCCTATGTGAATGAATGTGTTGCACCTTGTTTTGATTCACAACATGTTACATTACCTGTTGACAGCATTGTGCGTGCATTTTACTAGTTTTCGATGCATATGGTTTTAGTGCTTAAGTATGGTATGGGATCTTCCATTTACGTTAATAGATCTTTACTTTTATAGAAATCGAATTTTACAAAACACTGTGTAGATCATTTCCAACTATGGTAGTTTCCATTTACGGGACGAGATCTTTTTTTTATATAGAAAGCAAATCTCAAAGCATTGTGTAGATCATTTCCAACTATTACAACAACTAACCATCTTGTTTTTAAATCAGATTGTTGCAATCAGAGACATAATACCGCCACCGCTAAGAAACGCGTTCAACGACGTTTACATCGCTTACGAGCTAATGGACACTGACCTCCACCAGATCATACGGTCTAACCAAGGCTTATCCGAGGAGCATTGCCAGTATTTTCTCTACCAGATCCTCCGTGGATTGAAATACATCCACTCCGCAAACGTGCTTCACCGTGATTTGAAACCGAGCAATCTCCTCCTCAACGCGAACTGCGACTTGAAGATATGTGACTTCGGTCTGGCTAGAGTCACCTCCGAGAGTGATTTCATGACCGAGTACGTTGTCACGAGATGGTACCGTGCGCCGGAGCTGCTCTTGAACTCTTCTGATTACACTGCAGCCATCGATGTCTGGTCTGTTGGTTGTATTTTCATGGAGTTGATGGACCGTAAGCCTCTGTTTCCTGGTCGTGATCATGTTCATCAGCTCCGCTTGCTCATGGAGGTAAGTAACTTGTAATAACCTTTTCTATGTTAAGCGACAACAAAGACCTGATATAGTTGTTTTTATTTTTGTGTAGCTCATAGGAACTCCATCAGAAGAAGAACTTGAGTTCTTGAACGAAAATGCAAAGCGTTACATAAAACAACTCCCACCGTATCCTCGCCAGTCCCTTACTGATAAGTTCCCCACAGTGCATCCTCTAGCGATTGACCTTATCGAGAAGATGCTGACTTTTGATCCTAGACGGAGAATCACAGGTCAGTGAAGGAATATTTTGAGGTTATTGATTCTTGAATAAGTTAGTTTCCTCACATTTTTTCATGAATCTTGATTGATACAGTGTTAGACGCCCTGGAACATCCATACCTGAATTCACTGCACGACATCAGTGACGAGCCTGAGTGCACAATGCCTTTCAACTTCGATTTTGAGCAACATGCGCTCTCAGAGGAGCAGATGAAGGAGCTTATCTACCGTGAAGCCCTCGCTTTCAATCCAGAGTATCAGCAAATAGTTTGAAAGAACATCATCGTTTTGGTTTTGATTTGGACAAACATTCTTAAAAAGAGGAAGCACCGTTGTATGTCTTTTGTGTATACTTGTGAAAGAGATGCTTGTGTGATCAATGGGGCTCAAACTTTTAGTTTCTTTTGGTCTTTTTTTTCTTTTTTCTCTCTCTCTCTACGTATTTGTAAGTTGTCCTCATTTTCTTGTTGAATCATTTAAGACAAGAGTTTAAATCAATCTCAAAAATAGTTTTCATGTCTGAAGATTATGCAACTATTGAATCCAGTGTAACGAATGGAGTATATGATGAAACACAAATCTTGCAAATGGGTGTCTAACTCTTCTTAAGACTGCCAAAGAATTTAGACAAAGGCACTGGACCATCATCCTCAACTTTTTTACTTTTGCTCGAGTGTCTGCTACCTTTAGATTTGTGTTTCTTCTCCCTTTTAGATCTTCTAGAACTTGACCTTGACCTTCTAGATTCCTCTTTATCGCTGCTTGATGACTCGGAGGATGAGCTTGAGGAGGAGGAGCTTGAGTCAGACGAATGCCTTCTCGAACGCTGCAAATCAAGAGCACACAATGTGTCTGTTAGTAGATAGAGGATGTTCAAACTAAACTCGATGTAGTAGTTGTTTGTTATAAGCAAAGCACCTTTCTCTTTTTGCTTTTCTTTCTCCTAGAATCTCTGTCTTTTTTATCTGTGACATCTCTCTCCTTCCTATCTGCAAGAGCACAAGTGCACATTAGATAAGCAAGTCGCAAAATCACGGATTTATACCACATTCCCATCTATATACCTTTTCTGGATTTATCGCTGGAGAAGTTCCTTCCCTTAGAGAGCTTCATTGCCCTTTCAGCATCCAGCTGAGCTCTATACTCACGCATCAACTTATCAGTATCTGCTTCAAGTTCCCCTTTCTTCATTTCTTCTTCCTGAGAGGGTCACATGTAAGTAATACAAAGTGAGAAACACTTCTTAATCTAGTCATAAACGCAATACAACGACCCTGTTGAAGATACCTTATAGTTAAATGCTCCTAACCACTTTAGCATCAATTGACGATTACTTAAACTCTTACAAAAAAAACGAGCTTACCTTTTGCTTCTTCTTGTATTCTTCCCAAGTAATGGTGTGGGTAGTCTGGAGACCAGCCAAACGAGCAGCATGCCACTCTGGTGTATGATATGAACCATCCACCTGCCACTCGCCTCATCAGAATTGTTTTGGTGGTAACTAACGAAGAACAAATACCATCTAATAATAATCAAACTAGTACTATCAAAGCCGCAACGTTTGAACCACTCAATTGAAAATCGCTAATCCTAATAAGTAGATCCTTGCTAATGTTTTCAACTTTTTTTACTTAATGCTTCAGTAGCAAAACAAAGCCAGAAACTGTTAATTTGAAGGGGGGGGAGTACAAGATCTGATTCTTACACAAACACTTATGTATAAGTAAACTAACAAGTAAGATCTCAGACATTAACTAGACTAACAAGTAAGATTTCAGACAGCTACAGTTTCCAATCTAGGTCACAATGTATGCTTCGAAAAAGGGGGAAAGTACAGAACTTTATAACCAATTGACACGAAAGTCATAAACTTTAACGAAATTAAATCAATTGAATTATGTTTCAATATCATCAATCATCGTGGTGGTATGAAAGGGTACAAACCATGCCGTCTTCGATCTCATCCGGCGCGGCGGAGCCGGAGCTAGAGCCAACTCTGGCTCTCTGCATAGCCTTGTAACCTTGGTTCTTCCCCATCGCCGAGAGAAAGTTGGAGACTTTTCCTTTCGCGAGTAGATGAAATTGAAACAAAGGGGCTAAAGCTCTGTTTGATTGGGACTGTAAAAGGTTTGACGTTTTAACGGTTTCAAGAAGGATAGGATATAACATAAGGGATCGATTAAGAGAGCGAGAGAAATAGAGGGACCTGTGATGAAAATGTCAATTCAGACCCAAAACAAAAACCGGTTTCCATTAGAAACGGCCCATGTTTATTACTAATGGGCCCTAAAGCCTGGAAGTGATACTCTTCTTTCAAATTTGCATGAGCTTTTACAAAATGCCAAATATACAAGCCTCCTCTACTTTTCCCACATTTTTTTTTATTTTCCACTTTCTTACCTTTCAAATAAAAAATCAAATAATTGTCTTTCTTGAATTATTGGAATGAATCTAGAGAAAGAAAAGATATATAGCTGAAGCAGTATTGGTGGAGCACTAGGCTTTGTCTTTTCATATTTTTACCACTTTTATATTTTAAATGTAATTTTATTTTTTACTTTATTTTCCATAACAATCTAATCCTAAGCAAAAGATTTTGCCTTTCACGTCTTTGTAGCAGGATTCACTTATAAAAAGGTACACCTTCTCAGAAATACCCCAAAAAGTTGCTTATAAATTTTGAAATATCTCGCTTTCGAATCGCTGACAAGTGCAATAATAATGCTCTCCTTTTACTTTCTTCTGTAGTTTTAAAATGTTAATACTTTATAGTATTATTTGTTTGTCAACCTCCTTTATTTTTGCATTCCAATTCATAGATCATAGCTTTTCTCTCCAAAGTTCTCTTCAGAATATTGAAAACTCACGTTTGAAATGATTCGTCAAAGAAATTCATATTTGTGATCAACAATTTGTGTTAAAAAAAAAGTGTTCAGAAAAAAAAAATCAACAACAAATAGTGATAGAGATGATTTTTACTCCATGTCCACAGTTTAAGTCTATGGTTTTGATGGTAATGGTGCAGTGGTGTACTTTTAGCTTATGGAGTAGTAGCTTTTTTATAAAATACTAGGCTTTATGGAGTGGGGTTGTGTCCTTACGTAACCGGAGCAGGGCGATAGCCGGTGAAAAATAAGGGTAGCGAAGAGTGAAGAAGACTGACACGTGTAGGTAACGAACAAAAGTGAGTGACAGCTGAACATCCTGGATTTGCGTGAATCACGGGTTTACAGTAAAATGCAATGCCTTCGTCGTCTTGCTCTGTACGCTCTTTATGCACTCAGTTTTTGTTGGTCGGACTATTTCCCCACCGACGATTCTGCTCTACGTCGTCGTTTCATGCTCTTTGAGGATGGATAATTAATTAAATAGTAGCGAACCTTGTTTAACAGGCGGAATGTTTGCTTCCCCTCCAGTGGCGTATTAATTAATCAGTCGAAAGTATGCATAGAATATTAAAAGGAATGATGATTTATAGGTTCCATACTTTGTTGACCTGACTAGAACGGACCGGCCTCACATAACACATTCACATGTCACAAAATAATTGTGGTTGTAAGCAGTTTACAAAAAAAAAAAAAAAATAATAATAATTGTGGTTCACTAGTGTAGCTTGCATCACAACTAAAACAAAACAGTGGTAAAACTTAACTGTGAAGAAGAATGGAGAGAATCTTTGGAGAAGTGGAAAATGATGCAACTCCCAACACATTTTTGTTCACTCGTGATAATAAACTGCAAGAATCTCTGTGTTATACTTTTCTTTTGTTCGCATGTATTAAATATTTTTCCATCATATTCTCTCAAACTCCTTATCATTTTATCTCATTTTAGGATTTCACTCCTTGTCTAGTGAATAAAGCTTGATTTCTCGTTGCTGAATGATGATTCACGAGATGACATGACAGCAAATTAGTTCCACGAATTTATTTCATATCGTTAAGAAAACGTCATCATACGGTGGTTTAAATCACTGGTATTCAAAACGTGTGGATATTCTACATTGCTACATTTTCTACACAAAGTAAAGTAAATTCTGAGGACTTAATTTGCTAACACTGGCTTAAATCATGGATGATGTAGTTTTTATGTTTCTGCACAGAAAAATAAGATGACTTTAAGTTTTAGGGGATTTGATCACCCACTAAACAGACAGGAAAAATCATCAAATATACTCCCTCTATTTTGTAAAAATGTATGTTTTGGTGTTTTAACACATATTAAGAAAACACATTAACTATACATTATTTTTAGAAATTATCAAATTCCAATGTATTTTAACCAATAGTCTTTCAATAAATTCAATCAATTTTATTGAAATTTGCAATTTTTGTATAGGAAACATAAAAAATACATCTTTGTGAAATAATTTATTTTTCTAAAACATTTATCTTTAAAAAACAGAGGGAGTAGTTACTAGTTTTTAAGCAAAAAAAAAAAATATAATTACTAGTTTACTCTTTTGGTTACGTTCATTAATCATGGCAAAAAAAGGGAAATGGAAGTAAAAAATTTCCAGTCATTCTTTTGCTGTCATGTTCTACTTCAAGCTATTTGTTTTATACTACACGATTTTGTTCTTCTGGTATGATAACAAATTAACAATCAAAGTGTGTCAAAAGTGCATCAGTTTCAATTGATGCGTAAAGGTCAAACGTGTGGATATTCTACGGCATAAGTTATGGAACCATAAATGAAGATTAGTACCGGCCGACCAAAAAAATCTATTGGCCATTTTGCATTATCTCAACATACATGTAAGTGTAACGGCCCTGTGACACTGAATCGTGTTGAATACGGACTTGAGCCATACTCTTGTTGAAGTGAAATGCAATGTAATGCAGTGCCATTCAACTGCAACTACAAGTTCGTTGCATAACTACGCTTCGGTGATTTTTTTTATATGTCAAGCATTTTAAAAACCTCTATATGCAAAACAGTAGTACTCAAATGGAGTACTTCACAGAGAAGGTGTTTCTATCATGTCCTTTTAGGATTTGAAATGCTAAGATAATTAATAAATTAAAGCAAATGATATATTATGAATTAAGACTTAATCTATCAAAATTTACCATGCAGTTATTATCATTATTATTGAAACTAGCAATAAATAAAGATGATAACAAAAATTCTTGTTTGGTTTCAATAAATTCGTCTATTTATTACAGATTCAATGTGGTTGTGTTGGGAGAAAATGTTGACTTGGCTATTTAGCACAGTACTCCCTCCGTTTCAAATTATATGTCGTTATAGAGCAAAATTTTTGTTTTAAAATAAATGTCGTTTCCAGTTTTCAATGCAAAATTTATTGAAAATATTTTATATTCTATTTTTATATTGGTTGATGTGTATTGGTAATAGTAGTTTTATTTTAGAAATATGTAAAATTAAATGTTTTCTTAATCTGTGTGCAAAGACTTATAACGACAAATAATATGAAACGGAAGGAGTATTATTTTTGCTACTTAGTAATCCAGCAAGTTAGTCTTTTTTTTTTTCACTTTCACCAATGGTTTGTCAAAGTACATAACAAGAGGAAGAAAAAAACCCATAATGTTAAACTAATTTTGGTAGTGAACAAGTCACAATCAAGGTACCACTAATATGTGGTAATTAACAGAAAAGGTTTCTGATTACGTCTTAATCGTATTAAAATCTGATGAAAATTAATTGTTTCTAACTGAAGAAATCATGTTGGGAAAGATGTCCATTATTAGAGCAATCATTATTTATCGAAAATTGATCTATCTGCTAACAATTGGTCCAACCCAACATCTCATTTAAGTTTTCCCCTGAACCAAAATTATTATTATTATTATTATTTTTTTAACAACCCTGAACCAAAATTATTATTCAATTTTACATAAAATTCTTTAAAAGTTTTTTGATAGAATTAAGAAACATGGAAAATAAATAAACAAAATAAAAGATGAACCAACATTTCGCAATCAACACAAATTCGAAGACCTAAACGAATTCAAACAAGTGTTCAAAAAAAAAAAAAAAAAAAAACGAATTTAAACAATTATGACACCTATGTACTTACTGTTCCCTCCAGTTTCTCTCTCTAAAACCAGTCCTCGTAAAGACCAAACCTTTCTCTCTCTCTCTCTCTCTTCATCGACCAAACCAAACATCACTCTTTCTCTTTTCTCCCCACTGTCAGATTTTGAATACAGCAAACAACAAGCCCTAGGAAAAAAAAACACAGAGCTTGGAGAATGTCTAAACTACCCTTCTTCCTCTGTTTCGCTACCATCTTTCTCTCCTCCTCCGCCGATCACCGGCTCCACTCTCGCCACTTACTCCACCAACCCTTTTTCCCGGTCACCACCGCCGCACCACCACCCTCTTCCGAACCCCCCTCGCCTTCCCCACACTCCCTCCACCACCACCATCACAAGAACCACACAGAGACGCCTCCACCACACGAGAAACACCTCTTCTCCTCCGTCTCAAACCCTCCGCCTCCTCCTCCGTCTCCGCCTCATCCCAACACTTTCTTCCCCTCTGCCGACCCATCCTCACCCACCTCTCATCCCCCGCCATCACCTCCTCCTCCCCATCGAGCTTCCCTCCCTACTTTTCCCGCCAACATCTCCTCCCTCGTCTTCCCAACCCACAACAAGCCTCCCAGCAGCAGCAACAGCCGCCACGTAGCCAAGCTCCTCGCCGTAGCCGTCTCCGTAGTCTCCGCCGCCGTTCTCCTCTCTCTCCTCGCCGTGTTAATCATCTTCCTCCGCCGAACCCGAACCCGCCGCGCCTCCCCCGGAGACGGCACCAAATCCGCCAGAACAGACGCTCTCCACCTCTCCGACGGCTCTCTGAAACACTGCAAACAGCAGCCGCCGAAGTACGCTTCTTCCAACACCTCCTCCGAGTTTCTCTACTTGGGTACTCTTGTTAACTCCGGTCTAGACCAGCAGAAGTCTCCCGTCTCCGTCGCCGGCGTCTTGGAGTTACCACCATCAGCTCAGGCTTCTTCTTCTTCCTCTTCGTCTTCTTCTGCTGCCTCTTCTTACTCGCAGTACCGGAAGGTAGGCTCCCCGGAGCTCCGTCCTCTTCCTCCTCTGCCAAAGCTTCCGGTTTACTCTCCCAACTACAGAAGCACCGAACTTTTAAACCCTAAAAGACAAGACTTTGACGAAGGTGACGACAACGAAAACGACGAGTTTTACTCTCCGAGCGGATCTCCAGGTCGTAAGCAGCAGAGCCCGCCACGTGTCTCTGCTATCAAAGCCTCGAACTCGTCGGGCTCTGTGTCTTCATCCAATGGTTCGAAACCTAAGTCTTCTCTTAGTCCTCGTCTCTCGCTGAACAGCTCAAACGGCAGCGTTTCGAAGAAACCTGTTCCAACAAGACCACCACCGCCTCCTCCTCCGCAGATTCATAAGGTTCCGGCTACCACCACCGCGTCGTCGGTCTCGCCTCCTTCTGATTCGGACATGAAAGAGGAGACCTTGAAACCAAAGTTGAAGCCTTTACATTGGGACAAAGTTAGAGCAAGCTCGAGCCGTGTTACCGTGTGGGACCAGATCAAGTCAAACTCTTTCCAGTAAGATACATAAACAACTTGAAATCTTTAATCTTACTTCTTCTCTGCATACGTGTCTAAGATAATGATTCTTTGGTTTCTTTTTTTTGTAAGAGTGAATGAAGAAATGATAGAGACATTGTTCAGAGCGAATGATCCAACAACTTCAAGAACAAAAGAGTCTGTTGGTGTTGTTCAATCTACGACTAGTCAGGAGAATAATAATAATAATAATCAGTTTCTTGATCCAAGAAAGTCACACAACATTGCTATTTTGCTTAGAGCTCTTAATGTTACCGCCGATGAAGTCTGCGAAGCCCTTGTTGAAGGTGAAAAACTAATTAATTTCATCACTCTCTTTTGTTACTTACTTATTAACACAAGTTACCATTGACATTTTGTTGTTGTTGTTGATGAATCAGGAAACTCGGATGCGCTTGGTTCCGAGCTACTCCAATGCTTGCTTAAGATGGCACCTACCAAAGTAGAAGAGGCCAAGCTCAAGGAGCTTAAAGAGGCTGATGATGATGATGAATCATCTCCGTCTAAGATTGGACCTGCAGAGAAGTTCCTTAGAGCTCTGCTCAAAATTCCTTTGGCTTTCAAGAGGATCAACGCAATGCTTTACGTTGTCAACTTCGAATCCGAAACCGAGTACCTTAAAAGATCCTTCCACACCCTCGAGGTAACGTAACACTCTCTACTTGTCCTAATCAGTCTTTATTGTACTAAAGAAACTGAACATGAAAACTTCTTTCAGGCTGCTTGTGGGGAGTTAAAGAACACTAGGATATTCTTGAAGCTTCTAGAAGCGGTTCTCAAGACGGGGAACCGGATGAATGTAGGGACTAACAGAGGAGACGCACACGCTTTCAAGCTCGACACGCTTTTAAAGCTGGTGGATATCAAAGGAACAGATGGGAAGACCACCTTGCTGCACTTTGTGGTTCAGGAGATCATAAAATCAGAAGGAGGTCGCGTTTCTTCTTCCACTGCTCCAACTCAAAGCCCTGTAGGCGTCGTCAACATAGCCGAGCAATCAGCGTTCCAAGACGACCTAGAGCTGAAGAAACTTGGGTTGCAAGTCGTCTCAGGTCTCAGCTCTCAGTTAACAAACGTCAAGAAAGCAGCTGCGGTGGATTCGGACTCCCTCGGCGACGAAGCAGGTGAACTCGCTAGAGGGATAACAAAGGTCAAGGAAGTAATCGATGAGCTAAAGAAAGAGACAGGTGTAGAGAGGTTCTTGGACTCGATGAGCTCGTTCCTTAACAAAGCCGAGAAGGAGATCACGGAGATACAATCACATGGAGACAATGTCATGAAGATGGTTAGAGAAGTAACGGAGTACTTCCATGGGAACTCGGAGTCTCATCCTTGTCGGATATTCACCGTGGTCAGAGACTTCCTGACGGTTCTTGATCAAGTGTGTAAAGAAGTTGGCCGTGTAAACGAGAGAACAGTGTACGGTTCTTCAGTACCACGAGGTTCGACTTCGAACCAGGCCGTCACCACGCCGCTTTTCCCCGTGGCTAACGATAACAACTCAGAGAAGAGTCACTCGGGATCTCTAGACAACGAAGGAGACGAGGACTTGTTCTAAGTGAAAACCGATTTGATTCAGTGTATTGTGTCTAGTGTGTTTTGGTTTCATGTGGTCCGTACCGAAGAAAACATATGTTTTATGTGTATTTAAAATTTTGTAATGAAAGTTATTAGATTTTTGGATGTGTTTCTGTCCAGATTGTGCAAGTTGCTATCGAGTTCTGTTGTAAGAATTATTTATGTCACGTGTAGATGTAATTATTATCGACGAAATAAAAAAGATGAGCGGGAAAAGTGATTTTTTACGAGTGGGCCATCAGTATTGGGCCTTTATAATTTAATACCGTTTTCATTTAGAAAACGTTGGGCTTGGTCATGGAGAGAGAAGTTATTTCTTAAAGTCCATCATTTTTTCTTTCATTGCTTACTTTGTTTTGCGAGTTACTTATCCGATCATCTCGATGTCTGCTTGGTACAGTTCCTTACATCAGCACGACAAACAAGAGTACAGGACCATGCATGAATGGTCATCATCTTCTTCTTTGTCCTCTACTTCTTGCTTTTGACATGTAAGTTTATCATCTCTGTTTCATTTCAACGTGTCTTTGTTTTTAACAACTCTGCATCTCTTTGGTTTGTGTGTGAATCATATCCACAAGGAGTCAAAAGTTTTATTAAGAAGAATCTTGAAGTAGCGTTGTTTCCTTAGAGTCTTTTGAACTTAATTTACAATCAAATGGTGGCTCAAATATTTCTCTGACGCCATTAATTGCGTCACAATCTGATGTCAGCTTAACAACATTATTTAACAGAAAGAAAACAAGTTGGCATATAATTTATCTAATGAACAGATTGTATATAAAAGATTTGTTTGGATCAAATGCTCACCCCTACTAGACGTTGACATTATAACGTTTGATTCGATCTCAAACTCTCATTATTGTTGTGTCCACTAGACATAATTAATTTGCACAGACGATTATAAAATTCTTGAACTGAGATACAAAACAATTTGAAATTGGGTTCATTGAAAGATACAATAAAGTCGCACGTTATAGACAAGTGCAAATTAAAAAATGTCAGACATCATCGTATTAGTAAAGAAGACATCGATAGACAATTTGATCCTTTGGTTCATCTACTGTGATGATCAGTATTGTATTTCTTTAAAAGTTGTATGCTTCCTTCTTTGAATGAAAAGGTATTATTCAGTGAAAAAAGAAGAAAAAAAGAAAACTCCTCTTGTTTTTGTCGAGTTCTTATTGTAATTATAGAACAGTGTAGAATCTTTTTACTTCTTACTCGTTTTAGTGTTTTAGGTTTGTCACTTAACGTTTTTCCGCCTCTAACAAGTAAGATCATACTTGTCTATAAAGTAACAATAAAACGATAAAGAGCTAATACATAATTACATACATTCATTTACGTTGTTTTGTTAAAAATGCTCATAATAAATAAACTTTTTTTTCTTAGATAATATCTTATCAAATACTATAAACAAACAACTGAAACCAAAAGTACTTAAACAGGGTTGCAACTTGCAAGATCAAAACTAATGACTATTTAACACAGTTCCTAAATCCTAATCATATAAAACAAACGCAAATTGGGTTTCTCTTTCTTATTTCCTGTAAAAAAAATGAGAAATAGAATACAAATACAAAACTCCCTCTTGTTCAGATCTCAAAGCTCTTATCTAAAGCTAGAACGTGACAAAACATATCTCTATATATTCGCATTATATCTCTTTAAGGCATATTCATTTTGGTTAAAGCAAAGAAACATTGAAACTGAGAGATGGAGATGAAGAGAGGACATGTACTAGCAGTGCCATATCCAACCCAAGGACACATCACACCAATCCGCCAGTTCTGCAAACGACTCACCTCCAAAGGTCTCAAAACCACTCTCGCTCTCACCACTTTCCTCTTCAACTCCATCAAGCCTGACCCATCTGGTCCAATCTCTATTGCCACCATCTCAGATGGCTACGACCTCCACGGATTCGACTCATGTAGCTCCATTCACGACTACCTCCAAGACTTCAAAACTTTCGGGTCCAAAACCATCGGAGACATCATCCGCAAACACGAGACAAGTGATAACCCCATCACTTGTATCGTCTATGATGCTTTCATACCTTGGGCACTAGACGTTGCCCGAGAGTTTGGTTTAGCTGCGAGTGTTTTCTTTACGCAGTCGTGTGCTGTTAACTACGTTTACTATCTTTCTTACGTAAACCATGGAAGCTTGAAGCTTCCCCTTCAAGATTTGCCGTTTCTTGAGCTCCAAGATTTGCCTTCTTTTTTCTCTGTTTCTGGATCTTACCCTGCTTACTTTGAGATGGTGCTACATCAGTTTACAAACTTCGAAAAAGCTGATTTCGTACTTGTTAATACCTTCCAAGAGTTGGATCTTCATGTTAGACCTCTCTCTCTTCTTACAACTTCCTCAACCATGTTGTCTTCATGTCCTAATTGTTATGTTAATGTCTTAATTACTCTGTTTTTGTTACAGGAGAAGGAGTTGTTATCAAAAGTTTGTCGTGTGTTGACAATTGGTCCGAGTGTTCCATCAATGTACTTAGACCAACAGATCAAAACAGACACAGACTACGATCTGAATCTGTTCGACTCCAAAGACTCTGCCTTCTGCACTAGCTGGCTCGACACAAGGCCACAAGGGTCTGTGGTGTATGTAGCATTCGGGAGCATGGCTAAGCTTAGCAATGCGCAGATGGAGGAGCTTGCTTCTGCAGTAAGCAACTTCAGCTTCCTGTGGGTTGTCAGAGATTCAGAGGAGGCAACGTTGCCGTCAGGGTTTCTTGAGACAGTGGATAAAGACAAGAGCTTGGTCTTGAAATGGAGTCCCCAGCTTGAAGTTCTATCAAACAAAGCCGTAGGTTGTTTCTTGACTCACTGTGGCTGGAACTCAACTATGGAGGCACTGACCTTTGGGGTTCCCATGGTTGCTATGCCTCAATGGACGGATCAGCCGATGAACGCCAAGTACATACAAGATGTGTGGAAGGCTGGAGTTCGTGTGAAGGTAGACGAGGAGAGTGGGATTGTTAAGAGGGAGGAGATTGAGTTTAGCATTAAGGAAGTGATGGATGGAAAGAAGAGTAGAGAGATAAAGGAGAACGCAAAAAAATGGAGAGACTTGGCTATCAAGTCACTCAGTGAAGGAGGGTCTACAGATCTTAACATTGATACATTTGTATCAAAGGCTCAGAGCAAATAAGTTAACTAGATGAAGTAGCAAAGACCATGCATTCATGTCCTAATCACTATGTCTTGTATCTTAATTACTCGTTCTTCTGTTTGTTTTGTTTGGAATACTATTTACTCTTGTTTTGCTACATTTTTAATATATATATATATAAACTGTTTTCTGTTACATGAGTTATTGTTATAGAAATTAGCTTGTCAGTGTTGGCAGTTGGTCCCACTGTTCTCGTTTGCATCGATTCCATAAACAACTACTGTATGTATGTGTCTTTTCAGAGCACAATTATCCCACAAACCCCAAGTGGGTTTCTCTTTTCTATTTTTCGGTTTAAAAAAAAAAGAAAAAATTAAAATTGCACATAGGACCCACGAATAGAGCTGAAAACCCACCAAAATGGTTTCTTCTCCTGCGCCTTTTTTGCTGTGTTTCTCTACTTTTTCTGGGCCCTACATGCTAAAATCCCCTCACAGAAACCGCAATAATTGTGCTCTCATCCAACAAAAAAAACACGATTATTTGGTGAGATTATTTTCATTTGGTTTCATATCAAACCGTGACATTTTTACTTGCATGCAAATAGTCATACCTACTTCTGAGACACTTTGCGACAAATTGTTATTCTGACAAAAATGTCTCTTACGGTAACTCACTCTATGAACAAATACATAAAAACAAGACTATAGAAAAGTCTTTCTTTTTCATTTCTTTGTTAGGTTTAACATATACATCATTAGCACTTTGGACCACGACATTTTTAGATAATATTATTTGGGTTCGATTTAAAACTGACTAATAATTGATTTAATTATAGATCTTATAGAATATTCTAACTTGATTACTTTCTATTTAGTTACGTTTCCGTATGCCTCTTTAAACCTCCATATTTGTAGATTTAACATTAAAACAGGCTTCAAAACAAGACAGTTCTCCAGTTTGTAAGAACTCTGACACATTTTCTTTTCTTGTGAAAGATTAGAAACTCAGGTTTGTCTTCTTGCTCTCATCACAAGCTGTTGTCTTCTATTGCAATAACTTTATGAATTTATCAACATAATCTTTACAACATTTCTTTATTCATCTTTTTTGTAATCAAGAGAGAGAGAGAGAGAGAGATGGAGAAGAAGAGAGGGCATGTATTAGCAGTGCCTTTCCCAAGCCAGGGACACATCACACCGATGCGCCAATTCTGCAAAAGACTTCACTCCAAAGGTTTCAAAACAACTCACACTCTTACCGCTTTCATCTTCAACACAGTCCACCTCGACCCATCTAGTCCCATCTCCATAGCCAAAATCTCAGACGGCTACGACCAGGGAGGCTTCTCATCAGCCGGATCAGTCCCTGAATACCTCCAGAACTTCAAAACCTTTGGCTCCAAAACCGTTGCGGAAGTCATCCGCAAGCATCAGACTAGTGATGACCCCATCACTTGTATCGTCTACGATTCTTTCATGCCTTGGGCACTTGACCTTGCGAGGGAGTTTGGTTTGTACGCGGCTCCTTTCTTCACGCAGTCTTGTGGTGTTAACTATATTAATTATCTTCTTTACATAAACCATGGAAGCTTGAATCTTCCCATTGAGGATTTGACTTTTCTTGAGCCTCAAGATTTGCCTACTTTCGTCACCCCTACTGGGTCTCACCTTGCTTACTTTGAGATGGTGCTTCAACAGTTCACCAACTTCAAAGAGGCTGATTTCGTACTCGTTAATTCCTTCAAGGAGCTCGACCTTCATGTTAGTTCATGTCTTAACAGCTCTGTTTTTCCCTTTGTCATGTCATAGTTGCATTTCTATTTGTCCTGATTACTTTAATTTATGCCCTACTGACTCTGTTCTTTTTGCACTAGCTACTAATTCATGTCCCTTAGAGCACTTCCAACGGGAGGTTCTAAACTCTAAAGTTCTAAAAAAGCATGTATATGATATATATATGTATGTAGTTCCGGGGTTCTAATATTTACAGGAAACCAATTCAAAGTTTCTAAATTTAGATATTTTGAATTGTGTTTCTCGTAAAGCTTAGAACATCGTTACATACATATATAATATATACGTACACATATATGCTTTTTAGAACCTTAGATCTAGAACTCCTATCGGTGCTCTTAATATTGTTATGTGTTTTTCCAAATTTATGCTTCACTAAATCTGCTTTCCCATGTCCTAATTACTCTTGTTCTGGCTTAGTCTCCATTTTCATTTGCCTTTGTTATTCTGTTTCTTTTTGTCCTAGTTGCGCTGTTCTTTTTGACCTAGGTATCCCTGTTTCTTTTCTACTGTCTTTATTGACCTAGTACTATTTTCTCCTTAACTACTTTGTCTTTTTTTTTGTGTTTTCGGTGTATAGGAGGAAAAGTTGTTATCAGAAGTTTGTCCAATATTGACAATTGGTCCGACTGTTCCATCAATGTACTTAGACCAACAAATCAAATTAGACAACGACAATGACCTGAACCTCTTTGACTCGAAAGAGGCTGCCTTATGCACCGCCTGGCTCAACACAAGGCCAGAAAGGTCAGTGGTATATATAGCATTTGGGAGCATGGCTCAGCTGAGCAGAGTGCAGATGGAAGAGCTTGCTTCGGCAGTAAGAAGCTTCAGCTACTTGTGGGTGGTCAGAGCTTCAGAGGAGTCAAAGCTCCCATCGGGGTTTCTTGAATCAGTGGATAAAGATAAGTGTTTGGTTTTGAAGTGGAGTCCTCAGCTTGAAGTTTTGTCAAACAAAGCAGTCGGTTGCTTCATGACCCACTGTGGCTGGAACTCAACCATGGAAGGATTGACTTTAGGGGTTCCCATGGTGGCTATGCCTCAATGGACCGATCAACCGATGAATGCAAAGTACATACAAGATGTGTGGAAGGTTGGGGTTCGTGTGAAGGCGAAGAAAGAGACTGGGATTGCAATGAGAGAGGAGATTGAGTTTAGCATTAAGGAAGTGATGGAAGGAGAGAGGAGCAAAGAGATGAAGAAAAACGCAATGAAATGGAGAGACTTGGCTGTCAAGTCACTCAGGGAAGGAGGCTCTACAGATATCAACATTAACACATTTGCATCAAAGATTCAAACCAAATAAGTTACATGATGTAGCAAAGGCCTCTGCTTATAATGTCCATATGGATCTATCTTTCTTCCTCATTCAGAATAATCTTCTAAGTTGATTCTTCTTTTGTTGTATGTTCATCCTCTGTGTTTACTTCTCAACCTCCTCAATAAATTCCCACGTGGAAAGGACTGATATATATTGAATGTTCTCAAATTCACTTTAACTGATGTCTTAATCTTTGAACCTAACACCAACTTCTGGATGCCACCTGCAGATTAAACATATACAAAGGACTAAAGAAGTAGTACTTCTTCTACTGGCCTTTTTGTGGACCATTTGATTAAATATATAGGCATATTACCCCATATAGAGGCATTGGCCATGTGATCTTGTAGTAAAGTCTAATCGATTTGCTAAGTGAGAATCAATTTAGTTTAACTAACTATTCAACTAATATATCAGTGCCTATTTCTGTTTCCACCACTCTTCTTCTTCTTTTTTGTGCCTTCGATTTTGAATTTTTATTTCTATGGAACATGTTTTGGATATGAGCAGTGACATAGTTATTTAAGCAAAATGTTGTTATATCCCTGCGTTTATCCAAGTAAGCAAGTAAAATATGATACGAAGCATAGAGAGAAAAAGAGATAATGTCTAGATTTAGAACGCGACACCACAAACTATAACTATAGGCGTTTTGTTGCCTCAAGACTCATGAATATCTCATTCACAAGTAACTAACAAAAAAGGAAAAACATATATATATATATATCTATTATCAAATAACAAATTCATACATTGCATATGATATATTCCCGCCGAGTTATCCTGCAGAATTTCTTCCATGTGACACTCAAATAAATTATTGCCAACTGTCTGTCACAGATAACTTCTGTTTCTTGGTTTCTTCTGCCCATGTTTGATTAGAACGTATTACGTAGTACATACGAAGGTTTTCTAAAATCTGAATCAAAAAGAACATACTTTAAAATATTAGACTTTAATGTTAAGAAAGAAATACATTTTCTGAATCATGAACTCCCTAAACATTTGCAGATATATATATAGGTGCATCGTTTTGCCGTTCATACGTCTCGGAGACTAATATTCGTACAATAACAAATTGTAAACAAAAGTCCATAAGTACATATTCGAATCAAGTAAAACTTAGATCACTTATATTTTAATGCACCGCGTATTAATTAGGCGATTAGTGACTAATACAGCAATCCTCCGATGTAGTACATAAAGTTTTTCTCAAATATATAAACTTTCACATTTTTTGTAACTATATAACCTTTCACATTGTTTCTTCTAAATCATTGTAATCATACAATTCCAAAACTAGGAAAAAAAAATCTATGATGGCCAAAAACATATCTTTTCCACTAGTCATCATATTATTCTCCATCGTCTTCTTTCTTGTTAACTCATCCAAGGCAATGCCTTCGTTCAATGTGCAAAGATACGGAGCTAGAGGTGATGGGAGAACAGATGCCACCAAGCCATTTTTGACGGCTTGGTCATTAGCTTGCGGCTCAAGGTCTCAAGCCATGGTCTACATTCCCTGTGGAACATACTTGGTTGGAAACCTAGTCTTTTGGGGTCCTTGCAAGAACATTATAACTTTCAAAAACGATGGAACACTCGTTGCTCCGGAAAATTACTGGAGTATAGGTAGCTCTGGTTACTGGATCCTATTCGCTAAGGTAAACCGGATCTCAGTTATTGGTGGAACCATTGATGCTAGAGGAGCTGGTTATTGGTCTTGTAGAAAGAAAGGTGGTCATTGTCCTCAAGGTGCAAGCGTATGTTTATATCAAAACCTGATTGATTCTTTAGCTAGCTAATTTGGACTATATAATCAAAGTTTTGATATGGTTTTTTTTGCAGTCTATATATCGTTTAGCTGGTGCAACAATGTTCTACTAAGTGGCCTAACGTCGTTGAATAGCCAGAATATGCATGTCACTGTTCATCATTCTTCTAATGTTCGGATTCAGAACATAAGGATTAGGGTTCCAAGTGGAAGCCCCAACACCGATGGTATCCACGTCCAGTCTTCTTCTGGAGTCACCGTTAGTGGTGGAACCATTGCGACCGGTGATGACTGCATTGCTCTTAGTCAAGGATCTAGGAACATTTGGATCGGACGTGTGAATTGTGGACCAGGGCATGGGATCAGGTACCTAAAATGAACAATAATCGACTTCATTAATATGATGAATTTGCATGATTATATTAAGGCACTAATTAACATGGGGGGTTTGGTTGTAAATTTGATTCAGCATTGGGAGTCTTGGGGATTACGCTAATGAGGAAGGTGTGCAGAATGTAACAGTCACGAGCTCTGCTTTCACCAGGACACAAAATGGTGTAAGGATAAAGACTTGGGCTAGACCGAGCAGAGGGTTTGTGAGGAGTGTGGTGTTTCGAAATTTGATAATGAGGAATGTCGATAACCCGGTGATCATCGACTAAAACTATTATCCTAATGGAAAAGGCTGCCCTCGTCAGGTGAATAGCGTTACTTGAATCTCTTATAGTCTCAAATTATTTTCTAATGGAAGACTTGTTATGATTGATCATATAGAGATCTGGTGTGAAGATAAGTGGAGTGACATATGCAAACATAAAAGGAACATCAACGACACCAATAGCTATGAAGTTGGATTGTAGTGGAAGCAATCATTGCACAGGACTTTGGTTACAAGACATTGAACTTACATACATGAGAAGATCATCAGCTTCTTATTGCAGGAATGTCCATGGACGAGCCTCTGGCGTTATGGTTCCAAGGAATTGTATGTAAATGAGGAATCCATGATCTGATAACTGGAACTATATTTATAAATCCTATAGATTGCTGGGTGTAGATATATTATAAGGTGACGTTTGTTTGATTCGTTGGATAATTTTTAATCTTAGATACATCCGAATATAAATGTGATAGATTCTTTGCTTGAAATTTCATTTCGTCTGAATATGTGAAATACAGTTGTATAACTTGTATAACAGTATTTGACGGCATATTTACAAGAGATATAAAAGCAATCAATAAACATTTATCTGATTTATTATTTGGATCAAATAAAGTTCAAATATGAGGTCCATTTGATTTTTTATTATTTTATTTTAAAATATATAATAAATATGGTTACAATTTTGGCAATGCAAAGAAAACTTATAGTGTTCATTTTTTGTAACAATGTATGATTATCTTTACTTCTAGATTCATTTTTAACTATTGGAAAATAGTACTACACTATCAAACTAGATTTACGTTAAGGGTACAGTACCGCAAATTTTGATGGCTATAAGATCGGATCTCCTCCATTCCATTACCACATGTCACATGCCATTTCCATAACATAAGGCTCATATATGAATATTTATCTTTCTTTGCTCCGATATGATTACTTAAGATGTAACAATCTACATATATCATATTTAACATTCCATCAAAAAATACATATATCATATTATACCATAAATGATAATCTATGAAAGGAGTATAAAATATGCATGCTTTTTTCTATAAATAAATTAGGATTTGGAAAATTTATATATTCCAAATAGGTTAAAAAGTAAATGTCTCGACTAGTAAAAAAAAACTCGCTAATAGTCGGCGCATTATAAAGCGGAACGTGGGATATCACATCCTTTTTATTCGTCTACCCATAAAAGTAGCCTTAGATCGAACTGAATAAGTTCTCATATTTTGTTAAAACTTGAAGAGTTCTCATTGCTTATCGATCATCACATGTGAACCGTACATATCATTTTTCGGATCCTATCTTTATCTTGTACTTCAACGTGATGTTGGGACTTTTTGAATCTGTTGCGCTGGCACTCTTTTGGACAAGTTCCTGCAAATTCTTTTGTCCGAGCGATTGGATCGCATAAATTGCATAAGATACTAAAAATAGCATTTCATACTAAAAAAAGAAGACGTCGGAAAAAAGAACGAAATGAAAAAAATGCTCAATTTTCCATCTCACTAAAATTATTTTGCAAATAAATGTCAAATCAAAATCATTTTCTCAAATATCAAGTGAGTATAGCAATGTCATTTACTCTAACTACCCATATTATGATCACATGGAGACTGAGTACAGAATATTGTTCTGAAATTATATCATACGTCAGTACGTACGTCCCATAAACTAATAATTTCGTGCCATTGTAAGTTTGAACATATGTAGAAGCCATAATTAGTTAAATATATTATCATATAACATGGAATCAGTACACTATACACTCAATACACCGCATATAACGTGATTAGTAATAAATTCACGGATCCTCCGGTCAAATACAAAAAAAAAATACATTTTCTCCCTATATATATAGTTTTCTCATTACTTCTTCATAAGTCATTATAATCATACAAAGCCATCAAAAGCTACAAAATTCTAAGATGGCCAATAACATCATGTTATTCTTCATTCTTTTCTATCTTATCAACTCATCAAACGCAATGTCATCATTTAACGTACAGAGATACGGAGCTAAAGGTGATGGGAGAACAGACGCGACCGAACCATTTTTGACAGCTTGGTCATTAGCATGTGGCTCAAGGGCTCGAGCCATGGTCTACATTCCCCGTGGAACATACTTGGTCAGAAACCTAGTCTTTTGGGGTCCTTGCAAGAACATTATAACTTTCAAAATCGATGGAAAACTCGTTGCTCCTGCAAATTACTGGAGTATAGGTAGTTCTGGTTACTGGATCCTATTCGCTAAGGTAAACCAGATCTCGGTTATTGGTGGAACCATTGATGCCAGAGGAGCTGGTTATTGGTCTTGTAGAAAGAAAGGTGGTCATTGTCCTCAGGGTGCAAGGGTATATTTATAACAATATCCAATTTCAATTTATTCGTTAGTTAGCCATTTGGTATATATAATCATTTTTAATATTTTTTTTTGCAGTCTATCTCGTTTAGTTGGTGCAATAACGTTCTACTAAGTGGCTTAACATCGTTGTATAGTCAGACTATTCATGTCACGATTCATCATTCTTCTAATGTTCGGATTCAAAATATAAGAATTAGGGCTCCAAGTGGTAGCCCTAATACTGACGGTATTATCGTCCAAGCTTCTTCTGGAGTCACCATTAGTGGAGGAGTCATTGCGACCGGTGATGACTGCATTGCTCTAAATCAAGGATCTAAAAACATTTGGATCGAACGCTTGAATTGTGGACCCGGACATGGAATCAGGTAAACAAAATTATTGTAATTAATTTAATATGATGATATCGTACTAATTAAGCCACTAGCTAACATGGCTTTTAAATTGGATCCAGCATTGGGAGTCTTGGGGAATACGCTAACGAGGAAGGAGTGCAGAATATTACTGTCACGAACTCTATTTTCACCAGGACGCAAAACGGAGTCAGAATAAAGGCTTGGGCCAGGCCGAGCAACGGGTTTGTGAAGAATGTGCAATATCGAAACTTGGTGATGAGGAATGTCGAGAATCCAATTATCATCGATCAAAACTATTGCCCAAATGGAAAAGGCTGCCCTAACCAGGTGAATAGCCTAATCAATTTGGTGTAGCTCGAATCTCTATATAGTTTTTTTTTTTTTCTAATGAAAACTTGTTATGATTGATCATATAGAGCTCTGGTGTGAAGATAAGTGGAGTGACCTACTCAAACATAAAAGGAACATCAATAACGCCAATAGCAATGAGACTGGAATGTAGTGGAAGCCATCCTTGCACAGGGATTACATTAAAAAACATAAACCTCAAGTACATGAGAAAGTCATCAGCTTCTTATTGCAAAAACGCTCATGGACGAGCCTCTGGAGTTATGATTCCAAGGAATTGTATGTGATATCAGAAACCCAAGATTTCATCATTGGGATTATATTTTATGAACCCTAAGAGTAATTTTCGGATGTAGATATGTGATAAAGTGATGTATGTTTGATTTGTTTTGATGTTTCATAGCAGCTTTAGAATCATCAAAAGTTAAATGTGGTGAATTCTTTGGCGTGGAAATAAAGAGAAACAATCAATTTGATTCTTGGCTTATCATTGTACTAGTACCATTTCTGTTTTGCTTCAAGTTCTATTTTATATGGAAATATATGTGAAAACAGTTTTATCGAGAACTGGCCATAAAATAATAGGAGATAGTAAAGTACTAATAAACCTATGTCAGATTAATCATTTGGGTTAAGTTAAGTTTTATCTGACGGATCCAAGCGACCTTTTATATATGATTAGATAAATCTGCATTACAAAGTGCCAAGATCCGTAATTATACATTCAATAACTTATGTACTATATTAAAAGTTAGAGCAATTAACTTTCGTTTTAACAGCAAAGATCGGATCTCCTCCCTTCCATTACGGACATGTCACGTGCCATTTCCATACCAGAAGGCTCATATATATGAATAATTTTGTTTTCGACCAAAAAAAAGTAGTTTTGTTTTACCTTTCACACTACAAAAAAACCATTGAATTGTATCACTTAATTTGCATCACAAAAATAAATGATATGATTTTGAATTACTTATTTCAAAATGATACAAATATATATATATATTTTTAAAATCAGTTAAGAACAATTGATGCCTTTGTTGTTTAAATTAACATAATAACATCATTCAATAAAATGATACAATTTATATGAATTTGCATCATTTGAACACAACTGATTTTGTTACATACATTTATATCAATTCAACACGTGATACATTTGTTTTTTGGTTAACATCACTTATTAAAATGACATATAATTTATATCACTAAAAAAACTGATGCTAACAAAAAATTATATAAATATATATCTCTTTAGATGTGATGTTATTCTTATTTTTATAACTTCCATAGCAAATTTTGTTCAACCATTACAACTTTTTTCTCTTTTAAATTCATCTTTTAGCATGTAATTTTTTCTTGTTAGTTATTTTTCACTAGAAAAATGAAAAACGTTAATGAAAAATATTTTCTTCAATTTATATATTGCAAAAATTTATTTATGTGCAAATGATAATAATATTCTAAATTAATAATTATCAATTATATAATTACGAAATTATTTAAATTTTGATATTAATTTACTTCAAATATTTTTAAATGATATAAATTATTCCAATCAGTTATTTTAATTGATGTCAATACTAACATCATTTATAAAAACTGATGTAGTAGTTAAAATCATTTTTTGCAATTGATGCATAATGATATCATTTATTACAACTGATGTAAATATTTAGTATTTTTACATCATTTATTAACTGATGCAAAAAATAAAAAATAAATGATGCTAGACAACTCTTTTTTTGTATTTTTTTGTAGTATCAGGTCCTTCTTCTTTGCTCTGATTTGATCATATGAATATGTTTTGTTTTGTTTTACCTTTTCACTAACGCTCGATAGCGCTGACTTTTAATTTTAAATTGATTAAACATATTTTATAAATTAATTGAATGTTGTTTACTGTTAACAGATATTTTATTTATATAATATTTAATTTTTGTGGTTTAATTAACATTATTATAATTTATCTTACTAATAATTTGGTTCATACTATGATCAGTTTAAATTTGTGTGTTTATAATTAGTGTTAATCATTTATCTTCATATAATATATATTATGAACATTTTTATAATTTCATTTGTTATATTTATTGTAAAATGTAGTTACTTTCAGTGTATAATGTTTCTACATTGAATTATTATGTTGCTTAAATAAGATTATAGACTAGTGCATACAAAAATAACTGATATTGCTAGGATATATAAATATGAATACATTAATTACAGTTCATATAAATACTCTTATGTTCTATATATTCAATTATAACATAAAAAATTAAGATTATTAATTGATTAAAATGTATGTAATTTTTTTCAAATAGCTATATATAATATTCTATAGATGTATTTGTATATATTTTTTTTATGAAATCATTATGATTTGTTTGAAAATAATGGACCCAATAAAAACTGATATGAATTAAGTAGATACTTTTTTTAACTTAGCTTGAATTAAGTAGATACTTGACTCAGTGAATTTTGTTTATATCCATTTTTAAACTGAAGCCTCTCATCTAACAGTTTTTTCCTCAGAACAACAAATAAATGATTTGTGCTACTGTTGTGTTTTGTTTCGTTTTTTGTTTTCTATAATCACACAAATTATTTCTGTTCTAATCATTTAAATTTCTTTTTTTTAAATTGTTTTAATAACACTTTAAAAGTCCAAAATTATCTTTTAACAAAATATAATTTACGAAATCAAAATGTTTTAAGATTTTTATTTTAGTATATTTTAGTGTTATATATATAATTATCTTGTATTTATTAAATATAAAATTGTATAAGATATTATTTAATTTAAATTTTAGTTATTTAAGCTATTTCATTATATTTTTAATAAATTCTATGTAAGTTATTTGATTAGTTGTATAGTATATTTTCATAAATTTTTGGATATAAAATTTGTTTGATGTCAATTATTGCATTTTATATACAGGGGCCCTTTCATAAACATTGTAACTTTTATAATCGATGGAAAACTCGTGCCTTCATATTAGTGATGGACGTAACTCACATCTAAAAATTACCTGAGAACAATGATTACCCACATACTTATATACAAGTCTCATTCACTCATATTAAACGAATATAGCTCAAGAGTGACTATACTCCTCTCCGTGGCGTAACTCTGCTTTTTCACCGTTCTAAGATATCGAACTCTTTTTTTTTTTGTCAAGAATTTCATTCAATAAACAAGCCAAATGACTTGTGCTGGAACACCAAGTTTAACAAAGGAGAAGAACGCAATGACATCAGTAGATGCCTAGAAACAAAGTTCTAAAAAAAGACAATAAAACACAAAGGAAATAAAGCAAAACCAGTATCATAGTTACTGGCATAAACCTTTGCGGCAAAGATTACAGGGTCACGCTTGATCTCTGATAGCAGGAGCTAACCAAGATGGACCCCCTGTAGCCAAGTATGATTGATACCTATGATCTCTGGTGACACTGGATGCAATCTCCATTGCAATAGAATTTGTACCTTCTGAGACCAGAGAGACTTGACAATGATCAAACTTGTGCAGAGAGCGCAATGTCTTCGACAGAGGAAGAGCAATATTTGGAAAATACTGAGGGTCATTGATAGCTCTCGATAGTAATGGTGAAGATATTTCAAGAATCACTCTTTTGAAACGCAAATCATGCATAGCCTCACTAGCCCACATCAAGGAATTAAGCTCTGTTTCAAATGAATTAAAGGTAGGTGACGCGGCTTGCCTGCTATGACTCAACGGTATACCGAAGTGATCTCTCACAATCCAGGCTGCACCACTGTTCTTGTTAGGGTCCACCCACGAGGCAGCAATATTACACTTGATAATCCCACTTGGAGGCTTCTGCCACTTACTGCTTCTTGTATGGTCTTCAGAGAAGGATAGCTGACCATTCGCATGGGGGATATTGAGACTTAACCACGCCGCTGCTTCCTTAGAGCGAAAATTTCCATATCCTCCATCCTTCTATGTTCAAAACAGAGGGAGTTGCGAGCTTTCCACAGTTGCCAGAGAATCCAAGGGAAGGAAAGACGAACCTCATTCTCCTGTGGTAATTTCTTACTTACAGAGAACAAGTGGTAGAAGTTAAGCCACACCGAGTTAGTTGAGAAGCCACCAGCAGGAAGCGGAAACCTTGATCTAGCCCACACCTTTCTTGCAACTTCACAATGGAAGAGAACATGACAAATGGTCTCTGCCGCTGATCCACATCTCAGGCATGTCGCATCTATCATGATCCCTCTAGTTTGTAATCGATCTTTCACAGCCAATGCTCCAGATAAAGCTCTTCACATGAAGTGCCTTATTTTTGGTGACGTTTTAGTCTTCCAGAGATCCTTCCAAATCCTTCTTTCAATAGGTGGGAGACCTGCAGAGGGAGGTTGTTGCATAGTTTGTAAAGTCTCTGCTAACTTATAGCCGCTCTTGGAGTTGTAGCAACCATTTTTCGTAAAACCCCACACCTTGACGTCTTGAGAAGATAAATCAAATCGAATCTTCTCAATGATAGCTATGTCTTCATCACAGAAAAGTTCTTGAAGCAAATGCATCTTCCAACATCTCGAGACCGGATCAATTAAGTCATTGACCGTTAACGTGAGGTCAACAACCGCATCCTGTCTGTACATAGGGGCACGAGCACTTCCATCCACAATCCAATTGTCAGTCCACACTTTGGTATCTTCCCCTGACCCCAATCCTCTGCAGTAAACCTTTTGATAGCAATTCTCTCCTATGTAGAATGCTACGCCAGGCGAAAGAGGGTCTAGTTCCCACACTGCAGTTCGAACTATTTTTAAGCAAGCAACTAAAGAAACCAATAGGCTTGCTATGTTTTGCCCCTTTGTTCTTTGTAAAGGTATTTACATTACCTTCGGTCTCAAGCCAACATGTTCGAATATTCAAATCAATAACAAAAAACGTTATATTATAAGGACAGTTGCAGAATATGACCATTCAAAGAATTTAGACTAATCGTCATTTGATAACGGTACGGTCCATCATCCATTCATGTTTCACGTAAACCCATGTGATAATTATTCTAAGTTTATGTTAATTTCCAAAATGACCATATATACATTACATGGCTACATGCCCATGTTACCTGTTTCTTTTGACACGTGGTAAGTTGGCATTGGTTGACTTTTAGTAACCCATCCATTTTTTCCAGAGATTTTGTTGACTTATGCTACTCATGAGTCATGGCCGTGGATTCGGAGGCTTTTCTTCTTCTTCTACGGCTGTGATTTTATTACGACAATTCCACACTCCACATGTCACATGCCATAGATTATGCTATACATGAAACCTGATCCATTGGTTCTTGTATTCGGTTTTAATCAATCTTAGAGGAAGACTACATATATTAATATAATTCAAAACCAAAACCAACAGAAAAGTCATCTGACACTTGCATAATTTTTATTTGTTTCTTTTGCTAATTACCAATTACTAAATAATATATCACATTCTCGACTCAAATTAATACTAAATAAGTTGTACAAGTGAACATGGATCCTTGTGAACAGCACGCAAAGATCACATGCTGTCTTAAGGAATTCACAGCTGCTTATCATCATCACATGCGATAATGCGAACCGTACATTTCATTCATTTGAAAATAATCAAGCATATGATCAAACAATCATTAGCCTTATGATTAAAACTAAAGTCAACGTATACAAATACATATATTTAAACAAAATATGTGTATATACAATTACATATAAATACCTGCCATACCCGTATCATTTTCCTTCATCCTCACATTTCATCTAAAACACAAAAACATAAATACTTTCAAACCTGACATCTACAAAGATCCATTACTCTTTCTCTTTGTAAGGAACATTAAATGGATCATACTTATAACAAGCTTGTAGCTGTTTTCCTGATGTTCTTCTCAAGCCTCTTGCTTAGGGGAACATCAATGGCTGCTTACAACTATAATGTCGTCAAGTTTGGTGCTAAACCGGACGGTCGAACCGACTCCACAAAAGCTTTCCTCGGCGCTTGGCAAGCGGCTTGCCGTTCAGCTGCAAGTGTCACTGTAACGGTGCCGAAAGGGAGCTTCTTGTTAAAACCGGTGGAGTTTCGTGGTCCGTGCCGTAGTAGAATCACGTTTCAGATTTATGGAACGATTGTAGCTCCTTCGGATTACCGTGGTTTGGGTAATTCCGGTTATTGGATCTTGTTCGTGAAAGTTAACCGGATCTCGATCAATGGAGGAACGTTAGATGCTAGAGGTGCTTCCTTTTGGGCTTGTCGAAAATCCGGAAAGAGTTGTCCTGCTGGGGCCAGAGTAAGATAACGGTTTTAACTAACTTTTAATGTATTATTTAAAATAATATAAAATTAATTTCAGCTATTTTTCTAATAGGATTTTTGTATTTTTGATAATTGATAATTGCGCCAATGATATAAAAAAGTTCAATGAACACTTCTGATATTCGGTTGTGATGATGTTGTTGCAGTCCATGACGTTTAACTGGGCAAACGACGTCGTAGTGACCGGCTTGACGTCAATAAACAGTCAAGTAACACATTTAGTGATAAACAGCTGCAACAATGTAGTTGTCCGGAAAGTAAAGCTAGTAGCTCCAGACCAAAGTCCCAATACAGATGGCCTCCACGTCCAAGGTTCTGCTGGTGTTACCGTAACCGATAGCACGTTTCAAACCGGAGATGATTGTATCTCTATTGGTCCGGGAACTCGTAACCTCTACATGTCTAAACTCAACTGCGGTCCAGGCCACGGAATCAGGTATGATAATAATTGATAACTTGAAGAGCAAGGTTCAAATATTTTGAAGATACCGATTTTTTTATGATGATATTACATTGTGGCATGACAGTATTGGGAGTCTAGGGAGAGATGCTAGGGAAGCTGGAGTACAGAATATAACGTTGGTAAACTCTGTTTTCTCGGGTTCGGATAATGGGGTTCGGATAAAGTCATGGGCTAGACAAAGCACAGGTTTTGTGAGGAACGTTTTGTTTCAAAACCTGGTCATGAAAAACGTTCAGAATCCGATCATTGTTGATCAGAACTATTGTCCAACTCATCAAGGTTGTCCTAAACAGGTAACATAGTTATTAACCTAAACCTAGCTATATAGAAAGGAATTACATCGAACTAATCTGATTGGTTTGTCGCCATTGTACCTTGCAGGGTTCTGGGGTGAAGATTAGCCAGGTTGTGTATAGGAACATTCAAGGGACGTCGCGAACGCAACAGGCTTTAAAGTTTGACTGTAGTCGCAGTAATCCGTGCCAAGCGATTAGATTGCATGATATTAAGCTAACTTTCAACGGTCGGTCAGCTACTTCCACATGCAAGAATATTAAAGGAGTTAAGGCTGGTGTGGTTATGCCACAAGGTTGTCTTTGATTAGATGAATTTCTAAAGGGTATGTAACAAAGTGTTCTTCGATGACATACACCGTCGTAGGCGCAAGAGTATTATTTGTGTCCATGATCGAGTTGTTTTGTCTAGTGTCTAAATATGTATAAGTGTATGTATATTGTGAAAGTTTAATTTGTACTTTCTTCGTGGTACAAAATATTAATATGAATTTCTGGTCTCTCATGTGTTGAAGCTCAGACTGTTATTCATTTAGAGTTGTATCCAGCATTCAGTAAAGATTTATATACAATTAAGTAAAAAAAAGTAAGTATTTAATTAGTACTTCCTAACTGAATTAAATTATCTTAAGCGTAATGATCCACCAATCCACATAAGCTGGCCCAAAGCTAAAGCAACAAAATCAAAACTGGAGCCCACTAGAAAAAAAAAATACTAAAGAAAAAGATCACAAAACATTACTAATAATCATTACATTCAGAAATACAAAGTTTATATAACCCAGATAAAGGAAACTATTCAATTCATTCTTAACAATTCAGAATAAGAGAGCTATTTCTTGGGTCAGTGATCTTCTTCCACCTCCCAAGCTTCTCTTTGCCCTGCTCAATTTTTGTTTTTAAATACATTATATCAGTTTAATGAGTAACCAATTAGTTTGTTCAAAAAAAAAGAGTAACCAATTAATATGTTTGAATTAAACTAGATATACTCATTTAAGTAAAATAGTTTACATAAAAATACTAAAACATGTTTAATATAAAAATGATAAAAACTAACTATTTTTTTATTGAAAATGAAAAAATGTATACATTAATACAAACTTCAAAAACATACTAATATGACAATGAAGGAATGTGATGCTGTTTTTATCAGTTTAATATACCTTACGACTTACGAGTGGCAATGGAGTATGGATTCTCCTCGATGGACACTGCCTTGAATCCTACCGGAATCAAAACATCTTCGTAGCTAAACCTCAAGAAACACACGCACAATCATTTTAAGTTAAGTATTTAAGCTACACTAACTGCAGTGACATATATTAATCAGTCAAATATAAGAATAATTGTGTACATAAACTAAAATTAAGAGACTAAAAAAATTAAGAGACTAATTACGTACGTGGAGACAGATACTTTGTATGGAGGTCCACCCTCATGATCGGTAATCTAATAGACAAAAAGTCCAACAATATATCTTTCTTTTCATCCGAACACTACTTCGAGTCCAACAATATATCTTTCTACAAAACTCCACACAAATCGAGAGATTGAAGGAGCAACTTTATTAATTGAAACACACATCATAAAAGCACACCAGATGAAAGTGAGGAATACAACAACAAGGGGAGAGAGATCGGCGACCGGAGTTACATAGACGTTGGCAGCCGCCATAATCATCACATTCACACATACATATTTTACATCGAGTAATTGGATACTCACTTTATTCTTAACAGAAAGGTAGATTACATACATATATAACATTCTTACTAAACAGTAAGATCTGATCTCTCTTGGATCAGTTGATCTTCTTCCACCTCGCAAGCATCTCTTTCCCCTATTTAATACATCATATTGATCGAAAGAATAATCAATTATATGATAGTTTACTTAAGTATCTCATTGGTCTCAGGATGCCCCTTTTTTTTAGTATTACAAAAAAAAAGAATAATCAATTTATGTGACTTTACTACATAACGTGAAAAAATAGTTTTCTTAATAAAGCATTTGCATGTGTATACAAGTAAAATATATATCAATTTTGTAGTTTGATATAACATTGATATGTCATCTCACACAATTTGAATGTATTTCTTTATACCTTACGAGTGGGAATGGAGTCTGGGTTCTCCTCGATGGACACTGCCTTAAATCCTAAGGGAACCAACACATCTTCGTACCTAACCTCAAAACACATAGACACACGCACAATTAACATTTTTGCTAATGAATTATACTGCAATATTTACTGGATTATAATTAGCTATGAGTCATAAATATAATTAGATATATATATATATATATATATATATATATATATGTATGTATGTATGTAAGACAAATTGTAGGGTTACGTACGCAGAGACAGATACTTTGTAGGGAGCTCCACCAACATGATCGGTAATCTAATTTATTAAAGAGGTAAAAGTAAATAAATAATTCATATGTTATATGATTGTATATTTTTAATAATGGATAAAAAATCACACGAAATGGGAAATAATTACCGGATACATGAGAGTTATGAGTTCGCCGTCAGGTTTTAAGAGTTCATACCTGGATTTAGCCCATGCAGGTCTCAGCTCCAGTTCAATGGCACAGAAGAACCTGATTTATTATATAAGTTAATTTAGTGTTAATTAAGTATGCCTAACATTTTTATAATGTTTATGGCTAATTAACTCACACATAATCGAATATGAGGTCGAATAGTTCATCAGGACGCCAAGTGAAAACGTCTTCCTTCACGAACGCAAAGTACTTTGAATTCGGTGCGGAGCCGTAAGTCTATATGTAGTCAACATAAAGTGTTCTTGATTTTTAGTTTTAACAGATTTACGTAAGGTAGTCAGGTGTTTAATTATCAAGACATAAGTGAGCATGCATAAATAACCTCATTAGCTTTCTTGAGAGCCTTTTCAGATATATCTAGTCCAACAACGAAACGTTCGGGGTTTGCCATCGCAACGACATCGTGCCCCTACTCAATTCATCATATTTAACAAAAATATATACAGAATGTTAATGAACAAACACAGAACTTTTCATTATAGCGATTAAACATAAAGTAAATATTTTTTTCAAGAGAGTATATAGATTCAACCTAAATCAAGTCGATAATACACAAAAGGCAAAACATTATCTTCTTTGAGTTAAAATTATATAGTTTACATCTAAAAAACCAAGCTGAAAACCAAAGATTAAACAAAATCATCTACGAAAAATATACCATTCTTCTTAAGGATGTGTTAAATTAAGGTGTATTGTCTCATGAATCCTAATAAAAGGAAAATTTAATCCCAAATTATGTCATACCTACCAACTCAAAGTAAATTATGTTTTAATCTTTTTTTGTGGTCAACAATTCTGTTTTAATCTTTTAAATTTTTAAAATATCATGAATATCTTCAAAAACTAGAAAAGTACTGTATATAAACCCTAAAAATAGAACTTAAACCAGATCAAAAGAATACTAACTCCGCCGCAGCCAGGGACAAGAGTACGGCCAAGAGGGAGAGAGGAGGAGTCGAGAAGATGGAGGATGAGAGGTGTGGCTCTTCCCTGATCCCACGGTGTTACCCTGTCTTCCCAACATTTTTCCCATCCACCTATTGATTGTATATATGTTACAGTTAGCTTTTACAGATTACTAATATCAAAATTATAATATTTTAAAAATTTCATTTATAAAATATATCAGTTACAAAAATTAATTCGAAATATATATTTAAGTTTGACTAACTTATCAAGGTATATTAGATGAGAATAACTAATTTGAAACATATATAACAAATTATTAAGATATCAAATTAATAATTATGAGTGTTGATTTAATTATATATTGTCTTCTATATTTACATTAGCTGTATTCCTATTTGTTTTTATACCATCGAAAACCTTAATTACAAATATAGATATTGAGCATATAACGAAAAACATGCATTCAAGCAAACATATAATACATGGATAAAATGTTACTGCATGTGTAAGTCTTTACTACTTGTTTTTGAGCTAAATATAACGTTTTACTTTGGACAAACTTATACATCTGTTCACCAATTCAAATAATAATTAAGTACATGATATTTGTTAGTGTGACTCATTTATCAAATATTCACAATAATTTTTCATATAGAGCATGAAATGTATTTATTTATATATATGGATAAAAAACCTAAAATTCCATTAATGTTGGTAATAATTTTTCTTTCTGTTAATGAATTTTAGAAATAATATAGAAGGAATAAATGAATCACCCTCTGCAACAACTTGGGGCTGGAACGTTGCAGCCTCTTCAGGAGTAGGAATAATGTTTCCACCACTGCTGTAACTTGAAGTTTGTTGTTGTTTAGCCCTTTTTAGTAGTTGTGAAAAGCTTAGGTATATGATGTGTGTTTATATAGAGGTTAAGAAAATGATTAAATATAAATCTAACAAAAAAAAAAGACAATCATTGAATAAAATTAATTTTGTATAGAGCCATTAGTTATCATTGTGCTCTCACCTTCTCGATGCTTTCTGCCTATTTTTGTGTTTCTCATTGGGATATACCATTCAGATGGCAAAAAATATTCGCATAGACGTTGCCGTATATATAAAATTGGGCTCCGCGTTGCGAGAGCAAGCCCGAGGATATCACATCTGCTTTTTGCTGACGATAGTCTCTTCTTCTGTAAGGCCGAATTAAGCCAATGCAAGGAGATTATAGACATCCTGGATATTTATGGAAAGGCATCTGGACAGAGGATAAACACGTCTAAGTCCTCTATGTTCTTTGGCAACCGGGTGGAGGCGGCTTTGAAGAAAGATATAAAAGAGGTTCTAGGTTTTACCTCGGAAGGTGGCATGGGAATGTACCTTGGGTTACCGGAGCAAATTTGTGGCTCGAAGATAAAAGTGTTTTCCTTTGTACAGGATCGACTCAATGGACGAGTCAACAATTGGTCATCGAGACTTCTCTCTAAAGGAGGAAAAGAAGTGCAGATAAAAGCAGTGGCTCAAGCATCCTCGACATATGTCATGTCAAGTTATTTGCTCCCACAAGGCATTACTGATAAACTCAGGAGTACTACATCTAATTTCTGGTGGAGCTCAAAACAAAACAGCAGAGGTTTACATTGGATAGCATGGGATGAGATCTGTACTCCTAAAGATTTGGGAGGACTAGGTTTTCGAGATTTCCATGATTTCAACTTGGCACTTCTTGCGAAACAATTATGGCGGCTGATACATTACCCACACTCTCTATTGGCGCGTGTTCTAAAAGGGAGATACTACAATAACTCATCTCCCTTGGACGACCGACGGACATACTCGCCTTCGTATGGCTGGCGGAGTATCATGGCAGCAAAACCTCTACTCATATCGGGAATGAGAAGGACGATTGGAACAGGTAGAGATACGAGGGTATGGAGTGATCCTTGGGTCCCAGACACGATGGCCCGACCACCAAGACCTGCCCAACACATAGTCTACAGACTACCCCAACTTCTTGTTCAGTCCTTTATTAGGAATGATACCAAGGAGTGGGATATACAATTGTTACTCGAATTTTTCCATCCAGGAGATATACCGTTGATACTTGGAATAAAACCCTCCCACTTTTCTGCTATGGACGGGTATGCTTGGAACCACACAAAATCAGGAGCGTACACAGTCAAGTCGGGGTACGACCTACTACAATCGACCAAGATGAATTTATGCACTGAGGTCCGAGAACCGAGCATCACGAGACTTAAAAGTCATGTATGGAAGATTAAGGCGCCAAGTAAGATACAACATTTCTTATGGCAGGCTTTATCTGGTTGTGTGGCGACGGCAGAGAGGCTTACTTATAGACACTTGGGCACCGATAGGAGTTGTCCTAGATGTGCTGGCCCAGAGGAGTCGATCAATCATCTCCTTTTTGAATGCCCCCCAGCCCTACAGGTTTGGGCTTTATCGGACTATCCGTCCATTCCGGGTGACTTCCCGAGTAGATCTATTTACCAAAACATGAACTTTCTGTTTTGGGAGAGAAAAGAGGTGGCTCCTTCGAGACCACAATTCGATACCTTCCCATGGATCTGTTGGTACATTTGGAAGGCGAGGAACGACAAACTCTTCAATGGGAAAGTCGTCTCCCCAATGGATACTCTACAACATGCATCCCTCGAAGCAGAATGCTGGAGGAAGGCAAATGAAAAGGATCAAACTGATGAGGATCAGGACATCCCTCATACCCCAGCGATAGAGACGCATCCCGAGATACCCCGAATCCCAACATGCCAAATTGATGCATCATGGATCAATACTGGCAGTGTTAGTGGGCTAGGGTGGAGTCTTAAGGATCATTTCGGAAATGAGATGTTTGGACTACGGGCTTGTAGTAGGAGCCTCTCAGCACTCCATGCTGAGATGGACGGTCTACTCTGGGCGATCTCATGTATGCATGAGAGGAGGTTCACATCGATACGGTTCGAAACGGACTGTTCGGATCTAGTGGACATGACCACAAATTCAGAAGAATGGCCGACCTTTGCGACAGAGCTCGACATGTTCCACCGACTACAGGATAACTTCGAGGATGTGACCCTTAGTCATATTCCTAGAAGTAGAAATAGTCGTGCGGATACTTTGGCAAAGGAAGCTAGGAGAAAAGGTTACATATTTTCCCATATAGGTCAGACTCGGACAGACGGAAATGCTCCCCGGAGAATCAACTCGTCTCGACCCCACTTGATCTAGTACATTGGGCAGCCGACAAAAAAAAAAAAAAAAAATATAAAAGAATGACCATCCGCTGGAAAATAAGGGAGAACGCACTAACAAATTCAAAAAGAAAGACCAGTGTGCCTACTTTGTCTGTTTGGCATACTATAATAGTATAATTTTTTTTATTTTGCCTTCTCCACACCTAATAATAGCAAGGATTTTTTTTAAAATAGCCTTGAAAGTCTAAGAAATTACTTTATATGCCATTTCATGTAGTCTAGAAGGAGTAGGAAATCTCAAGTTGACCCTACTTCAAATTCTATATTTGGAATGAAACCATCTCAAAATTTGGAATTACTCTCTCTATTTATATCTCTTAATTGGATAGTTTTCAATTTGATAACTAAACAGATTTATATAATTTAAATGAATATCATGTCAAAAAAACAAATGATGGCTTTGATGTGCTAACTAAAACTGGAAACAAATCCCCACTTTAAGAAATTGAAACGGAAAGAATGATACAGATTAACATAACTATACTTAAGCAAAGAAAATTCAATCTCATTTGAAACGTTTAGTTAATTATTTGTGGGAAACAGACAAATAATTTAACTCTTTCAATATATAAAATAGAATTTGAAGTAAAATACTTTAACTCTTCTCTATTTTTTACTTTACCATAAAATGAAAATATATAATAAAATATAATTTGAAGTAAAATACTTTAACTCTTCTCTATTTTTTACTTTACAATAAAATGAAAATATATTTATTTTATATATAGTATATTTATTTTTTCATCATTTTTTTATTCTAAAATAAATATCATTGAAGTAGAAGTACTCAACTCAATAATAGAATTGCTAAACTATAGGAAACCATTACACGTCTCATTCTCTTTTAGTTTTAGACTTTTAGGTGTGTAAATTTTGCTGATATGAAATATTACTTTCGCTCATTTGAATGATTAGAAGATGGTTTATCCGTGGGTTGTATCTCTATTTAATGATTAGATCTGTATTTTTAATAAATTCGGATTTAACTTTTTTCAGTACCAAAAAAAAAATTTGACGACGTAGAATCATGCATGAGAATTCAACATTGGTTCTCGCTAAAATGTAAAACAACACATTTATTTATTACAACATTCATAAGACGGTCAAAGACAGTTATTTTTAAACGTGTAAATAGCACATTCGGTTCTGACTAGGAAACATGAAAATGTAAATCTTTATTGACGTATAGATCATAGAGGCAGATGCCATGAGAATGCGACGGTAAAGGAGGAATCATCACACTGACTTCTTCTTCCATCTGCCAACTTTTTCCATTCCCTGAAAATTAATATCAATTTCTAAACCGTTTTCTTTTTTTTTTCTTATTTCACATTGAAATTAATTAAGTGACGAAGTTGAATTGTATTTTACCTTGCGTGTATCTGGAGCAAGTTCGTTATCAACAATAGAGATCAGCTCAAATCCTAAGGGAATCAAAAGCTCCTCATAGCTACAAACAACAAAATTAAAGAAGTTTAATTCTCTAACCAACGAGAGTCATTAAAGGAATTTCAGAGTTGTGGAAGATTTAAGGAGAAGATGAAGATTAAATTACGCTGAGACTGATACTCTGTAAGGAGGTAGACCAGGTGTTCCACCAGTTAACTGCATAACATAGTTAGGTAAACAAACATTTTTCTTATTAAAAAGACGATATACATATATATGTAGCGACTAGAGATAAAAAGTTTTATGATTTTCTCTTACAGGATACATCAATGTTATAAGCTCTCCACCAGGGTTTAGAAGTTCTTGCATACGCTTTGCCCATAGAGGTCGAACTTTAGGTTCAAAGGCACAGAAGAAACTGCGATAATTATCATAATTTCGGATTTGACCAAAAAAAAAAAGTTAATCATATATTCGGACATATCAGGTGGAGTTTCTTCTTATTCTTCTTCACATTGATCAAAACATATAAAGCTATAGGATGGATTAAGAACTATACTTGTAGTCAAAAATAAGATCGAATTTTTCAGTAGGCTCCCAAGTGAAGAAATCTTCTTTCAGGAAGGAGAAATATTTTGAATTAGCAAATGAAGAGAACATCTGCATTTTTTTGAGATTTAAACATCAATTATTTTTAAAAATACTTTCAAACATTCAACTAAGAAAGTCCATATTAAATAGATATATATATATATATATATATATATATATCATCACCTTTATTGATCTTTCGACTGAGGTTTTTGAAAGTTCGAGACCAACAACATGACGATCAGAATTTGCCATCACAACCACATCATAGCCCTGTCCAAAAACATTTTTCAGACAATGGATATTGGAACATCGAATTGACAGAGATGATGAGAGCAGGAGTTCCAAGGTGAAAAATAGCCGACATCGAGGTGCTAAACCTTGCACAAGACGTAATCTGAATAATATGACAAAGGAGAAGATATATAAAAACCACTTACGGTTCCACATCCAGGAACCAAAGCTCTTCCATTAGGCAAAGAGCCCGTTTCGCAAAGATGAACAACAATGGGAGTTGCTTCTCCTAAATCCCACAGTGTTCGTCCCTCTACCCACATATTTTCCCATCCACCTTGACAAAAAAAAATCAACATGCATCATAATTAACCAATCATGTTCTTTAAAATGCATTCATAAATCACAATACAAGCGTTGTGTTCAAAAAAAAAAAAAAAAAAAATCACAATACAAGCGTGAATATAATCCTTTAACATCACAATAACAAAGATCACGTAACAGATATATTGGTTAAGATTGTTTACCAGGAGGCTCTTTGATATGATCCATATTGGTTGATCTATCCATCTAAAGGTCTCTTGTTCTTACGGTTGAAGTTATTCTTCTTTGTTGCCTGAGGGTTATAACGTTACTTGTATAATTATATATAACCGAGACCTGTGTATAATTTTCTACAACAGAGAAAGATGATTCAAAGTACCTAAGATTATTAAAATATATCTGGAGACGAGGTGTCTACTCTAACAACCAATGCGATCAACCCTGACGTCTGGATAAACTTAACAAGACTTTTTCAACCTTCTGAACTCAGGAAAAATATATTATTCAAGCCTGATACATGTGGCGAGCACAAAGCGAACTAGATTTTCTCCTTTTACTAAAAAAACAGATTAAATAAGAGACAGAAATGTTGAATACTACAGTTAGATACTAGTATTATATATCATGTGAATGTGTGTAACAAATATTTTTTTCGGCTGTTTCATATCTTATACAAAGTGGTCCTTACACGTTTAGTTTACGATGAAGAATCATAAAACATCCACAGGTTGAAGCGTATAAGCTTACTGTAATGATCAGTAAGGCATCATCAATATTCACACCATCACTATTCTCAGAGGAGTGAGACGTTGAATTTTTCATTTAGGGCATATGTTAGAGGTTTAGTCAATGGAATTAGTCTCGGCGAAATGCAAAATGATCAGAGTTGGTCCCGGAAGTCCCACGGAGTTGCTACTGTTTCCCATGCAAGATGATGAATGTGTTCATGAGAGTTTTATTCATAGGAGTCATCAGCTGCAGCTCATGACGTGGATATTGAGCTCAGTGTTAGAGGTGAAGCTTCTGTCTCAGTTGGAGAGTTTGGTGTGAATGGTAGTGCAAGTAAGATAGACATGGACAGAGATACTTTTTTTAACAGAGTGATTCAGTTGTTCAATTGTATTGATCTTGTTAAAAGAGCTTGTCCAGTTGCAGAGAATGAGATGAGAAGATAGGTTTTATAACCATGTAACATTACAAATAGTTGAGAGTTCATCCTATAAAATCACAACGATGGGGGTTTTCAAAAATTTAGACAAAAGAATATGTTGTGGATGGGGGAGAGATTCACAATTTACAAAGAGACTTGTATCCATCCTCTTGTGTTCCCGGGAGAAGATAAGATAAGTGGGGAATCAATCGAGGTAGAAGAGAGTGACGATCTTGCGGAGATTTTTAGCTTCTTGACATGTCTCCATGAGAAGCTTACTGTCATGAAACGCAAAGCAGATTACTTGCTGTACTTGTGATATGATGTCCATATTACACAGCCTGCACACAAAAATAAACGAACAACTCAGTTTCATTATGTGTAGAATGGAACATGAATGGGTGATGATGACCAACCTGCTGGCTTCTAACAATGGCAAATGGTCATTGTGTGGCTTTTCTACCACGTTTTGTACCTGTGAACAAGAGTAAAAGAGTTTGGAGATGAAAAGAATCCAACAAGAGATCCTGAACCAGGTGGTTACTTACTTTAGACAAGAGTTCTTGGCTCTCAGGAGGTTGTTTTTTCAAACTTTGAGGCAAAATGACAGTAAGAAGCTCTGGCCTTTCTGCTCTCAACGCACCTCTGATAACAGCTGCGTTAGTTCCAGATGCACCTGAAGTATATATATGATTTTTCTGCACCAAGAGAGAAGGGTTTACGAAAAAAATCTAAAAAAGAAAAAGATTTTGGAGTAAAAACACAAAAAAAAAAAGATGAAGCTCAAAAATGGGAGTCATACAGTAATAACCATGGCGTAGCTAAGTATCTCGATGAGCTCTTGATGCATGAAACCCATGTTCCTGGTCCCAAAGAAGCCAATTGTTCTAGGCCCTTGTTGCTGTATCGCCAACAGCTCCTGTTGATTACATATATAGTAGACATGGGTGGGTCACAGGCTCTCACAGCTAAGCTAAAAAGAGAAAGTAGTGTGGTTACTTACTTGAATGTAATCAACATCAGGGGAAGGTTTGAGCTCAGAGACAGCAACAGAACCAGATCCTTCAACGATGGCCTGAGCCTGAGTAGGAATCCGGAGGCCGCCGGAATCTTCATCTGATTCAAGCCCACATGTAATGTGATCATCTGTGTTGGCTTGATCTTCCTTGTGTTGGGGAAAACACTACACAATAATACAAAGCATAGAGTAATCATCAGACTTCCATCAAGTAGTGAAAAGGGGGTAATAAGCGCAATCTTTTCAAAGGTCAAAAAAATCTTAAAGCTTTTGTATACCTACTTATCAATCAAAACAATTCAACAACAACAGAGATATCTTAAAGCTTTATATACCCTACCTATGAATCATAATAATTCGGAAAAAAAAAAGAAATATCTTTGACAAACCAAAACTGATTTTTTTTTCTTTTCAAGAAGGCCAATAAAACCTGAAAAAAAAATTACAAACTGAGTGAAACAAGCAGAGAAAGAGCAAAGAGGCAGAGCTTCATCAGAAAACATCACTTTGCTACAACAAACTCTACCTAAGACATGACCTAACTAACTAACTACCATTGAAGACGAAAGCGACGAGAATAATAATGAATGAATGAATGCTGTCTCTTCTTCATTTAAAAAAAAAACACTTTTCAGGTTATGATACAATCGGTGATGAGACAAAAAGATCAGTCATTCTAACACAATCTGTCGGAATGCTACAAAAGTAAATTAACACACACAAAAAAAAGACAAGAGAGAATTTAAGCCCACAATATTACCATGGAAACACAGGGAGAAGAGGATCTGGATCGCCGGGGGAAAAGCTGCGACGATGAAGGAGTAGTAGAAGAAGAGGACCGGAGAATGAAATTAGGGTTTAGCGATCGGAGCGGCTTATGAGAAGAATCTGGAGGAGGAGAAATCAAAGAAGATGTAAGAGGCAGAAGAAGGAGCCTCATAGGTAGAGACGAACTCATCTATCTATCTCTCCCAATCACTGTTGAACTTCTCTTCTCTTCTGTCTCCAACGCAGATATAATTGACAGAGAATCAATCCTTCACTGCTTCGTCCAAGAAGAAGAAGAAGATAAAACACAACACACACACAGACGAATCCAAAACCAAAAAAAAAAAAGTTTTTCTTTTTAATTGGAGAATATTTTACTGGGATTCCATAGCAGCTGTAATAAGTCCAATAAATTAGTCGTTTTAAATTGACTTCTTTTTTTCATGGGCTTAAAACACTTCAAAAGCCTTTTAACTTTCTATGGCCTTCAAACCCAATACCAACACGTGTCAATTAAATGTCTTATAACCACCCCTCATGATTGCAACTCACCCACTCCAAAGGCTTTTAGCTCCAGAGCAAAGAGCAAGAGTGGTGTGTCCTTATTGTAACATATCTCGACTAATCAGATCCTATGTCACATTAGCCTAGAGTTTGATAATTGTATGTTGAATGTTTTATATGCATATACATTAGAATATTATTTAATCGTTCATGACTTTTGAGGATCCCATTCATGACACTACCACTATTTGTCTTCATATTATAAAAGCGTTTTGAGAGGAGATGGATCTGCCATTGAAGTGGATGTGGGAGAAAGCTATCACATTGTTTCATAATAAAAGCGTTTACACAACTCAAGTTGGTGTTTGAGTTTCATGACACTGACACTATATTGTCTTCTTGTAAGGGGAAAGGCTGTTTATTGTTTTGTTATTGTAAGGTAAGAGCAATCCAAAAACATGTTATTTTTTTGAAGTAAGATGAATATATCAAAGTCTGCCAAAACTAAAACCATTCCCATGGGGACACGGATATAAAGCTCTCTCTCTCTCTCTCTCTCTCTCTGGTTTTCTTTACCTCCCCACTTGTGGAACCCCTTCACAATATCACCTCTTTTGCAAACACAGCTCTCCATCAGTCTGTCTGAACCGTGACTGGCTTTCCTCGTCCCATCGAGAATCCTCTGGTCCCATCAGGCATCCTTGGTCCCGGTGGTTGCTGTTTTGGCTGCTCCATGCTGTTCATTTGATGGTTGTTGTTAGGTGGTGTTCCCACTTGATGTTGATGTTGGTGTTGGTGATGATGATGATTCCCACGCCCATTGTGGTTCTGGTTTTGGTTCTGGTGTGGTTGACCTCGTCCTCGTCCCTTTCCTCTACCTCTGCTACGCCCTTTTCTCTGCCCAACCGCTTTCTCAGTCGCTTGCTCCTCTCCCTGTTATATGGTCTTAAAGTTAAAAGGAATAATCCATGGAGAACAACAATGCAAGAACCTAAGAACGTGTATTTGGCTGTTACTTACTATCACTGCCTGCTCTGACACATGCATATCCCACTCCCCACAACACTCTTCAGACTGTTTCTCATTCGGCTGCTCGGATGTCTTGGCATCATCTTCTTCATGTTCTACTTCTGCATCATGTCCTTTCTTTCCTCGCCCTTGACCCTGTTTTGGTTCATTTGTCTGTATTGAGTAAAAAATAGCAAAAACATAAACCGAGTAGAACCAGAATAACTTCAACAGATCCGAACTGAGACCAATGACAAAGAATGTTCTGAGCTCCTAAGATATATCTGTTTTAGAGTAAGACCACATACCTGAGGTTTAAACATCAACCGGACCTTAAGACTGCTCCTCCAGTTCCCTACTTCATTTAGTTCCGCAACCTGTGCAACAAGCAAACATGCTCTCATTAACCACATTAGCACAACACACAAGTATAAACAAACACAGGCTCAAAACCGAAATCGTACTGCTTTCTCGGCTAGCTCAACCGTCTCATACTCCACAAAAGCATGGAGCTGTAAGAACAACAAAGTAAAAAGAAACATCAACTCTGCATCCTCTTAATCCATCCAAAAAAAGAACCATGGATCTATATTTAGTTACCTTGTTACTGAGAAGCGTAGCATCGCTTTTGGCTGATCTTGCTGGTGGTGGAACAGCATTCCCAGTATTCTGTGGCTGGCAGGTACGGATGTTCTTCACGCTGACAAAATAAACTCATATACTTTTAAGAAACCCAAAAAAAGTGGTGGTTTTATCTAAAGAATATTAAAAAAGTAAACATCAACAGAAACGTTATAGTAGTTGTACCTTCCAACAGTTGAGAAGATCTTCATCAGATTTTGGTAGCAATGGTCCTCAGGTAGATTCTCAGCAATAACTATACGAGACTGGATATGATATGATAAAAAAAAAGCTTATTAGAAAATCAAACACAAAGCTTTCTTCACAGTAATACAGAAAGTATCAAAACAATTAATACCTGGAGTTCTTCTAGAGCAGGCTCGGTAACTGGACTTAGGCGTCTCACTTTCTTTCCATCCTCACTAACAACCTGTTTGATGACTAAAACGTTAGAAAACATCTGAAGCAGAAATATACAACAAAAAAAGAATAAGACAAGGAACTCACAAGCTTTGCTGAGTTCTGTAACACTGTGGCAAGCTGAGAATTACCACTAACCACAGCTTTAATTTTCTTGAAAGAAGCAACGACATGTATTGGCACTGTAAACACACGTGAAATCCCATTATGGACATTGGAACAAAACAAAAGATTACAAAAATGAAGTAAAGATCTCCTGAAGACTTCAAGCAACAGAAACTTACCGTATCCTTCAGGATCCTTGCTAATGAATCTCATCAGATGATCTGTTGTAGCCAAGTTCAAATCACTGAAGTAGTATTCAACCTGAAAATTTAATTTTTAAGTAGTCAATAACTCCCGACACCAAACTTTGATACGTTCATGTTGCAACACAGACAACAAGATCATCATGTCTGAAGCTAACTAGTATTCAAGAGATTGAAAAGCTCACCTGATTCACAATCTTTTGAACAGTATCCTCAGGCAAACCAGTTTTGGGATCAATCACAACAGAAGCTCCAGCTTCAGCCGTCTGATCGTTCTTGGACTCTCTCTTGTGATCTCTCCGATCGCTGCTCTTCTTCGCAACAGAATCAGGCTCCTGTTCTCCACCAACACCACGCTGCTGATGGCTGTTCCTCACCGGGGCATAGTGCTGGTTCTGATGACGGTTCTGATGGAAGCGATGAGGATGGTGAGGATGCTGGATTGGAACAGGACCGAGAACCGGAACGTTGAACGGACGCTGGTGGTGATGGTGGTACATATGAAGCATACCGTGCGGCGGAGGAGGAGGGATAATCATCCGAGGAGGCTGCGGCAGAGGAGGAGTAGTTCGACCAGGTACGAACTCAGGAGCTCCGGCGTTGAGTCGACTCGAGGAGAGAGACCTCAAGAGCGACGGATCTGAAGAGGAAGTAGAGTTGGAGCGAGAGAGATCATCGGAGTGAGTAGAGGAATCTAGGGTTTGCGGATCAGCCATGGATGATTGATTGATTGACTAAAGGTAAAGACTTTGACAGTGATAGATGAAGACTTCTCGAAGTAAAGTTTGGATCTTTGAAGTTGGAATCTTCTTACAGAGTGAGAGAGAGAGAGAGTAGATCCCTGGAGAAGGGGGAGAGAGACCAAAAGAGAGAAGAAAGACTCTTCCTTTTTTCCTGTTTGGAGAGATGTTCTCGGGTCTCCAAGGTCTTCTCTTTGTCCTATATTTATAGAATGGGCTTTTTAGTTCTTTTTATATCGACATTAAGACAGAACAAACTTTCACTTGCTGTTCCTTAAATATTACAATTGCATAACATTATTCTGGTTTCTACAATTTTATTTTAGTCTCAAGAGTCAAAAAAACTCTCAGACAGAATAACATTATTCTGGTTTCTATAATTTTATTTAGTCTCAAGAGTCAAAAACTCTAGTCTTCAGACGGAAGAGAGCTTCTTCCCACCATGGTTTTTGACATGCTGGTGGAACCTGTTTCTGATGGCTTCCCAGAAGGAAGGAACCGCGATGTTATCAGGGACTTCTTTAAACGACGGTAGGTAGTTCAAGTCTACTACCACATGATCTCTTGTTCCTTCTTGAATCTGTAGTTATCTCAGCAAAAGACAGAAAGGTGTGTAAGTAGTTGTGTTAGTGCAGCTTTAGAGATAAAAAAGGGTCTTCTTGTGTACTTACAACCACGTCAAATCCGAAGATTGTGAGATCAAGCTTCTTTCTCAGCCACTTAGCTGCTTCTGTAACCAGTTCTAGATCAATCTCATCTACCGGATTCTGATTTGTGGAACTGATTGGTAAAGACTTTAAGCTGTGGAGGTAATGTTAACACCCCAAAAGTTACAATCTTTCAAACAATTGAAGGCTTTGGCATAAGAGTCAATGAAAATTACCTGTCAAAGAGAAGTGGTCCGAGACCGTCTCCTTCAGCTGATTTCCTCAGGGTGGAAGAGCTAGGGATTGATTTCTTCACTGCATGGAAGATCTTTTCCCCCAACACGTAAAACTTGAAGATCCTTGATGAATGGTCCACATACTCCTGCAAATTCAGTGATTGACATTGCTTCAACATCTTATTTGATTTAGTAGTGTTCCTCTAGAATTGGGGTATCAAGGCTTTTACTTGGATAATGGCAGGAACAGGAGTGTTCAAATCCTTAAAGTCCTCAACTCGGAAGACAATAGCCTTGAGAGAGAAAAAAAACAAGAAGATAAGAGGATTTTGTTAGGCTCCGAGAGAGATACCAAACGAGAAGGGAAAACATGAGAGAGATATATATTCACACCATGCTGTGAGCATCAGCAACACCACAGGCAACCTGAGGTTTCACGATACATGGAAGAGACAGTCCAGCTCTTGACATGTTTTGAGCCAGATCAGGCTCATCATAGCTGTCAATCTGCAGTCAAGGAACTCTGATATTAACTTGCAAATCTAAAAAGTAAATCATTAACGTGAAAAGGAGGACTTTAAGACCTTGAGGAAGCAGGCGCCTCTTATCTTTCGTCCTGCTGTAATAAGGTCCTCTAATCCAAGAAGAATATGCTGCATCTTGAGTCGGTCCAGGACAGGATATATATGTTGAATCGGGTCAACTACAGCACAAGCAGTTTGATTTTCCATATACCTGCAAGTAGCTTTCACCAAGGTTTCTCAATAGCCCACTTGCAGATACAAAGATAACAAGGAATCAAGAAGCTTACTTTCGCAGCTCCTCCATGCCGGTAGAGAATGTAACTGCAACAGATGATTTTGAGACGGAGCAGTTCAGTTGAATGGACAAGATTTCATCAGTTGCTTTGTGGAAAATGATGTCAGCGTGTTTGAGTTGAGATGAGAGAGGGAACTCAAACGTGAGGGGTAGAAAGATGAGCCCATTTGAAGTAGGATACATGGGTAGAGCACCCCTCTATAGAAAATCAAAGACAAAAATCAGCAAACAGTAGTGAACATAATGTTTTCGAAAGTTGAATTCTAACTATGGTTATATAACCTTGGCAAAGTCCTCAACGCGAGATGGCTTCATGATGTAAGCAACTATTGCAGCACCATCACCCATTGCCTGTTTTTTAGAGGTAGCATCAAAATGGCAACTCAGCAACATTGTTTAGTTAACCTTATTAGTTCAGGCCTACAGTGAGTACTTTGTTCAAGTAGACCAGCTTATTTCACGAGTAATAAGCCAACACCAAAACGTCAAGACATACCTTTTTGCTGATGCAGCAAATAGTCATTGGAAGCTCTTCAAGCCTACTGATATGAAGCATGTTAGGATCCTCACATGAATCCCCTTCTACAACATATAGAAACCCAATAAAGTCCAAAAACTCATAAAAGTTATCTTTAAAACATGTGAAGAGTAAACTGTTAAACCATAAATGCAGAAGCTAAATAATTTGAAGCTAGAGAGAATCTCTTCATCACTAACCAAGTACAAGAACAAGCTGGCTTGGACTCAGTTCACGCAGCGTCACTTCTTTCCTGCTTGAAGCAACATAGAGAATGTCACCATCAGGATACCATGCGTTGAGAGCATCACCAAAAGCAACACTTGTCAGAGACGTCTCCAAAGGTAAGCAATCGATGGAGTACTCCTCTGCCGTCTTCCTCAGTAATTCCACCTGCCAAGACAGTATAGACAAACTCAAATCTCACTCGCACACCACAATGCTATAAACAATTAGAAAATTTCATCCAAACCTTGTTTTCCGGAAGATCAAGACCATAAGATATCCCCTGCGAGAGAGAGAGAGACAACAAACGACAAAAAAAAATCCAAATTTCATTACACTAGAAGAAAGAAGAAAGAATCAATGTCTGAAAACGGCAATTCGATCTTAAAAGTTCAACCCTTTCCTCATAGTTAACAAAAAAAAACGACACAAAACTCTGAAACTTCTGCATGCAAAATGCGATTATCTATTCTCAACCATTCGTTTATTACCGTTCGGATCATGGAGTAACGAAGCAGCCTGAGAAGCGACGGGACAGAATCTCGAAGCCGCGGCTGCGTCGTGGAATCTTCATTGTCGTCGTGATTGAGAAGCACAGATTCGTCGAGCAAGACGCATTTCATCGTTCTTCTCCTTCTTCCCATCTCTCTCTCTCTCTCTCTTTCCAAAAGAATAATCTTTTACGGTGGGCGGATTAGCCGTTAAATGAGAACCGGAGAAAGTGAGAATTGTTCTTTAACGAACTGACCGTTTTACCCTTACTGTCCTTGCACTAGCTGAGGGTAATATCGGTAATTAAGAAAAAGACAAAGGCAAAAAAGTTTCGATCTTTATTCATTTCTACGCCTCCTCCTCTGTTTTTGAATGAGAACCAGATCGGACGACACAGCGGCGAAGAGAGATGAACCGGGAAGCGAAGAAGTTATCTCAGCCGCAGCCTCCGGAGAAGAAGGAGAAGAAGTTAAAAAGGGAGAGACTTCCGGCGGCGAACCCATTGAGAGGACTCAGTACAAGAAGCTCTGGGAGCAGTAGTTGTAGCAATGGTAGTCACAGGTTCTTGCTCTCTCATTCTTTCTCTTCGTCTTCTTCTTCTTCGTCTTCGGTGAGTACTACTAGTATTAGACCTGCTGTGAAGCCATTAGTATCTAAAACCCCCAAGTCTGCTCCAGTTTTGAGTAAACCTTTAATTAGAAAGAAACTGGAGGAGACTAAGCTGAAGTCTAATGCTACTGACAAGCCTCAGAGATGTAGAACTAACCCTACTTTTGGAAAGAGAGTAGCCGCTAGTGGTAATAGTAAGATTAAAGGTTCGGTTTTGAAGAAGCAATCTTCTGTTGTTTCTAGACAAGTCAAGCTTAGAGTAGATGACGACAGTGTTGTAAAAGTCGTTACTCCTGTGTCTACTAAACTAGGAACAGGATCTGATATGGTTTATAGAAGAAGCAATGCTGATGATGAAGCTAGGGAGGATAGTAATCAAGAGAAGACACCACCTGTTCAGGCATCGGTATCTCCAGAGATGCTGCACTGCGGAACGTCTATGAGTTTGTTGTCAGCATCAGCTCAGTCACAAGCTTGTTACGCCGCTGGGCATTTACTCTCTGGTGTTAGTGATAAGAGGAAGTGCAAGCCTAAAGGGATACTAACTGTGTGTGAGAATGGCTTTGAGGTTGGTAAGGGCAAGATAATACTGAATGATTCTGATGAATTTGATGAAGGTGGAAGTTATGATGATCACATCTCTATGATGCTGCCTTTGCCTGCTGATGCGTCAGTGCACTGGCTTTTATCTCCTTGTGATGAGGAGAAGTATGAGACTCTTTCGCCACTATCGGATGGTGGTACCTCTTCTGATTTATGCAACATTAGCGGTGGAAGAAGTCTTTCACCTATGAATATATGTAAAGAGACGATGAGAAGAACTAGTTCTTCTCTTTCTCCAAGTGAGCTTTCTCGGTTCAGGAGATTTATGCAGCTTTCATCCCCTAAGTGTGAGCTAGAAGATCCTTCTGAGCATTTGGGAGGAGACAAAAGGTCTCCCTTATCTGTTGATACACTGGGAAGCGAGAATGTTATTCAAACACCAGAGTCCATCTCAAGCTTTGACAGTTACTTCGGTATCTCGTCTTCCCAAGCTGACATCAAACTTGAGGTTGGTTCAGAACTGGAATCACTGACAGCGACTCTTCAGTCAACCAGATTGTCACCACATGAACCGAGCAGGACAAGTTTCAACTTTGACTCTTTGGCCACATCTTCTGATTCCATTGATCTGTCACGGTTTCAGAGAGGTTTAGTTGACAGGGGTCCTCGTGTAACACGGGAGAGAGTGTCAAGGACACATGTGAGAGTATCACAGAGTGAAGAAAAAAATAGCCACTTGCCTCAACTGAAAACCCGACTGATTACTGATACTGAGTTTGATAAAGAAGGAAGAAAATTGCTTCCATGCGCTGCTGCGGAGTCAATAAGCACTGATGGTGGTGGTGGTCTGATATGTTCTGAGGATTCAAATTGGATGGCATGTTACAACAACAAGAGTTAACTTCCTAGACCATTAGTTTCAAGCATCTGTTTTCCTTTGTAAGTATATGTTCACGTTAGCAGGTAGTAGCTAGCTGAAGGAACTTTCCTTCCTGTTGTTGTGTGTTTCTCTCTTTGTTTTCTTCACATTTTCCACTTATAAAACAGCAATTCTTGTTTCTGAGCACATCAGAATATTTGAAATCCTTTATAGTTTCTTTTTTGTTAAACAAATAAAACATATGTTTTTCGTTTCTCAAAATAATAAAAGGACATTTGTTGTTTCAGCATCTTTGAGTTGAAAGTTAGATACCTGCTGCTTTACCAGATACCTTTCCTTTGCTCCAGGTTTTTTAAAAAGGCCAAGCTTTTGAGAATATTTAGTCTTTCGGTAAATCACAGAATGTTCGATTGCTCAGTTCTCATAGGGATTGAGTGTTCACACTGCTACCAACATTCTTATCTTTTGGTTTCTTCTATAAAAGTTTGTTACTTGCAAAGCTTTCTATTGATGCCTTTCCTTGTCACCAGGCCGTGTAAACCAAAAGATTTTAAAGTCTTTAAGGTGAAACAAAGCTTAAAAAGAGATTCTTTGAAGCATCTCTTACTTGTTTAGGAAACCACACATCATATGTCATGCTGATCAAGAATTAGCCTATTCATTCTCTCCATTTCCCACACATTAAAAACATTTCTTTTTGCAATTGGTTTTGTTCATTGATGTCATCTAGTTTCTCTTAACGGTATATATATATATATATAGACATAGTCTTCTCATTCTTGTCATCATCTAGTAACTGAACCATCTCTAGGAATAATGTCAGGCTATGCTAAGAGCAAAGATGCTGATGAATCTCTCGCAGTTCGCCAACCAAAAGAGAGTGATATCACCGGTAATATCATCATCTATACCCTTCTAGGGCTTTGCATTCTGCTCAGCCTCTTCATCATCGTAGGTTTCTTTGTCATAGCCAAGCCAGTTGAAGCAAGCTTCACATCTGTGGCTGTAACAAGCCTCAGGTACAACGATACATCATCATCCTCGCCTTATTTCAATGCAACGCTGGCTATGGAGATCAGAATTGAGAATCCGAACTTTGGTTTCTTTGAGTTTCCTGCTAGTAAAGGAAATATCTGGTACAACGGTCGTGTTGTTGGAGAGATGAAGATTAATGGACAACGAGTGGGTGCATATAGTGCCACAAGAACAGAGGTTGTGACACAAGTGAGTTATAGAGAGGATCATGCACCATCTGTTTGGTTCAAAAACGATATGAAGAGACGGTTAGTTATCCTCAAGGTTGGAGCTAAACTTAGAGGTGAAGTACACTTGGAGGTTTTGAACAAGAGAAGTGTGAATTTGAAGTGTTTGATGTATCTTAATCTAATAGATGGAGTGATTCAACGTTTGTGGTGCAAATGAAATCTCTCTGTTTTGTTTCCAGTTTTCTTTTTCACCTTTTTACTTCTTTTTGTTAACTTGTATTAAGATGTTTCTAAGTGTATATTTGAATATCAAATGGTTATTGTCTAGACTCCGATCTCTAACTTGTATTCTGTCACTATAAAATTCACAATTTTCATTTCTACATTGTCATGGTTAAAATTTGAATATAAATGATTAAAGTGTTATTTGGAATGTGTTTTTTTACCAGCAAAAGCTTTTTCTCTCAAGTTTTATTTTTTTACAACAAAAATAGAATGTTTTTACTTTAGTGGTAAGTGTTATTTTTAAACTCCCATCCATAATCAAATAAAAAATGTTGCATTTTGATTAATTCAATACAGATTTTGTTTATTTAGCGTAAGAACCATCATCAACTTTGTCGTTGTCACTCTTATAGTTGTCAGAGGACGCAACCGTTATTAATTTTTGATGTTGTGACTTGGAAACTTGGTGAACATATGCTCGTGTTAGAGGGCCAACTTCAATTTCATTTCTTGTAGAATTGGATTCAGCTCCAGCTCGTGGACTTCTTGATATGTTGTGAAAAATGTCATGATCAAGACAGTTTCTAAACAAGTTAGTTTTATCCAACATGTAAAATCACAGAGATTCGTCTCGTGTAAAACATACACTATACTATTATAGTGTGATTCCTTATTACTATATACAAGCAAGTTTACTTATTGAAATATAGTAATTTTTTATCCACTAGCGTAAGGTTTATCTTGAATCCGTCTCCTTCAGCAAACAAACACAAAAAAAGTCTCACAAAAATCTTAATTATTTTTTTTGTTAAGATTTCAGGATATATACACAAACACCGAGTCAAAGATGAGATATATGATAACGTTTCCAACAACTGAACGAATAATTAAAAAGAAGTTACGGGTTGGACTTTTGTTAGGTCTCAATCACAATTCACAAACCCTTTTTTATCTTAAGTTTATCCATAGGCAGTAAACAATCATGATTTACAAGTTTGTTCTTAAGCAACTGTTAACTCGTTGACAAAATAAACATTTCTGTTATGGCATTCCACCAATGCTAATTAATCCACAACATCTTATATCTCAAATAATGGTAAATATACAAAGCTGTGATATATGTATATATGTCGTAACATGCTAAAACTTTTGAAATGTTTACACAAATAATACAAAAAAAAAAACATATACTTTACCATAACTCAGGTATAAAACACACGAACGTATAATAAATAATTTTCTTTCATATAAGTTTTTGGGCGTATAAAATCATAATGCTTTATCATAAACATAAGATATCATACAAAATCATCAGAAAAGAATCATTTTCTCAATATACTTTTTTGTGTGTAGCTGTGGAACTCCAAACACAATATAAGAAGACCAAACTATGACAAATAGACAGAGAAATCAAAAAGCAGAAACAAAACTCAAATAAAGAAATATACAAATGAAGAAAGTGGAAGGTAACTAAGCACCAAACCCATAATAATCAATAAACAACAAGACCTCTTCTTCATATATTAAAGAACCACAAGAAAGAAAGAAGATAAAAGTTGGTTTCAATGGATGGCTTGATACCAATGGCGTTCAGGGCCATGAAGAAGAACCTAACTCGCCGTCGTTACGAGTGTCTCTCCTCCTCCTCCACAACTCGTGACTCTTACAACTTCGTTTCTGACACCGAAACTAACGTAGAAGGTCACCATCGCCGTCGCTGGTCCATGGGAGACTTCTCATCGCTATCAAACCGGGAAACAAAAAGAAGCAGCAGCAGCCGAGCTAGGGAGAAGAGTTGTTCACCGCCACGGGAAGGTCAACTCGTGAGATACAAGAGCCATCGTTTGTTTTCTTGCATCTCAGGTCAATAATATAATTATCATTTCAAGAAAATAGGAAACTCGAACCTTTTTTTTTTCTCAGCGTGTTGGTTGGTTTATACTACAAAGATGTGTGATACCGATCATGTACATATTCGTTATCTTGCGATGATCTTCTGATATCGTAAACTGTACGGTAGAACACACTAGGGGGTTGTTGTAGAAATGTATTAATGTTGGGGTTTAAACGAGAAAATGAAAACTTGTGGGGTCAAATGTCCAAACAACTATAGTTCCAAAGGTATTTAACTTAACTAGACATTGGTAATACTATACTTTCATATTTGTTCGTTTCCACACACTATACGATACAAAACATGCTATAAAATCTACAAAACGTAATAAAAGTGATTAAAGTCTTTCATAAGAGAGACCTCATGAGAAACAACTTAAACAATGAAGTGAAACAAAGAGAACAAAGAAGACAATCCACTTCCAAAACTCTAAGTCTGTCAAAAAGCAGAGAGTAAAAATAGCTACCTCTACAAAGTGAGAGTGCGTCTGTATAAAACTTCATCATCATCACTCTCATCATCATCATCATCTTCATCAGACACAACCTCACCACCACCACCACCAGGCATCTCCAACTTCCCACCCATGTCAAACACCGGACCTTCACTATCCGCATCGATAAAGTTACCTTCCAACCGTTCCTCAAACCTCTGGTCGCTACAGTTCAAGAACCAGTTCAACGAACTCCTAATCCCTTTCCCCTGCAGCTTCTGGTACCTAGGCTTAATCCTAGACTCCAACCCATAAGTAAAATACTCAGGATACTCCACCAGCTCCTTCATCGGCCTCCCCATCTCCGTCTTGTAAAAGTAGTAACTATTCTTCATCAGCTCCACCCTCGAACATAGTATCTGAGGACACCTCACAACCATCCTCGCAACGTCCTCGACCTTAAACGCTCTCCCCAACAGAAACTCAACCGGTTTCATCACCACGCTCTGCTTAAGACTCACAACCTGCGGCATCTTCTCGACCACACGCGCGAACCCCTCGGGATCAACCTTGAGCTTCAAGCTGAAAAAGTACTGCTGCGTTGACATCTTGGCCTTAACCGGTAAACCAAGAATCTGAGGGTACTGCGCTATAACCAAAGGAAGCATCTCTCTCCTGACTCCAAAACTAACCAAACACTCAACATTCGGTTTAACAGTCTCCTCGAGACTATACCCAATGATATAAGCTCGCTTCTCAAGCATCCTCGCTACTATCTTCTTCGGTAAACCGATGGAGATTAAATAATCTACAAGAGGTTTGATCATTGTACCAACTCTCATCCCTAAGAGATAAGGATACTGAGTGACCATAGGACCAATGTCTCTCGGACTGACACCGATACTCACGAGATAAGCGACGGAAGTGCTCATAGTACCTTCGAGCTTAAACCCTAGAAGCTCAGGGTACTTCATGAGAACGTAACCAAGATCCTGCCTCTCAACATCAAGCCCTCTGAGGAACTTGACGACGGGAGCTAGCTCGACGACGACGCTGGCGTGGAGGACCTGAGGGTAGTTCTTGACGAACTCTCCGAGCTTGGATCTGGAGATTCCGGTTTTCTCTAAGTAGGCGAGGACGGGGATGAGGTTCTTGCGGACGCTGCAGCCGAGCATTAAGGGGTACTCGTTGATGTCGTCGATGGTGAGGCCGAGTTTTTGGAGGAACTCGACGCGCTCGGAGATGACTTCGATGGTGGAAGGGAGCTCGATTGATTCGAGCTCGTCGGTGATGATGCCGAGGGTTTTGAGGTAGTCGCAGATTTTGACGCGGTTGATGAGTTTTTCTTTTTTGCCTTGGATCACTCCCCAGGTGACGGTGGGCATCTCGTATTCTGGGAACTTGGAGGAGGAGGAGGATTGGGTTGAATAGTGAGAGATAGGGTTTAGGATCGGAGAAGGGTTTGTTATCAGGGTTTTGAGGATTGGGTAGTGTCTTGTGATGAAAGATGAGAGCTTTTTGTTTCTGGAGAGGAGGAGATAGCTCATTTCTGGAGGAGACGACCCAGAAGACTGGTGACGGAGATGATTACTGAAGAAATCAAATGGGTAAAGATAAAAATGGTTTCTTTTCTCGCCTGAGAGGGTTTTGCGATTAGAGGAGATAGTGAGGTGAGGTAAGGAGAGAGAAGCCCTAAGTAACTGTAGAGGCTGTTATTTTTCTCTGAGTAACGGTCTAACCGAGTGGTTTGAACCGGTTATTGTAAATCAGTAGGCTTCTTCTTCGCTCGTGGTTTAGAAGAAGGTTACGACTTTGCTGAGAAGATGATGAGATTGGGTAAAAGAGAGAAAAAGTGGTTCTCGTTTCTCGGCTGAAATGGTAACTCTACAGAGATAGATTTCACTGTTGTAAAAAAAATTTACTCTCCGGTCTCTTAGTTCCGGTTTGACCGGGTGGTTTATTGTAAATCAGTAGGCTTATTCCGTCATGGTTTAATACCGAGCGAACCCTTTTTAGCTCTGCATTTCCTCTGCCGCGTTCTCTAGCTTCATCGTTTACGCATCTATCAGGTTCGTCTTGTTTGATCTCTAAACCGAAGAAAGCACTCTCTCTCTCTCTATAAGTTTTATAGTAACGCGCGGCTCGTAACAACTGTAAAGTTTAAGACTTGGAATACTGACATCGTTTGTGATCTGGTGTTGTTGTTGTTTGTTTTGATAGGTTGGAGATAGAGTGCAAAAAAGACCTTAGTTTTCTTTAGCTCAATCAACTCCCATGTCTGCCCTTGTGGCGCTATGTAGAGCTCGAGCTGCTTCTTCTTCTTCTTTATTCAACAGCCTTGTGCGTCCAGCATTTCGCAGCTTCTCCACAGGTACTAGTTATATAATACCCTCTTGAACTTTCCTGGTTTGTTTCCGACAAGCAAAAACAATGCTCTTGGTTCTGAGCATTGAGCAATTGCTAGGAAGGAATCGTGGTTTTCAATTTGTTTTAGAAAGAAGTGATAGATAGGTTGTAGCGTTGAGGAATCAGGTTGAGCAGCAAGCTTTATTTGCATTAGTGTTATTGTTTCCCTCTCGCATTTGTGCAAACTGATTTATTGGGGGATTATTTTAGTAAAGGTTTGCTTCTCTCTATGACATTATAAACGGATTAGGATTTGCTTGCATGACTTCTCATCTCTTCTTCGTATTTTGTCTTTACACAACTTTGTAGACTAAGTACTCTGGGTTACATCATGCTTGATTTGAGATAGTTTTTGTGTTGGAAGAAAAATTCATGATCAGCACACCTCTTCAACTGCTACATTCTTTTCATGACTCTGGTGTTTACTGCCTCAAAGAAGATCTCTTTATGGGACTTGGTTTATGGTACTCGATTACTTCATGCTGTCTTCATCTCGTGTTGGAAGCATTCATGATCATTATTAGATCTCTCCAAGTCCAAGGGCTACACTTAGATCTATCCAACTCTTGTGCTATTTTTCATTTCCTGTATCTGGTGATACGTTCTTTTCATGTCTCTGGTGTTAGAGCCTCAAAGAACATTACTTCAATGGTTGTATTCAAAATGATGAATCTAGTACATAATAAAACCTATGCATTTAAATACTCTGTGGGACTTGCGTTATGTTCATGTATGGTTTTTCTATAACTAGGATTGAGTTATTCTCAGTATGTACATCTTCATACTTGGTTGGTAAATGCTAATCCCAGAGTATTCATCTATCTTTTGAGTCGTGGTGATAAGTCAACTTCAAGTTCAAGGCCTCTAATTTTGGTATTTTTGCAGGTTTTGGTGATGTGCAGAACAAAACACTGGTAGCAGAAATGGAAGAAAAGATGCTCCACATGGACATCAACTCGATGATAGGAAGTTCCATGCCGCTAGGAATGATGCGCATAGGAACAATCATCCACAACATCGAGATGAACCCTGGTCAAGGCGCCAAGCTAGTACGAGCTGCGGGAACAAACGCCAAGATCCTCAAGGAGCCTGCTTCGGGGAGGTGCTTGATCAAGCTTCCTTCAGGTGACACCAGGTGGATCAACGCCAGGTGCCGTGCTACCATCGGCACAGTGTCGAACCCGTCTCATGGAGTGAAGAAGCTGTATAAAGCAGGACAGAGTAGGTGGCTGGGGATAAGACCTAAGGTGAGAGGTGTGGCGATGAATCCGTGTGATCATCCACATGGTGGTGGTGAAGGGAAGAGCAAAAGTAGTGGAAGCAGAGGTAGGACGTCGGTTAGCCCTTGGGGGAAGCCGTGCAAAGGTGGCTACAAGTCTGCTAGTGTCAAGAAGAAGAAGAAGAGATTGGCTGCTAGAGAAGCCAAGATGTGATCTTGATAGAACAAGTTACAATAATGTCTTCAAATGCTTCTTTTTTTTTGAGAGAGTTAGTTCTGAATGTTGTTACGTGTTTTCTTTTTCTTTTTTTCTTGGAACCGAAATCAAACGTTTTGATCGTCATAAACGTTTTTAAGAAACGCGTTTTTCAGTACTAAGTGGGTTACGATTGTCCTAATAAGACACTGTAGTAGTAGCAGGTTGGATCGAGAAAAGGGACCAAAAGATGAATCACAGAGCCGCAGAGGTAATTAGAGGAGTTAAAAGTCTGGAAGTAGGCCTGCGATTATCAACCGATCGAAATGTTAGGTTCGGTTCAGTTTTTTTTCTTTTTTTTTTAACTTGTCAAAGGTTTGGTTTAGTCTGACAATTTAAAGAAAAATGTTTTCGATTCGATTTAGTACTCGGTTAGTTGGTTTTCTAAAAAAGGCAAACAAAATTTTATCAAACTATATACAAATTTTAAACCAAACTAATCCATTTTACTAAAATCTGAACTGAAATAATCAAATGAAAATAAATATTTACTAATTTAAATTGAAATTTCATGGAATTCAATATAGAATGATTATACATTGTTTGCCTACAATATAATATAATCCATTTTTTGTTGAATTCGAACATTTTGGTTTAATTTGGTGTAAATTTTTGAAACCAAATTAATCAAAAAACCGAACCAAATCAGTAAATCAATTCGATAAATTTTGGCCAAACTGAACTGACCAAATTACGGATTAACTGACCCAAAAACTCTGAACTAACCGAAACTACATGCCTAGTTGGAATAATACACTTAATCAATCCTCAGGATTAAAAACATTCAAAACAAATGTCTTTTTGACCAATTACTTTCAAATATTCCCAACTTCAGAAAATAACTTTTTAAAAATGAAATGAAGTTTGAAGTTTGAACCAGAAATATTGTCAAAAATCAAGATGCCTTGAGTTGTTTCAAAAAAAAAAAAAAATTAAATAAATAAATCAAGATGCCTTGAGAAATACAGTCTATACAGATGGACATTTTCATTGGTCTAAGCAACCACACTATTTTTTTTCTTTTTTGCGCAACGCAACCACACTATTTAAAAAATTTAAATCAGGTTAAAAAAAAGAGTGGCATTAGATTTTTATCAAGGGAGCACACAGAGTTTGAAGATTTGTATCAAAACAGAGCAGCCACCGTGTTTATTGTTTGCCATCTTGGGCCCTAGTCACTCCATATTTATCCAATCATATTTCATTTTTACTCTTTATTGATGTTATTCCTTTTTTTTTATGTTATTCCTTTAAGTGACAAAGAAAAACGACGTTATTCGTTTTATTTAATATTTTATACGAAGTATTTTTTAGCTTTTCATGTTTTTGGTATATATATTATGTCCACACATGCAATGAATCCAATACCTTCATTATCAGATGCATGAATTTTTATTTCTGTTACCACCATCCTTTTAATTCCCTTTTCAGACTGGTCATATCTTTGCTCAGACTTCATTACAAAATCATATATGTTCCCATATATTCTTATCTTTACCCCAAAGAACATAAATACTTTTGCTTTGTCTATGAATGGCACTGTAGAGATTACTTTATCAATTAGTTATCGAATATAATGGTTATATCATATATGGATTAGGTGATGAAGAGAAAGGTAATGTGTATGAAAAAAAAACTCAAAATGTATAACGTAGAAGAAAAAGATTGAAGAGCTATACGAGGAATATTAATAAGCCAAGTTGGTCGAGATATGCATTGAATCGATGGGAACGAGCTAGCCACGTGATATTGACATGTGCCGTTTCATCTACATTATATACCTTTCTGAAACCATTGGGTATCTAACTGTTTCATTGACGTTTTTAGCCAGGGTCGGCTCTGAAATTTTAGAGACTGTAGACGAATAAAAAGAATTTCAAATTTTGGAGGTCTAAAATTTTTTTTTACAAATTTAAAAACTTCTGTCCATATAAAAATTTTCAAAAATTTTTGGAAACTTAAAACGAATGTTTTGTTAGGTTTGGCCAGGCCGGCCTTGTTTTTAGCTAATCTTATATAGTACTACATACTATTTCATATATCTCTAGTCCGAAAGTAGAACTATCAGAAAAAAATCAAAGGATATTCATATTATGGAAATACGATCAATATTACTCAAAATATGTGATGAAACTGTGGGCATGTCATATAAACTCGATAGTGAGATAATAATGCATGCGTATTATTAAAATTGTATGATAGTTCTATAAAGTAGTTATATTTTATTGAATGTTGTTGCAACTGGTCCACAACCACTAGACATGCAATCTTTAGAAGAAGGGTTTGCGATGTTCAATGCAAATCATTCATGGGTTGCCACTTCTAAATAGCTTTCCCTTTCCACCATTTATTTGTTTTCTAATTTCTTAAAATTATACTAATACTAATAGAATCTACAGCCCTTCTGTATAATAATCAACATGTTGTTTTGTTCACCTTTAAAAATGAATATATCTTTCTTGGGTTTTTTTTGACATAATATATCTTTCTTGGTTTTGCCTACGAATAAAAATCTTTTCGATCTGGATAAGTGATTGAGCTCGATCTCTGTACACAACTACTCAAATGTGTCGGATCGATCCTAACTATAGGATCAAGTAAATATCCGCAAGATAAGTTGGATATCTTTTAGTCTGAAAGAATATGATATTTTGTAACTCTTTAAAACTAATTTATTCACAAGATTTCAAGTCTGCATGCATCATATTTTTATCAGTGTATGGTGATTAAGTTTTGTTTTATTTACTGGGTAACGTCTTCATGTCATTTATAGTTTGGTGTCAATTAGAATAATGATGTCATTTAATAGTTTGGTCTTGTTGTTGTATAGTGTGTGCGATTCATTGAATTTAGAAAAGTAAGAAATGTTATTGGTAACCTTTCGATTGGTTAATAGGTTAATACCCGAAAGGCCAGACACGAACTGCTTACGAGAACATATTGTCCCTCGTTAATCACGCAACCAAATGTATCATGTAAAATGCAGAAATTCGCATTAGTCTTAACTATTAATATTTGCTAAATTATACGAGCAAAAAAGGAAGATTAATATTTGCTAAATTATACGAGCAAAAAAGAAGATTAATAGTTTCAAAAAAAAAAGAAGATTAACGATTAAAAAACATTAAACCCAAAATATATTTGTATACTGGACCAACTGTCCTGCTAGGAAAACGATAATATGATATATCCACCATATGAAATGCTGAAGAAAATAAAATATATAACAATATGGGTCCTAATATGTCGATAAACATATACAGCACTATTATTATGCAGAAGCTATATAATTTATATACACACTCTTGATAAGTTTTCTTTGAATTTACCTTGTCAGATTAAATTGGTAGTTTCACAACATTCAATATATTAATCATTATTATCCCTTGGATCCACCTCTAGTGCAGATGATTAGATGAAATCGAATCTCTACTTTGGTTTTTTTTCATCCATAGTTTCAATAGATTACTGTTTCAAAAAAAGTTCCAATAGATTACAACCCTGAATGATAATGGTATTACTGTAATAAACAATGCATATAGAACACAGATTAAGGTGACCACTTTCAAAAGTTTATAATATTTGTCAATGTGTAATTATTTGTTTGTAGCATTTTAGTGGTTAATTTTCTTGCATATAAAGTGTGTTATCAAGTGGTTCTTTTTGTTTGTCAAGATCAAGAAACTAAGCCTTTTTGTTGTCTAAAAACATCAAGTGGTTTACATTTTATTTATTTTCGTATTACCACCACCCATTACTATAAAATCTCATAAATAATAAGAGACAAATAAAGCCTACAACTCACAAAGGAATAACACTACCTTTTTCTGGTCAACTGACTACAATAGAGTAGAACAATGTTAAAGTCTTAGATTAGTCTAATTAAAACACCTTTGAATATTCCCCAAAAGCAAACTCAAATTTACACTTCAGGCAGAGGCTTACCTAAAATAAATTCTAGCCTACCTCATCTCCAACTTTAAGGAAGAGAGATAAAGTGTCTAGAGAAAAAGAACCAATTGTGATCTTGAAAATGGAAAGAGACTCAAAGTATTATAAGGGTCTGAATATTAACAGTGTAAATCTAATAATAATAAAAACATATAAAAAATGTTTATACGTGAAAAAAAAATCGTGATTATTAACCGCGGTGCAATGCGGTCGGAATCGTTGAATGTCATTCATTCGAAGCCTAAACTTTTAGTTTTGCATACCTTCAAGAATCAGCAACTTGTTTGTCACACTTGTCAGCCCAAAAGGAGAAAAAAAATTAAAAATGTAAGTTCTATTTAAAAATTTACTATTGCTAAAAAAAATCTGTAAATTCATTGAACCTTCTCCTCTTTCCTGATTCTATCGTCTAGTCCCAAAGTATTTATCTCCTCCTTGCTTTCTTTGTATTGCAACTTGTCATCTTCTTCACTTTGATATCTTCTTACCAGCTTTTATACCAAACTCTACATCACCAACTTTGCTCAAGGAGTTTACGTCTAAGAAAAAACGTTATTGCTTTCTCAAGAAAATCTTCTCCTTCAGCCCTGAAGAATAAGAAACTCTTTATCTTTTAGATGAGCCGTGAAATCTCCAGTCCACAAAGCGACATGGTAAACATTCAACACCAATATTCTTCGACCAACATCAACAACAAGAAAAACATGGATACGAGAAGAGATAACCAAAACGACATGAGTTCTCGCGGATCAGCTCAAGCTCCTATGATGAGTAAGCAAGAACATTTCGGGACATTGTCATCCTCTCAGAGCAGCAGACCGAGGAAGCTAATAACGGCGAGTTACTTCAGTTTAGAGTCAGTGCTTGTTCTTGTTGGTCTCACAGCATCTCTCTTGATCCTTCCCTTGATTCTTCCACCATTGCCTCCTCCTCCCTTCATGCTGCTCCTCATTCCTATTGGGATTATGGTTTTGCTTATGGTTCTTGCTTTAATGCCTTCTTCTTCTTATAATGCCAAACATGTAACAACACGCTCTTACATGTAAGAGAGCGCTTTCTGTTTTGTCTAGTTCTTGTTAATTTTTTTTTCATTACATAAAAAACGTTTCAGAGGGGAAGAGATTTTGTATAACTGTTTCATTTGTAAAACTTGTTATTTTATGGAGTATTATTACTATCAAAATCCGAATTCTGTTTAGTTTAAATTTGTGTAATTAACTCAATCTAAATTAGTATAAATCGGTTAAATCAAATAAACAAGATTAGTATATATAAGTTTACAAGTTTGTCTAATTTTCTTTTGTATATGTATTATAATTCATCGAAAACAATTTGTTTGGCCTATACAATTTACGTAGTTATCGCCTACCGTTTATTACCATACACTTGCATGACTTGGTCAATAATGGTCTGAAGATGAGATTAGAGTAAAAGGTGAAAGATTTTACATTCATTGATCATAGGAGACAAAGTCAGAGACAGAAGCAAGACTGTGTCTTATTTACTTCTAGATGTAATAATAATATTATAGAAACGTTTTGGATATCATGTTCTCCCATGGGTTAGGAACCGTTTAAGAGACTTGACAAAGACATTCTGATAGCAAGTTAGTTTCATAGAAAGCTCCTTTTCACCATAATCCAAACCCTGGATCCAGTTCCAAATCTCTAGAGGTATATATGATTTGTTTTATTCAGTTCTTATTTTTAATTAAAGAAATGGGCAAAGGTTAAACCCGGATAACTCAGGTGCTGGATCCAATTTATTGGTCAGTGTGAAGAAGAAGCTTTGACCAAAAAAAGTGGAAGGTGATGCTCCAACACTGCCATGAGCTGATGATGATGATGACCTTTGTATACTTCTTCCTCTGTGTCCACCACATCAAAGCCTTGAAGCTGCTTCACCGCTTCAATGAGCTGCCCCCTTAGTCTCTGTGAGAGCAACCTCCCTCCTGCTTTCACACACTCTCTGTACAGTGGCATGTAAGCAACTGCAACTCTCAATGGACCTGGTAGGTCCTTCAAACGTATAGCAGACTCGCCAATCTTCAAAACCCTCATGAAGTTCATGAAGTTCTCGCGGCTTTCCTTCAACCCTTGGCTGAATGCAGCCTCTGACCAGTGTTCTTGGAGAAACGTTTTCAGCTCTGAAGGTACAGACTCGTCTTCTGACTTTGCAATGGTGTCTGCAACTGAGTAAGTGGCTACCGGATCACCGAGGAAGTCTGATTTGAGAAGAAACTCTACTCCGTAGAGAGAACCATCGCTTCTTTCACCAGCTGCTTTGAGGATCTCGATGCTGAGAGCAGTGAGGACGGGTCTTGGTACGTGAGGGAGGAGATAAGCTGCGATCTCGACCTGGCTGCTCGAAGTGGCGGCTGTGAGCGCCAAGCATAGCTCCATTTCACGGCAGCCTCTTTTCACAAACCATTCCACAACTTGCATACAACCTCTCTCCGCTGCTCTCATCAAAGGACCCAAGAAAGCCATGGCGTGACCTTCTTCCACAAGGCAGTCCATAGTTTCGATCTTACTATAATGGGAGGCAAAACCCAAGGCTAAGTCAACATCCACGTCTAAGCTATTCCTTTGAGCAATCTGCACCACAGAGAGAGATAAAGTTAGAATGCACAAAGAAACCTCATTAGCCACCAAAGAGAGTGTTACCTGCAACAAGATGCGCACAAGCTCTGTGCTACCAAAACGAGAAGCTTCAAGGAAGCACTGATTCACGTTATCTGCTCCTCCTTCCACCAGCATACCGAGCAATCCATGTACCACAGTAGCCGAGATTCCAGAAGCCCATCCAGGATGAAAAGAGGTAGAGAACAACGTAAGCGGGAAGCAAGCTGCGTCAAAGGCCTCTGTGAAATCCTTTCCTGTCAAATGGTTTCCTGCAAGATCTAAGAACGTCTTGAAAGCAGAAAGCTGGAGTTGTATCTCAGCAGCAGAGTCTTGGCCAGCTTTATCTCTAGCGCCATGGCAACGAGAGTGGAAACCTATGCATTTGAGGGCCCATTCAGTAAACTTCTGAACTTTGGTACTTGCTTCTGCTTTAAGTACCTCATCACCGTTACACTCTTGAAGACGCTCATGTAACCTGGATAAGCCGAGATGAAAAGAAACAAAAAATGGATTTATAAAGGAAGGGTGTCTCACTCTCACCACCCTTCCTAGCTAACCCAATATAACCTGGATAAGAGATATGTATTAAGATACTAACAAAATAAGCAAACTCTAAAGCGTACCTTTGAGCCATTACAGCTACACTATCAGAAAGACTCACTGTCCTGCTCTGGCAAGAAGAGACGCATGAAGCAAGAAATGAAGTTCTGAGTGTAGCTCTAGTATAGTCATGAGCACCAAGACATATGATCTTCCCAATCAAACCAGTGATACCCTCTAACTCGCCCTCTGTGGTCAAGAACCAAATGGAATCTAGACTAATACACAACAGATCATTCAAAGTCTGTAGATCAGCTAAACCAATCATCCTCTCGGAGAGTTCCCAGTCCTGCGAGCTAACAGCACCTTGGAAGAGTCGTCCCAATTCGATTCTATCCTGTCTGTTAAGCTTCTTCTCTTTCCCTACACTCCCCCCCTTCTCGAGAAGAACATCAACACCATCATGATCACCACTGTATTTTAGTTTCTTTGCACTGCAAGGTGCTTCTCTGGCGAAAACAACACCACCACTCCCTTCACCTTTCTCAACCGTGAAGTCCTCCTCCTGCAAGTCTTCCATTGAAGACTGAGCAGTGATCTCCTCGGAACCAAAAGGCTCATCAGGGTATAACCCATCATCGCTCTCCTTCTCCATCAAAACCTCAAGAACCCCAAAACTTCTTTCTCCCAAAAAGCTAAGCAGAGAATAACAATAAATCTCTATACCATATCCCTTCCTCGATTCCAAAATAAATAAAAGAAAGGCTCAAGCTTTGTATCCACTTGCACAATCTGCCCACTCTAGATTTTGATCCAAAGAGGAGCGATAAAGGTCAGAACTTTTTCCAGGCAAAGCTAAAAACTTGAAGGCTTAAACCAAAAACCAGCAGTGACCCACATGCCCGAATCCGGAAGCTGTCATCGTGGGTCAAATCCTCGACGCGTTTTCTCTGGTGAATCAAGAACAAACCCTAAAAGAAGAGAAATGGTTACAGCATTTGCAAAAAAAGGAACAAACTTTAGAAACAACCAATCGTGAATCTAACAAGGTAGAGGATGATGAGGATGACGAGGAACGAACCTGGAGGAGATTTTCATTGAGAGGTCGAGAGGAACCCTTGTGCCTTTGCCCTCGAGTTCTGTCTGACTTCTATATTTTTATTTTTCTTTAATTGTTATATATATGAAAATGTTTTTTTATTGCTCTATAAATGACTATAAATAAATTTGTTTTTCCACTTTCAGATTTGTAGTAACAAATGTTTACAAGAAGAAACTCTGTTTTAGAATTTATTTTTAAATAATAATTAGATGACATTGTCTTCTTTTTTCTGTAACATAGATGACATTGTCTTTATTTTCATTTCCTGGTTGCCTCTAAGCAAACTTGTCTTTTTGGATTAATCAATTGGGTTATTAACCTTAGAAAGCTCAATTGTTTTAGAAAAATGCAAGTTGAATTATTAGTAGTTATTAAAATCAGCTGTTTTGACAATGACATTACAAAAAGTCAATCTACATTTTCATAAGGGTAAATCTCTTAAATTAATTTTTTAAGATTCTTATAAATAGATATTACTAAATATTTATTTTAAATTTTATATATTCTAAATTTCAAATTTTATATTATAATTCTAAATCAAAATCTTAGTCTCTAAACTATATCTCCAAAAACTAAATTCGAATTATATACTAATTAATTTTAGAAATATATATGTAAATTTTGTTCTTTAATAAAATTTATTTTAATTATTATTTTCTTTTTCTTATGAATTATTTTCGTAATAACATTTGAGTTATTGTAAGGTATTTTTCAAAGATAAAATAGTTGCAGTACAGTCCAGTAATTAATCAATAACAAAAATAAAATGAGAAAAATAAAGGTATTATTATTATTTTTTTTTATCAAAAAAAAAAAACTAAAAACTAAAAGAAGATTTTATTTATTCGAAAGTAACTGAACAAAGCAAAGCATCGCATCTCTCTCCGTATTTTTATAGACGTCACGTCATCACACCACCGATCTCTCTAGACGGGTCTTGCCTCCTTCCTCCTACCAAAAAAACAAAGTCAATCTTTCTTTAGCGATCATCAGCCATCATCATGGATGAAGAGTACGAAGTTATAGTTCTCGGTACTGGTCTCAAGGAGTGCATCCTCAGTGGTCTCCTCTCCGTCGATGGTATCAAGGTCTCTTTCTTTGATTCAACGGATGAATCTCACTGATTACTACTTTAATCTCCGATCTCTTGTCTTCACTTCACTTAGCTAAAGATGTGATTTTTTTGTTTGTTTGTTCAAATAGGTACTTCACATGGACAGGAATGACTATTACGGTGGAGAGTCAACATCACTTAATCTCAATCAGGTCAAAATATTCTCTGTTTTTTTATGTTTAAAGATTAGTTTTTTTTCTTGTGTTGTTGATGATGTTTTTTTTAACAGCTGTGGAAGAAGTTTAGGGGAGAAGATAAGGCTCCTGCTCATTTAGGCTCTAGCAGAGACTACAATGTTGACATGATGCCCAAGGTTTGATCATTAGTCTAACTTCTTTTCTAGCTTTTCATTTTACTAATAATACTAAAAGTGTTAATCTTTCGTTGTTGTGGTGGTGGATTAGTTTATGATGGCGAATGGCAAGCTTGTTCGCGTCCTCATTCATACTGATGTGACCAAGTACCTGTCTTTTAAGGCTGTTGATGGGAGCTATGTCTTCGTCAAAGGCAAGGTACAAGCTTAGCTTTTTCCACAGAAGTAGCTTGATGTAGTTTTTTTGAAGTAATTTTTTTTTAACTGTTTGATAATAATAATCTTACAGGTTCAAAAGGTGCCAGCAACTCCAATGGAGGCCCTCAAATCTCCTCTTATGGGTATTTTTGAGAAACGTCGTGCTGGAAAGTTCTTCAGCTATGTTCAGGAGTATGATGAGAAGGATCCTAAAACACATGATGGAGTGGATTTGAAGAGAGTCACTACCAAGGAGTTGATTGCGTAAGCAGCTCATGTTCTATTATTGTCAGTTATCTGATTTTATAGACTTATCTGCTTGCTAATTATTTTGATAATATGTTTTTTTGAGACAGGAAATTCGGTCTTGATGAAAACACTATTGACTTTATTGGTCATGCTGTGGCACTTCACAGTAATGATAGCCATCTCCATCAACCTGCTTATGATACTGTGATGAGAATGAAGGTAATGGGCCCCTTAAAGTTTGTTATCTCCTTGTTATAGAAGTCTTGTTTTTTTTTTCTAATACAGTATTGATTTGAATTTCTTATCAGCTATACGCAGAGTCCCTTGCTCGTTTCCAAGGAGGTTCACCATACATCTATCCTCTCTATGGGTTGGGTGAATTGCCTCAGGCATTTGCACGACTTAGTGCTGTGTATGGTGGGACTTACATGTTGAATAAACCTGAGTGCAAGGTATGTCCTCATCTCTGCGTGTCTGTCTCTGCTTCTTACAAAAGGAAAACTTGTGACAGCCATGAAACTGTTGTTACTTTTATATAATAGGTAGAGTTCGATGAGGAAGGTAAGGTTATGGGTGTTACGTCTGAGGGAGAGACTGCAAAATGCAAGAAAGTTGTCTGCGATCCTTCATACCTGCCCAACAAGGTAATCACTGACAACCATTATAGATTTGTTGAAACTTTACACCGACAGTTTAGCTTTCTCTGATGCGTCTCCATGGGAGCATTAAGCTATCTTTCTTTCTTTCCTTTTTTTTTTCTTTTAATGCATATGAAGTTCCCCTGTGTGTTACTCTTTTCATGTTAACATCATTTTGATATGTTTTTAAAACTTTTTATAATCTTATTCAAAACAGGTGAGGAAGATTGGGAGGGTTGCTAGGGCGATTGCCATTATGAGCCACCCTATTCCAAATACCAATGATTCTCACTCGGTGCAAGTCATCCTACCTCAAAAGCAACTGGGCCGTAAATCAGACATGTGAGTTTTCTTATTCATCCACTTGTTCCACTGATAGAAGTAAATGAGTCTTAGTAAACTGTCTGGTCCATATACTATTCGCTGTGGTAGCTAAGCTTTATCTGATTATGCTCTTGAGCTTGCTGGGATACCTTATCTCTTGATTCACACTTGAAGGTCGATTGAAATGTTTGTTTCTCGTCTCATGATAGATAACGTCTTGGTTGTAAATTGACAGGTATGTCTTCTGTTGTTCGTATTCCCACAACGTTGCCCCCAAGGGGAAATTCATAGCATTTGTGTCGACAGACGCAGAGACTGATAACCCTCAAACAGAGCTGAAGCCTGGAATCGACCTTCTTGGTCAAGTTGATGAGCTGTTCTTCGACATCTATGATAGATACGAGCCTGTCAACGAACCCACTCTGGACAACTGCTTCATATCAACGGTTTGCTTACTTAAATTAAAGCCTTTATTTGAGAGCATCTTAAAGTTGGTGGTTTCTAATAGTAAACCTTATATTCCTGTCTTAAACAGAGTTATGATGCTACAACACATTTCGATACAACTGTTGTTGATGTGTTGAACATGTATAAATTGATCACGGGAAAGGTAATACTCCAGATTCTTACAGATGTTTGGTCTGTTCATTAACAACCTCCACATGTACTGCGAGCTGGAAGTGATCACCTTTTGTGTTGTTTTGTGTTGCAGGAACTGGATCTAAGTGTGGACCTTAACGCAGCTAGTGCTGCAGAGGAATGATGGAGAATAATTCAAAAGCTCTCTTCCTCTCTAGTCAAAAACAACTTGATGTACTGGTTGTCTTTATCCTATCTTAAACGTTCTCATGTTGTCTGTTCAAACTCGAAATCAGATTGATCTCATCATGTTCCCGGTTATAACTGTGTCTGTTTCTTTCGTAAAGACAAAAAGGTTGGATCTCGTGGTTTCTATTTGCAGTGGCTTATGTAAGAAGTGCTCTTGCAATTGTCAGATGTGTTAACCGTAAGTCGATCACTAGTCAGTGAACTAACGGATATTAAACTCAAAAATGTGAACAGCATTGACTATAGAAAGCAAAACAAAGTTTATTAATCAAAGCCTATATTCGACTAAGATCACACGGTCAAAACAAAACACGACTCATATCCAAAACAAAACTATGAAATGGGGAAGAGAAAAAAGGGAGGCATTCATCAGTTCATCCTCCTGACAAGCTCGTTGATGAAATTCTCTCTGTTTCCAGCATCACCACCTTCAACGTAGTGGTTCCTCTTCTTCTTAAGGCCACCGAGTGGTGCCTTCAACTGGAATGGCCAGAGGAAGTTGTTGGCTTCCTTGAAGTGAGGTCCAACGGTCATGATCTCGTGGATCAGATCCTCAACGCAGATGATGTTGTGCTTTCCTAGAGCTTCATTCACTATGGAGTTGTCAGTGAGTGCTATCCTCTGGTGGTTCAGCTTTCCAAAACCCCTCTTGTAGATTAGCTCTTTGACACTCTTCAAGTTTGGGTATCTGCACCACCAGAGACATCGTTTCACTTAGAGCATATTCTATATAGATAGGTAGAGAGAGAGAATGAGATGAGATACCCGTAAGTCACGTAAGGCTCAACACGACGCAACATGTTGATTGTTGCCTTGTTCACCTTAAGGAACACACCATTGAAGATCTGCACAGATGTATCACACAAGTTTGAAAGAAAATCACATGCAAATTAATCATATGACAGATATATAATCATATGATGTCTGAGATGAGATTAGGAGACTCTGACTTACTTGTCTTAAACGCAAGAGCTGCAGAATCTTCTTGGTTTTTGGGTCAATAGCGTTGATTCTGTATTAACAGAACATTCATGTAAGTAAATAACAGAAACTGTTTTGGAACGTACTTATGTAAGAGAAGCACAACAACATTACCCACGGATACGAATGATAAAGAGCAATTTAGCCTCAGGGTCAACATAGAACCCTCCTTTCAACTTAGCCTCACGCTTCAAACGGATCAACTCGTTATCCTAAACAATGGAGGGGAAAAAAGAGAGACTCTATTCGTTAGGACAACCATCAACAGAGGAAAGTCAATCTTAATAAGCAAAGGGAATACAACCTGCTCGGCATATTCTTTAGCATATTGCTCAGCTCTTTTGAAGATAAGCTTCCTGGTCTCAACACTCTTCTTCTTAGCAGCTGCAGCTTCCTGTTTCTTGGTCAATGCCCATTCCTCTTCCCTCTTGATCTTCTTTAGCACAGACTCTGGAACCACCACCTTGGATTCAGCCATTTCTCCTAACATAACAAATAAAAATAAAAAAACATAAGCTTTCCAACCAAAGAGACAACCTTTGAGAGCATAACAAAAAGCAGAAACATTGATGTAATGACTAAAACCAAACAGCTACGACATAGAGTATAGTTTAATTTTAAATCAGCTAGACCGCACACGGTTCCATAACTACGTTGGATTTCTACAATGGAACGTGAACAAACCTAATAAAATGAGCTACCGCTGGATACAAGACAACAACACTTATGTTTCGAGACGGAAGTAATACGAGGAAGATGGAAGAAGCTTACTTTGAGAGGAAGTGAAACGAGAGCGCGGCGCGGAGGGGGAAGAAGAGAGACAAATGAGTCAAAAAATGGGTTTAGGGTTTTTTGATTCTTAACCTCTATTTTGGTTTAACGGGCCTAACATTAGGCCTCGGTTAATTTGGGCCCAACATCCACCTACATACTAACTTAAGTGAGCTATTGTAAAATACCTTGAGTGGATAATTATATGACAGAAACAAAAATATCGATTTTGTAGTTTCTTACAGGATTCGCTTGGTTACAGATTGAAAATCTGAAATCTTTCACTTATATTTTTTTCTTTACCATCAGAACTTTTTTTTACCGTCAGAAGTTATTTATCTATTGACTAAAAAGAGTTTATAAAATCATGGTGCAAAGAATTGTGTAGCCCCCACAAGGGTGAATACAATATTGAGATGTGAACTATTAAATTTGGAGGCTAACTTTTGGTTAAAGAATGACTATGTGCTTGCTGTTTAGTAAACCATATCAAATAAGGTTTATCTAGACTAGAAGTTAGTTAGATTTTTTTTCTGAGAAAAAGAGAAGTTAGTTAACTTTTAAACAATTAATTTTAAAACATGCTGATATTCTGACACTAACTTAGTTACACATAGTGTCTTCTAGAAGAAACTTTAGTAACAGTAAAGCAAGAAAGAAGAAAGACGTGTAAAAAGGAAAAGAAAAACGTCGATACGATACGTGTTTGCCCACTTCTTTCCTCCCCATGAAGAAGACAACCTATCAAAAAGGAAATAAAAATATCAATGCTTTTCTAGAACCCTTATCCTACTCTTCTCCTTTTTAACTATTAAATTTTATTTTAAAATACTAATATAATAGGAAAATTGGGTCGTGAAAAACACTAATTAACTAAAATACTAAATGTCTAATTTACCTTGGTACACTCATACACAACGTGTATTTTGGATAATAATTCTATTTTTGCTCTTTAACGTACAAATCTGCCGATAAAAAAAATTAATAACTATTACCTCTCAAAATTAATTCATGGCCATTCGATATTTATATCCTCTTTCTTTGTAAATTTTCTTGGAAATTTTCTACAGTGGGTATGGTCTCACCTATAAATTAGATCGATATTGTTATCGCCGCCTAAATTCTGATAGTATTTTGTGATCGAGAAACTTATTTCAAAGTCTAACTTTTTTCGCTTTCAAACCGCCAGAGCGTCAACACGGCTAGCCGAGGCGGTGAGGAGCATCACATAGGCCGATATGCTTTCACATCTCTGGTTTGACAGATATTCTTCTCACTTCTCTCTAATTGCATAGGTGATTCAGCTGATGATGCATGCAGTATCTGAGATTCCACTAACAATGCTGCATCAGACAATAAGTCACATACACATGAACTAGAACTAACTGGAGTTACTATTCCATTGAGAGATTCTTGTTTTATTCTACATAGATATATTAGTAGTATGATATATTATGTTACTAAATATTTTATCATTTCAATTTCATTTGATGAATACTAAAGAGTGCTCTATTTTATTTAGAAATATAATTTTTAATTTTCTTAAGTTCTAACTATCGTTACATGTTTTTAAACCTGCAAAGATCGTATTGTGATATATATTATATAGTTTAATGTTACATAATATTATGTACTTTTTAGATTTTGATATTTGAGTTTAAAGTTTATATTTAGTTTAAGATTTAGTGATCTGGGTTTCGGGTTTGATATTTAGAAGGTTAGGGTTTAGTGATTATAGTTTAGTGTTTATTATTGAGAAGGTGAGAGGATATAATTGGGGGTAATATTAACTTTTTCCATGTAATCATAGATATTTCTTAATTTCACTAATATAGATTATGTTATTTATTTGTTCCATTCTACTTTTTTAGGAATTATATTTGGATAATGATTTAGTGATTAGAATTTAGAGTTTCGAGTTTAATATTTAGAAGTTGAGAGAGTATTCTTGAGATCAGCATTAACTTTTTTTATGTAATCAAAGACATTTCATAATTTCAATAATATTTAGTATGTTATTTATTTTGTCATATTTTATATAAGTTTTGGGTTTATATTTGGGTCTATGGTTCATGTTTGCATTTATAGTTTACTTATTAAAATTTATGATTTAGCATTTAGGGGTAAGGATGGATCGAGTAAAGTTTAGTGAATAAATACAAAGTTGAGATAATTTTTTAGTATTTAAGAATTGTGGGTTGGTTTAAGTCATATACTATTTCGGCTATACGAAATAGAACACTTGTTGTATTTATATGCAGTCAATAAATGTATACCGAAATGCCTTCTCTTTCTGTCCTATAGAATAGTTTTTAGTCATTTCTGAACATGGATTATTTGAGATATGTCATGAGATAGAACACATGTTTATCGGATAATTGCAAATGGGAAAGATATAATCAGCTTTTTAAGTGTAAATGTTAGATTATTCATTTTATCAAAACTGTTATCATCTATTTAATTTCACTTTGAAATATGGCTATTTTACAAATAAGCCCAATATAATATGTCTATCAAATGATTATAAATCAATCAACCTTTATTGAAGAAAAAAACACAACGGCCTCTAATTTATTGCGTACTGATTTCGGAGTTTTGCAGTAAAACTATTGCTATTGTCGTGAACTTTGTCACTAATAGACTCAAGACGGGGTGTTGGGAGGTCATAGATATTTAGCAAAAATGTTTTTAAATATTTTTCAAAGTTCTATGTATATTAGTTTCAAAAATTTACGCGGCAAAATTAATGCATGTTTTGTTGGGTTATGTCTAGACTAATAGACTATAGTACTTTTCTTTGACGACAAAAAAATAGTTACAGGAGTTGTCTCCCTTACACTTGCCAAGGTTAGTTTTTAGGCTAATTATTGATAAGAATAGGTAGTAGAAAAAATCATGTGAACCAAAACGATACACTAATACACTATGCCAATAAAATCTACGTGACTAGATTAGCTACGACGGTGACTCGAGGATTGTTCTGTTTTCACTCGACAATTATTGTTGATGATGATGTTTTGCTTGGAATCTTTATTTTACCAAAAATAAAAAATTATTGTTGATGATTCAAAATACAAAAGACGACAGAGAGAAAATTACGTACTAGTATCAGTAGTATGTGATATAACAATAATAAAGGACAGTTGACAAAAGAAAAAGACCAATAATGTGAGAACAATGGACCCATCTCTTATCAATGGCCGACCCCATTATTATTTTTCTTTCTCATACACATCCACTAATTTCATTTTGTTTCAATAGCTAAAAACCAATATGATAACATTTACGAAAATCACATATAATAAGATCCACTAAAGAACATCTTTCTAAGTCATCATCAACCTCTGCATCCCCCATATGGACATCACCTGTTTTGAATCTATCTGATCAAATTTAGTCTTTCTCTAAAACAGCCATCTAACATTTCTTACCACTTGGTCGAAGTTCCCAATAATTAAAGCATGTATATTACCCTAAGTTATAGTAATTTCGATTTTACTATGTTATGGTGAGAGTTTTAAACCCAAAAAATGTTAGTCCCCCACAATCTTTTTTGGTAACATAAACTAAAACATGTTAAATAGTATTGTTTCTGTGGTTTATATTTGAATTAGTATCTTTGAACTATTGTTTGACCATGTTGTGAGGTAACAGTTAGATGCATACCGACACCGGCTTATGATTACCCTGGGCTTATTCGCAAAGAAAAAGACGAAAAAGATTTTCATAATATCAACAAAAAGTACTGTAAATTGTATTTTTCTTGGATTCCATTAATACAATGGGACGAAATGTAATAATGATGAGACTGATCGTGAGAATGAAGCACAACATATTCATATACGAAACCATATATAAAATTAAGTCAAAAAAAAAGAAACCATATATAAAAATATCTAGCTATATAATGATTCACATGCAAGTACACTGTATACAAAAGAAAATATTTCCCTTTTTGCAAGAGCCAAGTGGTATATATAGTCTCTTCTTATAGCTACATTATCTTATTGTACAAGATGCGTTCAATTAACTGTTCAAAAAAAAATGCGTTCAATTAATTACCTATACACAACAAGTTTTGTGACTAAGTATACATTTTCACCTTTTCCATTTTTAACGTACGCACCTCAAGATTTTTGTTGTTTAGTGATATGACATGAAATTCATGTGGCATTGTTATTTGGTTGAGAGGAGATGACTTGTGTGAGGCTGTAAATCCGCGAGACGTACCTTTGCGTCCGTGCATGTCATAATCGACGTGTCACCGTCCTGAAGATAAACAAATCTAATATTCTAATGCATCCATTAGGCCTTCTAGAAGACTATAATGTAACTTCTTCCCTCACAACATTCTATATATATGTAATAAGCATAAGCTAATACGTTTACAAACACGAGATGATATCTTAAAACTCTTAACAACTGAGCATAGATTGCATATGGACTATTCGTGGAAGAATTTGTTTGATAGTGCGTGCTCCATGCATAATGGATGCGAAGATGTAATTTAAACAATGATATTTTTTTTTTTTTGGCATCGTAATTTAAACAATGATAAAGCTCATTATATGTTCAATGATATATCGGTTGACGGTTGCGTCAGTGAACACGACTCACTTTTTATGAGTATCATATACTAGTATTATTTGTGCTTGAAAAGCTTCTGGAAGCCTACCGGCTTTCTTACATTTTAAATATTTTTCTTAATACAAAGGTAACTGGTCTTCCTGAACTTTATCAAGACGGGTACGGATTAATACAAGGGACATCCCTTGTTTAGGGGCTTTTTCTCTTTTATTCCCCTTAGTCTTAGTGATTTGTGGTCCCTCCCTTCCTTAAGGCATCCCTTAAGGGATGACCAATAATGATGGTCTGTCCCTTAACAATAATACAAGACTGAAACTGAAATGTAACTTAATTGGAAGTTGAATTATTGAACTAGTTCATTCATCGGTTACGCTATGTACCTCACGTTCAAAACTCTTACTCGATTAGAAGTCTTCCTATATTGATCAATGATATCCACATATCAAGATTATGAGAATATGAAGAACAAGATGTCAACCTAAAAAAAAAAAGATCCTCTTGACCATTTGCGTCTCTATTTGCTATGCTTGCATCAGGTTACATTGACACTTGGCAGGGATAATATATAGTAATCTAGTTAAAAAACTATTAGGTCGAGAATATGCTTCTATACTTCAGTGTGGTAAAAGCCTAAAACATATACATATATAGCGGGACAGTATCAACTGATGAATATTATACAATGAACTTTATCTAACTTCACTTAACCTAAAAAAGTTACCCAATGTTACAACGTAGACGATTTTTGTGACAATGTATCCCTAAAATTTCACCATGAATATTAAAAATATATACTTCCATCTATTTCACAATGATAATTCTTGTTTTTTTTTTTTACTTTTCACACATTTTAAAATAGTTAACGTTGAACAATAAAGATCTTGTTCATATAACTTTAAAGTTTAAACTAATAATTTTAATCAAAACTTCTTGAAATTAACAAATGTTTTTAATTTATTAAATGTGCATAAAAAATTTAAAAAAAAATGTGCATAAAAAATTAAAATTTGTGGAGCAAGTTCTTTTTGTTCATCTTTGTGGAACGAACAAGTATAATATATAACTCTTTTTTTATCTAATCTAAAAAAAAACTATCGACCGTACATGAAGCTGCTAAAGTTGGAAAAGTATAAACCGAACAGTCGCGTACTTTTAAACCACGACTCGGTCGTCCTCATCTTTCTCTATATAAAGGCTCTGCCACCTTTGCGTAACTTCAAACTCACTCAAAAGTTAATCTTCTCCACACACACACTTAATCAAACTCACAGTACTATCTGTTTATCCTTTAAACAAATACTATATGGTAATGTCGAAAAAGAAAGCTGGTCAAGTTTCAAAAGGTTTGATTCCCGGTTTACCACCGGAGCTAGCCGTCGAGTGTCTGGTCAGAGCACCATTCCAATTCCAACCGGCTATGAAATCCGTTTGCAGTTCTTGGCGAAGCTTACTCTCTGACGACTCTTCTAACTTCAACAGAGAGCGGAGGAGATGCGGCAAAGCAGAGCTTCTCCTCTGCTTAGTTCAACCGCTGAATAATCCGGAGTCTAAAGCGGTTGAAGAGACGTCAGCGGAGGAGGAGGTGTTAGTGTTACCGCGCGTTTCCGTGACGCCGCGGTTTGGTTTAAGCGTTTACAACGCGACGATGTCCACGTGGAACCGCGTCGCGTTTCCCGAGCACCATCAGCGCATCCCGCTTTTCTGCGAGTGCGTCGCAGTCCAGGACGCCGGGAAGATTCTGCTCGTCGGCGGGTGGGATCCGGAGACGCTACGGCCGGTGAGAGACGTCTACGTCCTCGAGCTCGCCGGAGGAGGAAGCGGGAGGAGGTGGAGACGAGGAGCGCCAATGAACGAAGCGCGCTCCTTCTTCGCCTGCGCTTCCGTCTCCGGCGGCTCGAAGAGAGTGTACGTCGCCGGAGGTCACGACGAGCATAAGAACGCTTTACGATCGGCGGAGGTGTACGACGTGGAGAAAGACGAGTGGTCGTCTCTCCCTCCGATGAGCCAAGGAAGAGACGAGTGTCAAGGACTCGAAATGGGCCCCAAAATAGCCCATTTAGACGGCCCATCTTCGGCCCATTCAGGATTCTGCGTTTTGAGCGGTTATGGAACAGAGTCTCAAGGGAGGTTCCGTACCGATGGAGAAGTTTACGACCCGGTTACGAACTCCTGGTCAAGAATCGAGAATGTCTGGCCTTACGTGGATACTAGCCCTAGAGGCCGCATCGCCGCCGGAGACGCCTCTAAGTTATGGTGTTTCACAGACAGCGAGTTAGAAGAGAGTAAGAGACGGTGGGAGAGTGAAGACGATTCAAGAAAGTGGAAACTTGATCTTGAGAGTGTACAGCTCCCAGTCACCGGAAGCTCAGTTTACGGAGGAAGCTTCGGAGGTGAAGCGGTGGTGATGATTGGCGGGGGGAGTGAGAGTGAAGGAGGAGTGATGATGAGGAAGATGTCGGAGAAATGGAGTCGTGTCCATGACATACCTTTTGGTTTCTCCACTCTTCCGTTCTCACATGCTTCAATCTATGTCTGAAGATGATAATGATGAAACACAAGACTACTTTTGATATTTATTTTAACTAAACGTGTTTTTAAAAGTACAACACTGTCTTTTGTGATCTGGTCTGAAGATTCTAAAGAAAAAACATTGTACTTGCGAGATCTTGTCTGAAGGAAAAGAATCATAAAATGTTTTTTTTTTTTTTGAGATTTGATGATGATCAGAGCAATTGCCAGTCATCTTCTTCACGTTCTTCCTCTGTATCCTCCACAAACTCGCAGCTGCTGTGGTGGCTAACCAAGCTGTGGGATTGAGTCACAGTGAACAACGGAGCACCTTTTGATTCCTCAGCTAGTTTCGATGCTCGGAGACACAAGTCATCGAAGTCACATTTGTCGCGGCAATAGAATCCAAGAGCTAGTGATGGGTCAAGCGACTCCAAAGGAACGTAACGCAGGACACTGATTGCAGAGTAAAGACAACACTTAAAAGAGAACTGGCCAAGCGAATATAATTAGATTAGAATGATGAAAAACTCACTTGCAATGATAGGAGGACGTGTCAACAACAACATCTGGAGTTTCCTTATTCACCGTGACCACCTATACGTCTCAATCAGTAAAAACCAACATGTGACATGACATGACATCACATAGATGATTAATTAATTACCTGCTGAACATCATGCGGATCAAGGTAGAAACCATTGTCATCTTGAACACCAACTATGTAAGTCGAAGCACCTGGCTTTCCACCCAAAACACCAAGGCTTTGAGGGAAAGTGAACGTGGCTTTGAGAGATGGAATGTACCTGGGGTTCACTCTGTCGAGACCGAGAACCAACGGGACCAAGAGCAGAAGCGGTGCCCACTCCTCCTCTCCTCTAGAGAATTCCACACAACATTTGGTCGCATCTTCTATACAGAGAACCGGAGCTCCACCTCTCTCCCCATCTTCGCTGCCAGAAACTATGTGAATAGCCATAGGAAGCGAATCGGTTTGTTTTCTCTTCTTGCACGCTAACGACTCCCACGACCGGCAAATTGCATACGGTCCTACCCATGACCCGGCTGCGAGACCGTAAGACTCTCCCACAAGTATAAGATTGTGGATGGAGAAAGCTGAAGCCTCCGAATCTCCAAAAGGTTCCAAAGTCTCTAAGTAGTCCTGCTCAGGCTGCTGCATTTCCAAAAACCAAACAGTTATTATAATGACATAAGACTGGTTCCTACACTGATGAGCTAAACCTCGGATGTATTGATCCTCCAAGACCTCCCCAGTCTATGGAAAAGCAATGCCTGAGCAAACAGCATCTGGCTGCTCCGTATCATGCAACCCCAGTTTACATCGCTGGTGTAGGTTGTGTCCTTAATAGGCTCAAAACCTGTAATAAAAATTAAAAAAGGTGAATATTCTGCAAAAAAAAAAAAAACTTTATGTTGGCTTTGAGTTTGTACCTTTACGATATGTCATCAGTATTCTGGAAGAAAAATCTTGTTTCAGTTCAGACACTACGCTTCCATCATCTGTTTCTTCCCTTGAGGGCTCGTCCTCGGATATTTTATAACAGACGCCCAAGAGCCAGACGTCACTAGTAGTGCTCGGAAGACCAGTCCTGTTTGGTCCTAAAACACGATCGTGGAACCTCTTGATCGCACCACTCGCCATAGAGACTTTCTTTACAAGCGATGTCCAAGTAGCAGCGCAAACTTGCTTATGCCCCGAGGTTGAAGTCGACCGCAAGGGGAACTTGGACTTGTTATTATTATTATTATTATCACTAGGTTCTGAATCTGACGAAACTAGAGATGTTTCGTGCTTTTCACTCTTGCTTGATGATGGTTGAGGAACAAACCTATCGGTTAAAGCCTTCATTTACCTAGACATGGAGCACCAATTGCAACGTGTCCGTCTCATAGAAGCAAACTTAAAACCCTGAGGAAACCTTATCTGAAACAATACACATAAAAGACATCAAAACACACTTACAAGTTCAAGCCAAGATGAGCTAACCAACTCTCAAAGACAGACATCATATCTTAAAGACATTCTGATTCCATATGTCTATCAAGAGGGCTTAGGGTTCAATAGAGACATATACATATCCTCCTAATTGAATAAATTCTCAGAAAAAAATCACAAAAGACAGAATAAAAATCAAGACTTTAAGACGCAATTGAAAAACGATCATGTAATCAAACACAAATTGGTAGAGAGGTAACATATAGTAGTAAACGATTTCATCATCTAATCTTAGCTTAGGGAACTCTCACAAGTCACAATTCCGAATAACTAGCAGGAAGTAAAAGGATCACCTGAGAAGATCGATCAAACAAGCACCAACGAGGACAAGAAGAAAGAGAAGAAGATCGGTTTCGTGTTGTGTCTTCTTGCTTCTGAGTCCCGTCGAAGATACCTTTTACAACGGACAACTAAGGCGAACGTGTGTCTTGTCTCCTTTGGGACACAATCTGAGAATCTCTACTTGTTCAAGCTCTGATTAGAATTTTTGATAAGACCTTTATTTAACTTATTAATTAGTTTTCACATAATCAGGGTTATCATTGTTACTCCAGGATTATTAAAAAAAAAAAAAAGATTTGCGACTAAACTGTTTTGCATAAATCGTAGAAAAATAATTATAATATAGTTTTGCTATTTTAGGGTTTCCCGGGAATAATACAGTTGCACAATTGCAAAAAAAAAATTAAAAAAAAATTAGCAGCATGTAAATGTGATTACGACAGCGAGTTATGTAATTATCTAACAAATAACGCAACTATATTGCTACTGAGTTGGGCTTGTTCAAAAGCCCATCAAAGCCCAATACGATCGGGTCAACAGTCGCGTTTCAATTTACTGAAATTTTACAGTTTTACCATTTTCAGAAGATACGCAATTATCAAAGTTGGTAGTAAATAAAAAAAAAAAAGAACTGCCGCTCTTTCTTCCTCGTTCGTCTTCTTCTACTTATCCTCCCCTCCAGATCCGCCATCGTTACTTCCTCTTCTTCTTCGTTCAACTTCAACACCAATCACACTTAACTTAACCAGAGTTTCGAAATTTCGAATCGTTCATCAACAGGAAGACGCGCAGGCATATCAAAGTTCAAATCTTGTTTTTTACTCTCTGGTTTCAAATCGAATCTCTAACTATGCCTGGCTCAAAGAAGGTTTGTTCCTTCGAAAAGAGTCTGATTTTCTTCCTGTAATCTTAACTTGTCTTTTTTTTCATAAATGTCTGAAATTTTGGAGATGCTTTTAAAAAAAAAAATCAGATTTCCGACAGGAACCCCATAGGACAAGTGTTCAACAAGTTGTTGAAGCAGATTGGTGAAGCAGAGGAGTTCGAGTTGCCTGATTGGTTGAACAAAGGCAAACCAACTCCTCCTTACATCTTCATCAAGCGCAGTATCCTTTTCTTAAATCTTTTTTTTATTTATAAAATTCAATTTTGGTTTGAGATTTGTTGAATCGTTGTAAGCCTTAGCTTAGTTGTAAAGATATATACTTGACGAAGAAAACCAAGAAGGGAGTTGAGGATGATGGAATATTCTGTTCTTGTTCCTTGTCCCCTGACTCTTCAACTGTGTGTGGTAGTAATTGCCATTGTGGGTATGTATGCCTTCAGTAGCTTTCTTGGATTATGTAAAGAGCATTCACACCATGTTTTTTTTTAAAGTATATTTCAACCTTTTGTGTTAGGATGCTATTCTCAAGCTGTTCTTCTAGTTGCAAGTGTGGTAGCGAGTGTAAAAACAAGCCGTTCCAACACCGGTATGTCAAGAAGTTGAAGTTGGTTCAGGTAATTGTATTGATAGAGTTTCCTTAGGATTTAAAGACTTCTTGTTGTTTGTTGTTTGTTGGGTTGTTATATCAGTTGTGTATTATTGTAGACTGAAAAATGCGGATCAGGGATTGTAGCAGAAGAAGAGATTGAACAAGGAGAGTTTATCATTGAGTATGTAGGAGAAGGTAATGATGTGATGACTCTTTGATGTTTTTGTCTCTCTGGTGAATCTATTGTAACTGTCTTCTCTTTGGGTTGATATAGTTATAGATGATAAGACTTGTGAGGAAAGGCTTTGGAAGATGAAACACCATGGAGAGACGAATTTCTATCTGTGTGAGATAAACAGAGATATGGTGATTGATGCCACTCATAAGGGGAACAAGTCGAGATATATCAATCATAGTTGCAACCCCAACACGCAGATGCAGAAATGGTTTTTGTTTCTTGTCACCTTCATTGCTTATGCATGTTAGAGCAAAGTCATAATTTGGTTATTCTATTTCATTCTATTAGGATCATTGATGGCGAGACAAGAATAGGCATTTTTGCAACCTGTGACATAAAGAAAGGAGAGCATCTGACTTATGACTATCAGTAAGTCATCAGTTTATGTTCGTCCCCATGTTTCTTAGCTTATGTTATCAATTTACGTTGATTAAATGAAGTAAGAGTTTCATAATCTGTTGAGAAGTGACACTAATAGAAATAGAGCAGGTTTGTTCAGTTTGGTGCAGATCAAGACTGCCATTGTGGAGCCATAGGTTGCAGAAGGAAGCTTGGGGTGAAACCAAGCAAGCCTAAATTACCCTCTGATGAAGCTCTTCATGTAGTGGTATCTGAAGTAGCCCAGACACTGCCTAAGGTATTATATAGACCTTGTCTTTGCTATTGAATAGTTTTATATCACTGAGATTTTGTGTGTTGTGAGGTCTAGAGACTAATTTTCCTTACTTTTTGGTTAGGTGCATCAAAATGGAGCTATACATGAACATGAACATGAACATGAAGAAGGTAAGTATTGTTCTTTTTTTTCTTCTTGTTTGTTTCTTCTCTGTTTGCTAGAGTAGCTTAGTATGTTTTGTATGTTTGTTTCTCCAGGAAAGTCATGGAACAAGCTTGAGCAAGGGCAGCCATGTCCTCGTAACTGCATTGGTGTTGTGGTCAGGTTATCTCGCACCAGGAGTGATAGGTATACTTACACTTGCTTTTTGACTTTCAGATTAGTTTACCGACTCATGATCTAGTTGAGTTTCTTTTGCAGGTGTTTTGGCATCATTAGAAACTTTAATGCGTTTACAAGAAAGCACGCGGTATGTTTCAATCAAAGCCAATACTTGTTCTCACCTTTCAGACACAAGACCTCTGTTAATTTTTTGTTTAATTAATAACTGGGTCCAGATAATGTTTGAGGATGGTGCTACCGAGTTTATTGACATGTCCAAAGAAGAAGATTGGGAGATTCTATCTGACTAATAGTGTTCTAAGGTGGTTTTATAACTCTTTGGTTGATTTCTAATTTTCTATCAACATATAACATTAGAATTACCACTTACCATTAAATAAGTCTTTGCAGCTTTCTTCTTCTCTACAGATTTCTTTGGAGCAAAAGTTGAACAAATCTGTCAGCCTTTAAAGTTTGATTTGGGGATTGGTGCAGTGACCTTGTTATGTTGCATCTAACAGAATGTAATGTTTGTAAGATTATACATAACCATATTTGTAATTTCTCCTTAATTTCCCCATTTTTCGTCAACATCTCAAAGATGATGAACGATGTCTTGCAAGAACTTTGTGGTGTATGTATGGCATTGTTGCCTGTACTGTACTGTACTGTTGTTGTAATCAAAGACTGTTTCTACCTTCTACCCTTGCCTTCAAATACATATCTCATACCTGTTTGACAGATATTTTTGAAAAAAACTGTATTACAACTAATGAGAAAGTCTGTGAGGTTTAAGTTTAACAGCTAATAGTATAGTAAGCACGTGCAGCAAAAGCTATCTTCGTGCAACTGTGTCGGCGCCGACATCAGAACCAAGTAAGACGGTTTGAAAAATATCTAACCAGTTTCATTTTCTGAGATTGAAACCGAAGACTTGCGTTGCGTGGTAGGTGGTGAAGTGAGTGGTTCTGCTACACCAACTTTAAAGCAAGGGGTTGGCGAAAGACAGCGACACTACCACTTCCTAGTTGGTAATAAACTCATCTTGTCTGATTTTAAAAAGTAATATTTAAGAGTCAGTGAAAAATAGACCTAACTTCTTGGGATCTCTGTTTACTATAAAGTGCAGTGAGCACACAAGAAGCAGAACCTGTGATCAGGGAACATGAAGGTGATAGACAAGATCCAGTCCCTAGCCGAAGAAGGCAAGACAGCCTTCTCCTTCGAGTTCTTCCCTCCCAAGACCGAAGATGGAGTGGACAATCTCTTCGAGCGTATGGACCGTATGGTCGCTTACGGTCCAACTTTCTGCGACATCACTTGGGGAGCTGGTGGATCCACTGCTGATCTCACGCTAGACATCGCTTCCAGGATGCAGAACGTTGTCTGCGTGGAGAGCATGATGCATCTCACCTGCACTAACATGCCTGTGGAGAAGATAGACCACGCGCTTGAGACGATCAGAGCCAATGGGATTCAGAACGTGCTTGCTCTTAGAGGTGATCCTCCTCATGGTCATGATAAGTTCGTTCAGGTTGAAGGAGGGTTTGGTTGCGCTTTGGATCTTGTGAATCATATTAGGAGCAAGTATGGTGATTACTTTGGGATCACTGTTGCTGGCTATCCAGGTAATGGTTACTCAGAACATAATCTTTGATCTTTGTGATTATGTTCTGAGCTAAAAGATTGGATCTTTAAATACAGAGGCTCATCCTGATGTTATTGGTGAGAATGGGCTTGCGTCAAATGAAGCTTACCAGAGTGATCTTGAGTACTTGAAGAGAAAGGTCTTGTTTATTTTTCCTTTTTGGTAACTGTTTCCATAAATCTTTGTAAAGGTTTTGACGTTTTGAATCTGGAACAGGTTGACGCTGGAGCTGATCTGATTGTTACTCAGCTTTTCTATGATACTGATGTCTTCCTCAAGTTTGTGAATGACTGTCGGCAAATTGGGATTAAGTGTCCCATTGTTCCTGGGATTATGCCCATTAATAACTACAAGGGGTTCTTGCGTATGACTGGTTTCTGTAAGACCAAGGTATGTTTTGAGACAACTCTTACTATAACATCAAGGTACTCATGCTAGTTTAAAGTTTGATCAGCTGTGGTAGTCACATATTATCTTCATTAACATATGTATGATGATAGTTACTATATTGAGATTCTAATGTTCTGCTTTATAATATATAGATACCAGCTGAGGTCATGGCTGCATTGGAGCCTATCCAAGACAATGAAGAAGCTGTGAAAGCCTATGGTATCCACCTTGGAACAGAGATGTGCAGAAAGATCTTGGCTCATGGGACAAAGTCTCTTCATCTCTACACATTGAACATGGAGAAATCAGCTCTTGCAATATTAATGGTTGGTCCTCATTTTCTATACTACCTGTTGTGATACTACTACTGGAGTATCCTATCCTAAACTGTGGTGTTGATTTCGTAGAATCTTGGTATGATTGATGAGTCAAAAATCTCTCGTTCTTTACCGTGGAGACGCCCAGCAAATGTTTTCCGTACTAAGGAAGATGTGCGTCCCATTTTCTGGTAAACACACTTAGTTTTCTCTCATGTTCTGATTATGCCACTGCAGAGAGTTTAAGAGTTATTCTAATTAATCTTTTGAAGGGCAAATCGTCCGAAGAGCTACATTTCTAGAACCAATGGATGGGAGGACTTCCCACAAGGCCGGTGGGGTGATTCACGCAGTGCTTCATATGGTGCACTCTCGGATCATCAGGTACACTACACATTAACATCATCTGTAGTTCTGTAACTCACTTTCTCAGTGTTTCATTGCATATGTAGTTGTTGAAGATTGTTTTAAAGTAAACGTCTTCTTGTGAGCTTCTCTCTACTGAACTTAATGCTTTTGTTGTTTTCAGTTCTCACGCCCACGAGCACGTGACAAGAAGCTTCAACAAGAATGGGTTGTCCCATTGAAAAGCGTTGAAGATATCCAGGAGGTAAAAACATTTTCTTCCATTCACCACTGCAACAACACTCAGACACTTACAATAAAACACTGTCACGTGTAACAGAAATTCAAGGAGCTCTGCCTTGGAAACTTAAAAAGCAGTCCATGGTCTGAACTAGACGGACTCCAGCCTGAGACAAAGATCATAAACGAGCAGCTGGTGAAAATCAACTCCAAAGGCTTCTTGACCATCAATAGCCAACCATCTGTCAACGCAGAGAGATCTGATTCCTCAACTGTTGGTGAGCTCTCAATAAGTGTTCCATCTGAAACTTTCGGTCTCATAAACTAGTGCCTACTGACTCAAGACTCTCCTTTTGCAGGATGGGGTGGTCCTGGTGGATACGTATACCAAAAGGCTTACCTAGAGTTCTTCTGCTCAAAGGAGAAGTTAGATGCAGTTGTTGAGAAATGCAAAGCTTTGCCATCTATAACTTACATAGCTGTGGACAAAGGAGACAACTGGGTGTCAAACACTGCTCAGTCCGATGTGAATGCTGTTACTTGGGGAGTTTTCCCGGCTAAGGAGATCATTCAACCAACCATTGTGGATCCTGCTAGCTTCAAAGTCTGGAAAGATGAAGCGTTTGAGACTTGGTCAAGAAGCTGGGCTAACTTGTACCCTGAATCTGACCCTTCAAGAAACTTGCTCGAAGAGGTAAAAATTATATCATTACAAAATAACTTAATTCGTGATTATGTTTTGTTTTTGACAATGGTTTGTAAATGATATGGCGATTAATGCAGGTCAAGAACAGTTACTATTTGGTGAGTTTGGTTGAGAATGATTACATCAACGGTAACATATTCACAGTCTTTGCTGATCTTTGAGAAGAACATCTGTTGTCCCACGGCTTTCATGATTTGGCTTTTGTAATGTCTCTTAAAATATTGGGAATATAGTTTTATATACATCATGTTGTCATCATTATCATGTTGATTTGCCAATAAAGTTTGTATTGCTAAAGAAAGCATCTGTCTCCCTACCTATGTGACGCAAAAGTTGCCTGAAACAAAGCTTTCATTAGTTCTAAAACCGGCCCGACCGATAATTGGACCTTCGATCATGAACAAGTTATGTAGCCTAATTGAATCTAATAGTTGGTTGGATCATAAACTGGTCATATAGCAAAAATAGATTTCAAAGCTATTGAATTAAATAAAAATAATTAAAACCCCTCAAAAATTCGTAAACCAATTATATAAACAAAAATTAGTTTATATTTGATATTTATTTATATTTTAGTTACTATCATATTTACTAATATTATTTTAAAATATATCAAAATCTAGTATAATATTAAAATATATTAAATCAAATTATTGAATCGAATTTGATCCCGTCAAACCGTAACTCCAAACATTAATCAGGCGTTAAATGTTTTATTAAAATAACCACTATAAATCATTTAATTACAAAACCTTTTCTGTCATCTTATTCTTTTCACGGACGAGAGAAACGTTACGTTGTGCTTGCTTGGTGAGCGTTACTCTTAACGGCTACTTTCTTCTCTTATTTGAAACCCACCTGTCTTCGTTTTTTCCCCCTTTCTTCCTCTTCCTCTTCGCTTTAGGGTTACGAAATTTTATTTCAATTAGATTTGATTCTGTGATTCGATTTGTAAATGGAGGCGAGAACCAGCCGAGAGCACCCATCGACACCAGCAGCAATTGCCCCGGTGGCTGCGGCTCCTCCTCCGCCGTCTACACGGCGTCCGAGGGTCAGAGAAGTCAGCTCGAGATTTATGTCTCCGGTTTCTTCATCTTCTTCTTCATCTTCCTCCTCCTCCTCAGCCGGAGATCTCCATCTATCTTCTCCCAGGCATCATCACCATCATCACAATCATAGATCCGTTTCCGTTCAGAAGTCGAGACGGCAGTTAAAACTAGCGGAAGGCGACGAGAACCACCGCCCTTCCGAGACGGCGCGTAGCCTGGACTCGCCGTTTCCTCTCCACCACGACGGAGGCAAAAACCACCACCAGAGCAATCGATCCAAGCCGCTGAAAGAGAACGGCCACCGTCTCGACACTCCGACGCTGCCGCCGCCGTCTAGATCTCGGCTGAACCAGCAGCGTCTGCTTACCTCCTCCGCCGCGGCTAGGCTTCTCAGGTTATCAGTCTCCTCCACGGACGGCGAAGAAGAGAGCGACAACAGAGATAAATCCAACGGCTCAGAACCGTTGTTGCCAGCAAGGAGCCTCGCGAAGAAGGCCAACAACAATCAAACCGCGTCTCCTCTCCGTCGTTCCCTGAGTGCGTCCTGCGATGATCCGGCGTCGTTTCGGGACGCAAGGGCTTCGTTGTCGTCGTTGCTGCCTCCTGTGGCACCTAACTCGAAGACTCAAGCCGATGCAAAGAAGCAGAAGAAAGTTTCAGGGCAACAGGCTGATGCGCACTCTCTGAAACTGCTCCATAACCGCTACTTGCAGTGGAGATTCGCAAACGCAAACGCTGAGGTCAAAACGCAAGCTCAGAAAGCACAAGCTGAGGTCAGTTTCTGCTCTTTCAACTCTGAGAATCAAAAGTTTGATATTAGACAAGTCTGTTGGTTATAGTTCAGTATGAAAATGACATTAACATCAGTTTCAGAAGTGAGTGTGTGTTCTGTTATGATGGTGGCGATCTTAAGGATAATGTAAACAGTCTAGATTCTAAATTTTGTCACTGTTGAAACAGCATTATGTTTGGTAGATTTTGACATTAACACCAGCTGCACAGAAGTGAATGTGGTTTTATGTCTCTGTCGTTGACTGACGGTGAGTTCTTGTTCTTGCAGAGGATGTTTTACTCACTTGGTTTGAAGATGTCAGAGCTCTCCGACTCTGTACAGGAGAAACGCATAGAACTGCAGAGATTATTGAGAGTGAAAGCTGTTCAGGAGATTGTGGAGTCTCAAGTAAGTTCGCTTATTAGACAGTATTTTTTTTACTCATTGAGAATTGTTGATTGATCTCTTTGAAATCTATGCAGATTCCTTATTTGGAACAGTGGGCGACACTTGAAGATGAATATTCATCTTCACTTACAGAAACATCTGACGCGTTACGCAATGCTTCATTGCGGCTCCCTCTCGATGCTGATATCAAGGTATATATTGTTCGGATCAACTATGATAAACGTGTTCTCTATTTTTCATAACTTGTACTAACCACTTGAACTTTTGCTTCTCAAAATCAGGTCGAGACTAAAGAGTTAGCAGAAGTTCTGGCTGTCGCTTCAAAGTCTGTTGAAGGCATTGTACAAAACATAGGACATCTTTTGCCTAAGGTTAGAATACTATTACTACTATTGGCTTCACCACAAAACATGAGCATGAATAAATTTGAATCTGGATTAACGTTTTTGATGCATTTTGCAGACGCAAGAGATGGAGACTTTGATGTCTGAATTAGCAAGAGTAAGCAGTATAGAGAAGGCATCGGTACAAGACTGTGGGGTTACACTACTGAAGACACATTCAGCTCATGTATAAACCTGAAACATAGAATCTGACATAACCCTTTGTTCTTTTCAGTTGCTGAAGTCTAATAAATGTCTTCGTCTTATGCAGATTGAAGAATGTTATCTTAGGAGTCAACTTATTCAACAACAACAGCACAAGAAGTGTGAGCTTGAGTAGAGCAAAAGTTTTGTTTTTACGTGGGGATTATATGTTCTGATCATTATATTGTAACCAGATTAATAAATAATTGAACTGCTTTTAACCAAGCTAAACCGGATCCAATTGATTTGAATTCTGTAGAAGCAGTGATTCTCGAGTATTGATTGGACTTAACCAACCTAAGCCGGATCCAATCAATTATTTCTGGACTAAAGTAACCAAGTTAACCTTAATTCTAGAATAGAAGAAATGAGTATTGGAGTTAACCAAGCTCAGCCGGAACCAATTAATTAATTTTGTAAACTATCGCAAGAGGCCCACAGCAGGCCCATTAACTAAGACGAGGCTTAAACTCACATCACGCGTATAAAAAAGGAACGGCTCCGATTCAATCTCACATTCTTCATCATTGAGTCGGCGGAGGCGGAGCAAATCATTACAACCACCACGAGATTTCAATTCGAAACGAAAGACAAAAAAAAAGTGAAGACAACACAAATCTGTTGAAGCGATAGAGAAAGAGAGGAGCAATCATGGGGATGAAATTTTTGAACAAGAAGGGATGGCATACGGGGAGTCTCCGTAACATCGAGAACGTGTGGAAGGCTGAGCAGAAACAAGAGGCCGAGCAGAAAAAGCTCGAGGAGCTTCGTCTCCAGCTCGTCCAGGAGAGGGAGCGTTCCGAGTTCCGCGCTCTTCAGGAACAAGCCGGTCTCATCCCGTAAGTTTGCTTCTCCTTCTCTTTTCTCGATCCGATTTGGGTTGGATCTGAATTTGAAATTATGGTTTAGGGATTAGAGATTGTATCTTATGATTTGGTAATTGAATCGATTTGGGTTGGATCTAATTTCGAAATTAGGGTTAGGGTTTAGACTTTGTATCTTATGATGATTCGCTTAGTGATTGGTGAATTGAAGTTGTGGGTTATTCTAAAAATCGTTTTTTTTTTAATATTCTTGCAGGAGACAAGAGAGATTGGAGTTTCTGTATGATTCAGGATTAGCTGTAGGGAAAGGGAGTGCGAGTGGTTCAGGTGTGTCGTTTCAGAGAGAAGAGCAGCCTTTAGCCAATGCTGCTGAAGCTGGTAATAATGCTGGTGAGAAGCCAGATCCTTCGGCACCTGGTGCGCTGTTTGAGGATAAGACTCCCTCTGCTAATGATTCTTGGAGGAAGCTTCACTCTGATCCTTTGCTTCTCATCAGGCAGCGCGAGCAAGAAGCTCTTGCCAGAATCAAGAACAACCCTGTCAAGATGGCTCTTATTCGAAAATCTGTAAGCTTTACTTTACTTGCTGGGTTTTTGAATTGAAAATTGTATTGAATGTTGTTTAATTTTTTTTTCCTCGTTTACCTTCTATATCTACTGACCTGTTGGGTAACTTTCTTGTTTATAGGTGGAGGAGAAGGGAAAGGGTAAAGATGGAGATGCAAAGGAGCACAAGAAAAAGCGTAAGCATCGTAAGCAATCCAGACACCATTCTGATTCAGAGGAAGATTCTGGTGAAGAGAGTGGAAGAAAATCACGTCATCACAGAGCATCCGGGGATCATGACAAACTCTACGAGAGGGAGAGTCGTGATAAGCACTATGAAAGACGAAGGTCTGACTTAGAGGATGAGTCCAAAAGGAGAGGAGAAAGTCACGATAAGCACTACGAGAGACGGAGGTCAGAGTTGGATGATGAGTCCAAAAGAAGAGAAAGTCAAGATAAGCACTATGAGAGGCGGAGGTCAGAGGTGGATGATGAGTCCAAAAGAAGAGAAAGTCGTAGAGAAGATCGACCCAGTGAGAAGTATAGGACCCACTCTCCTTATCGCAGCCGTTTGGAAAGGGAAAATCTCAAGAGTTATGATCAAGAGGACAGAAGAAGGAAAACAGAGGACTTAGACAATGTCAAGCCCCCCTCGAGGGAGGACAATGGATTCCAGAATAGACGGCGGAAGGGTGGCGGCTCTAAATTATCAGAGGAAGAGAGAGCTGCTAGATTTAAGCAAATGCAGATGGACGCAGAGGTGCATGAGGAGCAGAGATGGAGTAGGTTAAAGAAAGCTGATGAAACTGATGCAGTGGAAGCTAGTAAGAACAAAAACTCGTTAGGGAAAAGCTTTTTGGATGACGCTAATAAAAGTGTGTATGGAGTTGAGAAAGGTGGAAGCTCGACTATTGAAGAAAGTGTGCGTCGCAGAAGCTATTATTCACAGCGTGGAGCTGAAGCTGAAGGCAATGCTTTTCGGCGCTGAATGATAGATGCAAATATCATTCCATTACAGCAATGTCTTATCTTCGAAATGTAACAAATTATATGTTCAAAAACAAATACGTTTTGTATGTTCTGATACCTTTTTTTCTGTTCAACATTGTTTCTGATCCTAGTTGGATATGTTGAGCAATTTCTAGTCTAGGCATGATCTTTCCATATGTAATAGTCTTAAGGCCCATGACGTAGCCTGATGATATGAGGGTGGTCCAGTCCACTTTATTGGTGTGTAATAATAATAGCTAGTGGGAGGTTGAAATGTGGTAGGAGTTGATACACACCCGTGAGGCCGTGACATGTAATTAAGCACAATACTCCAAGATTCCACTTTGGCACCTTTTCTAAAGACGAAGACACGCTTTCTTCTTATCTTTTTAAATATTTAGTTTCTTTGTGCTATTTTTTGTCACCTTTCAACTGAGAAGAAGGTTTTCCTACAGAGATGCATTGTAACCAAATCTTGACCATTTGAAATTTGACATTAAGGTCGTTGGCGTGTTATAAATTCAGAAGTAAACATGGTTCTGAATTGTAGATGGTAAGAAACAAACAATTGATAAATTTTCAAAAGAATAAAAAATTAGTTGGGTTGTTATGGGTACATTTTTGCCGTGTGAGAATAAAAGATTAGGCCATTAGGGAGGGGGAGATAGATGCTTGCAAGAAGGTTTCAACTTTCACGTGTTGCCTAATATTTAGAATGACGATTCTGAAATATCTATTTTAGAAAAAAAATTCTGAAATATCTATTCTAGCGGTGCACATAAAATCTTTATATTTAAAAAATTGGATGAATATTTCTGATGTAAAATTTTATGAAATATGAATTCACAGCCAATAAATACAAATAAGTGTTTTGGCCAATAAGAATTGAATGGCATAGGACATGAGTCGGCTTTAAAAAAAACAAAAGATAATACAAAAGTAGGAAATGGAGATGTAACAGAATGGAAAAGGAAAGATGTGGAGTTGAAATCGAGATTTTAGTCGATCTATTGTCATTTTGTCTGCCTACTGTAATATTAACCGACACTTAGTGATTTAGTGGCTACTTTTTTCTTCTTTTGACTTTACACTGTTTTTCACATTGTGGGTGCTCTTACTCCCAGTCCCACCCAATGACCACCGCTCTGTTTTCAAATCTTCACAACACAAATATAAGTATTTAACAAAGAATAGTGATCATATTGTAGTGGAACATTGCTCGAATAGTTGACTCAGTAATATACATATTAAAGATAACATACGTTGTTGTTTTTGTTTCGCTAATTACCGTTTCACTGTTGGTTTAAGGTTTAAATTAGTACTGCAGAAATGTACAAAATATAATGTATGTGATGGATAAGATTTAAGGTTATGGACTAGAAAATGAGGAATAACGAGTTTATTTCAATTATGCCGATACAGATTTATTATTAGTAATGCAAAATGTTTATGTAAATTTAGTAATTTATCATTTTAAGATGCTAACAATTTGACTTCTGCTAAATCTTAATCGACATCATCATTAGGCAATGAAGAAAAAAACAAAAGGAACAATGTAGAGATTTGCATTTTATCATTCGTCCAAATGATATGATTGTTTTTTTTGTTATCTATGTAGTTTTGATTAAACAATCCAATCTTTTTTCTTGTCACTATATGCCTAAAGAGAAAGATTTATATTCATCCTCCAAATATTTTTTTCTTAAAAAATCCCAATACACCTTAATGAGTCAGAAGAGTGGAATGTTCCATTTCAGTAAAAGTTCCTTTTCCTATAAAGCTGACAGTAAAACAAGATAATCTATATATAAAAAAAAAACTAACCTTCGAATTATTCCAGAAAAAGATTCTGACAAAAAGTAATTTAACAGAGTGACAGAGAAGAAAGCAACCAATCAATCTTACGCAATAGAATCCAAATTCACACTTGTCTTTATTTCAAAAGAATCGTCCTTTTATTGAAGTCCTCTCTTTTTTTTTTTTGCCAGAGGAACTAAACAGTAAACACAAACTCCCACTTCAATCCAGAGGAACCTCTCGTCTTCTCTTTCTGTAATAAATAAATAAATAAATAAATAAAAGCTTATACCTTTCTCTAACCATGGCGGCTAATTGCAAAAGGGTTAGCTTCTTGCTCGCTTTGGTAATGACAGTGGTGGTGACTCTCACTCCTTCGTTCATCTCCGGCGAAAACGGGTTTTCCGATCTTAAAATCCGTACCCACTTGAAACGACTCAACAAGCCACCTCTCAAATCCATAAAGGTAAAACAGTTTTATAGAAAGTTTCCATTTTTAGCTGATTTTCCGCAATAATTTCTGGTTTTGGAAACAGAGCCCAGATGGAGATGTGATAGATTGTGTCCCAGTCACCGACCAACCAGCTCTTGCTCATCCTCTGCTCATTAACCACACTGTCCAGGTTTGCAAACTCTTCTGTTCTTTTGTTTTCGACTCTATGTGATTCTTGTTCTTTGAGTGTTTCTGACATTGTTAATGAGGTTTTGTATAGATGAGTCCAAGTTTCAACCCAGCGAGTGTCTTTAGCGAGAGCAAACTTTCATCAGCCACAAAGAATCAGAAGTCTAATGATATAACGCAGCTATGGCATGTGAATGGGAAATGCCCTGCGAACACAATCCCCATCAGAAGAACGACAAAGGAAGATCTTTACCGAGCCAGTTCTGTCGAGAGTTTCGGTATGAAGACTCAGAAAAGCATCCCTAAGCTCAAATCTTACGACACAACTGGTGTCCTTCCACAAAATGGTCACCAGGTAATGTTTCCTTGTCATGCATTTGCATTAGTTTTGAGCCTTTTAACAACTTTTCTAACTCTTTTGACCAAAAAAAAAAAAACAACTTTTCTAACTCTTTTGGATCTGATGTAGCACGCGATAATGTATGTGGAAGATGGTGTTTTCTACGGTGCTAAAGCGAAAATTAATGTATGGAATCCGGATGTGGAGATGCCTAATGAGTTTAGCTTGGCTCAGATTTGGATTTTGGGTGGAAATTTCAACTCTGACCTTAATAGTATTGAAGCTGGCTGGCAGGTAATAAGCCTTTCGGTTCCTTGTAATAGAAGTTAGATTTTGTGTTTCTGATTCAAAGATTTGTGTGTTTTCAGGTGAGTCCACAACTGTATGGTGATAACCACACCAGGCTCTTCACTTATTGGACTGTAAGTTTTTATCTCTTTGTGTGTTTTTAGTTTATTTCTATGTGTGTTTTAGTTTATTGAAGAATCATTCTTTTGTCTCCCCTGTGAAAAAAACAGAGTGATGCCTACCAAGGCACAGGCTGCTACAATCTCCTGTGCTCAGGATTTGTTCAAATCAATAGGGAAATTGCAATGGGTGGATCAATCTCTCCTTTATCAAGCTATGGAAACTCTCAATATGACATTACAATACTAATCTGGAAGGTAAACAACTTCAAATCTTTTGAAAGCATAACTTAGTTAATACTATATACTGTATACTTTTTTTAACACTAAATATTTTATGTTTAAAAAAAAAAAAGAATACATTTTGTATTACTAAACCTGCTTTTAATATGTAGCTTAATGAGTATATGGTTTTAGTTATGTTTGTTTAGTTCATTTTTGGTTTGAGGAGTCTTGGTTTGGTTTTTTCTTAGGACCCAAAAGAAGGACATTGGTGGTTACAATTTGGAGAAAAGTACATAATTGGATACTGGCCAGCTTCACTCTTCTCTTACTTATCTGAAAGTGCATCCATGATTGAATGGGGAGGAGAAGTGGTGAACTCGCAGTCCGAGGCAGGACAGCACACTACCACTCAGATGGGAAGTGGTCGGTTCGCAGAGGAAGGTTGGGGCAAAGCTAGTTACTTCAAGAACGTTCAAGTAGTTGATGGATCTAATGAACTGAGAAACCCTGAAAATCTTCAAGTCTTTACCGATCAAGAGAACTGTTACAATGTGAAAAGTGGCAATGGAGGTTCTTGGGGAAGTCATTTCTACTATGGTGGTCCTGGTCGAAACCCTAATTGCCCTTGAGGATCTATGTACTTACTTGCATTGCAGACCATTCTAAATTAATCATTAATTGTATAAAACATATACTATATATTATACACACATTCTTAAGTATATTGGCTTCAGGCTGCCAGAGAGATTTAGGGTTTGTTTGAGAGTGTTTCTCTGTTTCTGTGGAGTGAAGAGTATACATTTCTTTAAAGAACATGGTCCCATATGTATACTGAAATCATTCTGATCATGTATTTATAATTGCTACGTAGAGATGAGACTTTTGGATCTTCACATTAATAAGCTATGTATAATTATTGGCCAGACTTCATTAACCTAGCATACTAAATGAATGTATGTTATATCATAAGATATACTAATTCAAAATACGATGACCTTAGTTTAATGGTAACATACATTTAGTTCAATATGGGGGAACTTGGTAAAACTTCATTTGAGACTAAATCATGTTTGGGCGGCGGCTTTTCAATTGTACTGGAATTATGTTAAAGTTCTTGACTTCTTGGTCAAGAAAACTAATTTGAATACTATAGCTTATCATTTTATCTATGCGGATTACAGATCTATCTTGTGAATTGTGATAGCCTCTGATAAAGTCAACAAAAATGTGGGCCTAGAAATCAAAAGAGAGTTGACTTGGTGGATAGCATTGCGCGTTCTCAGTTGGAAAATATATAATAAATTCTCATCAATTTAACATAGTAAGGGAATTGCAATTGTTTTTAACATAATTTTCAGTGGTGACCAAGGAGAGTTCAGTAAAAGAATGTGTCAAATCATATTATAAACTCACGTATCAATTTAATAATCAACTGATGTAAAAGCTCGTGAGCTCATGCGGAATGGTTCATGACAGACTAACAAATGACATTCGTTTTGTAAGAAGAAAAGAATAAATTTACATATAACGTAGAAGACTAGGTTACATATGTAGAATTGGTTTATTTAGAGTAATTACCCATCGTTTGGTCAAATGTCATTTTATGAAAAAAAGAACTCATTTTATACTTTCGTAAAAGTGATCTCGCTTTACCAAAATCTGGAAATGTATATACGTGCAACTGCAAGGGCTTTTTAGCTAAGATCATAACCTGAGGTTTACGAAAAAATGTGACTGGTAAAAAACACATGAGATTTTTTAGAAAAAAACTTTATCCACGATTTTGCAAATATAAGCAGTACCCTTATAATTTACAACTAAAAAGTTGTGGTGATAATATATTTTTAGTTGATACGAAAAAAAATTATTTGACAAAAAAATTAGTATTCGATTAGAGTTGACAAGGTCCGGAATTTTTTTTTGAACATTCGAAGGTCCTTGTCAAAAGAAGAATAATAATTATGAAATATAAGCAATCTTCTCCTATAAAAGCCAATATGAGTTCTAACTACAAGTTTACTAAGAACTGAATACATACACAACCATGATGAGAATGGCTGGTTTCACGGTAGCTCTTGCTCTGATGGTGATAGGGGCGACAATAGCTATTCGAGTTGATGGAAATGAGTTTTCCTATGACCAGGAAGTTAAAATACTTAGACACTTGAAACGACTCAACAAGCCTGCTGTTAAATCCATTAAGGTAGGTATCTTACACAAATTTCATGAAGAAAAACTTATAAGGATGAATTATTCTTGGCTCTAATCTAATTTTTCCTTACAGAGTGAAGATGGAGATGTTATAGATTGTGTTCCTATCACCAACCAACCAGCTTTTGATCATCCTTTACTTAAAAACCATACCATCCAGGTTTGGTTTCATTTTTCAGTTCATGTATTGTTAAAACACGACAATTTTGAATCACTTATGCAAAGTTTATGCACGTAGATGAGACCGAGTTTCAGCCCGGAAAGTGATTCTACATACACCAAGAAAGAGGCAAAGACTATAACTCAGGTTTGGCACAAGGCTGGAGAGTGTCCTGATAACACCGTTCCCATCAGAAGAACAAAGAGAGAAGATCTCTTAAGACCTAAATCCATGAATAGATTTGGGAGAAAGCCTCATCATAGCATCCCACGAACTACAACCTTCGATCCGACAAGAGGTCATCAGGTACATTTACATGTACACACATCTATGTGTTGCCATTGTTATTGCCTTGTAACTTACACTATATACATTAATTAACTTCGGTTTGAGTTGGATGTAGTACGCGATAATGGGTGCAAGGAACGAAAAATTTTATGGGACAGAAGTTGTGATAAATCTGTGGAAACCGTACGTCCAAGTTCCGGACGAGTTTAGCTTGGCTCAGACTTGGATTGTGTCCGGATCCGGCTCTAGTCTTAACACCATTGAAGCTGGTTGGCAGGTTTGGTCCCTTCTCCACGACCTCTTCTTTGTTCTTTATGCAAATCACGTAAAAAGATTATATATTTGTTCTTCTTAATTTATAGGTTTATCCAGAACTATATGATGATAACAGACCAAGATTCTTTGTTTACTGGACGGTAAGTTCTCTTTTCCGAAGTATTTATGTTTACTTATCCCTTATATGTTAAACGCTAATCATTTCAAAAATTAAACGGTTTACTAGTTTCTGATCCTAAATAGAATTGAGAAGTCATTGTTTATTTAAGGGGTTGACAACAAGATCAAGATTTCAAATTGTGTTTTTGTTTTTGTTTAATATTTCTCTGTAGATTCTTAAATCAGTACATTCGGTTTACTAATTATGCAAAACTATTCATATCTATAAACATAGTAGACTCTAATCATTGTGAAATCATTTTTCATAAACAGCGTGATGGGTATCGAACAACAGGTTGCTACAACCTTCTGTGCTCCGGTTTTGTTCAGACAAGTAATCGATATTCAGTAGGTGGAGCTTACAACATCGTTTCACGCTACGGTGGAACTCAGTACGAACTCGCCATACTTATATGGAAGGTAATAGCATAGTTTTATGTTACATGAGATTTCAATATTTAAGCTAACGTGAATCGTAAGATATATACACACACACATATATATAATATATATATATATATATATATATATATATCTTTTGCACAAAGTTATCTCTCTGTCTAACCTAAAATGGTTAATTGCTACCATTAGGACCGAAAAACAGGAAACTGGTGGCTAAGGGTTGGCAAAGACATTATAGGTTATTGGCCTGGCAAGTTGTTCACTTCACTAGGAAATGGAGCTACGAGAGTTCAATGGGGAGGTGAGATCGTTAACCTGGAGACTGGTGGGAAACACACGAGCACGGACATGGGAAGTGGGCATTTTGCAGATGAAGGTTATAAGAAAGCGAGCTATGTCAGGAACCTTAAGATAGTTGATGGAACTAATACTCTGAGAGAACCGAAGAGTCTTTACTACTTTGCTGATAAACATAACTGTTACAATGTGAAGACAGGAAATGCTGGAACTACTTGGGGAATTCATTTCTTCTATGGTGGTCCTGGTCGTAACGTTAAGTGTCCTTGATTTAAATCTGTGTTCAGAAGGTTTTTGTGGTATTAACATACATGTCTATATTTGAATAAGAATATGTTAATTCATTGGTGTGCGTATGTGAGATTCATATGATAATAAAAAAATATATATATTGAAGAAAATATTACACATCATGAGAGATGATCCCATCCCACCTATCAATTTATATCAATCTGGCTACAGTTTCCGAAAGAATAGAAATAAATAATACGAGCAGAGTAAAGACGCATTTATTGAAAGTTAACTAGAAACACAGCTGTTTTAGATGATATTCAAGAAAAATGTTATAAAATGCACGTTTAGTAAACATTAAATACGTTTTGATTAATTAAACCCTCAGGATTAAACCACGTACGTTATTCTCTGACCTGTTGAGGAATCATTGGTCTCATTTTTGGTTATTGATAACTAAACTGACTGACGAATTAAATACTAAGCCGATGAAATACAACGCAATATATTTATTTAGCAAAAAAAAATACAGCGTATGATACACTATAAACAATACCATTTAATGATTTTAAAAAGACTAACATATATGTATACATAATATTTGTCATGATTTTTGTATTAAAATATTTGTTATGATGTTACATTATTCTCAACAAAGAGCTCTCAAGAAATCCAAATAATATCTAGAATAACAAGAAAACAATATAATAGTTTAAGACGTGCTAAACCTTGCTCAAGTATATTGTAAACCATGATGATTGAATCAAAGGTTACAGAACCTAACAGTGACTTGCCATGACTTTTCGTGTCACAATGAATACCTGACATGTGCTATTTTCTTCAGATAAGACCTAATCTTTGAAGTTTTTGTGTATGTGGTTGATCTAACTCGACCAACAACATTGATTCTGTCCCCACTTCCCTTTAAGCCTGTCTATACCACGACACAATATACAATTACAAAGTCATTATTTCTCAACGATTTTTGGATTTGTCAATATCAAAATGGGTAACATTTCCTCTGCTCAAAGCTCATCACCATCTTTGCCGATTGATTCCACCTTTGAGCTTCCATCTCCTTTGCCATCGTGGCCTTCAGGTTCATGCTTTGATTTTAATGTTCATCCTCTTTTTTTTTTTTTTTTGAAACACTAATGTTCATCCTCTATTTAGCTATGTTTTGTTCAGTGTATTTACGAATGTTTTTTTTTAAATACACATAACAAAATATAGCTTTTAATCTGAATTTACATAAAAATTTTACATGTATTTTTCGAATGTTTTATAAGATTTTAATGTGAATTCACAGGAGAAGGATTTGCAAAGGGGGTAATAGATTTGGGAGGTCTTGAAGTTTTCCAAGTAACAACGTTCAAAAAAGTATGGACTGTATATGAAGGAGGACAAGATAATCTTGGAGCCACTTTCTTTGAGCCGTCTTCAGTACCTGAAGGCTTCTCACTTCTCGGTTTCTACGCTCAACCCAATAACCGCAAGCTTTTCGGATGGACACTTGTCGGTAAAGACCTCTCCGGCGACTCTTTAAGACCTCCGGTAGATTATCTTCTTCTTTGGAGCGGCAAATCTACAAAGGTAGAGAACAATAGGGACCAAACTGGATACTTTTGGCAGCCTGTACCTCCTGATGGTTATAGTGCAGTGGGTCTAATTGTAACCACCAAGGCTGAGAAGCCTCCTCTAGACAAGATCCGTTGTGTCCGGTCTGATCTAACGGATCAATCCGAGCCAGACGCTGTGATATGGGAATCTAATGGGTTTGGGGTTTCGAGTTCTAAGCCTGTTAACCGAGGAACACAGGCCTCTAGTGTATGTGTTGGTACGTTCACTGCAAATCCAACCCTAGCTTGTCTGAAGAACAACAAGTTCAACTTTTCTTGCATGCCAAGCAAGGTCCAGATCGATGCTCTGTTTCAAGCTTACGCTCCTTTGATCTACTTCCACAAAGATGAGAAGTACCTCCCATCGTCTGTCAACTGGTTTTTCAGCAACGGTGCCTTGCTTTACAAGAAAGGCGAGGAATCAAACCCGGTGCCGGTCGAACCAAACGGCTCAAATCTTCCTCAAGGTGAAGCCAACGATGGTCTTTACTGGTTAGACCTACCAGTTGCTTCTGACGCAAGAAAACGAGTCCAAGCCGGAGATTTACAGAGCATGGAAGTGTATCTTCACATAAAACCTGTTTTTGGGGGAACCTTAACAGATATAGCTGTCTGGATGTTTTATCCATTCAATGGATCTTCACGAGCCAAGCTGAAGCTCGTGACAATCCCGTTGGGGAGAATAGGCGAACACATTGGAGATTGGGAACATTTCACTCTCCGGATAAGTAACTTTAACGGCAAGCTACAGAGAATGTACCTCTCACAACATAGCAGAGGAAGCTGGATTGATGCTCCGGAGATTGAGTTTCAAAGTGGTGGAAACAAACCAGTGGCTTACGCTTCTTTAAATGGACATGCATTGTATGCTAAACCAGGACTTGTGTTGCAAGGCAGAGACGATGTAGGGATTAGGAACGATACAGGAAAGAGTGAAAAGGTGTTTGATACTGCGGTTAGGTTTAGGGTTGTTTCGGCTGAGTATATGAAAGAAGTGGAGGAGCCGGTGTGGTTGAACTATATGAGACATTGGGGACCAAAGATTGATTATGGTCGTGAAGATGAGATTAGAAGTGTGGAGAAGATTGTTGTTGGAGAGAGTCTGAAGAGTGTGTTCAGGAATGCGATTAACGGATTGCCTAATGAGGTTTTCGGAGAGGACGGACCTACGGGTCCGAAGCTGAAGAGGAACTGGTTAGGTGACGAAGATTGAATCTCTTCATGTTGTTTCTTTTTCATTTTAATGTTTGGTTTTGTGAATCTATTGTTATCTCTGTCTTTGTCTATTTGAAGTAGATACAACCATGGCGGACCTTGAGGTAAAACTCATGGTTTCTAAAATTTGACAGAGGCATGGTTTGATACTTTTCACATGGGCATGGTTTGGCTATGAAGGTTTACACTTTAGGGAAAATATTTTTTTTTATAATAACCAAGCTAACGTTGAAACTCTTCTTTTTTTGAAACACCGATATATCTAAATAATAACCAAACTAATCAGATAATCTGTACCAAACATTAATTAATAATTATATTGATTTACTTAAAATAATAACAAAATAGTAATAAATTAGTATAATTTACTGATTTTGTAAATACGTTACTTTTTAAATATTATTTGTACAAAATATCATCTAGTATATGTACATATAAAATGTACAAAACAAATATCATTTTGTCGAAAAAAAAAATCATTTATAAGTGCACCTCAATATCTTCATGGATTTTACTTGGAAGTTTAGAGGTCTTATGTTACCAAAAAAAAGTTTAGAGGTCACATACTTTCCATACAGATAAATTATAAACAGTTTTAAATTATTAAATATTTAAGATCTGTACATACAAATGTTTATATGTATGCACTATGAGTCAATGATATATGCAAATGGAAGTACAAATTAGCAAATGTCGTATAACTAGGGAAACGTGGTTGCTTTAATGATATTTACTAAAGTCATGAGTCAGTTTTTATGAATAGTGTTAATCGTTTATATTAAAGTCATGAGTCATCTTTCTTAATAGTGTTAATCTTAACCAAATTAAGTATTAGCTTATCTATAACAATTGAGAAATATTATATACTAATACTGCATCCGTTTCGGAATCCTCTGTTTCAGAATAATGTACTCATTTTTTTCGTTTTTGAATAAGTGTCACTTTAACATTTTTCACGCATATTAAACAATTAACAGAAATATATATAAGTTGTTATTAATTACACCTCTGTAACCAATAATATTTAAGATAAAAAAATTATTTATAAAATCAATACATATTGCAATTAAATTCAGTTGAAAGTAAGTATATTTCCATTGAAATTGTAAAGTGATATTTTTTGTATAATAAAAAAAAATGTAAAAATAACATTTACTATGAAATAAATTGAGTATATTTTATAGTTTTTACACTTATTAAAAATTACATAAATTTTTGACAATAAATACATCTATGTTTATTCAAGGGGTTTGCTCAAAAACAAATTGAAGGGGTTTTAGAAGAATTCCCATCATAATATATATTTTTAAAAAATATAAAATACCTCAAAACGTATAAATAAATATTAGATATAATATATTTTTATAAAATTTAGATATGTGTGAGCTTAATAAATTATTAATGTCATTAATTTAATGCGAACGAAATAACATTTTAGTTTCTTTTCTAGTTAGTTATAAAACAATAAGTATCAAATTATAAAAAAAATTTCAAAAAAAAACTATACATAAAAATGTATATATGGATGCATTATGAGTCTACTATGCACATGGAAGTACAAATAAATAACATTTGTACTACTAGAGAAACGTGGTTGCTTTGATGATGTTTAGATCATGGGGGGTTTGTGACGATGTTGAAGTCATAAGTCAACTTTCGTTAGAGTTAATGTAACCACTTATTTGTTTTCTCCAAGTTTCCTAATTATAGAATATACGAGCAATCTACTCAATTCGACTTGTAGTTGATAGAAAATTCAAAAAACACTAAGAGACTTTTTTTTTTTTTGCTAAAAGCAAAAAACACTAAGAGACTTTCTAAGGATTACGATAAACCATACTGGGAATAATGGCTTGTTTCACGGTTGCACTGATGATGATAGGAGTGATAATCTCTCCTTGTGCCTATGGAAAAGAGTTCTCCGATCACAAGGAAATCGAAGTAGAAAGACTTTTGAAGCGGCTCAACAAGCATGCTCTTTTATCCATTAAGGTTATCTTATACAAATTCCATATTCATAAACTCAATGCTTTGATTATTTGCGTGCACATTTACTGAGATTGAATTTTTCACTTTAATCTCTGTTACAGAGCGACGATGGAGATATAATAGATTGTGTTCCAGTGCAAAGTCAACTAGCTTTTGATCATCCTGTGCTTAAAAACCACACAATCCAGGTTTGACTTCATTTACAATCTATCTTTCTATATATATACATACATGCATGATGATGTTGAAACGTCAAGTTTTCGCGCGTAGATGAGACCGAGCTTTATACCCGAAAGTACGTCTATATACACCAAGAGTTATACTCAGGCGTGGAACAAGAATGGAAGATGCCCACAAAATACAGTTTCGGTTAGAAGAATAAAGAGAGAAGACATATTACGATCAAATTCCATTGAGGATTTTGGGAAAAAGATGACTCCAGGCATCCTTTTATATGGTTCAAAAAGTGTTCATGAGGTACACCTTTTTATCTATTAATTTGTTCTTGTGCTAAACCTTTCTAGTTTCTCTGGTAGCTTAATTTACACTTTTCCTATTTTTCGGTGCTGGTTTAGTATGCGTACATGAGTTCCAAGGAAGGAAAATATTTTGGGACAGAATTTGTAGTGAATATCTGGAAACCAAAAGTCCAAGTTCGCAGAGAGTTCAGTTTGGCTCAGACTTGGCTCGTGTCTGGAGCTGGCCTTTCTCGTAACACAATTGAAGCTGGTTTTCAGGTCTTGTACTTCTCTCGTTCTCCATCCTAATTAACTACATCTTTGTTTATATTCAAACATCTTAATTAGCAATACCTTGTTTCTTTGCCTTAAAACTAATAGGTTTATCCAGGAATCTATGGTGATAATAATCTAAGATTATTTGTTTACTGGACGGTAAGTTCCCATTTTCTACCCCGAACATGTTGAAAAGCTAATCATAAAAAATTTTAAACTAATAATAGAGTTTTTAACTTGACTGGATATCTTATAGAGCTTAGAACATCTCCAGTGAGGAGATGCCAAAGACTATTTAGATAGTTTTTTTTCCTTCAAAAAAAAGAGAAGAGAGAGAGAGATGTTAGATGATTTTTTCTCAAAAAGAGAATATTAAAACCCTATGAAAAAATTTTCCAAACAAAAAAAAAACTTATGAGAACCTTTTTGACTGCTTTTCTTTTGGTGGATGTTTTTTCTTCTTTTAAAATTTAATTATTTATCTAATCCATTTTAAATAATAAGAATTTATTGTTGAAAACTCAAAATAAGAATCCTATGGATAACTTCAGATAAGATTTTTTCGGGGTTTATAATCTGGTGTTAAGATTAAAATTTTAGACTGTTTATTAAATAAAAATTCACTATTATCTTAGTTTTTATGTGTGCGGTCTCAGAAATATGTTAAAGACGATAATGCAAATGTATAATTAAAATTTTATAAATTAATAATGTTAGGACTATGATATTTTATTAATTTATAGAGTTATTAATTTATATTTTTTTTTTAAATTCTATTTTTAAAATTCTATTTTTTTAAATTCTATTTTTAAAATATATTTTTATAAATTAATAAAATAGTTGATTTTACCATATATATGTTAATTAAATTATAAAAATTGAATTTTATATCGTTTTCATATATTATTTGGTGTATACAAAATATATTTTATATAATTTAAATATATTTATAGATATAATTTCACAAAATATTATCCAAATATACTGAATTGTTAAGATAAATAAAATTAAATTTTTTGTGAAAATAAAAAATAATAAAATGTTTTTGTACTTATATAAACTTTTTGTATATAAATTATTAGTTTCTGATTTAGTGAGACTCTATATTTACATAGGATTTTCAAAAAATATTATCTTATTATTTTATTGATCCGTGTCATATTTTAAACCGATCCAATTCGACATCAATTTTTTTTATTAATTTAACATGTCTATTAATTAATTAAATATTGATTTATAATTTTTTTACTGTATATATTTTTTGTGAAATTAGGCCGACGGTTATCAACAGACAGGATGCTACAACACTGACTGTCCAGGTTTCGTTCAAAAGAGCAAGCGTATCATCGTAGGTGGAACCTTCAATACCGTTTCACAATATAACGGTTCTCAATTCGCACACCGCATTGTTATATGGAGGGCCAGGGAGGTACTACAAGTACCAACATATACTTTTATAAATAATATCATTTTGATACTTTCTATTGTTATATTAAAGTATTTAGACTTTTAATCCACTTTTATATTTATTTTATGATCAATATAAATTTAAAATATATTAATTTTATAAATAATTTTATTTATCTCAAATGCTATTAGTTGAATAAATATAACTAATAAGTATATAAATATATTTCAAACATTTTCATAATCGGTATGAAAAGTATCAAAGTGACTCTCTTTAGGAAACATAGTGTATAACTTCTTTTTTTATTTTATTAACAATATTAAATATAATTGAATTGTCTTCTGTCTATATTACTAAAAAGGAAATATTGTATAAAAATAAACTTTATCTATCATATTATTAATGATATATACAATTATTTTTTAATTTTCTAGGCAATCTAACTGTAAAATCAGTTTATAATTAATTAATGCAAAAAATTAATAAACTAAAAATTAAATCATAACATTTAAAAATAGTTTAAAATGAAATAAAATAATTTATATTAAATTTTCATGTTTACTATAAACAAAAATAAAAGTTTTAATACTATTACTTGCACAAAACTTTTATACATATGAAGCTTTAATTTTCAAAAATATTTTTTAAAATTTCTATGAAATAATGAAAAATATTTTATGCCTTCAAAATAAATAAATATTTAGTTAGTTATATATATACTTCTATACCAAAAATAAAATTTTAAATTATTATCAAAAAAAATTCAGATCAGTATGAAATATAAAAATATTATGTGTACTCTAGTGTTATATTATTTCTGCATCTCAATCCAAAATGGATTGTTGATTGTACCTAGGACGGCAAAGTATGGTGGCTAAAGGTAGGCGACGAGCTTGTTGGCTACTGGCCTAGCTCGTTATTCACTACGCTAGGAGATGGAGCTATGAGAGTTAAATGGGGAGGTGAAATAGTTAACGCGAAGACCGGTGGAATACACACGAGCACGGACATGGGAAGTGGGCATTTTGCAGAAGAAGGCAATAAGAAAGCGAGCTATTTCAGGAATCTTAAAATAGTTTCTGAGACTAATTTCTTGATAGAACCAAAAGGAGTTTTTCCCAGGGCTACCAATGCTAACTGTTACAACATTAAGGTAGGACCTAATGGAACTGCCTGGGGGAATTATTTCTACTACGGTGGTCCTGGCTTGAACGCCAAATGCCCTTGATTTGGATATGTGTGCTCAAAGCTTTTGAGTATATTTTACATATATGTCTGTATTTGAATATATGAGCGTGCGAGTATGAACAAGTTCCACGTTATTGAAGTTTAATACTATATGTGTCCTTAAATAATATGTGTGTGAAAGCTTTTCGAATTTCCAATTTCTGTAATTTGAATAATAATAATAATAATATGTTTGATAAAATATTCAGTTTATAATTAATTGCTCTTGATCTGCATCATGAAGTTTTTGGAGAGGAAGGACTTACATGTGACGAAGACAGAATGTCCTCTGTTTTTATTTTTATTTTTCTCATAATGTTTTGTGAATCTATTATTATTTCTATCTTTGTCTACTTGGTATAGTCATTTTAGGTACTGCGGTTAGGTTTAGGGTTGTTGCGTTGCGGCTGAGTATATGAAATAAGTGGAAGAGCCGGTGTGGTTGAACTATATGAGACATTTGGGACCAAAGATGATTATGGTCGTGAAGATGAGATTAGAAGTGTGGAGAAGATTGTTGTTGGAGAGAGTCTAAAAGGGGTGTTCAGGAGTGCGATTAATGAATTGCCTAATGAGGTTTTTGGAAAGGAAGGACCTACCGGTCCGAAGCTGAAGCGGAACTTGTTATGTGACGAAGATTGAATCTATTCATGTTGTTTCTTTTTCATTTTAATGTTTGGTTTTGTGACAATATATACAAATTATTAATTACATTTAGCTAATATTAGGTTTTCAGTTCTAAGGAATTAATAAGTTAACATACGTTTAAATTTTCTTTTGTAAGACAGTGTATTTTATTCAATGCTAAAATATATTGGAAATAAATAATGTTCTATTATGGTTTTTATAGACTTATTTTCTGTCAAATCAATTTTCTTTATGGTTTGATTTACATGGAGTGGTCTTTATATATTTTAAATGAATTTAAACTATATATACTTGTTTACTTTTATAATTTGTTGTTAGTTTGGCAAGCTTCTATTTAACTATTAAATTTATATAATTTTCAATGATTTTTTAAATGTATATATTTATATTGCTTTTACCATATTTTCAAAATTTAATATATATATATATATATATATTTTAGAAAATATCTAACATTTCTATTTATATTTATTTCTGTAAAATTAATATTTTATTTATATATATTTAAAAATGAAGACTTAAATATTTTTATCGTGTAATCTTTGCTGATTTATGATTCATAGATCTATCGATACTATTTTAGTTTATATGATTGATTTAGATTTTAATGGGTGAATTTCATAATACAATAAATAGTCTTTTTCTTTAGTAAAATTAAATCTTAGATTATTGACAAAAACTTATAATTTGGACTTTAATTATATTTAACAAGACTATTAAATCATTTAGATTACTGGCAAAAATTTATATTACAATACTAACTGTAAAGAATACTGTTACAAGATTGATTAATTTTTTTTTCATATATGAAAAAGGGTTATTAATTTTTCTTCTTACAAGTTATTATATATACTAATCCAATCATGTCCAAAAATTGTTTTTAATGCTTAAGACACACTAATACTTCAATATTGGTCACAAACCTCCTATGCAATGATGCTTAATCAGATCATGGTTTTCCTCATTCTCGGTATGGTCATACCAATCGTAGTCGGAACTTTTCTCGGAAAGAGCAAACTCTCCGATCTCCATGAGCAGGAAATCGAACTACGGTTGAAACAACTCAACAAACCGGCCACTAAATCCATCCATGTACTGACAAAAATATTTGCCTCTACTTTTGTATTCCCTTTGTTCTCTTTATAATATGTCTTAGAAGTTTTGTTTTGTCTCATTTTATTTGATTTTTGTAGGTTTCTACGCGAAAAAATCATTTTTGACACTTTATATCATGCAGTACTGTTTTCTTTACTCCATATGGAGTATTATTGAACTGGTTTTAGAATTTTAATTATATTAAATGATAATGAAAACATTATCAGTGTGGAAAAATTGAAAAATAGATAATCTATTTATCTTAAATATTTTTGAGTCTTTCACCAAAAAAATTAGTAAGAGAACAGAAGAAACATTTTCAAGATTTTTTTTGTTCAACAGATTTTTTTTAGTTGCTTATAATTTCTTACATTAATTTTTTATATCAATTAGAGTCCAGACGGAGATATAATTGATTGTATATGGATCTACGACCAGCCAGCTTTTGATCATCCTTTATTCAAAAATCACACCATTCAGGTTTGCTAACAGTTTTTTTCAATTCCTTTTCTCCTTGATATTTATATTGTTGTCAAAACATTTCACGTTTGGACCGTTTTTCTTTAACAGATGCAGCCAAAAATTAACTCGATAAAAGACAAAACAGGAGTTAATAAGCCCGATATTATACACCAATTGTGGCGCACAAAAGGTGAATGTCCGGAGAATACTATCCCCATCAGAAGAACAACAAGAGATGATCTGTTAAGATCAGATTCGATCGAAAACTATGGAAGAAAGAGTCCACCACCAACTCTTTATCACACTGACGGTGCTCAGCCCGAGGAAGTTCATGAGGTTGGTATACACAGGCCCGGCTCAAACACATAAAAAGGCTAAAGGCCAGACATATTTCAGTAAACTTTACTTTAAGAGAAGTATTGAATATATTACCGTTGAGAAAATAGTATAATTTTTGAACCAACTTACATTGTAGCATACGTGTGTTTACGTGGACTATGGTCAGTTCCATGGCAGCAAGAGCCGTATAAGTATATGGAAACCAAATGTTCTAAGGACAAGAGAGTTTAGTTTGGCTCAAACATGGGTCGTTAATGGAGATTGGGACACTGGTTTGAACTCTTTGGAGTCTGGTTGGCAGGTAACTACTATTCTTTTTTGGGTCACGCTTCATCTTGTTAACCTAATAGTTCTAACTTCATTTTTTGCTCTTTATAAAAGATCTTGCATGCTTTGTACGGTGACAAGAACCCAAGACTCTTCGCCTATTGGACGGTAACTTTTCATTTTTTTATCAATATTTTTAATTACTTTGGATTTATAACGACTTTGTAAACTAATATTTTCCCACCAAAAAAACTTAGCGCGACACATACCAAGAAACCGGATGTTACAATCTTGACTGTCCAGGCTTTGTACAAGTGAGCAGACACATCTCCCTTGGTGCGGCTCTCAACACTTTCTCAACCTACAACGGTGAACAATACGACTTCCTTCTAACTATCGAGAAGGTATATATATAACTTCATCTCCAATAGATATTAACTAGCATTTTCACAAAGAGTGTCATCTCATGATCAAAAGTTGAAACTCGGTTTAGGATCAAGAAACTGGACTTTGGTGGTTGAAGTTTGAGACGTACCTAATAGGGTACTGGCCAAGCTTTATAGTCCCCAAGCTAGCAGTCTCAGCAAGAAAGATCGCGTGGGGAGGTGAAATTGTGTATTACACTAGAGGCCAGGGGACACATACGCTTACGCAAATGGGGAGTGGCCATTTCGCAGAGAAAGGGTTTAGGAAGGCTGCTTATTTCAATAGCTTAGAGTACTTAGATACATCTAACTATCCAATCACACCCTCTCCGCAACATCTTGAAGCTACAGTGACTCGGCCTGAATGCTATAACCTCATGGTTGGCTCAAGCCAGAGGTGGGGAACTTACTTTTTCTATGGTGGACCTGGTCGCAATCCTCAGTGTCCATGAGCCACTAGATTTAAGGCAAAATGGTTTCTTTAATAAAAATTCAAAACTATAAACTAATATTTTATATATTCAAATGCAAAGTTGATCTTTCAAATACAAATGACCCAAATAAACAAAACTAAAAGGAGAAACCAAAAATCTCTTGAACAAGTCTCACGTTAGTTTCATAGCTCTCTCTCTCTCTCTCTCTCTCTCTAAACTTAGAAATCAAGAGATCCACATTTTTTGCTCTCTATAGATTTTGCAGCAGATGCAGGCTTCTTTGTGTCCTTATGATCACCACTAACGCCTCCTCTCGCTCTTCCAATACCCATCTTAGGCAAACCACGGTTCAGTCCATCCAACAAAACACAAGCTTTACACCATTTCTGCATATAATCCAAACATTACAATATGCTTTGATGTGATAAGAGAGAGTGTAGCAAGGCTTCTCACCTGGCTAGAGATATAACCACACCTCTCACAAGTCCCTTGCTCAGGCATCTTTGTGCTTGTTGCTATTCTAAAATCTTCACCAGATTTTATGATGTCCAGAATCGCCCTTGGCCTGCATTTGTTTCTAATAAGTTAAGACATATCTTGCCTTTACCAACAAAGAAAGAAAAGTGGAGCAAAGATCACCTTAGCCTTTCCAAATCTTTGATGAACTCACGAGCGAAGCCACGATATGCATTAGGAGAGTATATACCTGAAAAAAAAAATACATCTAAATCAAGCAAGAGATGTGCTGAAATGGAAACTCAACAAAGCTATATGGAAAATGCACACTTTACATTCGGTGGAGAAGTAGTCCAGCTTCTTGAAATAAGCATACGTGTGTACTACGTCAAGTGTATCACAACGTCTTTTCGTTGAAAAAGTCAACAAGAAAATTAAATTCAAAATAGTGAAGAAAAAGGATATATGACAATCTCCTTCTCGTATGTATACTTGAAAGGTTTACATCTTGGAATAGGACCATCTTCACCTGTAGTTATCGATGTGCACCGACTTAATCTAGCGATATCCCCACGCAAGATGTTCAAGAGAACGGTTTCTGCTATATCATCTGCATTATGGCCAGTGACTAGCTTATCTACTTTCAACAACGCACCTCCTCTATCAAGCGCCTTCAGATCAAAAGCAGATTGTTATTACCAAACTGTAGAAACCAACCAACAGAAAAGCTGACTCAAACCTGTCGACGGAAGACACCACAGAAGGTGCAGTTGTTCTTCAGACCGATCATTTTCACAATGTCGTCCATCGTCCATCCGTAAAGATCTTTGTACGAAAGAATCTTAAGAGGCAGACCATACTGGAAGAAGAAGAAACAAAGATTTAACAAAACCACACACGCCATAAGATGATGATCTCACAGCACATAACAAAACACTTACTTGGAGTTCGTTCCGTTTAACGGTCTCAAGAGAATCATCACGGTAACCTGTGATCCCTTCATCTATGGACAGGAGAAAGAGGTCTAGTCCGTAACTGTGACGTCTGTTTAGTTCTGACAACACATACGCCAGTACCGTAGAATCTGCAAAGACCCATCATCAGCTTTTAATGTTAATTTAATGAAACAATGCGGCTTCTTTACCTCTAACAGTTAAAAAGAGATTATTACCTTTACCACCAGAGGCACCAATAGCAACACGTTCACCGGATTTGAATAAATGGTTATTAACAATAACTTGATGAATCTCCTCCTCAAAAACATCATAGAAGCACTCTTTGCATATCTTTAAACACCGACACACACACACACGTTTCATCATCTTCCATTACAGTAAACTAAAAGGACAATTTTGCAATTAAATTGCAGGAGACTTATAAAACTAAAAGATTGAGACTTTCCGCATCAGAATCAAAAACCAACTAACTAGAAGGAAAAGTTTGATCCGATTCCAAACAGAGATCACACAATCCAAACATGTGGAAGGGCTTTGGATTCATAAAGATCGAAACTTTACAGTAATTGAAGCTGTTCCAATTCTTAGTAGACAAAACACATGAGAGTTATTATTAAAAAGAGTTAAAACCTGTTGAAGGGTTTTGGGTCGTTTGAGAACGGGACGTCTCTGGTTGCATAAGCAGCAGAGGCGAGAGGCTCCTGCTTTTTTGCTCTTGCCTTCTTCGCTTGCCTCCATTTTTAACCTGAGCTGCTCAGCTCCTGCGAATCAGAAAATTTCCGGTATATACTACTAGTACTCGTCTCCGGTGAAACACGACTAAGCTCGGAGTCAGAGAAAACGCCGGCGTTTTTGTAAACCGTGTTAATGGGCCTTAAAGGGCCTTGAGAATTCATCATATACCCTGTTTAGTTTGTATTGGCGGTTAATTTGGTAAAACAAATTTAATAATACGTTTTCCTACTCTGTTTTGTTTCTACTCTGTTTGTTTATTAGGCCTGGGCATTTGGATAACCGTTAACTTAAAGGCAAGATGTAAGTTTACTGACTGACAGATTAGAGAGCACAGTATAACTCACTTTTAAGGTTTGGCATCAAACCGTTTGTATCTCGGCACAAATGATTCCAAGACATACACATGGTGTATGATTATGAGTCACAGTAATAACCGGACTAAACCATGTCACGTGAAGGAATTTTCTTGTGGACGTTAAAGAACAGTTGATTGGGAGTAGTTGGATTCCTCAGTCTTTGTGGACAGTAAAGATTCTCACATATGAATCTTGAGAAGAAATCACATTTGTTGATTCATCACTTCTCTTCAATGGGTGACAACAATTCTTTTCATGATATCAGTCATATGAAGAGAAATACGCAGTTGGAATTCATTATTAAGTTGAACACAAAAAATAAGGAAGAAAATCTTCTAAATCATCAATATTTTGAATGTCCTAGTAATATCAAAAAAAAATCATACATTGGCTTCAAGTCTTTTTCTTCTCTTTGTTCTGATAGCAGTTGGGACACCATAACACACGACGGCAGCCCCTGTCAGGAATTGCAGAGTGCAGGCATTACGTGCATCAGCCATGAGTGATCCAATTCTCTCTGGTTTAACATCGTCACTCCTCTCTCTCCAGCAATTTTCTAACATTGCCTTCCCAAACTCGGCAATATCAATTGTTACATCCCACAAGTTTGCCACAATGACAGGGGAACCGGATAGCAGGAAACATATCGGAGCACTTTTTGGTACATACCTGCTTCCTCTATATGGCAAACCGCTGCGGCATCCCATAAGAAAAGCTGCAGAACATTTGCCCATATTCTCTACTTCCCCCATGGGAATATATTGCTCTCCTGCACCACCCATGGGAATCAGTAATTTGAACTTTTTTCTTATAGGTGTATTATGTAAGGGGAAGGGCCACCATACCAGTACCATGCCCAAAATATAGGAAAAGATCATGATTTTTCAACGCTTCCTTTAGATCCGTAGGAGGTGGCACTAATCCAGCTTTTCCCTGTATAAACAAATAAGATCAGTAACAACCAAGGCAGAATAATCATATCAGTTTATTTTAATATATATATATATGTTACCTCGATTTCCTCAGTCTTGAACAATCCTTCAAGCTCGGTTTGCAGTGATTCGCAATTACCGTCCGCATTTAATAGATAATAAGAATTTCGAGGATCAATCACAAGGAAGTGAGAACGATCTTCTCGGTAACGGTTTATCTTAAGCACTGCTGATATACTACCCACAGAAGGCATACGGTATACTTCTTGTCTTTTCAATGTTGGAATGTTCTCCCATGGAAGCATCTATTATACAGAATAACGACACATAAGTGAGTTACAGAGAATACAACATGTTACACATCAATTAATAACATTGAAGACAATCAGACAAGTACCATATGATATTCTAGAATTCTCTCCTTTAATCTTAATACTCGTAAAATCTAATAAGGTTTTAAAATCAGTGAGAAAGATTATATCTTTCTTATGTTGTATGTACAAAGCAAACTCTATTCTTTCAATGCACATTCAGAAAATGTGAAAAAGAAAAGAAGATGAGATTTACCACAAACCTGAATCTCATGATCCAACACAAGAATGATCGGTTCTCCCTTCTCGTTATAATCTCCTGGCTTGATCCCTGCGTCCCGTATCAGTTGTAAGGCTAGCCGGTACCTAATTTGAAGGTCATCAGGTATACTGGTTCCATTTTCTTCATCAATATGGTCACTTGGACGACCTCCTATGTAGCAACCATTCTCTGAACAAAGCTGAGATATCCATGCGTCGCCGTCGGCTGTGTCATTTCCAAGGAAAACCTTTAGAAGTATCTCCTTTACTTCCATATTACATTTGTCCTTTAGCTCTTTAACCAACTCATGCAATTTACTATTTGAAGACTCTCCCAAAAGCAGATGCCTCCAGGGACCCAACCAGGTGTCTTCAAGGTTTCTATATATAATAATAATACAACACACTTCTTTTTAAAACAGAAATACGCTGTAGTCCAGAATTGTGCAACTATAAGTATGTTCACTATATGCATCACCTCCGCATGGAATGTGTACCTTAGCAATTTAGCAAGACAAAGTTCAAGTTCCTTTCTCTTCTTAGGACAACCAGAATCAATTATGTAGTTTTCCAATATTAATCCAAATGCTGGGGCGACAACATCCACCACTGTGGAACCCCATGGAAAATCCCATCGTTTACCCGTCTTTTCAATCCCACCTGCTTTGGTATTGGTAAGATTATTATTTCTATCCAGTAACAATGACATAAAGGAAACCCTCCTTGGTCAACCAATGGATAGTAGAAGTTACCTTCTTTAAGTGGAGAATAAATTGGCAGAAGTACGGCTAAAGGCTGCTGACTCTTTGAGCTCAACCGTGACAAGAGCAGCCACCCACAAACATCGAGACTTTTCGTTAACTCCTGCAACAATTTACTCAGTGTGCCTCCAAGCACGCTAATGCAGATGGCTGTCGTTTCTGGTAGACCATTGAAAAAGTTTTTTGCAAACTTAGAAAGACCGTCGGTGCTTTTGGGCCCAAGCCTGCAGTGTCAGGTAAAAGACAATGGACTCAGTAAGAAAAAAAAAACAAATAAATCCAGCCTTAATCCATTTTTTTCTAGCTTTAAGACCTGAGAAAATCGAATTCTTCAGAAGCCTGCAGATCATAATGTTTTGGTCAGTGCAACTTATCATTTATTAAGCAAAACTAACAAGGGATATAAATATTAAGATACAACAAACATAACCAGTAAAACAGACGGTAGGAAATTAATTTTGTTTACCAACCTCTTTATCTGAGTTGATAAATTTTGACAAGAAGTTGTAGTTGATATTACCACCAAGAGAGGCTTGATGATAATACGTAACCCAATGACTTAAAGAAAGCTCTCCGTCAGAGGAAAATGAGAACTCAGACTGTAAAGGAGATACCAGGTATAACACAGCAAGCAACCTTGAAATCTGTTGTAAATAAGCCAGTCTCTTTTTAATATATGTTGAATCACTATCAAAACATAAACATAAGAATAAAAAAAAACTTTACCTTTTGACAGAGTATCGGAACCTCTCTACTAAGTACAAAGGCCAACGTTAGCAATGAAACCAGCGTCTGATATGGAATATGTGATAAATCACATAAAACAGACCTATAAAAGATAGTGATCAGTGATGTCTGGTGAAATTTTCAAATTGACATTTTATTAAATTTGTATTAACCAATATGACGAACCTGGAGTGGCAACTTTGAAGACTCAACTTGCACAAGTTGTATAATATTCTTGCACGATCAAGACCAAATACATCTCCTTTGATTTCCTTCCCAATAAAATCCAGCAATGGACTGCGAGAAGAAGGTGAGCAGAGGATGGATACGGTACTGTTATATAAAGCAGCGACGCTATGCAAAATTGCTCCATGTGCTTGATGAACCTTTCCAGATTTAGCCAACCGTTTTCCTGAAATGAAAAAATCACTTTAGCTCTTAGAACAACCCATATTCTAGTCGAACATTACTCTGTGCATAATATCCGTTCTTTGTTGGAAAAAGTAAATATAACATAACATGCATGCATTTTAAAAACCATTGGTGATAAAGAAATAGCCGAGAAAGAAAGTAATCAGAAGCAAATAAAAACATACATTTTTAAAAGTGTATGAACCAAATTTTGGGCTGAATTTTAATTTCTAAGGACATGCAATTTAAAAAGTATAAAAATAGAATATTATAAGGGATAAAGGCATACCAAGGCTGACAAGAACCGTGCACGCAAGCCTCCTTTGGTAAAATTGCCATTTCAAACTTATAAAGTCATTCGGATGCTGACTTATTCTATTGATGCAAACGCATATTGTGTTTTTAGTGTCCCGCATCAACCCCTTTGCATCAGAGATAGCAGATTCATCAATGAATCTACACTTCTCAGCAGGAAAGTTTTGAGGTCGTTCTTCAAGTGATCGGCTCATTGAGCGAGTCAACCTTAAACTACGCTGCTCCTTCATCCCGCAAGCATGTACAATTATAGCACCTCCTCCACGCCTCCTTTTCGAGTCTCTTGGTTTCTCTACTTCGGCTGTTTGACTAATGCATCCTTTCCAAGCTGGGCAGCATATTTTTTGTAAGGCTGCACTATACAGCCTCTCAGATTGGCTTTGAGACACGTCTCCAAATTGCTTATCCAACGTAACCTCTAACATCAGCTTGCAGTTTCGGCAAGTAAAATCTCTTTGACTATCTGTTAGCAGCTTTTTCGCATTCTGGAGCTCCTTTTCTGCTAGATCCCAACACTGCATTTTATTGTAGACATTCCCTATTGGACAGAAAAAACAAATAAGTGGCTTTCATGGCCTAAGGAAAATAGACAAATTGCAGAAAAATAAATAAATAAAGCTTCATACCCAAAGCAAGAGAAAATGCAACGACAAAAGGTTGTAGGCTCTGCATACATGAAATGGCTTTTCCCCAAGATAGAAAGCGTCCAGCCTTATCTCTTTCCCCCATAAGCTCATAAATAACACCAATCTGCATTTTTAAAACAGATTAACAATGCAGAAATAGTGACAGCCAAAGCACCAAGGAAGTTTTTTTATAAAAAAAAAAACAAGACCTGGAGATAGCTTTCCAAATAACATTGGAGCAAAATCCAAGGGCTTAAGTAGCAGCGGTTAACATCCCAGAGAAAAGTTCCACATGGCCATGAATCGGTAGCTTTTAGACTTGAAACTTCAAATTTATTAAAGACGTAAGTCATTATTTCTACTGCACTGGTTTGGTATTCAGGTTCGCTTTTCAGTTGATATCTAAACCATTTTTCAAGAAAAAAACCTCGAATCCGGCGTGCTTCCCCAGCATAAGAAAGAGCCTATAAGAAAAAAGAAAATTTATTAATAATCTTAATATTAGAAACAAACTTTCATAAAGTATCAAGAAAAAACTACAACCAGTTGCTATATACTAGTAAGACTCTCATGATTCAAAAACTATCTTACCTTGTATAAATTACCACATGACAGTTCTCTTTCACTGAGATCATAATACAGAGATGCAGCAACAAAAGACGAGAAACATGGATCCTGGGAAACAAAATCATCACATTTTAGCCAAACAGTATACTTTAGAAGAAAATAATAGATACATCTTTTTTCTTACACTTGAGACTGGTTTGGAAGTTGTGTCTAGTTCGGAAGCTGCTTGTTTAATCTCATCCATTGTGATGTCTGATTCATGTATGCTCAGATTGAACCCAATTGATTTTGCTTTTGAAAACTGCAGGCAACTTTTCCAAAAATCTGTTGACTCTGATATTTCACCAAAGTAGCATGATAATCCCCTGATGACAGCATCATCTATTGGAGAAAGACACAACGCATGACTTAGCCTTCTACAATCCCACAACATTGCCAAAGCATCCTTCAATCTGACATTTCTCCCTTTGATGATTCTAAACATCAAGTCGTATATGCGTTGATGGAGCTCTATCCAACCCTAAAATTGGAGGGAAATAAAAGTATTAAAGGGCTAGAAAAAAAACAATCTGAATGAATGGTATATCCCAAGAGCACAAATTCTAATATGATAAAATTACAAATTTTACCTTTATTGAGACCAAATCAATTACACTGAACAGTAGAGGAATCACGTTTTCCAGGGGAATAATGTCACCTGACTGAATCCCAACCCATAGATTCAATGATTTGTTAATGTCTTCGAAAACTTCCTGCACATAAAAGTAAGATAGGAAGTAAAAAAAATAGCACACAGATATAGACATTAGAGACGAAACATAACTAAATAAACAAAATTGACATAACTCAATGATGTTACCTTGGACGCTGGTTTAGTTTCTTGGAAGCATAACGCTCTTAAGAAATATGCAATAATTAGTTGGAAACAAGTTTCATGGCTCTCATTAAATATGCTTTCCTGTGTCAATGACAAAGAAATCATTCACAAAAAGAATTGAACGGTAGATAAGCTGTTAAACATCAAGCTAGTAAATAAATTACCAAATTAGATATTCTTTCTGATAAATGACAAATACACTCTTCTTCAGCACGCGCTTTTTCATCACGCGCTTGTTCAACCCGCGCTTTTTCAACACCTTCTTGTTCAACACGCTCTAGTTCAGCTCTAGCAATCCTTGCTTTCCATGTTAAAACTTTTGCTCTCTCCAAGAATAGATCTTTTGTGATGAAAACATCATCCAAAAGGATATCAGCAATTTTTATCTGATTTGCGCGACATAATTTGGAGCACACAGGAACGAACTCCTCATAAGCAAGAATCTCCTACATGTGTGATGTAAGAATATAAGTTCAAGTTATTTTTAAATGACAACAACAGATATATAAAAGTAAACTAGAATGCAAGGTAACATATGTCACTTATTGCATCAATTAAGGAATTGATAGGATCCCAACCTGCTCCAAGATATTTACAGTCACTATTTTTGAAATCTTCTGAGAAGATGACAGCAAAGAGTGAAACAGTGTACATGAGTCGGCTAGATCAGGATTCTTATGACGCTCGTGTTGTATCTGATGATAAAATGCAATTAGAAGCGTGAATTAGAAAGCAAGCGGAAAACAAAGAAGCATAAAAGTTACCTTAACCCACTGTTTTATTATTGGTGTAAGTTCTGGTAAACTTGTGATGAGTTTTTTAGCTTCAGACCAATTTTCTACAATAAACAAAACAAGTTCCCCAATTTCTAGCTCCCCATTGTTCTCGAGAACATCCAGATAGTATGCAGATTTGTGGCATGACTCGCTCACAAAATCAATAACTGCTTTTGTGTCCTCGGATGAGTTAAGCTCGACATTTACAAATTTCGGACAGAGGAGTCTAACACAATTCCACACAGTTCTAATACATAATTTGAACGCCATGGAAACCTGCAAAGTACAACCATCAATATTATGAAAAATAGACTAGGCTTCTGAAAAAAAAAACTTGTAATAAAATGAAAATTTAGCTCTCAGGTATGAAACCTTTTTAGAATGCTTTATATTGTCACCAGTTTTAGGAAATGAAGCACATAGATGTATGAGCTCTGGAGGTGAAATCCACGGACTAGCAATTACATCCTCAACTAGGCAGGAAGTGATCTAAACATGGAAAAACTTAGATGGTTAGTTTGCCAGGAACTACGACCTCACAAAAAGAAGAGTGTAAATAAAATCCACAGGTAAGCATTTAACCTTCAGTGTTGAGATGCAGAAGTCATGCAGTGGATCCTTATCGAGAAAACGCTGCGGCTCTTCTGGTTCTCTAAGGATCGAGAGTGCACACTCTCCCATAGCCGAGACGAGCATTGTGAGCATTCTATTGATGTCAGCATTTCCAATAGGATCACTTTCAGTAAGACGGTTATTATTGTTTTGTTCTTTGTTAAGTGGCCGCATCAGAGAGTCAAACCACTCTGAACCAACTAGACAACATGATTCATCCTTCCCAGCTTTCCTCTCATTAAACTGACTACTGAGTCTCTCTCTAAGATTGTAGCTAGTCCCAGCACTATCCTGATACAGAGATGGATGCATCTTCTTGGTTTTCTGAAACACACGCAAGCAAATGATTTAAGACTTGGAATGGCATAAACAGCGGTGAAATTAGAGAAAACAGATTCATTAGATTGTTTCAGTTCACAACCTCAGCAAATCCTAAGTTGCTACTATAGCAAAATGCTCTAAGACATGCAATTCATGATATTCTAAAGCCACAAAACCACATCATTCTCAATAATGAATTTCAAAAATTAACTATAATTAACACACACCCGCCAAATCTTCTGACAAGGTGAATCAGTGTTTGTTATTGAAGCCCTAAACAGAAGAAGCTGTTTCCATGGCTCGTCACTTCCATAAGAATCCCACTTTGATGTATCTAGCAAAGAACCAACAGATAAGTCACATGGATCCTTGGCAGCCTCACTTAACCATTTCAAAGTCTCTACAGAACATTCCCGTTTCCTCTTCCCAGGCGAAGAACGATCCTCGTTGTTGTCACCAGAATCAACTTTCTCAAGCTTCTTTGTTTCCGATAAAAACCATTTGAACACTGCTCCTACTTTCCTCAACTCGTACTTGCTCTTCACTTGAGATACAAAGTCTCTAAGCCTACCAATCAGATCATTCGAGACTCCAGGCAACCCCGCGCTAGTATCTCTGTTCAACCATCGAGCAAGTGCTGCGAGATACTTGACATAGATCGATTTCGCAGATACAGAGTCACCAAACCCTAATCCAGACTCGTCACCAACTTCACCCCATGCAGCTTTCTCAGAAACGGCTTTAAAACCGCCTCTGTTACTCACGTTGGTGAAAAGTCTGAGCAAATCCGTGGATCTCCCGTCGCTAGTCATAGGAGGGAGAGGTGGAGGTGAGGACAAAACTCACGAGGAAAGAGGGCTTAAACCCTTAAAAAATATATTCTGATACGCAGACAAGGATACTTTCCATTAACTTGAATAAGAAGTTACATACAACTATGAGTTTAATGAATCAAGTGAATTACATATCCAACCATATTTTAATTAGGTTATCCATACTCAAACTCACAACATAGAGATCTACAGATTTTTTTTTTAAATACCAGGGATCTGCAGATTTTTATTTTACATACCATAACTATTAGGATAAGTTCCGCGCTTTGTATGGAATGAAATTGTTATTTTTATTATGTTTTAGAAAATAAAATAATTGTTCGGTTTCATTTGGATTAGGGGTATTCAATCTGAATATCGGATTGGTTTCGATTCGATTCGGTATTTCGGTTAGTAAAATATAACTACTATTATATATTCATATTTACTTCGGTTCGATTTGGTTTATATATCATCGGTTTTCAGTTTATTTGGTCTTATACCAAAAACATAATTATTTAGTTTATGATCATATTATATATTATACTAATTTTATATTTATGTTGTCAAAAAATCATTTATTAAAACAAAGAAGGAAGACTGATAAAAAACAGCAAATAAAGAGTACACAGCAACGAAAAAGAATCAACTTGCATTAATCTTTTTTAGTAATTCTTGTTACAACAAATGCTTTCTTTCTCACTATGTGATCTTTTATAAACAAATCAGCGGACTGAAACATATAAACACTGTTAACTGACATTCCCCCCTTTGTGTAGTGATCTTACCAAACCAGGAATGTTGCTAGACTTTCTTTCACTCGAGTAGCAACGGTTGGCACAAAGGCTTTAGTATTGTGCTGTCGAGCTCCATAAAATACGTGACAACGACTCCGATAAAAGAGCATACAGCTGGAACAAGTCCTAATCCATATCTTGTCACCGAGAAGTCAAAACTATGTTGTATGTTTACATCAACTTGTGGTGAACTAGCCCCTGCACCATTTTTGTCCAAAATCACACATCCATCAAACAAAGTTTTTCATATTATTTCTAAGTAAGAAAGAAATAAAGAAACTTACTTTGGTGTGACTGAAGAACATATAAAGCAAGCCCACATGACATTTTATCTAAGAAGCTTAAAGATCCACAAACAAAAGCACATCCACCAAGCTCTGAACCAATCAACACACTCTGCATGCTAATTGCTGTCACCTGTACAAAATCGTGATACATTATTGTTTCCTTATACCACATGAAGACATCAGATATAGCAGAGGAATGTCTTACCAGAATCAATGCATTTGCGATACCGATAAAGATAGAGATCGCATACATGAATGAGTTAATGCCTTTGGGCAATAAAAGGATCGATACACCACAGAACATCCAAATGATACCACCAGCACAGTAATAGGCCTTGAGACGCTTCCCATTCCATGGAATCTCCTATCATAACAGAAACAAAAGCATAAAGTTTTACAGAAGGAGAAGAAGACACAACAAGTGCGTTTGAACTTTGTTGTTACCTGAAGCATAACCGACACAACGAAGCTGCAGATGTAGATTATTGCAGGAATCTGAATTATTGAAAAACATTGATCATACAAAAGTGTAATGACCACAGAGAGGAAAGGTTTTTTTATTGCTTCTTCACTTACGAGAGCTTTAGCGGATTGAGCCATTTGAAGGTCATCAATGACAAAGAATGCAAGATACGCCTGAGAGTTATTAGAAAGTAATCTTGGAGTTGTAAGTAATGATCCAAGTACAAGCGAAGCAAGAGAAGATACAGAAACTAACCTGTGAAACATTCAGAACTAGTCGTGTGAGGAGGTAAACCACAGCGACTTGATAATATAGAATCTTACGGAACCAATAAGCCCATGGTATTCTCGTTCGGTTACTTTCTCTTAGATTTATCCTCAGCCTTTTGAAAGTCAAAGACAAGCAATGAAACTTTGGTAAAGGTGGTTTGAGTTAAAAGCATTTCAGAGAAAAAAGTGTGTGTTACCGTGGTTCCTTTGTCCCCATAAGGAATATGACCACAAAGCAGCAGCCAACGGTGATGCATGAATAAGCAATCCAACGATACTGTAGAGTTAAAGACAGAGTTAAAATCATATTGAAAGGCATTGACTTTGAATGATGTATATAAAAGCACAAACCTGTGACTCGGTGTTTTCTTTTGTATCAGCTTTGCTAACACCAAATACAACTAAAGCAATCGCGTATAAGCCTAAGTTAGCAACCTGAGAACAAACAGTGGGCAGAGAAGTTTAAGAAGACATGTTTAGAGAGACCAAAATAAGACCAAGAGGGGAAGAAGAGCTGACCATGCTAAAGGCGTTACGGGAGCTTGTTAATGCTACTCTGCTTGTTGAGTTCAATGTAATGCAATTGACCATAGCCCTAAAGAGCATACACATTTAATGAATACTCAATCTGGGGGTAACCTTCAGAGAAGATAAAATGTATAAAAAAAGAAAGAGTGGTTTACATGTGGGAAACCTGAGTAGCTGCCCATCCTATGTTGAAGATAGCTGCAAACGTGCTGTAAGATAATGTTTCTATCGTTAAAGAAGTACTATGGAGGATTGAACAGGGCAAGCAACCGCCAAAGACAGAGGAAAATGAGATAGCCACTAAGAGGGATCCTGCGGCGTGCCAGATTTTGAAATGTCCAAATCTGTCAATCTGTCAAATGTGAAGAAGACAGAGATGCGAGAATCATTTACAATTGTTCCACTCTTCCTTTAAACATTACCATATAACAAGACCATTGTAACTTAAGTGACATGAGACTAAGAGAACCTAGAGGTCTAAACAGAGTTCCATGAACACCAAAAAACAAGTTGTGACAACAAAGAAGTTACCAATTCACCAATGAAGATAGTAGCAAAACCATCAGCAACTTGACCAGAGAGCATGACAATTGCAGCATCCCTACACCAAGAAACAACAACAAAAACCTTTGACAAGAGCTCACTAAAGTGAAGACATTCACAAAACTCAAGAGTTTTTTTTAAGACCTTGGGGAGAGACCAATCTGAGTCAAGAAGAGGAGGAGGTAAGTGAACCAACAAGAAGCAGTGATGTCATTAAGCATATGCCCAACTCCATAGTAAAACACAGACAGTCTCCCAAGTGGTTTCGTGAACGAATCCTCTTCTTCTTCTCCAACAATCACGGATGACGTCATCAACTCTGTTTTTTTTTTGCCTAGTCTGCAAAAGCGTGCACGGAATGGAATACCCATCAATGAATTTGGAAGACCCAGATCATGAAATTTGAACAAAAGTATCTAAAAATACGAACTTTCAGATTGAAGACATATGAAACAGAGGAGGTTTTCAGAAGGAGAAAGGAACAGGCTTTCGTACCTGTGGAGTGAAACAGAGGAAACTTCTGATCAGAGAATTTAATTTGAATCAGACCCTATTGAGAGATTATATCTCAAAGAAAAGTCTGTGGGAGATCAACGAGAAACTTGCATCCTTGTTTCAGTACAAGTTGATGATGTCTTGCAATGACACGAATCTTTATGTTAAAAACGTTTGATATATTGCGTAAAGACGTGAAATTGCTTCTGTCTGGGATTTCGATTTTTAGATATTAATGGAGTCAGATCAATGTTTTGAAAACCGGATCGGACACCGACTCGGTGAAGCTACTGGTTGACTGGTTAGACCGGTTCAACCGGATTTTTTATTTATATAAAAATGTATATAATTATATATTTATACTATATAAACTTTACTTTTACATATAATACTTTCTCTATTCTTTTTTTATTAACTCAAAATAGACAACAAACATAAATCTGATAACTATGTAAACTAAAAATTTAAAAAAAAAACAAATGATTTACAGCTAAAACAATCATATTTATTTATTTTTACAACTAACATTTCAAATTTTAAGAATATGGTAAAATAAAAATAGTATATGAGAGTCAGAAATATATTTTTCACATTTTTTTCTTAGAAAAATAAAAAATCAATTAAATAGTGATAGTTGAACACTAATTATAAAATATTAAATTTTAGCTAGTAATAATTAAAAACACTTAATTATATGTTAATTTTTAAGAACCGGGTTTTAAAATTAAACCGGGTCACCGGTTTTACCGGGTTTCAGCCGGTTTTACTGGTTTTTATCAAATCCGGGTTTTAAACCGAACCGGACTCGGTTTCTTCAGCGAGTCACGGTCGGACCGGTTCGACCGACCGGTCCGATCCGATTTTCAAAACACTGAGTCAGATAGAAAAATAAAATAAAAAGAAATCAACCGTTATATAACTTATAACAAAAAAAATAGAATATTGAGAGATGTTGACAAGAATGATAGACAGAGAAGAAGATAATCTGGGAAATTGTGCGGTCATGTGGTTGCTCTGTGGATTTGGGTATGGAGGAGATTTCTGAATATGATTATAATAATAGCAACTTCCCTCCAACTCTTGGGATAAAAAAATGATTCTCTTTGAAATTTAGATGTAGTTGAATATGTTGACAGAAAATAAAAATGTAGTTGAATATTATTTTAGAGATTCCCTGTGTCTTGTGTTCCTACTTGCTTTCGCCGAATGCAAACAATTCTTTTCCTTTTTTAGTGCAAACAATTCCTTACATTAAATAGCATACATATATTGCTTTAAATTCTGAAAAATATCGAATTTGTGGAAAATCTTTTCAATGGCACCAGTGGGTATCAAGTTGGATATACAATTTAGTTGGCAGTATATAAAATGGTGCTTTCAATTCGGTGATCATGTGCCATTTGTGACTTGTGGTTGTCTCCTTTTCTTTTCTTTTTTTTTTAACCACTTAATCTCTTTTTCTTTTCATTGTCTTGTGGATCATATCTCTCTTTTAATTATCGGTGCAGATTTTTCTTTTTTTTTGGTGAAATGGTGCAGATTTTTCTTTTTAGATTACAACGGAAGTTCAGGCCTTAAACATGTAATCTCTTGTAGATCTGGAATCAGTCTTTAAATTTTAGATTTAATATTGAGTGTGAACCCCGAGTACAAAGGAACTTACCACTTTGCACTACGGCCACAAACGTTTAGATTTCTTCTTTCTTGCTAAGGTGAAACTCGAGATGTCACGTTTCAGAAGAGATATAAGATTAATCCCAACTAACATGATAGCAAAGAGGCTTAACATCCCAACAAAGAAGGTTGACACACAAATCTTACCGTAAATGATATTACGTGTGTATGCAGATTCTTGAGTCTATATTTTTAGAGCGCAAGATTTTTTTTTAATGATAAAAGCATACGAGACAATTAGAAAATTGTAACTCGTGTCTCGTGTCTTATTTTGCGTCATACAAAAAAAAGTTGGGCAGAGTTCTCACGAAACAGTAACTGCATAAAATCAACGTCACTGACTCACTGCAACCTCACAAATTCACTTTTCAATATTATTTTTAAACGGTGATAATAAATGATATTATGAAGAGTTGGGCAACAACTTCAAGGCTTAGCCACCGTTTCCGAAAGCTACGAGCGTGGTTCTTGCTTGGCAAAGAGGTTGTCCGGCCACTGTTGTTACCATCGGATCCTGCAGTTGGAGATATACTTGTGGGCTCAGGGGCCGAACCGGCGGGAGCAGAGGCTGGGCTAGTTTTGTTTAAACCGTTTGCCAGCTGATAGAACACTTGGGCTTCTTGAGATTTTGGGTCCATATGAAGCAAAGCTGAAACACACATTCCAAAAAAAAAAACAATGCGAGTTTGGTAAACTTAATTGTACAACAAAATTCCAAACTTAATATTTTTTTGTTTAAAGAATAGATTTATTTGTGCAAAACTGCAAAGTATTGTTGTACATATATATACTAATGTACAATATATAATTAAGACCTGCAACATTGTGGTATGTACCAATACATGGAAACGGAAGCGGAATCGTGTGGAAGCGTAGAAGCGATTTTTTTAATAAAATTAGGAAGCGGAAACGTATCGGAAGCGTATATTTATATATGTATATATATACATATTAAAATATAAAAGATTACAAATGTGACTAACAATTATAGGATTCAAATTAAAATAAAAATATCCATTTATAATAATTTAAATGATTTCATGTTAAAACCGTGAAACTATGCATAAACTAAGTTTATAAAATATTATTATACTAATTATTTTTTTTAACATTTTGTAAATAATTAACACAGTATATTTAAATATAGACGATATATCTCTAATAAACTTTCAATGCATAAAAAAATATAGTATTAGTTTTAATGCTTGTATATTTATATTCTCTATTTCAGTATTATATAAAAACATTGTTTCTTCTATTTTTATTTATTTACGATATTGTATTTTAAAAAAAACGGAAGCGTGATTCCAAAATGGAATCGTAAGCTTCCAAAGTGTTTTTAAAAATGTATTTTTGAAAGCGTATTGGAAACGAGATTCCGAGAGCTTCCACAAGCTTCCGATTCCGATTCCGGTTCCGAAGCGGGGAACGGACATCCGACAAAGCTTCTGTGTAACCTAGTATTCACAAGACTCACAACGTTGATTCAGGTATGATAGTGGCGTGCGTGACTTAAATGAACTAAAAGTATTAGACATCACTCTCGTGTCTTGCTTTTGTTTTCCGGAATAATGTTTGGCACAAAAGCGAACCCCCCCCCCCCCCCCCCCCCCCCCCTCCCCTCCCGGCCCCAGAGAAAAATATTACTTAACATCACTCTCGTGTTATATGGTGGATTTTGCAAGTAAAACTCACACCAATTCAGCTTCCGTCCAAATATTAACCAAGAGCTCAGAATCTTTCCAAATATCCACACTAATTATGGTAACCAGAAAAGATCCTGAAGTCAACGAGTGTTCATCTATCCAACCACAGATGGAAAATATTATGTTATAGTATGTATCATGAAACTGTAGTATGTATCATGAAACTGCAGAGAAGTGACTAGGGTACTAACCAGGGCACTTGGTGACGTCAGCAACGGCGTGGCAAACAGTAGGAAGAGCAAGAGCGAGAGAGACGTTGATCTGGAGACCCAAGTCAGGATCATTCCTGTCTTGGATGATCACACAAAGACACTTCTTGTCGGATTTGAGAACCTGTTTTAAGCCTGAGCAACAGTCCGGCGTCGGAGTCTTTGCCTGTCCTTGCACGTAAGGAAGACATGTGGCCATACCCACAAGCTGATCGGTACACTCTTCCTTATCCTTCGCCTTGTCCTCACCAGCAGCCACCATCGTCGCCATTATTAATGCTATTGCTATCGCCACTAGACTAATCCTCCATAACTCCATTTTTATTGTTCATGCACGATTTAACCTTTAAGGTTGTTGTTGCACTCGTTACAATTTATATAGAAATCTTAGCATTTTTTAGGGTTTTCTATTTTTTCTTTAAGTTATCTTACTTTATATATTTGGTTTTGTGATGATTGTATGCGTTGTCGTGTCGAGAAGCTCATGGAAGGTTTATCTGTTTACCATAATATGCGATATCAAAAGATGGTATTCCTATATATGTGATTCTGTCATATACATATACATGGGAACGAACAGGTATCTCAAATGTCAACATCATTATCTCCATACGCCCTGTATAAGAAACCTACTCAGATCTCGGAGGACTATGCATATATTTTTAATAAAAAAATCAACTTCTTATATTTTGTGGTAGAACTAATTTCTGTAAGCAGGTTTTTTATTTTACATTTTTATTGAATCAACCTGTTTTTTGTTTGCATTTATTTTTTTATAACTAAAATAGGATAAACTAATAAGATTTATTTACAAGCACAAATGTAAAATTTGTTAATCAGTATGTCCGTCTTCTATATTAATGTTAGTACAGATACTTTGTTTTCATAAAGCTACTTTTCAGAATTCATTCCCTAAATAACAGCTCACTCTTTCACTAGAACGGCCATTTACAAATTTTAAATTTCATTTTGCATAATATGAAATTCACACAAATACTGTAGTATATAAAAGATGAGAGAGGAGAAGTGGAGATGATAAAAAAAAGGGACCACCACTTCACACCAACCCCACTGGGTGGAAATGTCGACTCAGTGGAATTGACTTTAGTTGTCCGCATTGACACTTGGCTCAGTCTAAGCCCTACGAATCAATAGTGTCATTTATGACGTCACTTCAATCTTAGCCCTTTAAAGCACAGGATTCGTTCATTCGTATTCACTACCTTATACGGCCCAATAACAAAAATAGGCCTAGACCAACAAACTTTAGTTCACCATAGTGTGTCACTCTTTATGCTGTACAGAAAAACAAATTTAGAACTTGTATCAGAGTATTTAGCCCATTTAATATACGGCCCAGAATTAGAAAATTGTTTCTACAGGCCCAATAAGAAACAAATTGGAGGGGAAAAATTAAATCGTCACCTGAGAGATTCGAACTCTCGCGGGGAAACCCCATGTACTTAGCAGGCACACGCCTTAACCACTCGGCCAAAGCGACGTTTTTGTTACAGTTTAAATCAACAATAATTTTAAAAAGAGTTACTACTAGCATAATATACTTTCTTTGGCATAAAGAAGTTTACGAGTCACAACCATTTGAAGTTAAATATCGAAATGTGTCGAAGATGCCTTAATTATGCTAAAAAGGAAAAATTGCTTAATTAATGAACACTAGTTAGTTTCTCGTTCTCATAAAAGAGAAACTACACATTTTTTTTGAAAAGAAGAGAAACTACACTTATCCATGACATAATGAACATACATAGTGAGGACTAAAATGACGGACATAAATGGATGGATGGTGACATGGTATCAAGTTCATGGCCCCATACATATAGTTTGCAGTTTACACAGATTTGTTCTCAAAGCTGGCATAGAACAAGTCTTCAAGTCCGCGTAAGACCATTAAATAATGACTCCAAATACATTTTCCCCCCAACTTAATTAGACAAAACACAGCTATTTATCAGCACAAATGTTGAATCTTTATATACCAACGCGCCAATATAAAATGTAGTTTTTTCCAGTATATGGATTTAAATAGCTTTTGACTTTTAAATCGATTGACGTTAATTTAAATAGAATACTATAAATTTTGAAATGAGAAGTAATATGACCTCTCCCTATAACCATAGGCTATTGTTTTCAAAAACAAGTAAGTAGGGTCAAAACCACCGGATAATGGTATGCATAAGTAAAAGCTAATCTTCAAACTAAATAGGCAAAAAATATAACGAAAGTTGGTAGACTTTCAGAGATTTCTTATTAAATTTTAATGTGATTTTGTAGAAATGATACAAATATATGTGTTACTATATATTAGTTGTAACGACTCGAAAAATAAAATACACTTCCGTGGGTGAGTTTTGGAAGACATCTTGAGGACTATAATCCGTATTTCAATCGTACTCTCATCCACAAGATCTTAGTGGCTTGATAAAATACAAATAAATCAAGTTCCAAAAAAAAAAATATATATTTAGCAAAAAAAAAAAAAAGTTCCAAAAAAAAATACAAATAAATAAGAACTTAGGCAAAGTCAATGGAAGTTTAAGCCACCCACCCTGTCGCTCTTGTTTGCTGCTTTGGCAAAACAAAATTCAACTATTATTTTATGTGTTTGGAACATTTTTTTTTTAGAAAGGGCTTTGTTTGGAACATTTTTGTACGTTTATACATGTCATTTCATTTTTATAAAAAAGGTCAACTTCTCTGTGCAAAACTTTAAATAGCCAGTTATTAAAAAATAAACCAACGAGAAAACAGATTTTGTTTCAGTTTTTTTTAAGCACCATCACATATATATGCGTTGACACCTCCGACATGTGTAGATGAAAGAGCTCATATGTAATAATGTAAGTGTCTAAATACATAGAGAGCAGAATTAATTAGGTGGACATTAAAATATTTTAGTGTGTTATGTTACTTTAATTTGTGAAAAGGTAAGTGCTTCTGGTTAATGAAATCGGAATTCAAACTAAATAAGATGATATGAGAAAAAGATGATTTTTGAAATAATAATCTGAATCTATAGTACTGAAATTTTCACTTTTGTTATTTTTGTATAGCTATAGTTAGAAATATAAGTGAAAGAATATAATAATTAATTATGATATAGAAAAGCATCATCAAATGAAGCAAATTAACTAAAAAGTAGGATTAGAACTAGGTCGGTTTTCAAGTGACAATTTCCTGAGTCAGATTTTGACCAACAAACTATAGAAGTCGATATTAAAGTTCCGTATGATTTGAATTTCCATATAGTAATATTATTATAAGTTATGGCAAAGTTAAATTCTACTTTAAGCAAAAACTAGATTTTGACCCGCGCTTTCAAAGCGCGGGTTTATTTTCCTTTATTTTTTTTTAAATTGACAAATATTTAGTAAATGTCATATTTTTATATATTTGTTTTTTTATAAAAGACTTAAGCTTTTTTATTTTTCTTTATCGTGTTTCATTTTAAAAGAGTATAGGCCAGAACACAATATTCGGACCCGAAGAACCAACCCGAAACCGACCCGAAAATCAGGGTCCCGAACCCGATCAGACCCGGGGTAAATATCCGAATGAGTTCTAAATTGCTATATCCGAAGAACCGGTCCCGAATCCGACCCGAACCGAGAACCAAATGAGTACCCAAAGATATCCGAAATATATCTAAAAATATATGTTATAATTATATTTATAATTATTTTAATTTTTTAATTAATTTTATAAGTTAACTATAGTAGTTATTTTCGGTAATTTGAGTATTTTTGGATAAAATATGATAGTTTGGATAAAAATTTACCAAAAAAACTGTATAAAATGTATATTTTTGGTTACTATTGAATAATTTGGATACAAAAATTTGAACCGAATCAGATATTTTGGTTACTTTAATAGTATAGATAACCGAACCCGTTAGATACTTTGGTTATTTGGTTATTTTGCAGGTTCTTATGCATGAGAACCGAACCCACCCGGACCCGGAAAGACCCGACTCGAACCCAACCCGAAATTTTATAATACCCGAATGAGGTTTAATTTCAAAACCCGAATGGAGTTTAATTTTAAAACCGGAAAAACTCGATATCCGAAAGAACAAATCCGTACCAGAATGGGTATCCGAACGTCCAGGTCTAATGAGTATTTATGTTTAGAAAATTAAACTTTATTTTTTAATGAATTAAGTTGGTATAACTCTGATATATTAAATTTATTATGTGGTTAATTTTTTAATAAAAAATATATACTTTTAATAAAGATTTATACTTTTCAATGAAAAAATTCAAATTTTTTTATGAATGCTTAAATTATATTAAAAATAAAAAACATAATAATTAAGTTATTAATTTTTGTTCACTACACAAAATATTAAGAATGGTTGAAAATAAATTATTTGAATTAGGGAAAAAAATAAGAATTGGATCTGATTTCTTAATCAGCCCAAATGGCCCAAGAGAGATGATGTGGGCAGTGGGCTGGATCCAAAAAAAAATGACCCAATAAAAATGTGTTATTAATATTATTTGATTGCCCTTAATGAAATAAGCAATGTGAATTAAAGAAAGGGCATGTTTAGTAAAAAATCCAAATGTGCTTGTACTTTAATAGTATAGATGGTTAAATTCTACATACGACATAATTAGCGAAAATTTATAACATAATCTATTAATCATCTAAACATGTAGAAACGCCTTATATAGCATACTGTTATAGACAAATAACATTTGTACCAGAAATATACATATATACTATCAAATCTAAACAGCATCATAATTAATTAGTTTTCTACTGGAACTATAGGAAACTCCAAATCTCAGAAACCATAGAGGAATAAACATGCCGACAATTAACACTTTACACTCCCCCTAGAAAAAAAATCCAAATTGGTGACCAAAGATATATGGCTAGCTCACGCAACCAATGCTTAGGGTACTAATGTATATGATATTTTATAACACCATGGTTTATCTCGTCAGTTGGTTGGTTGATCACAAATCACTCTCGTAAATTTTATTTATATCAAGTTGTTGTGTGTCATGGAAGGCAGGTCCGTCGCTGTTTCGTCCAACACTTTTTATCATTTTGATATTCAACTTTGTTACTAATTTAATGTTTTTAACTAACCAACAAGCCTATATTTTAAATTTACATAACTACATATATATAATCACCAACCGCCGCAGTATTATTCCACGGCATACCAATTATTTTGTTCAAATTACACATCTCGGAAAGAAAAAAAATCAAATCTTTTCTCAATCATTTATAGTTTTATCTTTTGGTGAGAGAATCCATGGAGGTTACTCAATATAATCATTTTAATGAAGGTTCAAGTTCTAGGGTTTCCATGAACAAGAACTCACAAGTAATATCCAAGATCAAGCCCAAGATTCGCATCATCCATATCTTCGCACCTGAGGTCATCAAGACCGACGTCAAGAACTTCCGTTCACTTGTTCAAAGTCTAACCGGGAAACCCCCAGCCGGAGAAGCCAAAACCGATAAGAAGAGAGACAGATCGAGTATTCCGACGCCTCAAGAACCGGTTTACGGAGATCATCAGCCGGTTAATAGGCTTACGGGTTTCACTGGTTTATTAGCAAACGGAGGAGACCATCAGGTAAAAGAAGAATGGGGATCTGGTGATAGTTCTTCGAACCCAAACACCTACTTTGATCTAGAGGGTTTGATTCAAGATGTAGGAGAAGATTACTTCTCTTCATTTCCTATGAGATCTTCTTCTTCTCAAGTCGAAGGTTTCATATTCAGCAATAACCACAACACCAACAACAACTTCGATACAAAAGGTCGCAATTCGTCATAGTTAACCAGGGTTAACTTTTAGGGTTTCTCTGACTATGCATTCGCATTGGTTTGATGAGATCTTATCGTTTGAAGCAAGAAAGCTAACGAAGAAAGTCATGTTTTTGGGAACAAAGGCATACAAGTTGTATTTTGAATTTGATACAGTGAGAAATTGAAACTTTTGGTAGACTGACTTTGCCAAGGTTGAGGGATGTAATGAAACGTTTGATTTATTGTGCAGCCCTTCTCGGAGAAGCGACTGTTTCCAATTAAGCTGTGGTCGTCGGTCAGAAAACCCTATTTGTGTGTAACTGCATTTTATATGCTACTAGATGTGTAATAATAATTCTTTGGTGCGTGTATGGGATTTGATTATCGCCTGTATTTTTTGGAAAATAACTTGTATGGTACTTAGAAGATTGACTAAAATAGTTTTTACAGTATAAACTTTTACTGATTCTTTTGTTAGTATTCAACCGTGTAATATGATGGTTATTCAATTGACAATGATGACCTCGTACATAATTTGTTCTCTTGCTTAATATACCAACTGTTAAAGACCGTGCAATTCATCTTAATTCGTTAAATACTAGTAAATTACATATAGCTTATGAAATTTTGGCATAAATATAAATAATAAAAATAAAATAAGTTAATAACAAAATGGTCCTAATTTCAATGATGGAACTGTATTACAAATTGTAATAACCGTTTTATAATAATTTTCATTTTAAAGCTTTTACGCACATATTAAAAGTTATTATTTTCTGTTTTATTATTATTTAAAGTATTTTTATTTTGTAAATTTAAAAACTTAAAAACTAAAGCTAAAAAAATATATTTAATATATTCATTAAAAATATAAAACAATAATTATTATAAAATAAATTTTGAAGAGTAAAATTATAGTTTATATAAAATGGATGGAGTATTTAGATCTTATTAGATTCTTTACGAGGTGCGTTTAAAAAAATTCTTTACTGATGTAATCTTTCGAACACTAATAAGATTCATTTGTTAAACTAGTCCAGTCATGTTTTGTTGCACGATTTGATGAAAATGATAATTTTGAACCTGGCTTTTGTAGGTCTGGAAACGGTTGTGTTGCTTCAATGCTCATATGAGGAAATTGATCGGAACCGAGGGGTGTATTGAATCTGAAATTTGAAGTGATTTGATTTTTAATGAGTTTTGAGATGATTGCAGAAAAATTAGGGAATTTGATATGATTTTTGTTAAAACACTTTAAAATCTCATCTAAAATAGTGGGATTTAGATTTTTATTTTTATAACTAAGGAATTCCCTTCAAACACTCTAGAAACACTTAAAAATTCAAAAAATTCACGTTTGAATAACAGTGAATTTGTCATTTTAATACAAATTATTTAAAACTTTTAGTTGAATACATCCCTTAAGTGTCCGTTGAACAAGCCAACTAAATAAGGTTTGGTTTTCCAAATGTCAAAAAGGCTTGGACTGGCACTTGAGAGGCCCAAAAGTGATGGACTGGCTTGATGCGTTATGTAAGAAAGCTTCGTCTGCTTAAGCTACCAACGTGTCCCAAGTCTGTCTTCTCACTATTCCGGTGTTCCATTCTCTTCCACACTGAATATTTCTTTTTACCTTTCTTTTACTGACAGAAGAAACGTTGTTCATGTGTAAATTACTAAGACTGTTGATTGATGTTTGCATCATAGTCGTGATCAACTCGGTAACTATTCACTTTGATTCAGTTTTAAATTAAACATAGAGATAATGTAGTTAGTTGGTGTGATAGGTCATTGCTTTTGTCTAGAAATTTCCACGACTTACGAATATGACATTATTCACTAACATACTCAACCATCCTATTTACTTACATATTATATTTCTTTTGACTCCAGCTTTACAAAGCTTATCTAAGAGAATTTGAGATGGTTATGTCTAATGATTATAACAAATAAAGTAAATAACAAAAAAAAAAGAAGAAGCTACATAATTCTTTTATTCATATAGTGAACAAACATTACAATGGAACACACATAAACCAAAAAAAAAAAAAAAAACAAGAACAATCAAAGAGTTCAGAGCTTCAAGAATCCAAGATAGCTCGATCGAGAGGAAAATAGATGCATACATATGTGGAAGGTGGCGAATATCATGATCGATAACACAAGTTTTATTTTTTAGATCATTATGTTTTCTCGATTTCCTCGCTATCTTAGCACTCTGCATCGCCATATCTAACTCAATCTGCATCCTCTCCATCTCCCTTTGAGCTTCCAACATCGCAGATAAGTCCGAAGCGGCAGAGCTCCTTCGACCATTGTTCCTACTAGTACTCCCATTTCCTCCTCCTCTCCTTGGCTCTTCCTTCTCCTCCTCCTCTACTGCACAAGAGTGTAGATGCGTGCCATAGTCACATTCCTTGCAATAATAAGACCAGAGATTATCCGGAACGGTCTCGTGGCATTCATCACAGTTAAAGATCAGACCGTTCTTGTAAGGACATGTACATCGTACTTACAGACAGAACAGTGGTAAGCAAACCCAGTTCCATACTCACCGCACGCGTCGCACGAGAAAGATGAAGACTCGTAAGTTGGAGAATAGAGCAGGGTCAAAGGGTGTTCCGGGTGAGACTTGTGACGGTTCTCGCGTGGAAGCTCGAAACACGACTTGTGCAAGAAGTAATCGCATTCCGACTTTGTGCACTTGAAAGCTGCGCCTATCAGGTCTAGTTCACAGCCAGAGCAAATGATCTCTTCCTCAGCTTGAGCTTTGTGACCACGCAACGGATGGCTGTGGCTCTGGTGCCTCACTGACGGTTTTCTTGAAGCCATTATGGATTTTAAAAACTCCTTTTTTTAATTTATTTGTGTTTGAGATGCTTGTTAATTAAGATAATGCGTTTCGATTGTATTTATAGTGATTATAAGTCTTCTTTAGGATGGAGTAGTGATGTGTTTTGGTTTGACTATTACCAAGTTGTAGCTTATATATTCACACTATATTGGGACAGTAATGTCACTACGCGCTAATATGACCATACGATCTATATATGTATATATGATTTATTCTTGTTTGGGATTCAAAGTCAAGAGGTGAAACTATTCTTCTTTGCACCCATCCATCACGGGACTGTTTTATGATAGTTATATGACTTGATGAAATAGACAATTGTATTGAAAATCCTGAATAGTGCATTATTCGAGCTGGAAGTCTATACAATAAAAGAGTTGACATAACTAAAGATGCGTGCGGTCAAATAACTACGCTCGGTCTCTAGTGCATGTCCTCTTCAATCTGAATATAAGAGACTAGCTAAGAGATATATGACTTTGGGAAAAGAAACTAAAATTCTCCAAATCATCTGCATATAAAAGACTAGATATGATATGACTTTGGGAAAAGAAACTAGAAATTACCATCGATACCCATTGTAAATCTGCTTTATTCGTTTTGATTGATAGAAAACAGATAACAAAAAACTATAATGGAATGTAACTAATATGGCTTCTTCTATATATGTTATTAAGAGTCAGATTCTCTTACAATGTTTTTGTAACAACCCATAAGTACCATATGATGATATAGTAAATTAATAGTGACTTAGCTGAGTCATTTACACTTAGGATTTCGACCAGGACCACCAAAGAAAAAGTAAACCCCCCAATGAACATCAGTGCCAGGTTTGATATTGTAACAATTTTCTTCACTCATAAAAGAAGAAGTTCCCACAGGTGGTTTCATAATTTCACCCTCATCAACTATCTCAATATTTTTGAAGTAACTAGCCTTCTCATATCCTTCCTCTGCAAAGCGTCCACTCCCCATCTTCGTTGTTGTATGTTGTGATCCATCTCTATAATTAGTTATTTCTCCTCCCCAATTCACATCTGTTGCAACATCTTTTAGAGTAGTAAACAAGGAGGAAGGCCAATACCCGACAAATATATTGTCATATACTTTTAACCACCAGTGTCCTGAACGTGTGTCCTATAATAATATAACAAAGTATACATTGTTAATTTGAATGTCTATAAGAGAATTCTTGCTAACATATTAAAGGTATTTCGAATTATTAATTTGAATTATTAACCCTCCATATAGATGTTGGAATCTGATATTGAGCACCACCGACGCTGGAGACAGGACTAACGGCTGCACCTATGGCAAAGTTTTCACTTTTGTTATTTTTGTATAGCTATAGTTAGAAATATAAGTGAAAGAATATAATAATTAATTATGATATAGAAAAGCATCATCAAATGAAGCAAATTAACTAAAAAGTAGGATTAGAACTAGGTCGGTTTTCAAGTGACAATTTCCTGAGTCAGATTTTGACCAACAAACTATAGAAGTCGATATTAAAGTTCCGTATGATTTGAATTTCCATATAGTAATATTATTATAAGTTATGGCAAAGTTAAATTCTACTTTAAGCAAAAACTAGATTTTGACCCGCGCTTTCAAAGCGCGGGTTTATTTTCCTTTATTTTTTTTTTAAATTGACAAATATTTAGTAAATGTCATATTTTTATATATTTGTTTTTTTATAAAAGACTTAAGCTTTTTTATTTTTCTTTATCGTGTTTCATTTTAAAAGAGTATAGGCCAGAACACAATATTCGGACCCGAAGAACCAACCCGAAACCGACCCGAAAATCAGGGTCCCGAACCCGATCAGACCCGGGGTAAATATCCGAATGAGTTCTAAATTGCTATATCCGAAGAACCGGTCCCGAATCCGACCCGAACCGAGAACCAAATGAGTACCCAAAGATATCCGAAATATATCTAAAAATATATGTTATAATTATATTTATAATTATTTTAATTTTTTAATTAATTTTATAAGTTAACTATAGTAGTTATTTTCGGTAATTTGAGTATTTTTGGATAAAATATGATAGTTTGGATAAAAATTTACCAAAAAAACTGTATAAAATGTATATTTTTGGTTACTATTGAATAATTTGGATACAAAAATTTGAACCGAATCAGATATTTTGGTTACTTTAATAGTATAGATAACCGAACCCGTTAGATACTTTGGTTATTTGGTTATTTTGCAGGTTCTTATGCATGAGAACCGAACCCACCCGGACCCGGAAAGACCCGACTCGAACCCAACCCGAAATTTTATAATACCCGAATGAGGTTTAATTTCAAAACCCGAATGGAGTTTAATTTTAAAACCGGAAAAACTCGATATCCGAAAGAACAAATCCGTACCAGAATGGGTATCCGAACGTCCAGGTCTAATGAGTATTTATGTTTAGAAAATTAAACTTTATTTTTTAATGAATTAAGTTGGTATAACTCTGATATATTAAATTTATTATGTGGTTAATTTTTTAATAAAAAATATATACTTTTAATAAAGATTTATACTTTTCAATGAAAAAATTCAAATTTTTTTATGAATGCTTAAATTATATTAAAAATAAAAAACATAATAATTAAGTTATTAATTTTTGTTCACTACACAAAATATTAAGAATGGTTGAAAATAAATTATTTGAATTAGGGAAAAAAATAAGAATTGGATCTGATTTCTTAATCAGCCCAAATGGCCCAAGAGAGATGATGTGGGCAGTGGGCTGGATCCAAAAAAAAATGACCCAATAAAAATGTGTTATTAATATTATTTGATTGCCCTTAATGAAATAAGCAATGTGAATTAAAGAAAGGGCATGTTTAGTAAAAAATCCAAATGTGCTTGTACTTTAATAGTATAGATGGTTAAATTCTACATACGACATAATTAGCGAAAATTTATAACATAATCTATTAATCATCTAAACATGTAGAAACGCCTTATATAGCATACTGTTATAGACAAATAACATTTGTACCAGAAATATACATATATACTATCAAATCTAAACAGCATCATAATTAATTAGTTTTCTACTGGAACTATAGGAAACTCCAAATCTCAGAAACCATAGAGGAATAAACATGCCGACAATTAACACTTTACACTCCCCCTAGAAAAAAAATCCAAATTGGTGACCAAAGATATATGGCTAGCTCACGCAACCAATGCTTAGGGTACTAATGTATATGATATTTTATAACACCATGGTTTATCTCGTCAGTTGGTTGGTTGATCACAAATCACTCTCGTAAATTTTATTTATATCAAGTTGTTGTGTGTCATGGAAGGCAGGTCCGTCGCTGTTTCGTCCAACACTTTTTATCATTTTGATATTCAACTTTGTTACTAATTTAATGTTTTTAACTAACCAACAAGCCTATATTTTAAATTTACATAACTACATATATATAATCACCAACCGCCGCAGTATTATTCCACGGCATACCAATTATTTTGTTCAAATTACACATCTCGGAAAGAAAAAAAATCAAATCTTTTCTCAATCATTTATAGTTTTATCTTTTGGTGAGAGAATCCATGGAGGTTACTCAATATAATCATTTTAATGAAGGTTCAAGTTCTAGGGTTTCCATGAACAAGAACTCACAAGTAATATCCAAGATCAAGCCCAAGATTCGCATCATCCATATCTTCGCACCTGAGGTCATCAAGACCGACGTCAAGAACTTCCGTTCACTTGTTCAAAGTCTAACCGGGAAACCCCCAGCCGGAGAAGCCAAAACCGATAAGAAGAGAGACAGATCGAGTATTCCGACGCCTCAAGAACCGGTTTACGGAGATCATCAGCCGGTTAATAGGCTTACGGGTTTCACTGGTTTATTAGCAAACGGAGGAGACCATCAGGTAAAAGAAGAATGGGGATCTGGTGATAGTTCTTCGAACCCAAACACCTACTTTGATCTAGAGGGTTTGATTCAAGATGTAGGAGAAGATTACTTCTCTTCATTTCCTATGAGATCTTCTTCTTCTCAAGTCGAAGGTTTCATATTCAGCAATAACCACAACACCAACAACAACTTCGATACAAAAGGTCGCAATTCGTCATAGTTAACCAGGGTTAACTTTTAGGGTTTCTCTGACTATGCATTCGCATTGGTTTGATGAGATCTTATCGTTTGAAGCAAGAAAGCTAACGAAGAAAGTCATGTTTTTGGGAACAAAGGCATACAAGTTGTATTTTGAATTTGATACAGTGAGAAATTGAAACTTTTGGTAGACTGACTTTGCCAAGGTTGAGGGATGTAATGAAACGTTTGATTTATTGTGCAGCCCTTCTCGGAGAAGCGACTGTTTCCAATTAAGCTGTGGTCGTCGGTCAGAAAACCCTATTTGTGTGTAACTGCATTTTATATGCTACTAGATGTGTAATAATAATTCTTTGGTGCGTGTATGGGATTTGATTATCGCCTGTATTTTTTGGAAAATAACTTGTATGGTACTTAGAAGATTGACTAAAATAGTTTTTACAGTATAAACTTTTACTGATTCTTTTGTTAGTATTCAACCGTGTAATATGATGGTTATTCAATTGACAATGATGACCTCGTACATAATTTGTTCTCTTGCTTAATATACCAACTGTTAAAGACCGTGCAATTCATCTTAATTCGTTAAATACTAGTAAATTACATATAGCTTATGAAATTTTGGCATAAATATAAATAATAAAAATAAAATAAGTTAATAACAAAATGGTCCTAATTTCAATGATGGAACTGTATTACAAATTGTAATAACCGTTTTATAATAATTTTCATTTTAAAGCTTTTACGCACATATTAAAAGTTATTATTTTCTGTTTTATTATTATTTAAAGTATTTTTATTTTGTAAATTTAAAAACTTAAAAACTAAAGCTAAAAAAATATATTTAATATATTCATTAAAAATATAAAACAATAATTATTATAAAATAAATTTTGAAGAGTAAAATTATAGTTTATATAAAATGGATGGAGTATTTAGATCTTATTAGATTCTTTACGAGGTGCGTTTAAAAAAATTCTTTACTGATGTAATCTTTCGAACACTAATAAGATTCATTTGTTAAACTAGTCCAGTCATGTTTTGTTGCACGATTTGATGAAAATGATAATTTTGAACCTGGCTTTTGTAGGTCTGGAAACGGTTGTGTTGCTTCAATGCTCATATGAGGAAATTGATCGGAACCGAGGGGTGTATTGAATCTGAAATTTGAAGTGATTTGATTTTTAATGAGTTTTGAGATGATTGCAGAAAAATTAGGGAATTTGATATGATTTTTGTTAAAACACTTTAAAATCTCATCTAAAATAGTGGGATTTAGATTTTTATTTTTATAACTAAGGAATTCCCTTCAAACACTCTAGAAACACTTAAAAATTCAAAAAATTCACGTTTGAATAACAGTGAATTTGTCATTTTAATACAAATTATTTAAAACTTTTAGTTGAATACATCCCTTAAGTGTCCGTTGAACAAGCCAACTAAATAAGGTTTGGTTTTCCAAATGTCAAAAAGGCTTGGACTGGCACTTGAGAGGCCCAAAAGTGATGGACTGGCTTGATGCGTTATGTAAGAAAGCTTCGTCTGCTTAAGCTACCAACGTGTCCCAAGTCTGTCTTCTCACTATTCCGGTGTTCCATTCTCTTCCACACTGAATATTTCTTTTTACCTTTCTTTTACTGACAGAAGAAACGTTGTTCATGTGTAAATTACTAAGACTGTTGATTGATGTTTGCATCATAGTCGTGATCAACTCGGTAACTATTCACTTTGATTCAGTTTTAAATTAAACATAGAGATAATGTAGTTAGTTGGTGTGATAGGTCATTGCTTTTGTCTAGAAATTTCCACGACTTACGAATATGACATTATTCACTAACATACTCAACCATCCTATTTACTTACATATTATATTTCTTTTGACTCCAGCTTTACAAAGCTTATCTAAGAGAATTTGAGATGGTTATGTCTAATGATTATAACAAATAAAGTAAATAACAAAAAAAAAAGAAGAAGCTACATAATTCTTTTATTCATATAGTGAACAAACATTACAATGGAACACACATAAACCAAAAAAAAAAAAAAAAACAAGAACAATCAAAGAGTTCAGAGCTTCAAGAATCCAAGATAGCTCGATCGAGAGGAAAATAGATGCATACATATGTGGAAGGTGGCGAATATCATGATCGATAACACAAGTTTTATTTTTTAGATCATTATGTTTTCTCGATTTCCTCGCTATCTTAGCACTCTGCATCGCCATATCTAACTCAATCTGCATCCTCTCCATCTCCCTTTGAGCTTCCAACATCGCAGATAAGTCCGAAGCGGCAGAGCTCCTTCGACCATTGTTCCTACTAGTACTCCCATTTCCTCCTCCTCTCCTTGGCTCTTCCTTCTCCTCCTCCTCTACTGCACAAGAGTGTAGATGCGTGCCATAGTCACATTCCTTGCAATAATAAGACCAGAGATTATCCGGAACGGTCTCGTGGCATTCATCACAGTTAAAGATCAGACCGTTCTTGTAAGGACATGTACATCGTACTTACAGACAGAACAGTGGTAAGCAAACCCAGTTCCATACTCACCGCACGCGTCGCACGAGAAAGATGAAGACTCGTAAGTTGGAGAATAGAGCAGGGTCAAAGGGTGTTCCGGGTGAGACTTGTGACGGTTCTCGCGTGGAAGCTCGAAACACGACTTGTGCAAGAAGTAATCGCATTCCGACTTTGTGCACTTGAAAGCTGCGCCTATCAGGTCTAGTTCACAGCCAGAGCAAATGATCTCTTCCTCAGCTTGAGCTTTGTGACCACGCAACGGATGGCTGTGGCTCTGGTGCCTCACTGACGGTTTTCTTGAAGCCATTATGGATTTTAAAAACTCCTTTTTTTAATTTATTTGTGTTTGAGATGCTTGTTAATTAAGATAATGCGTTTCGATTGTATTTATAGTGATTATAAGTCTTCTTTAGGATGGAGTAGTGATGTGTTTTGGTTTGACTATTACCAAGTTGTAGCTTATATATTCACACTATATTGGGACAGTAATGTCACTACGCGCTAATATGACCATACGATCTATATATGTATATATGATTTATTCTTGTTTGGGATTCAAAGTCAAGAGGTGAAACTATTCTTCTTTGCACCCATCCATCACGGGACTGTTTTATGATAGTTATATGACTTGATGAAATAGACAATTGTATTGAAAATCCTGAATAGTGCATTATTCGAGCTGGAAGTCTATACAATAAAAGAGTTGACATAACTAAAGATGCGTGCGGTCAAATAACTACGCTCGGTCTCTAGTGCATGTCCTCTTCAATCTGAATATAAGAGACTAGCTAAGAGATATATGACTTTGGGAAAAGAAACTAAAATTCTCCAAATCATCTGCATATAAAAGACTAGATATGATATGACTTTGGGAAAAGAAACTAGAAATTACCATCGATACCCATTGTAAATCTGCTTTATTCGTTTTGATTGATAGAAAACAGATAACAAAAAACTATAATGGAATGTAACTAATATGGCTTCTTCTATATATGTTATTAAGAGTCAGATTCTCTTACAATGTTTTTGTAACAACCCATAAGTACCATATGATGATATAGTAAATTAATAGTGACTTAGCTGAGTCATTTACACTTAGGATTTCGACCAGGACCACCAAAGAAAAAGTAAACCCCCCAATGAACATCAGTGCCAGGTTTGATATTGTAACAATTTTCTTCACTCATAAAAGAAGAAGTTCCCACAGGTGGTTTCATAATTTCACCCTCATCAACTATCTCAATATTTTTGAAGTAACTAGCCTTCTCATATCCTTCCTCTGCAAAGCGTCCACTCCCCATCTTCGTTGTTGTATGTTGTGATCCATCTCTATAATTAGTTATTTCTCCTCCCCAATTCACATCTGTTGCAACATCTTTTAGAGTAGTAAACAAGGAGGAAGGCCAATACCCGACAAATATATTGTCATATACTTTTAACCACCAGTGTCCTGAACGTGTGTCCTATAATAATATAACAAAGTATACATTGTTAATTTGAATGTCTATAAGAGAATTCTTGCTAACATATTAAAGGTATTTCGAATTATTAATTTGAATTATTAACCCTCCATATAGATGTTGGAATCTGATATTGAGCACCACCGACGCTGGAGACAGGACTAACGGCTGCACCTATGGCAAAGTCTTGACTTACAAGAACAAAGCCTGGACACTTAAGATTGTAGCAGCCAGTATCCTGATATCCATCGGCCTGTTTAGTATTCCCAATCAACACCAAGAAAAATTGGTTCTCTTTAAGTAAATAATATGACTAACCAATAAAAAATAAATAATTCAAAACAATGTTAAAAATATTTAACTCACAGTCCAGTAAACAAAATATCTGGGGTTGTAATCACCATACAAACCTTTATACACCTAATTAATAACAATTTCCATTAACAATAAGTAAATAAAAAAAATATAAATACATCAGTTATAAGAACAAATCAAGAACCTGCCATCCAGCTTCGATGCTGTTAGTGTCTCTAGAAGTGCCAGATACAAGCCATATCTGTGCTAGGCTGAACTCTCTTAGTGTTTGTACGTAAGGCTTCCATAAGCTTATAGTCGCCTTAGCTCCATGAAACCTTCCTTTTGTAACCAATACAGAGTGCTATATATACATACGCATACGTATTTAAGAACAAGTTATGATGAGTTTGAAAGTGATTAAATGTGAGATATATGTACCGAATGTGTGCGCTTGGTTCTAGGTTTATTGTCTGGTTTAGGTTGAGGGAAGCTGTTAGGTTCCTTTTTTCCATATGTTCTCATCGATTTTTCTCGTAATATATCTTCTCTTCTAGTTCTTATGATTGGAATACTATTTTTTGGACATCTTCCATTGGTTCTCCAAAGTTGAGTCACCACATTAGATTTGTTTTGGGTGTTTAAAGATTCGTTGTTCCATTCTTTTGGGAAAGTACTTGGTCTCATCTTCAACACAACAATGTTAAAACAATAATAACAAGTTAATCATTAGATATGATAACCAAAACACTTAGTTTACCATTTAGAATAGTATTAATAGATCTAAGTTTATGTCCAAAGTTACTTTTTTGGAAAGATAATTTAGATTTATAGACTTGTCACAAAAAATAGTGAATGCTGGCTTTTAGTTTTAAAAAAGCTACGAACCAAATGTTAGATTTTATGTTATAAAAGTAATTGTAATAATAATCACGGTAAAAAGAAGTGATTTTCTAACCTGAATGGTGTGGTTTCTGAATAAAGGATGATCATAAATGGGATGGTTTTTCATATGAACGCAGTCTATAATATCTCCATCCGGACTCTACACAAAGATTATCCAATGTATGCAACTAGAGATTAACGATTAACAAAGATAGAAAAATTAGTTATGTATAGTTATGTGTAAATTCACAAGTATAATTAACCTTGATGGACTTAAGAGCATGTTTGTTAAGTTTTTTCAAAAGTCGATCTACTTGAGCATCGTCAATATTGGAGAACTCATTTCCGGTTACTATTGTCGCTATGACTATAATGATGAGCACAAAGCTTGCCATCATTCGATCTTACTAAGTGTATACAAAATGTTTTTTTTAAGTGCTTCACGGTATTTGGTTGATAGATTATTGAGCTAAATGCTTTATATATATCAAAGAAAGGTCACGTTACACCAAAAAAAAAGAGAGAAAGGTCACGTTATCTTTACCAATTTTCACAAGAAAATCTCAATATTTTTATTATTATTAATAAAAATAAAGAAACTTAATTAGAATAGAAAACAAAATCCAATTATAGCATATATATATATTGTGCCTTTAAATAGATTATAATTTCCTTTTGTTGTTAAAAACTAATTTCCTTTTAGTCGTATACAAAATTAATTAATGTAATATACAGATTCGGACAGATGTTAATAATTAAAGATTACAAAATATGATAAGTTGTGTTGACATTTATCAAGTAAATACAATTTTAGTAGAAAAATAATGAAAATACTGTTTTGTAAAAGGTTTTGTAGTTACATGACAAACTGGAACCTGTTTGTTACTTTCCTTCAGATTTTGACGAATATGTCTTTATGCACGATATATAAGATCTTAAATGTTTGGCATCCTGTATGATAGTGAAAGCTCTTTGATTTAAAGTGAAACTGATTCAGTGCAATAACGTTTATATATTTAATTAATTTTGCTCCATTACGTTAGTTTGACGTTTTTTTTCTTTGATCCTATCTTCCAAAATGCGATTTACACAAAAGTAAGTTTTCTGTTTTATGTGTATCCATTGTTTGTATAGGTATTCCTACGTCAATACTTGAACGATGCTAAACTTAAACAAAGTTGCAGAAGATAATTAGCATTAACTTAGAGAGATTGAACTTAAACGTATGTATAAGATATACCAAGTTGCTAATTACAACCAGATGTTAATTAGAATCTCCGTGTCTACAAGTTATCTTTATCTTAGATTAAACCAAACCGCGTCTACGGATACTACTTTTGTCTCTTAATTAGTCTTTAACTTTGCAGCCCAACTAAGTTCAAATGTCAACGGTCTTCCCAAATTAGTTCAAATGTCAACGATCTTCAATACATATATAAGATACATATACACATCATCATACCATATAATGAAACATTCTTAAATTAGCGAAACCCGCATGATACAGCGACTTGGTTAATTAATAATCCTCAATTAAACCAACGCATAAAATTCATCAGATTATGCCATTTTGGTATATATACCTCAACATCCTTGTCCCACAAAACACTAAAACCAAACTCATAATCAAAAACATTCTATATATGGCTTCAAGAAAACCAAAGGCCAAACCGGTTACTCGCCAATCTGTGAGGCACCAGAGTCACAACCATCCATTGCGTGTCTTTAAAGCCAAAGAAGACGATGAGACCGTTTGCTCTGGATGCGAGCTCGATCTTATCGGGCAAGCTTTCAAGTGTACGAAGTCGGAATGCGATTACTTATTACACAAGTCATGTTTCGACCTACCTGGTGAGACCAATCACAAGTCTCACCAGGACCACCCTTTGACCTTGCTTTATTCCCCACCAGATGGCCAATCCGCCTACACCTGCGACGCATGTGACCAATACGGATCTGGATTCACTTACCATTGCTCCAACTGCAAGTACAATCTTCATGTGGGATGTGCGTTTCTCCCTGAGGCCATAGAGCGTGAAGATCATGAGCATCCACTCACTCTTCTTTATTGCACACCGTGTAAGGGTCGTGAAGACACGACCTTCGTTTGCAGCGCTTGCGAAGAGACTATTTCTGAAGATCTCTGGGGGTATTACTGCATAGGATGTGACTATGGAACACATGTGCATTCATGTGCGGCATACGAAGATCAAGAATCAAGTGAGGAGGAAGAAGCAGAGGAAGAAGGAGAAGCCAGTTCTCCAGCTTCTAGGATAAAGTCTTTGATGAAGGCTCACACTACAAGAAAACACGCAGATACTGAGGGACTTTTTCCTCAGTAAGTCGTCGGAATAACCGTATTCCGACGACATACCGAGAAAAAAGGTCCTCGGAAAAAACTCCTCGAAATTTCATTTTCCCTCGAAATTTCCTCGAAATTTTCTGACGGAATTTCGAGGAACAGTATTCCGAGGAAATTGTGAGGACGAGGATTCGTCACAAAAGTCCTCAAAATTTTCCTACGGACGTGGTCGTCGAAATATTCTGAGGGAACCCTTTCCTCAGAATTTTCAAAAAAATAAATAAAAAAAAATATTAATTTTTTTAATGAAATTCGAAAATATAAAATATAAAATAAAAATTGAAATTGAAAATATATTAGATAATATTATTCAAAATTGTACAAATTAAAATATATTAAAAATTAGTTTTAATAAATAAAAATTTTAAAAATCCAAAAATAGTTTTTAATCACAAAAATATAAATATATAAAAAATAGTTTAATAATTACTATATATAGTTTTTAGTATACATGATTTATACATATATATATATATATATATATATATATATATATATATTTATAAAAAATTACAAATCGTTTATAAATATAGAAAAGGGTTTTTAAATATTTTTTAAAATTTATAAAAAACGTTTTATTATTACTGTAAACTTTAAAAAACGTTTTAATATATATAAAAATAGTTTAATAATTACAAAAATAATTTAAATATATAAAAGGAGGTTAAATATATAAAAAATAGTTTAGTAATTACAAAAACGTATTAAAAAATCATATACACATTTTTAAAAGTCAAAAAACGTTTTAAAAAATCAAAAAACGTTTTAAAACATGAAAAACGTTTTGAATTTTAACCAAAACACAAAATAAATCGAAAAAAATAAAACAACAATTTCATAATTACAAAAAAAGTTTTAATATATATAAAATAGTTTAATAATTACAAAAATAGTTTTAATATATAAAAAATAGTTTAATAAGTACAAAATAGTTTTAATATATAAAAAATAGTTTTAAAAATCAAAAAACGTTTTAAAAATTCAAAAACGTTTTAAAAAATCATATACACATTTTTAAAAATAAAAAAAAAACGTTTTAAAAAATCAAAAAACGTTTTAAAAAATCATATACACATTTTTAAAAATCAAAAAACGTTTTAAAACATGAAAAACATTTTGAATTTTACCCAAAACACAAAAGAACTAAAAAAAATATATAACAACAATCCAAACAACAATCCAAACTTGAAAATCCTAAGCTATCCATTCAATCCTAGAATTTCTTTTCTAACAACCTAAATTTCGAGATCTAACATCCAAAGAATCGATCTATGAAGAGAGGAAGAGAAGAGAGATGAACTTACATGATAGGAAGAGAGGAGAGGAAGAGAGGAGAGGAAGAGAGGGGATTTGCCGCGCAGAGGAAGAGAGGAGAGGAAGGAGGCCGCGCAAGAGAGGAGAGGAAGAGAGGAGAGGCAGAGAGAAATGGGGAAGAGAAGAACGTAAAACCTAATTTATGAGACGTCCGATGGACACTGTCCGTCGGAATTTCCTCACAAAATTTAATAAGGTTCCTCGAAATTTCCTCGAAATCTTCTAATCTAATTTTCGCGAAATGTTTGGCGGCTAGGATTGCCGGGTTAATGAAAAATATTCCGAGGAAAGCAGGTTCCTCGAAATTTCCTCACAATATTGTGAGGAAATTTCGAGGAAACAGGGTTTGAAAGCAGGTTCCTCGAAATTTCCTCACAATATTGTGAGGAAATTCCGAGGAAACAGGGTTTGAGGTTTTGAAAACATCGATTTTTTTTCTTCTATGTCATTTCTTATACAAATATAATTCATACTAATGAGGTTTCTTTGTATAGATGATCATAAACAATGAAATAACACAATTACAAAAATAATTGTAAGTATTTAAAACTTACAATTATTTTTGTAATTATGTTATTTCATTGTTTATGATCATCTATACAAAGAAACCTCATTAGTATGTTTCAATGTTTCCTCATAAACAATGAAATAACACAATTACAAAAATAATTGTAAGTATTCCCTTTAACGTTTATTAAAATGTATAAGTGTTTCTCTTATGTTGTGTGGTTTTCGTTCAATCCGCAAAACATTATTTTCGGTTTAAAACCCTAAAGTTTGACTTCATAATCTGCCTAAGACACTTAATGAAGGTTATATACATGTTATTCAATCCGCAAAACGTTGTTTTCGGTTTAAAACCCCTTATTCCTCGAAATTCCCTCGGAATATTGTGAGGGAATTTCGAGGAAATACCGAAAATCATTTGTTTCGTCGAAATTTCCTCGAAATATTTCGAGGGTATTTCGACGAACAAGGGGTTTTAAATCAAATCCCTCAACCGTGAAAGGACATTCCGAAGAAATTTCGAGGAAATCCTATTGTCCCTCGGTATTCCCTCAAAAAATACCGAGGAAATGTGTCTTCCTCGCAATTTCCTCGAAATTTTTCGAGGAAATACCGAGGAAACCACATTTCTTGGTTTCCTCGGTATTTCCTCGATTTTTCGTCAGAAAATTCCGAAGAACTCATTTTCCCTCGGTATGTCCCTCAGAATATCGATGTTTTCTTGTAGTGTCAGGACGAGATGGCAGCTATGCAGCTAGAGGCACGTATTATGAATGATGCGAATGAGGCTGCGCTTGATCTTTGGGATCATCCAAAGCGGAGATGCTATTGGTGATCAACAAGGAAGTATATTATTTAACATTTTACAAAAAAAAAAAAAAACAACAAGGAAGTATATTATATAATATTATATATGAAGATGTGTGATTGATTCTTTCTTTGATAAAGTTTCTTTTCGGAATAAAAAAACTGTGTATGTGTGTGAGTGTGTATTTGTATATTTTCTGAATATTTTTTTCTTTTTGGAACAAATTTTTCGGAATATGTTGTTTACGTCGAAATGTACATTTTCTTGCTTTGTTAAACTTGGTTGCATTTATATTCGTCCAATAATTACAGATTTTAAAGATTTATTCTTACATTTATATCCGCCCAAACGTTACACTTCAAATCGAGCATATTGAAACGATTTTGAGATGGGTGTTTGTTAATATGTAAAACAATTGCATAATTGCATTCTTGATTGTCTCTCAGAAATTTACAATCTACACCAAAACTAAAATAAGAAAACATTCCTCTAATCTCCTAACTGATACAATCTTTTTTTTTTTAATATCTCCCTCAAATTAAATTTCAAAAAAAAAAATATCTCTCTCAAATTCGAGCATAAAATTTTATTCAATTTTTTGGAAAAGACACAGACAATGTTAGTTATTAGGAGTATAATTTTTGGAAATATGTAAATTGATATTTTGCTTTTTTACAACATTCTTTTACTTGCCAAAAAATAAACAAACAAATTGACTTGTGTTAATGATCAACGATATAAAAACTGATGATGCTACTAAATTATAACATACTGAATTAGTCAAAAAATATAAAAATTGATGATACTACTAAATTTTTGATACTAGTAACTAACTTATATATATGCATTACAAATTTATATGTTAATTTAGTTTATCTAGTTTTAAATAATACATCCATAATATTAAATCAGAATCCTTCATAAAATTACAGTATAACTTCTTTAAATTAATAATCTATAAATTAATATCTCTATAAATTAATATAATTTCATAGTTTCAAATTGAGTTTTTGGTTCAATTAGTATTTCGATAAATTAATAATCTTTATAAATTAATAAAAAAATTATAGTTTGATGTAGTCCCAACATTATTAATTTATATAGGTTTCACTGTATGTCTTTAGTTATTTGAATTATTTACAATGACATTGTCATGTTACTTGTTAATATAAGATTTTATTTAAAAAGATTTCCTAAAATAATTTTAAGCAACAATCAATATCATTTAATGTTAACCGATTGTGCACATAATAATATTTCCAAATATGATTTACAAGATTTTTTTTCATTTCAAAAAGTAGATCTAAAAATATTCAAAAACATAAATAAAATAACTTATTTTTCAAATAACCAAAAAATAAATTAGATTTTTAGTTAGAAGTTAAACAGATATATAAAGATAGATGAGGAATGAGAATGCATTTTAGATAATTAAATCGAGATTTTGTATGTATATAGAAGCAAATTTTTCTAAATAAATTTATATTTTAGGTCTAATAAATCTATCATAGATTGGATACGATTTAAGTCAATACACTTAATTCTTTTTTTTATATTAAACGTTTTAGTATATGGATTTTGAAGTTCGAATTAATTTTGAAAATTAATAATTATTTCACAAAATTATTTTTTAGATATTAATCATCCAAAACATATAAGGGAAATTACCACAAATATCACTTTCATGATACCACTTTTTAAATTTACACTAATCAACTTTACCCTTAAAATTTTAATAGATAAAGTACCATTGTACCCTTAGCTGATCAAACACAAACATATCTTCTCCTGCACGATTTTAAAATTTCTCAGATTGATGATTATATTCGACGACTACGGCAAAGGTCTCTCCGGCGATATTCGACGACTCCGGTGAAATTCGACGACTCTGGCTAAATTCAACGACTCGGAGGAAGATTGTACACGGAAAACACGGAGAAGCTCTAGAGAAAAAGAAAGATCTCCGACGAAGAAGAACGAATAGCTCCGACGAAAAACAAAGAGATCCGGTGAAGGAAGACGAGCTCTGGCGACATACTTCGATCTGTGTCTGGAGATTTTAAATTGGTCAGATCTGAAGCTTCCTCAACTTGTGATCGGACTCGCCGTGGGAATCACAATCATCATCGGCTTCGTCAAGACCAATAGATTCAAGGAAGCTTCTCCCCGCTGAGTTTTATTCTTCCTGGGTCGTTTTCTCCGAGCGTCAGAAGTTAAAGTCTCCCCTAATTGAGTATAAAGCTTCTTCCTTTTTTTTTGCGAATTGGTGTTCACTTTTGGCGTTTTTGTTTTACTTCAGTTGACTTGGCTGAACCATCACTTGACTAAGATCTGGCCTTATGTTGATGAGGTATGTTGAATGAGAGAGAGATTTGATATTGTGACATTTTTATGAAGATATTTTTTTCTAAAGAGGTTTTCTTTCCTGTTCATTGGAGTTTTTAGGCAGCCTCTGTGCTTATAAGGGCATCCGTAGAGCCGGATCTCGAGCAATATAGACCTGCCGTTGTTGCCTCCTTGACATTTTCTAAGCTTACTCTCGGTACCGTGGCGCCTCAGTTTACAGGTTTGCTTTGTTTAAATGTAATGTTTTTTTTTTGTGTTTGTGAGGTAACTAAAACTTGTGCAAATTGAATCAATTTGAGTTGGCGTTGAAATCTCTTTGCTTTTGAACTTTTCGGTTTGGTGTGAGTCCATCGTGAGCTTGGATTCTTAGTCGAGATTGTTTATGTTTTCAACGCTTCTCCACTTTGTAACCTACTTTTACTTGATAGTAAGTTAGTAACTGTATCATGTCCAAGGGAAAATTTATATTCAAGTGAATAAAAAGAATGAGAAATGGTTTATATTAAACTGGAAAACTAATATTCAATGGCCGCGGTATGCTTTACATTTCTGTGGATAGTGTTTTCAAAGTTTGCAAAAATAAGAGCCATAATCTTAAACTAATACTTTGCCGTTGCTTTACAGTTTATGAGATTGCTTGTGCTCCTTGGTGTTTCTGTAGGTGTTTCCATTATAGAAGGTGATGAAAATGGGATGACCATGGAGCTTGATATGAATTGGGATGGGAATCCAAATATAGTACTTGGCATCAAGACCTTAGGTTGTGTATCTCTTCCAGTTCAGGTACAGGACATGTACCTCATGCCTGCCTTGCAGAGCATGTGAAGTCATACTGATGTTTTGTTTGTAGCTTTTCTAGTTTGCTCCATGATAAGCAGCTGACTACAACTGATATCGTATTGTCTGTTTTCTAGGTGAAAAATATTGGATTCACTGGTGTTTTCAGGCTGATTTTAGGCCATTGGTTGATGAGTTTCCTTGCTTTGGAGCTGTCAGTGTTTCTCTTAGAGAAAAGGTTGGTGTCCTCTGAAACATTTGAAGCTGTTATTTTCATAAATGTTTTTTCTTTAGTTTTGTTTAATGTTGTTACATTCTTTTACGTGCATAACTGAGCATGCAATTGTGTGTGCATAAAAGTCTCTGTTGTATGTTGTTTAGCTTAAGACATCCAAAATTTTGTGTTGCAGAAAAAATTGGACTTCACCCTTAAGGTTGTTTTTTTTTTTGATAAAACTATAGTCTACGTTTCTAGTTTTCTTTTCCTTTTCTATCTCATTTTCTCACCCAGCGTTCCACATGACGCTACTGATGCAATGCTGTGCTTTGTTAGATGTTCTTTTATGCCCTGGGGCATATGAAGCTTACCATAAAGTTGATATGTAACAGGAAACAATACAGGATGCCGTGGAAGATTCAATCACATGGCCTGTTCGGAAGGTCATCCCCATTTTGACGGAAGATTCAATCATAAGTAAAAATTATATGAAACTCATATAGGAAGTAACAATTGGTACTCTTTTCTGGGGGAATCTTGTGCTTGCTTTAGTTGGTTGATTTGAAAATCTTTCATTCTAGATGTATGATTAGCTAGAGATGGTTCTGATAAATTTTTAATCCAGGAAACATAATTTAGAATATGCCTTCTATTTGTGGGTGTTTCTTGATTGATTGTGTCAGGGTCTGTGTCTCCTAGAGGAAGATCGTTTGACGAATGCGTCGATGATATGCAACGTGCGGCAGAACTGAGAATCGTTCTCAACCAGCCAGCGGCTGCCTTGTCTAGTAGTCATACTAACCTGGGGTCTGGTTCTGGTGGCTGGAGCTCGTCTTAGGAGGAGGATGAAGTAGATCCAATGGATCAAGATGATGAAGGTAGTCCTCCTCAAAACCAAACTAAATATTGAGTTTCATGTTTTTATTAATTTGTTTGATCTCATCTCCATGTGTTTCTGTATCCCCATCTGTGCAAATGACACAGATGGGGATGGTGAGAAAAACGCACGTTTCAACGAACACAGAAGAGTACATTACGATGAGTTTCAGTAGGTGAAGGAACTGAGGTCATCAGGTTGACAGGGTCGTTCTATGTAGAAGAAGAGGAAGAAGATGATGGCGACAGGCAGTAAACCAGAGGCAACAACCTCACGTCACACTACCAAAGGCGTTAACAAAGAGTTAAATGCAACCACGAGAGTTTCATCCTCGAGTTGATATCAACCTCTGCTAAATCAAATGTGTACTCTCCTCTATGTTTAACAGAGTTACCTCTCGATTAATCAAATCAGTTTATTAGAAATTAATTTATTAACCAGAATTACGCTATTATTACATTTGTAAATCAACTTTATGGACTTCTGTGGAGTATAACGAGGAAAAGTTATTAAACAAGAGAGAATGTCTGAGCGTACTTTTGCTACTTAGTATGTTCTAGTGGAACACACACGCGCACACAGACAAACTGCGACATATTTGGATGATAAAGAATGAAACATGTCTCATGTACATGTTTTTCTTCACCTAAAACATAATGCTTAGATATGTGGTCTAGCCGCGTAGGGAAATACATAGGTTATGATCAATGTTGAACAAATCGTTAGACAGAAATTAGGCGTTTTATAAGAGCTTATTGTTTAGGCACCTAGCCCCAGAAATCGGTGTAGAAAAATCGTTTTGTTTAAGTTCTCGATTTGCCGAAGGACAGTTACTCAGTTAGTAACAGATTAGACCGATTTTTAGAACACTAGAAGATTTAACTGTGCTCAGGCATGGATATAAATTTTATAAAATAATCAAATCATAATACTAATTAAAAACTTTCTTTCATTGGTTCTAAAACTTGAAATAATTTTAATTTATATGTTTATAAAAATTAATAAAATATTACATTTATTCTAATTATACATGTGATTTCATGTATAATAGTTTGGATCAGATCATTTTTTAATTTTTGGTATATAGAACGGCATATATTTTTAAATTGAGCTAATATAACTGAGCTCAAATTAATTCAAAATTAAATAATTATTAAATTTCATTTAAATTGATTCGTTCTCTTAGAATTGTAAAATTATTTTTATTCAATTTGTATAAGTTGATATATATTTTTCAGGGAAAATAATTAAATTATTAATGGATTCAGAAATACATCAGAAAACATAAAAATATTATGCACATTGATTATTAAAATCCACTAAACTATGATCCGCGCAACCGCGCGGATGTTTCATTTCGCTATCAACCAGTTTAACAGAGTTACCTCTCGATTAATCAAATCAAATCAGATGTCCACAGAAGTCCATAAAGTTGATTTAATAAATTTTCCTCGTTATACTCCACAGAAGTCCATAAAGTTGATTTACAAATGTAATAATAGCGTAATTCTGGTTGATAATGTTGGAACTCGTTTTTAACAGAGTTACCTCTCGATTAATCAAATCAGTTTATTAGAAATTAATTTATATACCTTTATATTATGAAATTGTTTTGCATCCTGTTTTCATGTAACTTTTTCCTCCTCATTCATAATCTTGACTATCATAAAGCATTATTCTACTTTTCTTCTTGTTATTTTGACTATGTCAATGCCTTTATAAATTGTTATATAATTCTTTATAATGGTGTATAAACTTTATAAATTATTTTTATAAACTCTTATAAATTATTTTTATAAACCCTTATAAATTATTTACATACACTTATAAACTCTTACTAATTATTATACAAACCATTATAAATTGTTTTATAAGGTTTTCTAAATGATTATAGACTCTTTTAATTGATTTATAAACCTATACAATTCTAATAATACCTCTTATAAATTGAATATAAGCTTTCATAACGTTTTTATAAACTCTTATTAATAGTATACATACCTCTTATAAATTATTTATAAGCTTTCATAATTTTCTTGTAAATAGTTTTACAAACCTTTTTAAATAGTTTGATAAACCTTTATAAATAGTTATCTAATATTTACATGTGTTTTATAAACTTTATAGAAGGTTGATACAAGGTTTTATAATCTCTTATAAACTTTACAAATGGTTCATAAATGGTTTTATAAGCTTTTGTAAATAGTTTTATAAATATTTATATTATTTTAGAAACCTTTATAATTTTATATAAACCATATATAAACTCTTTCAAAACCCATTAAAACTGTTTAAGTGGTTTTCTAAACCCTTTATAATTTTTTATAAACCATTATAAACATTTTGGGATGACTTTAAGCAAAACTTACGGGAGCTACAAAGCAGTTTCAAGATGTTCTTTCTGCGAGATCAGAGGTTAGATTTGTAGTTTTTGACTTTCTGACATTAAAGAGTATCTAACTGAGATATGCTTTGTCTTCCTGCAGAACATGAAGCCTCATGAATTTCACCGCAGCTTCTGTCTCAGGAGAGTCTTGGTTTGAAGCTTAAGCCAATAAAGACTCGGGTTCCCACGACCAAATGTTAAATGAACATTTCTGGGATATCCTAATAATGGCGAGAAGGCAAGCAGAATCAACACGGCGTGTAGGAGATGGTTTTATAAATTGATTTATAAGAGTTTATAAACTGATTTATTATTTTATAAACTGATTTAGGGTTTATAAGGTAATTTCGGGGTTTTATGTTGAATTATTATTATTTATAAACTGATTTTAGTTTCAAAAGTGCTATGAACTGATTTATAAACTATTTATAAACCCTTATAAATTATTTATAAAAATGGTGTATAAATTTTATAAACCTTATAAACCGACGCAACGATGATGGACGCACACGGATCAAAATTCAGAACCCCCAAATATCTCTCAATGCTAAATCATCTCAATACTCAATTATACTTTTTATAAGGCCTTATAAAAGAAATTGTAAAAGAATGATGTTTTTTAATAAACAAAGAAATGGTGGAAAGTTGGTTAATTTGGTGTTATATAAACTCTTATAAATAGATTTATAAACCTTCTAAATTAATTTATAAAAACTTATAAATATTTTTATAAATCGCTTATAAGTTCTGGTAAATTGTTTATAAACCCTTCTAAATAGTTTTACAAACCTTTAAATAGTTATATAAATATTTATATGTGTTTTTTAAACTTTATAGATGGTTGATACAAAGTTTTATAAGCTCTTATAAAATTAATAAATGGTTTTATAAACTCATATAAATGATTTATATACAAAAATAATTCATATATCCATATGATTGGTTTTATAAACCTTTATTTATAATCCTTATAAAAGCCTTGTAGAATAATAAGTTCAAGTTTGTTATACATATCCTTATAGACTGTTTTAATAAACTCTTATAAATTTTTTTATAAACTCTTACAAAACTCTTAAAATGATTATATAAATTATTACAAAGTTCTGTCATTATTCACGAAACAGTTTACTTTAATGGGAAGTAAAGCCATGAACATGTTTGATCTGATCTGAAAAGAGTCCTCCTTTTTAGTAGTGAAATAAAGATGTTCGGTTATGCTGTTTTCATAGAAACAAGGAATTTTTTGAGTATTTATATATACCCCTTGTGTATGATGTATGTCATCAGAAATCATAATACTAAAAACGTTTAAACAAAATTTTTAATTTCTAAAGTAGATGTTGGCTGAATCTGCAAAACTTGAATAACATGTCACTTCCGTTGGAGTTACTAATGTCCCTGTGAATTCTCCCTGGTTGCTGAAACTGTAGTCCAAAACAATTTTTTTCTTTGTGAATAATGTGCATGCTTGTTTTATCAACCCTTATAAACAAGTTTATGTGTTTTAGAAAAAAAATTCACAAACCCTTATAAATGATTTATTAGCCTCTATAAAATGTACTTCATAAACAATTACCTTTTGAAATTCTACAAATCCTTATAAATGATTTTATAAGCCCTTATAAATAATTTTAAATATAAATGGTTTCTAAACTTTATAAAACCTTTTATGAATTTTATAAATGTTATAAACCCGTATAAATTATTTACATACCTTATAAACCTTATAAATTATCTTACAAGCCTTATAAATTGTTTTATAAGTCTTTCTAAATGGTTATAGACTCTTGTAAATAATTTAAAGACTTTCTAACTGATTTCTTTTATAAGGCCTTATAAAAGGCCTTATAAAAGAAACTGTAAAATAATGATGTTCTTTAATAAACATAAAAATGGTGGAAAGTTGGTTAATTTGGTGTTTTATAAATTTTTATAAATAGATTTATAAACCTTCTAAATTAGTTTATAAACACTTATAAATTTCTTTATAAATCGCTTATAAGTTCTGGTAAATTGTTTATAAACCCTTCTAAATAGTTTTACAAACCTTTATAAATAGTCATATAAATATTTATGTGTTTTTAAACTTTATAGATGGTTGATACAAAGTTTTATAAGCTCTTATAAAATTAATAAATGGTTTTATAAACTCATATAAATGATTTATATACAAAAATATTTCATATATCCATATGATTGGTTTTATAAACTTTTATTTATAATCCTTATAAAAGCCTTGTAGAATACCAAGTTCAAGTTTGTTATATATATCCTTATAGACTATTTTTATAAACTCTTATAAATTGTTTTTGTAAACTCTTATAAAACTCTTAAAATGATTATATAAATTATTACAAACTGAATTATAAACTCTTATAAATTGATTTATAAACCCTTATAAATTTTTGTATAAACTCATATGAATTGATTTATGAACTCTTATAAATAAAGGGGAGTTATGATCAGTAATGTTTTAATATGCTTTTTAATCCATATAAATGATTTTATTAATCCTTATAAACGATTAAGTTAATTCTTAAATGATTTATAAAAAGGTTTATAAAATTCTTATAAACTCTTATAAATTTCCGTTGTAAAAAATGTTATAAATCTTTTAAAATGATTTATAAACTCTTATTACTACACATATATCCATGTTGTTTTTAAATTTTCTTAAGCAATTGAATAGTTTTGTACACCCTTCTAATTTTGTTTTATAAACTCTTACAAAACTCTTAAAATGATTATATAAAATCTTACAAATTGATTTATAAGCTTTTATAAATTGATTTATAAACTCTTATAAATTGATTTATAAACTCTTATAAATTAATTTATAAATCCCTATGAATTGATTTATGGACTCTTATAAATAAAGGGGAGCTGTAATCAGTAATGTTTAATATCTTTTTTATTAAGAAAAAGGAATGAGCCGATGGGTTAGACTTTTGAGCCAAGCAGGAAACAGTGTGGGACAACTCACTGATCAAAAACGACCTGAAAAATCAACTGAAAGTCAGACAAGAGTTGACGCAAGACTTGCAAAGCCAAAGCTATATAAAGGTGCCCCATAAGAATTACACAACTCATTTACTTACTATACAAACTTAAGAAGAAAAAAAAAGAAGGATGATGATTCGTTGACCAATGGAGATACACCTCTCCATACGGACATTTCACTTCAAGCATACCCTTTTTTTTGGCAAAAGCATGATCAATTTATAAAAGCAAACAGGTTCAAATCTCATCCACTGGTGTTTGTGTCTCGAACCATCACCATCCACCTAGACCAGAGATGGACAATGTGAAGCTCAAGACTTGTTCTCCACAAAGGTCAAAAGCTGATCTTTCAAGCTCCATCAAAGACAGCTCAAGACTTTGGTTTGCCGGTTGTGGAGCTTGGCTAGCATCGGACATGCTTCTCTATTTCGTGTCGACATCTGGTTGTGGTGAACTCGTGTCGGGAAGGGAAGCTTGGTGCAGGCGAGTTGATAAGGCCAAGCCACTTTATTCTTGACGAGAAGCTTGAAGCCAGCGAGTTCAATAACAAGACAAGATCAGAGCTTTATTTGTGATGTTATACTCGGGATCCGTGGTACTGATGGAGCTTGAGCCGGCGAGTTTAATTACCAGACAAGATCAGAGTATAAAAGGCAGAGTCTTCTTGTCGGCAAAGTCAGTCTTGTCCTGAGATTTTGGTCGGCAAGATCAAATCTTCAGCTTTGACGAGATGGCGAGCTCGTGATGAGATGACGAGCTTGTGAGGAGACAGCCTTCGTTCCCGAGATAAAGTCTTGAGCTTTGCCGAGATGTTGCCGTTTGGAGAAACGATGTCACCGTTTGGAGAGCTTTGTCTGAATAGTACAACTACTGCAGGAGAAGCTTTGTCAAACGAGGGAACACACTGTAATAGCTTTGCTTGATCTCTCAGCCGAAGGACGAGATGACGATCTCGTGGGAAGGTGATTACGAGTTTTTTGGCTCAACTTGGGCTTCTTTCCTCAAAAGGAAGAGGATGATTGGTTACATGAAGACGAAGAAGGCACTGGAAGGCCTCTTCGGTTGTTTGGATCCTTAGCAGCCGCTTTGCTTGCCTTTGCAGGCTTCTTGTTCACAGCGAGCCTATCAAACATACAGTAATAGATTACAGAGAAGAAGCTAAGGTTTTGTCGCCGGATTCGTCGATTTCGTCGCCGGATTTATTGATTTCGTCGTCGGAGTCGTCAATTTCGTCGGTAGTATGTAAAAGATGTTGGAACTAGGCGGAGAGGAGGAGAAGATGAATCAGGTCGAGACATAAGAAACCGATAATAGAGAAATGATAACATAAGGATACTATTGTAATTTACCCATTAATGAGATGTGTATTTATGAAAATGTCCTTAGAGTAGTGGTAAACTTGAAAAGTGGTACCAAACAAAGTGTAGTTGTAAAATTTTCCCAACATATAAAACAATTATTAAATATTTTGTTTTGCAAATAACTATTAAATAATGTTATAAAACATATTATATTAAATTTTATGTTATAAAATTAAATATTTAAAAATAAATAATTCTGCATTTTTAAAATGAGGATCAAAATCTGCTAATACGCTACAATGCGCGTTTTCTTGTCAGGCAATGACATTAAATTCATTTTTATAAACATTCAAATACAGTAATGTCGCAAAACCATTATTATTATATTTCCCGACTTAATAGTTGACAAAAAAATATTTCCGGACTAATAATAAATCTAAGATTTCTGACTAACCGCAAACCTTAAAAGAAGTTAAGATAAAATCTCCAGTAGGTTAAGACAATTATGTCCTTAAGACAAATTGGTCTCGGTTTAAAATGCTGTCCAGACCTACTTCTTCCTCTCATCTATTTATTCATCGGTTTCTCTCGCCACCACCACACCGATCATGTCCACCGCTCAAACGTCATCCCTCCGCATGATTTGATCTCTCCATCTCTCTCTCACAAAGGTCTCATCTTTTCTCCAATCAAACTTCATACAATCCTCTGTTTTCCTCGATCGCTCGCACAGTGATCTGTATCGTGAACTCTCATATCATTTGATTTTTATAGCTCAAAGTTTGATTCTTTCGATTCTGTTACAGATGCATGCGTTTACTTGATTACGGAAACTGTTTGATCTGTGCCAAAAATAAAGGATCGATCTTTTTATATTATCTCTTCATGTCGTCATCGACTAGCGCTGCTCAAGGAGGAGAGATAATGGATCTTGATCTGAACCAAGAACCATCTCCCGGTTCAGATTCTCCACCCGGTTTAATCACAGAGATTTCACCGTGGTTAAACGAGCTCGAATCTGCTCACGAGCGGATCGAAGAGCGCTTGAGACAGCTCGAATCGATAGTTTCAAGGATCAGGGAACGAGCAACTGTCACAACAACAACACCAGCACCACCTGCCTCCTTGGTTCCTCCTCCTCTTAGAGACTCAACGGCAGGCGTCATACACGAGCGTTCCAGAGAGAGACTGGTCGAGAGCGGCGACGACGACAGCAAGACGTATCTGATAGCAAAGGCGCTGAACATGGAGAGAACGAGCTCCGTCCCCGGCGGTTACTTCGACTGCAACATATGTCTGGAGAGAGCAGAAGATCCGATCTTGACTTGCTGCGGTCACTTGTTCTGCTGGGGATGCTTCTACCAGTTGCCTTTCATTTACCTCAACATCAAAGAGTGTCCCGTCTGCGACGGAGAAGTGACTGACACCGAGGTGATTCCTATTTACGGTAACGGAGATGGAGATGACGGTGGTGGTGATAGTAAAGCCAAGCGTGAGGAGTGTGGTATTAGGCTGCCTCCGAGGCCTAATGCTAAAAGAGTTGAGAGCATTCGTCAGAAGATTATAAACCGGGGAAACCCTTTTGTCCCGGGGCCTGAGACGCTTGAGCATATTAGAAGGACTATTGATTCTATTGGAGGGCTACAAGCTTTAGCTGAAGGGCATGAGTTCGGTTTGACCAACATAGTAACCACCGGAGGAGGAGGAGGAGGGAGCAATCGTGGTGTGGTGCAGAATCGTTTGAGGTTATCGTCTTCTTTCCCTGGTCTTGTGGTGGATAGCTCGGAGATGCCACCATCTGATGATGTTGTTGCTGCTGCATTTGATGTTGATAGTTTTGTTGATACACCTAGTCTGAGGACTAACCGTCGTAGGTCTTCACGTATTGCCGAGATTAGTCCTTCTCCTTCTCCTGCAGTACGTGCTTCTATTCGTAGAAACCAAATTAGTGCAGCAGGTTCTTCGTCGTCTTCTTCGCCTAGAGATTTTGCTGTTCCCGGGTTTGGCTTCTCTGTGAATCCTAGTGAAGTGGTTACTACTTCGGCTTCATCATCGTCTAGGAGGAGAACAGAAGATGTAAACAATGCAGGACCTCAGACCAGGTCTAGAAGGAGGCTAAGCTAAAGCTAAAAATCTTGAATCATCATTTACAAACCTCTCTTGTTTGTCTGAATGTATGTACATTCTTTTGGACTTGTGATTCTCTGAAAACTTTTGATGTCAGAGTTTTTTTTATTCTCTTCTTTTTAGTAAAATAATCTAATCACATTTCGTGGAGTGTTTGGTTTCAAATTCAAGATTGAAATTGAACAAAAATCAACTTTGAAAAGTCTATAATCTAATTACTTAATTTTAATGTTTGTTAAAGTTATGGGGTATATTGTGAGAAACACAACATTCTATCTAGATTCGCAATTCTCGAAAAAATCCGAAGAGTCTAGATTAGTATATTTGTTAAAGTTATGGGGTAATATTTGTCATAATTCACAACATTCTGACTAGATTCGCAATTTGCATAAAATCCGAAGTTCTCCTATTAAAAAACGTCATGATGTTATACAGTTGAAACTACAAACGTCGCGCAGTGTTCTACTTTAGTTCCTTATGTTTGTTGGACAACCTTTACCTCCTTATTAAAACGTTACTTGTCATTTGTCAACGCATTAAAGTCATCGGCGATCTATTTTTCTCATCGCCGCCGTTGAAGCTCTGTTTCTCTCTCTCTCTCTTTCTCCGGCGATCATGATCTACGTCGACGGAGTGCTCTTTCCTGAGGAGAACAGCTCCTCTTCTTTCTCTTCTTCATCTCAGGTAGTGCTCTTCGTCATCTCACCAATCTTAGATTACTTCTTGAGTGATGATTATTTGACTTTTATGGTTGACCAAACATGGAACAGGGAAGCAGCTTGCTTGTTAATGTAATGACACATCCTGTCATAATCTCAGCTTCTGAATCGTTCAAGAATCTAGAGGAACAGAGAGTTACAGAGAGCTCAACGGAAGAAGACAGATATGTTTACATATTCCAAAGAGAATACGCTGTCGTGAACCCAGCGCTTGTTGATGTATGTATGTTTTCTGACATTTGAAAGTTATGTTTTTTTCTTTTAAATCCACACTAGTGTATTCTTTCTTATTTCTCTAATTATTTATGTTTTAATTGATGAGAAAGTTCGTTGGCATGGATGAGGCAACAACTTGCGTAGGTCTTGTTATCCGCAACAGAAGATCTGGAGTGTAAGGACTGATCCTATATCTATATGATCTGTAAGAATGTTCAATCAATCACCTTTAGTCTGATGAATCTGAAACTGAAACTGCAGGACTTCTATTGCACACATGGATTCACCAAAAGTTGTGGACTTGGGGATAAGCCAGATGTTGTCATTGGTTTTGGAAGATGACAGTGATGCCTCGGATTTAGATGTATTTATCCTCTCTTTGAGCTTTTATGTTTATCAAAGTCATTTTTGAAATATGTCACTGGGGATATGTATGCAGGTGCATATGGTTGGTGGTTATGAAGACGTGGACATAAAAGTGTGTTTTGTTTTTATATCTCTTAGTCTAGTTAGCACTTTGCTGTTGAATGTATTTGACTGTTTATTTTTGCAGAATGGTGGTGGTGGTGGTGACTATGCTAAACCAGAGGGTTACTCATTTCCTTTGTGTTGCAAATTAGTAGAAACTTTGCACAAGAGAAGAGAAAACTTTCACATTCAAACCCTATTTGTTCTTGGGCACAACACCAAGCTGGATGCTCAAGGGAACACGTGCCCCATTTTTAATGGATGCCTGGTTAGTCTAACTCTTCTCTACCGTTTATCCTTTTTTGGTTGTCTTGGTTTTATAGTGGATAGATATAATGTCTTTAATTGACTTAACCTTTTGTTTCTTTGTAACCTTATCAATCAGGTGAATACCTCCACCGGTGCAATTCACCCAGCCAGTTTCAACAGATCTTCTAGATGTCCTGATGACCTTGTTCGTAGAGTCAGAGTGTCGGCATCATTCGAAGATCCTAGCTGGAGGGGGAAGTTACTTGACACATATGACGCAAAAACTGATAGATTCATCATCGCACCATGCTGCTGGTAAAAACAAAAAAAACAAAACAAAACTTCTCTACCTCATTTTCACTCCATTAGAGTTACGTAGATATGTGTTGTGGTCTTGTACACTACAGGACAATGCGGCTGGTTGAATACGTTTGGGAACTTAATCAGCTTCCTGATGAATTGATTCTTGTTAACTGTTCCACCTCACCTTCTGCTGAAGGTCCAGACTTCGTAGATAATGAAAGAAGGTTAGTAGTAGTAATTTGATCATTATCTATAGAACATGATAGATTCACACACACATTACACATAGATGATTCGTATTCGTCTGTTTGCAGGATTTGGAAGTATTTACTAAAATATCCAGAATGGAGCAAAACTTTCCCAAAGAGACAACCACGCGTGTTTGAAAGGACTGCAAATGGAAGCTGGAAAATATACTGACTTCCTCTCTCACACACTTCTTGTAAATAATAAATGTTTTAAAAACTCGTGTGGTTTGATTCTTGGAAGACAAGAGTGTAAGAAAAAAGTTTCAGCTTTGTAAGATTCGGACCTAACGATCGTCTTAAAAGATGGGCTCAATCCGGCGAGGCCCATGGATTAATTTATTCCAATTGCAGATCGGACCCTTTCCATCCGACCCGAATATTTAAATATCTATACATTTCATAATTATATGTTAATTAAATATCTAAAATAAATATAAAATAGTGTTAAAAATGAATAATACTACTATTTTTGTCAGCAGATACTATTCTTTTTTTTTGTCAGCAGATACTATTCATATACATAATTTTTAGAAATAATAAAAACATATTTTTAATAATGTTGTAGAAGCTTTTGGGAAACAAAAATACAGTATAACTAAACTAAGTATAAAATTATAGTAGATAAAAAGAATGTACTGCCACAAAATATAGAAATAATATATTTAGTTTGCAATAGAAGCATAATTCAATTAGAAAGTAACTAAACTGGTAGAAAATCTAAATACAAAAGGCAGTAAATATGTAAATTATCCAAGTGAATGGGATAAAAGCAAACATAAAAGTAATGTTTTATTTCGAAAAAAGAAAGATAAACAAGGCAAAATAAAAAGTGATTCCAAAATAGTACGTAGTTCTCAATAGCTATGGAAGAGAGGATTTAACAAGCGGAACTTTTCTCTGGTCCCAAAATATTATAGAATTCTACCCAGAAATTCTTGAATTAAAAGAAAAAAAAAAACAAAGTGAATGGAGGTACGATTAGTTTTATGTACAATGATTCCATAGGGGACAACTGACCTCCAGATGTACGTAAAAACGTAGTCCAACCAAACTTTCACCAAAAAAACAACACGATCGGAAGACGATTCCATTTATAGTAACCAAAGAGGGACGGACATTCTTATAAATTGCTTTCACATCTTCTAATCGGGCCGGGCTCGTTTATATGGGTTTCAAAATTATAGAATTTTCAATTTTAATACAAATCGTTTGCCCTAATGGTGGTGGATAAAGGGAAAGGGTCAAAGGATAAAAAGCTGCGGTTAAAACTAGGGTTGCTTAATCCACTTTTCAAATTACATTTTTTAATTTAATAATTTAATTTATCCGGAATAATTTTTTTTATATTTAAACCAAATTAGGAACAAAATTTCAAACAATATTTCCCATTGAATTGAAGAAAAATTGAATGGCCTAGTTACCACACATGTCCATCCACAATAAAAACCATATATTATAATACCAAAATGAAACGAACACAGAGAGTATTTATAATGAGATGAGAGAAGAAAAAGCACGAAACAATAAGCGAGAGCGAGGAAGACAAGAAAGCAACAATACAAAGTATATATAAAATAACAATAATAAGAAGAAAAAGAATAAAAATCCCTAAAACTGCGAGCGTATTTGTTAACGGGAGAGAAGAGTCTCTTAAAAGCGAATATCATGGAAGCATGACGAAGGAAGAAGAAGCAGCATCGTATAGCATGAACGACGACAACGACTATATATGCAGTAATGATGATCACAATATTCGTGACCAAGATGATAACAACAACAACACTAAACCAAAGCACGAGAGCCAAGCATGGGGCACGTGGGAGGAGCTGTTATTGGCATGCGCCGTTAAGCGACACGGGTTCTGTGACTGGGACTCCGTCGCTGCGGAGGTTCGAACCCGGACCTCCACGTCATCCCCCGTTTTTATCTCCCCTGATAGTTGCAGGCTGAAGTATCGAGATCTCAACCGTCGGTTTAAGGAACCCACGGCGGCGGAGGAGGAGGAGGGAGGGAACGATATACCGTGGCTTGAGGAGCTACGTAGCCTCCGCGTGGCGGAGCTCCGTCGTGAGGTTCAAGAGTACGATGTTTCGATACTGTACGGAATCTCTATTCTCCGTCTCTTTTCGAATCTTAACGATGGATCTGAGTTTTTTTTTGTATTCCGGTTCCTCAGATCGCTTCAGCTGAAGGTTAAGAGACTAGAGGAGGAGAGAGACGGCAGCGAGAAACTAGATCTGGAGGAGGAAGAGAGGAAGGGAGAGAGATCGGAGAACGACGGCGGTGAGAAGGCGGTTTCGACGGCGGAGGAGTCTGACCGGGAAAACAGGTCGATGAACGAGTCGAACTCGACAGGCGCCGGAGAGAAAACCGTCGGCGGAGGAGACGAGCCGAGTCGGACTCGTGGTGATGATCTAGATCCCGATCCGGTTAACACGGCGGAGGAAGGATCGGAAGCGAGTCAGTCCGGGGAGTTGGGAGAGTCAGGGACGTCGGGAAGGAAGTGGAAAAGGAAACGACGGAAAGACGGCGACGGAGAGATCAGATCGGCGGCGAGTAAATCACAGCCGTTGATACGTCTTCTTGATTTGATTCGGTCCCATCCGCGTGGGTCTTTGTTCGAACGCCGAGTTCGAAGCCAGGTATGCAATTATCTTATTTTCTTCAATATATTCTTAATTTAATTTTTCATTAGTTTGATATAATTACAAAATTTATTGGTTTCGGCTGGCACAGGATATGTTTTTGTATTTTAATTTTTAGCCGTAGAACTTGGTGATTTTCATTCGAAGATATGTACTGATGAAAAATGCAATACTGAATTGATTCGGATAGTTCAGGATCTTTTCTAAGGTTATAATCTCTTTACCACGATTTGGTTTGTAAAAATGCAAATTGAGTCAAAAAGTTATAACATTTATAATTTAATGTTTTTCTATATCAATCCATACCAAAAAGCTGTAAATTTGAATTTTAGAAATCTAGTATTATATTCCTTAGTCTACAGTAAATCTCTTCATTTTCGAATTATTATTTTAACGTCCGTTTTTGAATTTAATAGACGGTTTATGGGAATGTATATATTTTATAGAGGGAAAGAAAGAATGAATTAACTACCCCTACCCCTACCTTATTTCGTGGTGTCATCGTTGTCTTTCTGCTCACACAATCTATGACACGTGGCAGTATCTTTTTATAGTATGGCTTTGTTTCTTTTAAGGCCCATTTAATTTTAGTTAATGGGTTTTCTTTTTCCCTATCCACGCAGGAGACTGAAGAGTACAAGAGCTTGGTTAAGCAACATTTGGACATTGAGACAATACAGAGGAAGCTGAAGCAAGGATCTTATGATTCTTCAAGCCTCACTTTTTACAGAGATCTTCAGCTTCTCTTCACAAACGCTATCACCTTCTTCCCTTCATCTTCTTCTGAATCAATGGCTGCTCGTGAACTGAGAGCCATTGTTTCCGAAGAAATGAGGAAAGAGAGCGGGAAATCGAGTCCCCGGTTGTTAAAAGCATCTGGAGCTATGACTAGTGGTATCAAAGCAGATGCTGCTGAAACATCAGAACAGAAGTCTTCAGCTCCACTTGTCGTTTGTAAGAGGAGAAGATTTGCGTCCGCTAAGGCTAAGGCTTCTTCTCCATCTTCGTCAAGCTTTAGCCAGAAAGAGGAGACGAAAGAGGAGGCAGTATCAGAGGAGATTGAGGACGTTGAGACTGGTGGTGGAAGAGGCTCGAAAAGAACAGCTAACAATACAAAGACGGGTAAAGGGAAGAACAAGGAGAAACAGACGGAGGCCAAAACTGAGAAGAAGGTTGTGGCTTCATCGGATAAGAAGAAGAGTGTGGCTGACTTCTTGAAGAGGATAAAGAAGAGCTCTCCGCAAAAGGAAGATAAAGATCAGAACAAGAGCAAGAAAGAGAGTAAACCGAAACCGAGAGAGCTTAGAAGCAACAACGTGGGTAAAGGTAGAAAGAAGGCTGAGGTGGAGAATACTACTACTCCGGCGAAAAGAGCTCCCGGGAGACCACCGCAGAAGAAAACAGTGGAGGCAACCGCAACCGCGTCAGGGAAACGAGGTAGGGAAAGCGGAAGCACAGGAAAGGACAATAAACAGCCAAAGAAAAGAAGCAGAAGATGAGGAGGTAGCGTATGATATTATTGTATATCCATAGAATATGTTTTGAGTTGTTTCTTTCTCAAATCTTAGTTATGGATTAGGTTAAGTGTACTTTGGTTTATTGACATGAGTAAAAGATTAATTCCTTTTTTGGTTTATATTTTACTCACTTCCACCATTTGAGTCTGATAAAGGAACACGAATCTTTATTGTCTGATTCGTGTTCTAATATATCCAACAAAACCAACATTAAGGTAAAGATCTAATCTCTAACTGTCAGCAAAAATTACAGTCAGATACAACCAAAAAGGGTAACACATCAAAGAAGTTGAGACTCTGACCTTTGATGATCTCAACAAATGCTCTCTTCTTTAATGGAAACCATGGCAAAACTGCTTGATTCTATCAAAACACACAAGTTTAGCGACGAAAGCCACCTTCTGTACAAAAGACCAGACAAGAAGAGTTTCAGCCAAGGCAATTTTATTTTGAGACTACAAGCTTGGATATATCAAACTAAACACTTGCCGTTTTCTCCATCGGATATATCTCCAAGCTTTGCGATTGCACCCACAAGCGCTTGTTCTTGCTCCTGTATCAAAGGCAATATTATCAAAAATCATTTTGAGGCTTTTGTTATGTATATAAACGTAAAATTAAGAAAGAAAGGGATCTTAAACCTCCAACATTCTCTTAGCCCTTTCAACTTCTTGAGGATCTGGATTGTGTGAGCCAAGAACTCTCTCCACCTATTACAAAAACACCATCGTTTGAGAAAATAAACCATACATCACTTGACTTGACAAGAACTAATACTAACCTCTCTGATTAGGACACTGGTCTGACGGATTCGTATATCCATATGTTTCCTTTTCCCAGTTCCATTCTGCGATGTTCTGAAATCTTTTTTAACCGTGGTCTTTACCACACCGCTTCCTCGTTGAGGAACACTGTTCGGTCCTGTGGTTCTATTAAGACCTTGTCCGTTATAACCATACTGATTACCAACCGCAGGACCCTCTCCTATCCACTCAATATCCCCAGGAGATATCTGTACAAAAATATTAGAGCTCTTAGTTACCAAATAAGACAAAGTTGTTTCCTCTATAATGATCAGAAAGTAAATACCTCTGAGAGATTGACCCATTCCCATGTCTCGCTAGGTGTTCCAATGTCATAAACCAAAGCATGGCGACCCTAAAATTAAAGATATAATCATGTTTAAGGAAACTTTTTAGTTTTATAATACTTAATGCCAATTTAAGAAGCTACTCACCTCAACGGGATTGTACTTGGTGATGACAGCCTCGTAAAATGTATTGTCTTCTGGCCACCTTGTTCTAACTTTTCTTCCTACAAAGGACTCAGGTTCGGGTCCGTTTGTGGGTTCACTTGAACTGGTGGGACCAGATGGTAATCTGTTCATGCCTTGTCCTCGTGGAGGTTGTTGATCTGAAGGATGGTATGAGATAGGTTTTGCAGAAGACGAACCACCAGGGAAACCCTGAAAAAAGGAGAAACAAATCATTAGAAGAAATCGTTTCTAATAAAGAAACATCAAAAAAGATACCAAGTTTTACTCACTGGTTTATGCTTTTTGCCCTTGGCATTGGGAACAGATCCTCGTTTAGCCTTCCATGAAGCAAATTGGTCAGTGGGATCAGCTTGAGGGTGGAAAGGAGGTGAAGCGAATGGTTGAGAAGGAACTGGCTGGTTTGGTTTGTGCTTCTTAGTAGAAGCTGAAACTGAAGGTGTTGGCAAGGTATCGTGAACCGCTTGAGCAGCATTGCGCATAGTTGGTTGCATTTGCATTCCTCCAGATTGTCTCCACTCCCTAATAAAGGAAAACTGTTATATGTTATTGATAGAAAAAAAAAAGAGAAAGAAACTATAAATGCTCAAGATTTTTTAGCTTCTCGCCTTATCCTTCGTATTGTATCATCTGCGTTTACACGACCAAGAAGCTCTCTATGTTCCTCATTCGATACTCTCAACTCTTTGCGCAGTTCAGTTATAAGACTTTCCTTTTCCTGAGCAAGATATGAAAAAAGAGATTAGCCATAAACTAATAACATAAGAAGAAGTAGAGGGAGATTCATTTGAACATACCCAAGTGATAGCATCTGCTTGGGCTTTAAAGGCTCTTAGGATAGAGATGTAGGCTTCCTTCTCAATCTGGTGAATCTGAGCTTCCATATCAGCAGCAACTTCATCATACATCTTAGGGGGGTAAGATGGAGGAAGACTCGAAGGTCTTCCATTGCCAGTCACACGGCCTCCTCCTCGTGCAACCCTATGCGATGGAGGCAGATCATCATCTGTTCCTGCAGACAGCACCATCAAAAAACCAAAGTTGTATCATACAATCAAACCAATATCATCTTCAGTGATTTGAACCACTAGTTGGTGGTAGCCTGCTTAGCAACAAAAAGGATCTACATTTCATCCTTAAAACGAGAACTAACACCGACCCACCAAAGCTTACGACCAGTTAACACAAACCCAACAAAGCTTACAATGTACAACAATCCTAGAACGGAGAAAGTCCAAAACTTTTGCAAACCCTAATTCTCAGCTTAAGATCAAAGTCAATCGATTTGAAACATTCCTTAACAACCACCACAAGACCTTCCTTCCTTAATAAACACAAAACCCACCAAAGCTTAGAATGAATAACATAATTGGAACAGAGAAAGTCCAAAGCTTTCGTAAACCCTAATTTCAGAAGAAAGACAGAGAGGAGGAGAAGAACAAGGAATGTGTTTTTTTTTTTTTTATAATTTTTTAATCTAAAATCGAATACAGTGTTAAGGGAACTAACCGCTGCTATCAAACGATTCGTAGTCCATCACGAAAGGTTTTGATCCCCCCAAATGATTCAGAGACGAAACTTGCGGGAAGCAAAGGTGAAGAAGAGGAAGAAGTGTCCAGAGAAAACGCACTATTCAGAGAGTTGATTTCAATTTGACTAGAACAAGACTCGATTTTTGGAGTTTGTTGAGAAAATTCTGATTCAGTTCCTTCGTCGGGAACTTCCTTTGGCGACAAATCCGAGCTCAGCTAGGAGTGATTCAGCTTCGATCACAGATTTGCCGTAAGCCTTTTTTTTTTTGTTTAATTTAACTTTTCTTAATAAGAACAGAGAAGGAGAGTGAGGAGACGGAAAATAGATAATAATCATCAAAATATATCTAAACACAGTCGTTTTGATCGCTGATCTGTGTGTAAGGTTTAAAACGAGCCCATAAGTAGTTTATAAGAAGGATCTTAATAAGAGCATTTATTAATACAATAATATGTGAAGTCAAGTGAAGGCCCAATCATTTGCGTGGGTCATTACCGCAGACAAAAAGAAATCGATCTTGACAAGAGTATCAATCAACCAACCCTGTGAACGAGCCCCTGGATTCGATATAATCCTCCCACAAAAAAGTATTCTTTTTAAAGTATTATCTTCGTTAGAAAAGTATTCTGGATTCGATATAATCATCCCAGTAACTATTAACCGATAAGATTTAATCAGTTTAAATATTTTCAGTTAATATTTTAAAAGTATATAATTTACTATCATCAATTAATAAAAATATCTTAAAAATCTAGGAAATCTATATTTGTAAAACACAAAATTTAGAAAATTTACTTTTAAAAATAAATGGAGTATAATTCTACAGAGACTTCTCGATTACCAATAAAAACTTAGTCGATTCCGTTGGACACTGGTACATGCATGCACCATCGATGCGATCTGGAAAAAAGAGTCACTGACAGCCTCGCTTGCATGGATCTCCGATTCTCCATCTCCTATGTTGTCAAATCTAAAATTCGATGACATTTGCTTTTATGGTTGAAGGGTTAGCGATTAGGGAAACTCTCTTCCACTCTCAACACATTGACATCACCAAAATCTGGCTTTGTTTAGATTCTTTATCGCTCGTCAAAGCTATAAATTTGATTATCAAATCGATGAATCTTTACGGAATTCTATCGGATATCAAATCGTAATCAACTTCCTTTGATTTCTATTTTGTTTTTTTTTTCATGTATAGACAGAAGAATGGACTTGCATAGAATTTAGATTAGGCATGTCTCTTTGATGCTGTAGCAACTTGGATATGTGCTCAGAAAAATTGAAAATTCAGAAATGTTTAACCGGAAGAAATGCAAAATATTCATAGTAACTTTTCGCAAGTTTTCAGTATTTTAATCATCAAGCAGTTATGATTTTAAGGTTAAAGAAGTTTACTTTTCTGTAAATTGTAAAGTTTAATTTCCACTCGATATGCGTACTTAACTATGTGTTTATGATAACTAAAGATCGACTCAAGAGAATATTATTCTTACATGCCTGGAGCAGAAGATAACTAAATATGTTTCTGTTGTTAAGCTAAGAGAATTTATGATATTAATTTACGAAAATGAAAGAAATGCTGATACATGTATTTTGTTCTCTCCAAAGACATACTTTGCACACGGAGTCGGCTAATCAGTTTCATTATCGCAAGGTGGTGGCATGGACCATACTGATGGACTCAAGTTTGAATTGTCGACTCCTTTAGTCTAAATAATGTGTTGGCTTTTTTTAATTTGTGTTTTCTGAGATTAATCTCAGATCTTTTGTGATAGAAGTATTAATGAATATTTAGTCAAACCATCGGACTGAAATAGCTTTCAGAATGTGTCGACTTTTATGAAATATTATTAAAAATCCGGTAAGATGCATGGTAATATTTCTTCTCACCAATACGCATTTAGAGCGGTGCTCTAACCTCTTAATTAGTGAACCAAAGCATGATCCTCCAAGTGATGTGTTTAGCAAAAAAAAAAAGTGATGTGTCAAAGTTGATGCTGAGTTCATATTAGTCACGTGCCAAAATGTCACCACATTCATCACTTGCACTTGCACGTTCTTGTGTATTCCACACATTCCCAAGTTGATTCCTTTGTTGTCGGTTGCAACTTGCCAAGGTAAGCCCCAAAAGTTTGGTATTCAACGAAAATATCATTTTCTTGGATATCCCAAGAAATATCAGAACTTTTGAAGCAATCCTAAAACTTGGAAAGTGTTCAAATTCGTACCAGCCACTAACTTAAATCTTGTCGATAAGCAGTATACTTTTCAACAAAATCACTCAAAAGTCCACTGTTATCCATATGAGTTACTCACCGAAAACAATTTATTTATTCGTAAATACGATTAATTAATAATTAAGTTTATAGATTCTTAAGGAATATGATATACCAGAAATATATGCCTCATATAGATACTTATGACCGTGTTGTACTTACATGTATTTCATTTATATCTTTAGTGATAAGAAAATTATTATCATTGTTATTATAAATAATGTACGATATAATTTCTACATATTAATTATAAGAAATAGCATTAACGTTAATTATCCTTTTGATAAAGTAGTGATAAGTCTTTGCGTTCAAGTAATTCAGACGTCTACGAAAATTCTTATTCAAACTTGGAAAAAGTGAAATAGCTGACCGAAGGTAGAAAACTATATAATAACTCTCAATTCCGATGGATTTTTTTCTTTTGAAAAAAATTTGATGGATCTTCGTCCCATGCATGCTTATGTAATCACGAGGAATAATAAGTTTTAAAAACTTGCAAAACCTCACTGGTACTCAGATTTACGCGGTATCTCCGAAGACGGTCGATTTTTTTTTCTTATGAAGACGGTCGATTCTAATACACAATACATGGTTGAAATGTGGAAGATTTCTTTACAAAATTTATAAAATACAAGAACTACTATAAATTATTAATCTTAAAGTCAACTAACTTTTGTCTGATAAAACTTGTTCACGATCTACGCGAATAATTTTTATTTTATGGATTTATCTGCTTTGTAAAATTCGTTATATAATTGTTACGTACCCGGGACGTTCAAAATTGGTTTAATGGATCAACTAAGGCGGTGTTTGAGTGTTTTACTACGTATAGAACATCTAGTAACATATATATTTGGGGTGTTTAAAAAACATATATATTTGGGAATTATTCCTGTTATATATTGACCTAAATTTATTTTATAAAAAGATTTACACCAATGAAGATTTTCTATACGCTATTAACAAAAAAAAACCTCTGATCATCCAATTTATACCATGGGAGCCAAAAAAATCAATTTACACCAATGCATATTTTCCACGTATCTTCTTGTTAATTATTTTGCTTTACATTATTTGTAAAGACTTTTGTTATATAATAGTACACCGAAATCCACATGATTACAAGACGTGATTAAGATAATTTTTTTTTGTTTTTGATATCTGAATGTTATTTCAAAGATTTTGTAGATCCAAAAATTAATCACCACGAAATCCGCAAAATCTATGTTTTCTTGCAATTTAAAACGTTCTGAATAACCAAACTCGAATTAAAGAGGTAGTACTCACAACTGTGAACTTTTTACTACCAGAGAGCTAGAGGTGGATAGTTTCTGATTAAGATAGTTGGAAAGACTAAACTTGGCGTTCTATTTTGACAACTGTTGTATTTTTAGCAATACTTACTAGTTGTTTTTAGTTGAATTATTTGAGTTGTTTATAGTAAATTAATCGTCGAGTCGTCTTATACTGCTTTTCCCCGCGGTTAGTTGAAACTGAAAAAACTTAATACTTAACAATAAACTATTAATTCTGGTCGTCGGAGTGCAGTAATTTATGCTACTAGTTTCCCGTTTTGACTATATTGTTTATTTTAGCCACAGAAGAACATGCACATGGATACAAGCTAGGGATTGTGCCACGCTACGAAAATACCATACATTTATTGAGTGGTTATTTACTTGTACGAGGAGTGAAGAAATTTGACCAAGACAAAGGACCAAGCACGGTGTTTACTTTTAGGGAGAAAGTGAAGATGCAGATGTTCTGTATTAGTTCGTGAAGTATTACAGGAGGTACTACAAGCATGTGGCATGAAGATGGAGCTGAATGGGAGTTCGGGTTTATTGATGATCGTGGGCTTCCTGAGTTAGAAAAAGAAAGATGATATGTGCTTGAAGACATATAGACGTTTTCCATAAATCAAAAGGAGTTTGCTTGAAGGTGAAGTTTTCCAATAAAGATAATGGAAAGTTACCTTATGTGTATTGGAAAGACTTGGAGAGCAAGTGGAAGACTTGGAGATTAAGTTAAAGACGTGGAGAACAAGTTCTGGTCTGCTATATAAGGAGGGACGTGCCTTATGAGAAAGTAAGACCTCACATAATAGAGAGAGGGGTTTCATTGTATATTGGTGTATCTGTTTGGTGTCGAAGCAGTGTCTGTAGTAATTGTCGATGGAGTCTGATGTTGACTTAGTTTGGTGGCGTTGGTGTTAGCGCTTTGTGTGGTGGAGTTAGCCATCGTGTGTGGAGCTTGTGGGTAGCTTCGTGTGTGCTTGGGTGATCAAGCTTGGTGTCGTTGGTGTGCGTTAGGTGCTGACGTACTTGGTGAAGTACTTCCGTGAAGTGGAAGATCGAAGCCTAGACTCAGGGGGAGTTTAGCAAAGGAGGTTTCATTGAAGAGGTCTTTGAAGATTGCAGCTGTAGAAGACAGTGTGCTCTGGCGTGTCCGGATGGGATCCGTTGTATTCCTAATCTTTATAGATTGCTCCTTAGAAAAGAGTGGTAGACACTCGTGTGTGTTGTACCATATAGCAATTGTAGGTTGCTCCTTGTTCTAAGTCAATGAAATCTGGACGAGGTCCCGGGGATGTAGGAAACGAACCCCGTTAACAAACTTTGTGTCTATTTTACTTTCTGCACTGGTTTCTCTAACCTCACTACATTAACAGAAAGGAAGATATCGCTAGCTTTTTGCTGTTTTGAATTTTCAGTGGCATATATTTGAAGAAACTATTTTTTTTTACAGAGAGAAAATGTTAATGGCCAAGATCAATCAAATTTATAATACATATATGGCGAAAAGGTAAGTAGTCGACATAAAAGAAGTAATCACTAAAGAGTAAAGAAACAAAAGCGACTTGTAGGATACAGGATGTACAATAAAGCCTGATCAGACCATACACTGATCCAGTATCACTCAGAGTGATCTTTTAATTGAATTGGAAAGAATTATTACCAATTCTTTGACCCCAAAAAAAAAGAATTATTACCAATTCCTCTATTATTTTTAAAAAAAAACTGAAAAGATTGAAATTTATAGTTTCAAGGGAAAGGGAAAATATATATCCAAAATTCTAAAATCTATCCTAGTCGTCGCATCGTATTTTCCCCGGCACTGCTTATTTATTACGTATTTTCTACTATATATCTTCCTTTGAAGTCAACATAGGAGAATCTAGTTGGCATATGAACACAAGGCGAAGGTAACCCATACACACCCTACTCTTTTCTCCTTTTTGTTGTAATTGCCAAACTAATTCGAATCAATATAACAAGCCAAGTAATAGACGTAGTTCACGTAGGCAACTAGTTTGACTAAACTAAAGTTTGAATTTTCTTGGTCCCTTAATGCAAGATCATTTGCCTATATAAAACCTTCCCGTATCCGATCCTTTCAATCACAACAAAAATCTCATTACATTCATTTCATTTATTTATATAAGTTTGAGAGAAATAAATAAATAACTCCAGCTTCGTTCCTTGAAGATCATAAGTTGCAAAACAAGATGATGCCGTAAGTAATAGTAACTTAAATTATTATGCGTAAAGGTTCTTTTGTTTTTGCATGGACATTAGTATATATATAGTTTAACGGGTTTTAATTTTATATCAGAGGAAAGAAGGTTTACGCAGCTAAGAAATCGTTTGGCCGATCCGATTTCCCCGAAGGCTTTTTGTTTGGAACTGCCTCGTCGGCTTACCAATACGAAGGAGCAGTGAACGATGCCTCTCGGGGGCTAAGTGTTTGGGATACTTTTGTCCGCAAACATCCAGGTCTATATCAGCATTCAACAAATTGATCTATTAATTAATTTATATCTTATACATTTATTTCTTAATCGTTAAGTTGAATCGATACAAATATAGTAAGCTAGACAGCTAACTTAAACCTTATATGTGTAGAAAGGAATTGTTACTCTGATGCGGACCAAGCAGTGGAGTTTTATCACCATTACAAGGAAGATATTCAAAGAATGAAAGATATCAATATGGATTCATTCAGATTCTCAATCTCATGGCCTAGGATTCTTCCTCGTAATTTATAAATTTCAAACTCTTTTTCTTTAATGAGAAAACATCTTCATCCACAATATGTAGATTTAACCTTTTCTTTTCTACCAAAAATAGATGGAAAGAAAAGCAAAGGGGTGAACAAGGAGGGAATCAAATTTTACAACGATCTCATCGACGAACTCCTAGCCAACGGTATCTAACCCTAATCCCTCTCGTGTGTATACATTGAATTATCATATGTAATTGCTAATTCATATATATATATGTCTTCTAATTAACATGATCCTATACAACAGGAATCACACCTCTAGCGACTTTGTTCCATTGGGATACTCCTCAAGCCTTAGAAGATGAATACGACGGGTTTCTGAGCCAAAAAGCTGTGTAAGTGATACATTCAAACATCCTTTATACCTGTTCTTTAACGTTTATATCTCTTTTATATGCTAACATCCTTATTGGTGCAGTGATGATTTTTGCGATTTTGCCGCCATATGTTTTGAGGAATTTGGCGACCGTGTGAAATTTTGGGTGACACTAAATGAGCCGTGGGTTTACAGTATTGGTGGTTACGATACGGGGAGAAAAGCTCCAGGTCGTGCGTCTAAATACATGAATGAAGCAGCTTTAGCCGGTGAATCTGGTCGCGAGGTTTATACTGTCAGTCACAATCTACTCTTAGCTCATGCAGAAGCTGTTGAAGTCTTCAGAAATAACCCAAAGGTACGAACAAAAAAAGAAGATATTGTATAAGTACTATTTTCAACTCTTTTAGACTTGCATGCATGTCTTTTTCAAGTACATATATTAGGATGTTAACGAATCGATTGCCAGTAAATTTATTGATATAAAAATGATATTTCGTCTTACAGTGTAAAGATGGGAAAATCGGTATTGCACATTGTCCGGTCTGGTTCGAATCTTACGACTCGAACTGTCCTGATGATCAAGAAGCAGTTGAGCGTGCCATGGAATTTATGTTTGGGTGGTGAGTGATCGATCTTCTTGATATTTCTTTCTATTTGGATATCAATATTTTATATTATTATGTTGACTAAGAAATATATTTGGGGTCGATTTGAAGGCATATGGATCCAACGGTCTATGGTGATTATCCAGAAGTCATGAAAAAATTAATAGGAAAAAGATTACCGTCGTTTACCGCAGCTCAATCTCAGAAATTAAAAGGATCTTTTGATTTCGTGGGGATAAATTATTACAGTGCTTTTTACGTTAAAAATGTTATTGACGTGGATCATAACACTCCAAACTGGAGATCTGACGCACGCATCGAATGGAAAAGTAAGTTTTATTTCGAGTTCATAGAACCGGTCATTGGTCAAGCCTGATGAAACATTCGATTTAAACTCTCTAATTATTTTGAGAAAACATATATACGTAGGCTTTCATATTTGCAAAGAAAAAATTTAAACCCTCCCAAATTATAGAAATCTTTATCAACTCGTATGAGCCATATTGTCAATGTTTTATTTTGGGTTTATTTGTTCACAAGTTTTTCATTACTTTATTTTGAAACAGAACAAAACAAAGCTGGAGAAATTTTGGGTCCTAGAGGTGGTTCAGAATGGGACTTTTTATACTCGCAAGGGTTAAGAAAGTTTCTGAATCATGCAAAAAACAAATACGGAAGCCCTAAATTTATGATTACTGAAAATGGTACGTTTACTTTTATATTCATCTGCAGTCTCCTTAGAAATCCCTTTTCACTTATGTGAATGTAACTAAAAGTTCCAACAATTATGTAGGACATTGCGATATAGACTATGAAAAGAAAGCTAAACTCTCGAATCTGATGGATCTTCAGAGGACTGAGTACCACGAAAAACATCTCCAAAGTATCCACCAAGCCATCGAGTGAGTCTCTATTCTCTTTAGGTTATTTGAGAAACAAAAAACGTGTGCACAAAGCTTAATTGAGTTATTTTTTTTCTTTCAAAATTCTTATATGTGTATAATTATCTTTTTAGGGAGGATGGTGTTCAAGTAGAAGGATACTATGTATGGTCATTGCTTGACAATTGCGAATGGAATGCTGGCTATGGTGTCCGGTACGGTCTATTTTACGTGGACTACAACAACGGTTTAAAACGTTATCCAAAAATGTCGGCAATGTGGTTCAAAGAATTTTTGAAGAAAGAAGAGATTGAAGATTCAGAGAAAGAAGGGTTGATGTTGAATTCTGTTGTTAACAAGAAGAGGAAGAGATTCTTAACATCTTCTAGTTTGCCTTCCTGTTTTATACCAAAGATGTCTGAATCCTCGAAAGCACTTGAACTCTTTTTCTAGGATCATTTGTTTATTTGATTTTATTTTGTGAATAAAAAGGTTCCAAATAAATGATCGTTATTATTACATATGCATAAATAACACAATAAAAAGGGAGAGTGGTGTTCAAGGGTCATTACTTAACAATTGCGAATGGAAAGCTGGTAAAGGTGTTAGGTGCGGTTTATTCTACGTAAACTACAATAATAGTTTAAAACGTTATCCAAAAATGTAAGCAGAGCCGTGCCTTAGGCATATAAAAAGAGGCAATTACCCGAGGCCCCTTCTAAAATTGTTAAGTTTAGGGCCCCTCTTTTTCTTATTAATTAGTTTAATTAGTTAAATCACTTAGTTTATTAGTTAAATAAATTACATTCAATTTTATAATTTAGTTATATTTTATACGACATAGTAGTTTGTAAAAAAAAATCTTCAAGACAATCTATTTATTGTTATTTGTCTTATTTATTATAAACTCATTTATATGCTAAGTTTATGTATTTACCTTTATAGTTATTTTTTTATATATGTTTTATAAAATAAATTTACAACTAATTTTATCTATTTATATTTGTCAATTAGCGATATAAATTAAGAAACAGATGCATAGTTTTATTTATCATGCTTGACGATAATTTTATATTTATCTTCTTTTAACTTTAGTATATATTTAATTTTTGTAATGATAAATTATATATTTTATTTTATAAATAAAAATTTTAAATTTTGAGCCTAGATAAAAAATTTAAAATTAGGCCCCCAAACTCATTCGCACAGCACTGAATGTAAGCAATGTGGCTGGAAGAGTTTTTGAAGAAAGAAGAGATTGAAGATTCTTTTAAGGGTTGATGTTGAACTCTTCTAGTTTGCCTTTCCTGTTTTATACCTAAGATGTCCAAATCCTCTATAGCACTTGAACTCTTTTTGTAAGATCATTTGTTTATTTAATTTTTTTTTAAAGTACTTCCTTTTATTCAATTCCCTCCCCACGAGTCATTATTTAAATTTTGTTTTGGGAATAAAAAGGCTAGAACAAATACTAACATACGCAGGCATACATACATACGAATATATGATGCAAAATTATACATAAGAAAATACAAAACAATACCATAACACAAATAATAGTTACCGAGTCATTGTTTGGCCAGTAATAAAAGACAACCGTAAAATACATATACAACTTAAACGCCGTATTAACGACGCGTATATGCTACACGGGAACGTTTTGTTTTTTACTCGCAACAATCGGATTCGTGCCTATATCTAGCAGCCCAAGAAATAAAAAAGTTGAAACGTAATGGACTGGGCCGTTTGACATGTCTTCATGTGCTTACCCAAAAAGTTGGGCTGTACTAAGTTACATTTTTAACAACATTTATTAGATCTTTAAACTTATAAGGCTAATACGAATAGTCAATTAACCATATCGGAGGAGCTATAGAATAGACAACATCTTAATTATCTTCCGGGCTATATTTTGATTTCTTTCTCGATTGACCGATACCAAGACATCCAATGATGAATATCATGAAGAGTATTACCCAATTTAAGATGCTGTAATACCCTGTTGTTAACATTTGACTACTTTACGGAGCCCCTTGTGACCACTGACCGGTAAATACCCAGTCGACATGGTCAATAACGTAAAAGGCGGTCGTTTGCCTACATTCACTGCACAACAATCTAAGAAGCTTAAGGGCTCATATGGCATCAACTATTCTATTACTCTTCCTGATTGCATGCACCATTCCGTTTTATTAATATCTCTGTTATTATTATTTTCTCAGCTGGAAATAATGAGGGATGGTTTAAGCTTTTATGTTATTTTCACAAATTTCTAATAATATAACCTGAATGATTATTCTCTACCACGGGAGTTTGTTCCTTACAATCTCCTGGTTTTCAAAGATGATCATTTGTGGTATGATGAGTTGGATCATTTAGAAAATTTGGTTGGTTCCATGCGTTATTAATTAGCATGTGTAGAAGTTGGGAGCAATACTATACGTAATAACTTTTTTCAAAAAAAAAAAAAACTATACGTAACAACTTTTATTAGCTGTGCGAAATTTTACACAGCTTTGGATCCTTTGGAAATTTGGTTTGTTCCATGCATTATTAATTATGGCATGTGTAAAAGTTGGGGAGTATTACTAGAGAAATTTACATTGTAATGCTATGCTATGTAACAACTTTCGATCAGATATTGGAATGTCACCATCAGCCTTCTCTTCAGCCAGGAAACGAAGCCAGATAAAAGAGTACGGGTGCCTGTGCACTCACTGAATTTTCATTTTTCTTATTTTATAAAGTAAAATGAAAAGAAAATATTAAACAAAACGGAAAATCATCTTCACTGCACTTAGTAATCTTTTTTATAATATTTGTTCACTATATATCTAGGTTCGTCTCTGTCTTCAGCCAGCACCCAGTAAACGTTTTAAATGGCAAAAATATTACTTTTTTATAAAACTCGAGAATTAGGTAGCGTTTCTATAGATCTACTCATCACACAAAAATCTAAAAATTTGAATTGATACAAACAGTAGCTAAAATAAAATAAAATAAAAACAATCATATTTCCTATATAAACCTCCGATTAATCAACATCTCCTCAATAAAAAATAACAATCAAAAGAAATTAAGAATGAGAGGAAAATGTCTTTCTATACTAGTGCTCATTGTACTAGCTTCCAGTGAAGTTCTTGCCAAGAACAACTATTCAGCACATAAACTAAGAAGAAGTGATTTTCCAGAAGATTTCATTTTTGGGTCTGCAACCTTTGCTTACCAGGTATTTTTTTGTTTCTTCTAAGTATTACTATTCATTTCTAAAAATGAAACTGATCATCGCTTATATAGTTATATTACATTTATGGGTTTTTGTTTAACATTTGTCAGGTTGAAGGAGCTGCTCATGAAGATGGTAAAGGACCAAGTATCTGGGATACTTTCGCTGAAAAAAACCCAGGTTTTACTCAAATTTAAATTTTAATGCATGTTTTAGGATCTTAAGAATAGTTAAACTGGAAGATCCATGCATTAAGTATATATATATATATATGTGTGTGTGTGTGTTTGTGTGTGTGCGTGTGTGAATTTGTTCTTATTAAAGATTGGTTGGTCTTTCATGAGATTTTAAAAAGATCCAAAATGTGAAATATCATTGAAAATGGAAAAAGATAAAGCATGGCAGCAATCGGAGTATAGTTTTTAAACTTAATAGTTAAATGGGAGTATAGTTGGTGTATAAAAGAATAAAAATATGGGAGTAATAGTTGATTAACTCACCTAATGTTTTTTTTCTTTTCATTCGCCAGAGAAGATTAAGGATGGTAGCAATGGGTCTGTTGCAGATGACTCTTACCATCTTTACAAGGTACTCGTCTTTTTTTTTGGCATTGAATATGTAAAATTTATACTATGTTGTTTTATTTTCGTTGGACTCAAAATCAGCCACTCTTTTATCAAATCATTTGTACTAAAACATTGGCTTGCAGGAAGATGTGGCTTTATTACATCAAATTGGCTTCGATGCTTACAGATTCTCTATCTCATGGTCGAGAATATTGCCTCGTAAGTTCTTCTCTGTGAAGGTTGTTCACGTGTGCTTTGATTAATTTCAGTAATATTGACGAGTTGTTTCTTATTAGATGGGAATCTAAAAGGAGGAATCAATCAGGCTGGTATTGACTATTACAACAACTTGATCAATGAACTTAAGTCCAAAGGTAAAAAGACAACACCCAATTTGACAGATATGCTAAACTAACGCTGTCTGTTTCGCTGATTTAAGATGTAAAACAATATTTTTCAAACTTGGACTTGTGTTATTAGTGTATATATTAAATTCTAGTATTTTTCTTTTTTGGAAAATGTAAAATTTATTTCAGAAATCTTTTTACAATGTGTCTCTGCTCTAAGAATAGTCTATAACTAATCTCTAAATCCTTTGTGCAGACAGATTAACTGTGATAGTAACTTTTTAGCGGTTACATATATATTTGATTATGAATTTATTTCACAGTATTCTTATACTGAGATTTTCCTCTAATGACTTCTTATTTATCATTCATTATGGTCTTCAGTCTTCAAATTACAAAACATAATATATTAGTGCTAGTCCGGTTAAAAAATGGATGGCTTCAAAGTAAGTGGTGTGAATGCCATTTTCAAGAAAAAAGGGTAAGTGGTGTGATTTGATCTCACGTAAGGATTTGGAAAAATTCAAATGTGGACATTGATTTATCTATAACACCTTTGGAGGGAATCTTCTGACTTCAAGAAAATAACTTTGTAGTGATAGCCACTACCCACTAATCAATTTTTTTCCACCCTTAAGATATAAGATATGCCTCTTACTTATAAACGCAACACATGTAGTAATGTTAGTAGTATTATGTTACTGTCTATAGGAATTAAGCCTTTTGCCACCATTTTCCATTGGGACACACCACAAAGCCTTGAGGATGCTTACGGTGGATTCCTTGGCACTGAAATTATGTAAGTACAGTACTCCAAAGTCCAAATTACCTATATTTTGTTCAAAGTTTGAAAGAAAAAGATACGCTGATTTTATTGATTTTTCTTTGTTTTGGATGAAACAGAAACGATTTCCGTGATTATGCGGATATTTGCTTCAAGAATTTTGGAGATAGAGTGAAACACTGGACTGGTTGACACTAAACGAACCATCAACAGTGGTGCAAGGAGGGTACTATGGAGGTATAATGGCTCCAGGAAGATGCTCCAAATTCACCAATCCTACTTGCACCGCCGGAAATGGAGCCACGGAGCCTTATATTGTCGGTCACAACCTCATCCTTGCTCACGGGGCAGCCGTACAAGTCTATAGAGAAAAATACCAGGTGACTTAAAAAACAAGTTTCCGCTCTTTCTTGATCTTCGAGTTACCAAAACCGACCATGTTCATTAACATTAATTACTACCGGAAAATAACCAATATTATGAATCACCGAATCTTTGTATATTTTTTTTTTCTTTTTTGTAACTGATCTTTCTATTTTATTTCTCTGCGGAGTATGACAAATCTGATCTTGGTGGTCGCTAAACAGGCTACTCAGAAAGGTCAAGTTGGAATCGCTTTGAGCGCGGGTTGGAGCTTGCCCTATACAGAATCAGCCGAAGATAAGTTAGCTGCGGCACGAGTCATGGCCTTTACATTTGACTTCTTTATGGAGCCCCTTGTGACCGGTAAATACCCAATCGACATGGTCAACAACGTCAAAGGCGGTCGTTTACTTACATTCACTGCACAACAATCTAAGATGCTTAAGGGCTCATATGATTTTATTGGCATCAATTATTACTCTTCCTCTTACGCAAAGGATGTCCCCTGCGCCACCGAAAACATTTCACTTTTCTCTGATCCTTGTGTCAACGCCACAGGTGGGTTTTTGAATCATCCAAGTAACTTTTATAATTTTAAAATAAATTTAAATAGTATTTACGAGCCCAGAACTATGTTAACAGGTGAAAGAGAAGGAGTTCCCATCGGTCCGAAGGTACTTGTCTAGACTAATCTCATAAACCCTTGCAATTTTTGGGTTAAAGTTACACAGTCTAATGAACCAGCCAAGGTGATCATAGATTAATCTTACAAAACTTGGTATGTGTGGTTCTTGTTTTTATAGGCTGCATCAGATTGGCTTTTGGTATATCCAAAGGGAATTCGTGATCTTGTCCTCTATGTAAAATACAAGTTCAAAGATCCAGTCATGTACATAACCGAAAATGGTATTCACAATGCCATGAGCTTTATTTAATTGATATATTTGACAAAGAGTTTTAGTTTTCGATGATATCTATTGTAGGGAGAGATGAGTTTAATACCGGTAAAAATATTTCTTCAAGACGGAGACAGAATCGATTACTACGCTCGGCATCTTGAGATGGTTCAAGACGCAATCTCGTAAGCAATTTTTATCTCTAATTTTAAGAATTCCACTCCCACATGAAAAATAACACTGATAATTAAATTTTTGTATAAGTAGATATAAAGAAAAACATACACATTTATGTAGCGGTGTTTAAAATGCTTTTATTAAAAAAAATGATGAAACAGGGTTGGGGCTAATGTGAAGGGATTTTTTGCTTGGTCGTTGTTGGACAACTTTGAATGGGCAGATGGATACACCGTTCGATTTGGGCTAGTTTACGTGGATTACAATGATGGATGTAAGAGACATCTAAAAAATTCAGCTCATTGGTTTAAACAGTTCTTGAGTCCAAAGAAAATCAATTGATGGATGTACCATTTACTAAAACTTTCAGTTGGAAGTAATAAGGAAATAATAAGGAATATAAATCTATATTATTATTATTTTTTGTTGAGATTCTCTTAAGTTTTAAAAATATTTATAGTAATGCCATTACCTTTTAATTTGAAATACAAATAAATGAAATAAAGTTTACAAAAAAATAAAATAAAAACTTTTTTTTTACTTACCAAAATCGTGCAACCTCGTATACTTTACATAACTATATATCAATACAATATTACTGCATTAGAAATCGGCCAAACAATTGAAGCTGAAATAGTTAGTTTTGATTTATAACTTTCCACTTATCTTCATTTAAATAAAGCAACAAACCCTTATATCACTTGATATTGTTGTGATTATTTTATCCCACAGCTTCATATTTTTGTATTAAAATAATACGCAACTGTAAGTATACACAACTTAACCTTGACAAATAATTATATTACTTGCATTTCTTGTGATTATAAACCAAAACCAGTTTCATCTATACTAAAAATAAATGAATGTAACTATATACATATGATTTAAGTTTCATTTTATCAGTATATACCATCATAAGATTTGATATTTACAATGAATCATAATTTATAATCCTTATTTTTACAATGTATTTTTGAACTATGGACTGGAACTAAATACTGTTTTTATACTATCTTTCCTTATTTTAATATCATAAAACATTCCATATTTTTCCAAGCTATTAATTTATACATATTCAGTTTGTTGAAAATAAATGGAAGCAATTTAGATTTTGAAAACATTGAAAATGAGAGATTTTGTGTCCAAACTTAAAAAATTGTGTACATTTTGAAAATAAATGGGAGCAAATTTATATTTAGATCTTTAATATTAAAAATTTGAACATTATTTTAACACCTAGTATGGAACTTAACAATATATAACAACTTTAAGAACATCCCTCTAAATTTTCACTATTTTCTAAATATTTTCAATATATAAAAATATATTTTACAAATCATAGTTATAAACAGAATCACATATAGAGAGAAAAATTTATATTCCTTATATAGATCCCTACTTAATCAACTCCTCAGTAAGAAATAAAAATCAAAATAAAATTAAGAATGAGAGGAAAGTATCTTTCTTTACTAGTAGTGCTCCATGGACTCCAAAGAAGTTCTCGCCAAGAATAACTGTTCAACACATGATTTCTAAGTTCTAACCGCGACATCTTTATGTGGTTCAACACGCGATCTCGTAACCATTCTTATTTCTGGTATTAAGAATTTATTTTGTTGGTACAATTAAGAATTCTAATTCTGATCGAATGGAAGCAATGATAATATAAACAACTCAACCAAACGATTAGATAATCTTCACTTGGAATCTTCAAGCTCAGCTAAATAACTTTAGAGAACCTCGTTTGAGACTTTTTTATTTATTGATGAATCTAATTAAATCAATAAAAATAATAGAAAATACTCTTCTCTCAAAATCAACTCTTTGTTAATTAAATCAAAACTCTTTATTGATTAAATCAAAACTGAATAAAATTTTAGCATTGAATGTTTATTTATAATAAATTTTTAAATCTAGAAAATTCTAGTCTTAATTAAAATAGGAAAACAATTAAAAAAATAAAAATAAAAATAAAAGGTAATTATCTTAATCTAATATAATTAATAAAATAAGTAATGAGATATTTGAAAATATTTTATCTGTATTAACTTCCCATTATTACTTGTATGCAAGATTCTAAAATGCAGACTCTGTGGAAGCACCGTGGCCTAGTGGTTAAGGTTTAAAGGTTTCTACACTTAAGTTTGGAGTTCGAATCCCAGACGACGCAATTTCTACACTAGGAAGTCTGGGTTTCAATTCCCGGAGAAAGCGAATTATGCAGAATATTAGAGACAAGTCTTACAAGGGATCACCAGCATGGCGCAAGGAATACCTGTCAGGAATGGATTTCATAGGACGGCTCAGGGTGATGCAGTCAAACATGAATTCTCATAAGGCAGGTAGAATGGTCAGCTGTAATATCGTCTATATAATGTTTCTAGTTGTTTCTAATAGTATAATAAACCCGACAAAAAAAAATGCAGACTCCTAGTCCATTAAACATTTGAATAGGCCTTTGGTCCGAATTCACCACCTTGGTTAAATCAGTATAATTAATCAAAAACTGATTAATCGTTTAAGATTCGATTGATACCGATTTAAATTAGGGCTGGGCGTTCGGATACCCATTCGGGTTTCGGTTCAGTCCATTCGAGTTTCGGGTTTTCGGGGTCAAAGATTTCAGCCCCATTCTGATATTTCTAAATTTCGGTTCGGGTTCGGTTCGGATCTTTGCGAGTTCGGTTTGGGTTCGGATAACCCATTTAAAATGTTTTTAAATTTTCAAAATTCATTATATACTTTAAATTTTCAAAATCTATAAAAAGATAATATATTACATATAAATTATCATAACATATATGTCAAAATACCTTAATTTAAAATATAAACTGGTTTTCTTTGAATATTTGGATAAACAATCAATAGATATTTAACTATTTTTGGTGTTTTCAGTATACTTTAGCTATTTTAAACATTTATTTTTGACTATTTGCATATATTTTTCGAGTATTTTGGAAAATTTAAAGGTATCTTATATATTTTTAATATACATTATATATAAAAATAATGTATATATTTAAGTATATAAATTTATTTCGGATACATTCGGGTACCCAAAATACTTCGGTTTGGATCGGGTTCGGTTTCGGTTTTTTAAATACCAAAATTTTGAACCCGTTCGGATATTTAATCAATTTCGGTTCGAGTTCGGTGCTACTTTTTCGGATCGGATTCGGTTCGATTTTTTGGATTCAGATTTTTTGCCCAGCCCTAATTTAAATCATTAGAAACTGGACTTCATTGACAAAAAAGAACCATAAAACATACCATCAATTTGGAATGATAAAGAATATCCAAGTTTAAATTTTTATAATAAGGAAATAATACGGAATACTAAGAATCGTGTTGTTATTATTATTATTATTATTATTATTATTATTATTATTATATTTCTCTATTTAAAACTTTTGGTCATATATATTTGGGGGTTTATGATAGGGAAAATTCCTTAAAAATACACAGACTGAATTTCTTTTGCTGAAAAAATACACGAACTTTTTTGGCTTCCCAAAAAATACACAAACTAATTTTGATTGTCCATAAAATACACGAACTTTTGAATTTTGAAGGTTTCACACCTCGATTTTAACGGTGTAAACAGTGACTAACAGAATAGTAAGATGCTGTTAGACGCCGTTAACTCTGAATAAAAAGTTCATGTATTTTATGGACAACCAAAATTAGTCCGTGTAGTTTTCGGGAAGCCTAAAAAGTTCGTGTATTTTTTCAGCAAAGAAAATTTAGTATGTGTATTTTTAAGGAATTTTCAAATGGGGTTTGGATATTTCATATCCTATTCAGATGCTAAATATTTGGACCCAATACAGATCCAAAATTTTATATTTGTAAACTTTCGGTTTGGTTTTGGACCGAATATTTTCGGATCAGTTTCGATCCAAGTTTTTGAATCCGGCTAAAATATCTAGACCTAATCTTGACATTTTAGCCGGATTCAAAAACTTGGATTGGAACTGACCCAAAAATATTCAGTCCAAAACCAAACCGAAAGTTTACAAATATTTGTTGGGTCCAAAACTCTTCTACTTGAAAGAATTGAAACCAAAAAGAACTGATCCGAATAGACCTGAGCCTAATAAAATCGACACGAATAGATTCAATCCGACAAGATCTTTCTGCTAACAATTTTGTTATTATTTTTGCAATATTTTTTAGTTTTGTTTTTGTAACAGAAATATTTTTAATTAATATGAAACTTTCAATGTAAACTTTCAATAGAGTTGTTTGTGAATTTTTAAATATATATGATAGATTTTGACTAAATTGGACTCAACAAATATTTGTAAACTTTTGGTTTGGTTTTGGACAGAATATTTTTGGGTCAGTTCCGATTCAAGTTTTTGAATCCAGCTAAAATGTCTAGCCGGATTCAAAAACTTGAATCAGAACTGACCCGGAAATATTCGGTCCAAAATCAAACCGAAAGTTTACAAATATAAAATTTCAGACATGTATCATGTGATAGAGAATGTGTTTTTTTTTCAGGTCTTTGGGTCGGGTTTGGACCGTTTTTTTCCGGATCTGGATTTTTCAGATCGAAAATATCTGGTCCAAAACCAAACCGAAAGTTTACAAATATAAAATTTTGGATATGTATTGGGTCCAGATATTCAGCCTCTGAATAGTATATGAAATATCCAAACTCCATTTGAAAATTCCTTAAAAATACACATACTAAATTTCCTTTGCTGAAAAAATACACGAACTTTTTTAGGATTCCCGAAAAATACACGAACTAATTTTGGTTGTCCATAAAATACATGAACTTTTTAATCAGAGTTAACGGCGTCTAACGGCGTCTTACTATTCTGTTAGTCACTGTTTACACCGTTAAAATCGAGGTGTGAAACCTTCAAAATTCAAAAGTTTGTGTATTTTATGGACAATCAAAATTAATTTGTGTATTTTTTGGGAAGTCAAAAAAGTTCGTGTATTTTTTCAGCAAAAGAAATTCAGTCTGTGTATTTTTAAGGAATTTTCCCTTTATGATATCACCTGATTGATTTTACTCTACCACAGAGTTTTTTATTCTTTATAGTCTCCTGGTTTTCAACGATGATCATTTGTGGTATTATGAGTTGGATCATTTGGAAAATTTGGTTGGTCCCATGCATTATTCAAAAAAAGAAAGATACTCCCACATCGGATCGAAAGTTGTTACATACTATTATACAATTACAAATAGAATACAAATAAAACCAAGGTTTTGTTTAAATCCCACCATCAACGGACTCTCATAGCTTTCTCTTCAACCACACTGTAACGTTTTATATAGCAAAACAAATAACTTTTTATAAAACTCAGAAAATAGTTAGAGTTTCTATCCATGATCTACCCCACAAAAATTATATAAAAATGTGCGGGTTCGATCAATGGGTTCGCGCTTCATCTTCAAACGCAAAGACCCGGAGTATTTGTCACCTGACTATCAAGCGGTAGTCTATTTCATCTGGCGGGAAAGCAACGCAAGATTACATTCTTCGGAGTCTCTTTAACCACAAGTACTGGTAAAATAAATTCGACGGCTTCTTAAAGCAAAAATGGCAGCCCTTGATATGGCCACAAGATCAGATAGGAACAGGACAAATCCATCGATTTTGGTCCACACTCCAGCAGATAGGGAATCTTTTATTTAGACCTGTTTCAAGTATTTCGGTTATTAACCCCACTTCATCTCATCCAGCTTATTTCATTCCCCTGCATCACGTTTGTCTCTTTTATTCATCTTCTTATCCTCTTATGTAAGACTTAAACGGTATCCGTTGTTACTAAGGGAAAGATGTTTATGGTTTTTTTTATTAAAAATTAATCAAATAAAATTAAATATTTAATCCAAATCAAAAGAAATAAGACTAAAAGAATATGTTTATGGTTTTTTTTTTAAACTATTGAAGTTAAAATAGACAAATAGTAAGGTTCAATATAAACTAAAATTTTCTTTTAAAATTAAAAGCCATTACAAAATTATTAATTCGGAGTATGCCGCATGAAAAACTCCTAATATATTATAACAAATGATTGTTGGTACGTTGAAAGTTGAAACTATTATTTTTAATGAAATAGACCCAAGAATTAACAGTATTTATTTCATTGCCTCTCGCTCCCTATGTATGTACATATACACATGGGCGAATCTACATAGCCCAGGAAGGGTGCAACTGCCCCACAAAAAGTTGGAATAAAATTTATTTGCATTAGATTAGGCAGAGATCTTGTAGCTCGGTCGGTTTAAGCGCACTCTTTGCCCCCATTTAATACAGTTTCCAATCCCCTCCTAACCATTATATTCACTGCTTTTTAGTATTATTTTCCTTCCTTTACGTTTCTAATTTTCCTTTTTCTATTGTTATATTTCTTTTTTTTATCTTACGTTGTGCTTCTTCAAATCTTTTTTGGTCAGCTACTCTTTTTTTCTCTGCCTTGAGGTATAAGGTAATAACTTCTGTGTTGATGTTTTCGCCTCTTTCGATATATATCATTCGAGACGGTTAAAAAAAATAGTTTCAATTTTTTTTTAATATGTTTTTTCTTCAGTTATTAAAAAATTATTTAGCTGTATTGTTAAGTTATTTTTTCTTCTATATACTATCTTTGCTAGAAAATGTAATACACATTCATGTAAAATATATATTAAAAAAAAATTTGCCCCCACTTAAAATATTTTCTAGATCCGCCGCTGCATATACATATCAAATTAATTATATCGTTAGTATTTTAATGTTAAAGAGTATACATATATCAGGTTGACTTAACCAATGCTAATTTATGCAATTATATTTTTAACATCATAAATATAACTATATAACTAAATATACTTAGGTTTAGTAAAATACCACCAAATATTAAGTTGTTATACTCAACTGGCCAATAAAATAAAAAAAACAACTAGATTTTGATCCGCGCTTTGAAAGCGCGGAAATTTAATTTTTAGAAAATATAATTCTAATTTTTATTTTATGAAAACTATAGTGACATTTGAAAAAAAAATCTTTATCATTAAACTAAAAGAGATTTGAGATGAATATGTAAATGATGTTTGTAAAAGATGTATATACATGAATGAACGATATGGAGAGTGGCTATTTGATTATTCGAGTTCGGTTTGGTTTTCGAGATTGGAAATTTTGCCCTATTCAGTATTTATAAACTTGGTTCGGGTTCGGTTCATATTTTGCGGGATTACTTCGGTTTCGGATAACCCGTATAAACTATTTTATATTTTTGAAATTCATATAGATGGTAAATTTCTTTAAATCTAAAAGTAAATTTTTTAAATACATAAACTTAACATAAAAATTGGTATGGCTTGAAAATTTGTATAGAGAATCATTAGATATTTTAAGTATTTTTGATGTTTTGAGTATTGTATAACAATTTTAGATATTTACCTTTAACTATTATTATATATGTTCAAATATTTTGGACAATTTTGAAATATCTTATATTTTTATATATTTTTTAATATTAATTCTTAAACTAACTAATATATTTAAGAATATAAATGGAATTCATATATATTCGGATACCCAAAATATTTTAGTATGGGCCAGCTTTAATTCTAGTTGCCTAAATATAAACTTTTGAACTCATTAAAATATTTAACCAGTTTTGGTTCGGGTTCTATACTACTTTTTCATATTGGATTCATTTTTTTATTTTTTTTGCCAAGCCCTAAAGACTGTAATAGAAATGATGAGTAAAATAATATATAATATAAGTATTGTTTTTAAAAGTAAAATTTGGTTTATATATATATATATATATATATATATATTGTTTTGTGAAATTTTGAAATAAAATGATACTTTAAATCATAAATATATAATGATTTTATCTAACATTCAATTATTTTTCGAAAACATATATTGCACAATTTTTTTTAAAAAATATCGTAGTATAAGTTATGGATTTACTTTTAAAAACAATACTTATATTATATATTTAATACAATACACTTTAGACATGAGTTCTATAATTTAAGAATATATCAAACAAAAAAATTTATTATACTATAGTTTATTTTATTTCATATATTATAATTGTATCTAAAGTTTGATTAATATTTATTCATTCAAATGTTTTTATCTCATAGCAAAGATTATAATATTAAGTGACAATACTATTAGATACTTTATTTTTTATTGTACTACTCGATTATTGTATTCCTTTTCCTAACGTAACTATTTTGTTTGATGTATAAATTAATCATAGGCAATACGTTTGTCCTTATTTTAAGAATAAACAGTAACTAAAAATCATACAAGTAAATTGAAAAATATACGTCTAAAGAAAAAAATTTGTTATTTCTTTTCAAAAAGAAATCCTTTGTTACTCGTACATATAATAGATATGGATAAAGTCATATACACATGACATCTATTTAGTTAAAAATTTTAAAATTTATGATATATTAATATTTAGTTATTTAAAGAAAACAAATCAAGGATATTTTTTTTTTCAAAAAAAAATCTTCTCTTTTAATTATATTGTTTTCATGTGGAGTAGTTTTAGGAATTTTTTTTTGTTTTGTTTAAATAAATATAATTTTAAATTAATAAGTAGTGGCAGTCCTGTAAATACTTCGAAAGATCATGGGTATCTCAAAAAAAGAGATGCTGTTTAAATTGTATTGATATCTGGATATATATATAAAATATAATATAATTCACTTATATATATATATATATATATGCATCTTTTCAGGGGATAATCTCTGGATTTTCTCTTGTTGAGCTGGATTGGATTGGATTTTTTTTATAATCATTACAAAATTTCACAGATGAAATCCGGAAGTAATAAAAAGAACTTAAAGGTTTTTTAAATTTCAATCACTAGAACTCCAATTCCCTTGGGTTAAAGAACTCATATGTCACAGAGATAAAAAAAAAAACAAATCGATAGAAAAAGGGGTTTGGATTTTAAATGAATAGTACATGAGCGGTCAGGTTACCTCAAAGTCCGTAAAGGGAAACGTCAGCTTTTTGAACGCGAAAGTTGTAAGCGTTCCCGAGAGTTTTATCTACGTGCAAGAGAGTTTTCGACAGTACACTGAATATAGTCACTATTAAGACCACATTCAGTCTCCACTTGTCGAAACACAAACGCACATGCATTGGGTACACTTATTTTGTATGTAAGCAGTGATCCTGGCCACATTCAAAGATGAAAATGAACAAGGGCTAAGAATACGATCGAATAAGGGGGTAAAAAGAGAAGGAAGCCGAAATTGAGTTCTCTTCCTGATTTGATTACCATGACTTTTCTTATTGAAAGTATTCGTAGGGAAATAATTTAATCCCAATGAAGTCACTTTTGTGCTAATATATAGGGTTCATAAATAAAATATGACTATAGGATACACCTTTCCACGTAGGCAAACATTACTAGACTTAGCTCTATATATACAAGAGAAAACGGCTTAGATTGCAACATCTACAAATCTCAGCTTTGAATAACATCTGCTTAAAATTCCAAAAGACAAAATAGATAAAAATAAAAATGAAGGTGCATCTTTTCATCCTCATTTTGATAGTCTCATGGTTGTCCAAGAAGATTACTTCTCTTAGTCCTGAATCTCGAGTACTCGGTCGTCGTGGTTTTCCCGATAATTTTGTTTTTGGTACTGCTGCATCTGCTTTTCAGGTAATAAATACTTCAGTTGGTACTATGAAAATTTTCCCCTTTTTTCAAGTATGATAGTAAAAATGGTTATGGACTTATAATGGTGTGACGTTGACAAATGCTGTGAAATTGAAGATCCGTACGTACCTGCATGTATTATTCCCTTTGATGCGGAAGTAAATATTCTTTAGGAATCAAATTTAAAGCGATATAAGTAAGATGTCTTATAAATATGATACAATTAGGATGACGCGCGACGTTGATTTTATTCTCCACCTTTGTATGTCACGATGGTAATAGACAAATGACAAAGTTTGTAACTTTTGGTATTCTATAATTTTTAATATATATACTTTTTGCGGCAACTGTATCTAAGCCGGGCCATTTGTCTATTATCAGTAGTAGTATCTAGATGAGTTTTTGGTATCTAAAGGACATGATCAGTAGTAGTATCTAGATGAGTTTTTGGTCACTACAATAATAAATTAATTAGTTATTACTAATAGTATTTACCTTTTTTATCAAACTAATAGTATTTACTAATAGTGTGAAAAAGAAGAAAAAGTGGGGAGAGAAAAGGAAATTCGTTAGTTTCAAAAAAAAAAAAAAAGACGTTTCTCTGCAAGAGACTCCTATAACACTTTAAGAAACTAATGTGCCATGTGTAACGTGTTACTATATGTTGACCATAGTTTTTAGATTTAAATGTTAATCGCAACGAATAATTATATTGATATAATAAACATGAGAGACTTTAACGCTGTTGATACTCTGATGTAGTACGAAGGTGCAACAAGTGAAGGCGGAAAATCGCAAAGTATATGGGATTACTTCAGCCACACTTTTCCAGGTCCTTTATACTTTTATTTTATTTATTATCTAGCAATTTTTTTTTTGATAATATGTTTAAAAATAACACTAGTATAACGATAGATGTATTTGGTTATGGTATAATGGTTTGCAAATTTTTTTTTTGTAAATTAAATGGTTTGCAAAATTTTCAAATGTAGAAAGAACAAATATGCAGAATGGAGATGTAGCGGTCGATTTTTACCATCGTTATAAGGTAAACGTACAGTCTCGTATGCCAAACGATATTTGTTTCTTTGTGTTTTATTTTGGATCTAATATCTTATTTTACTAATTATCTAAATGAAAAAAATATATATATAAACCAGGATGACATCAAGTTGATGAAAGAGCTTAATATGGACGCTTTCAGATTTTCAATTTCGTGGGCCAGATTGATTCCCAGTAAGTATATTTACATATATTTATTTCAAATTTTCAGTTGCAGTTATCTTTTAAAAAAATATTTTGATGGGTTTACTTTTATCTTTGATATTACTTTAAAGGTGGGAAGGTAAAGGATGGAGTAAACAAAGAAGGTGTACAATTCTACAATGCTCTCATCGACGAGCTTATTGCTAATGGTAAACTAATCAATTAAATCACGAAAATTAACTATATTATTATATACGTTAGACTATCTTATATTATGTGGCCAGTTGAACAAACATATATGTGCAGGCATTCAACCTTCGATCTCCCTCTATCATTGGGATCATCCTCAAGCTCTCGAGGATGAGTATGGTGGTTTTCTAAGCCCTCAAATAATGTAAGTGGAGGCATATCCAATTAACTATCTTTAGTGTTAAATTAGTCTAGCACTGATTTGCACAAAAAATATTTATTGATAGTTTTAATTTAATTTAATTCTCTTAAACAGAGAAGATTTTCGAGATTTTTCAAGAGTTTGTTTTGAAGAATTTGGAAACAGAGTTAAGATGTGGACAACTATAAACGAGCCTTACATTATAACTGTTGCGGGCTATGATACGGGCAACAAAGCAGTTGGACGTTGCTCGAAATGGGTAAATAGTCAGTGTCAAGCGGGTGATTCGGCTACCGAGCCTTATATTGCATCACATCATCTTCTTCTTGCTCATGCCGCAGCTGTACAAGAGTTCCGGAAATGTAACAAGGTGCATATACATTAGCTCATTTGAATAGTGTTCATTATGATTAAATTTCTTCAGTTTTGGTTTTTGAATTAATCAAAAATGATATATGTGACAGACTTCACAAGATGGTCAGATTGGGATAGTGTTATCGCCCTTGTGGTTTGAGCCTTATGACACTACTTCTCTTGAAGATAACGAAGCTGTAAAGCGAGCTCTTGCCATTGAACTAGATTGGTAAGTTGTTACAAGCTTTAGATCAAATGCAAAACAGTTAATGTATATCTTCTTGTAATCATTAGATATTTATTGATCGGATTTGATATTTTAGGCATTTAGATCCAGTTATCCACGGAGATTATCCAGAAACACTAAAGAAACAAGTGGGAAACAGATTACCATCTTTCACCGCAGAACAATCCAGAATTTTAAAAAATTCATCGGATTTCATTGGAGTAAACTATTATACCGCACGCTACATTGCTCATCTTCCTCACGTTGACCCTGCACGACCTAGATTCAAGACTGATCAACAGTTAGAATGGAGAGGTAAGAATGCTAATTTTAACATCCGCACGTTCACGATATTTCTAGTGAAAATTAACTAACTCAAAGTAAAATTTTATGTATGTTTTTAACAGTAACAAATCACAGTAATCACCAAATAGGACCAGAGGTATGTACATACTTTGTAAAACTACTAAAAAGAGCTTAAATCTTATAAATATCAACTAAGATTTTAAGAATATTAATATTTCCTTGGTCACACAGGAAGATCGAGGCATACTCCACTCAGTGCCAGAAGGTTTACGGAAAGTACTTAACTACATCAAAGATAAATACAACAACCCTACAGTCTATATAAAAGAGAACGGTGAGAATCTTTGTTTAGATTTTTTATTCTAATAAAAATTGAATACGTTGTTAACTTTTATTTGCTATAAATGATTTTTATAGGGATTAATGACTACGACGACGGTACAAAATCACGAGAGGATATTCTCAAGGATACATTTAGGATAAAGTACCACGAGGACCATCTCGAACAACTCCACAAAGCTATAATGTAAATACTGGTCCATAGTTTAATTAAATATAATGTTCAAAATTTGTTTTATTAAAAATTAATTTCAAATAAACATTTGCATATATTTATAAAACATTCATATAGATATATACATAATTTATCAATTCACCAAAAATCACAAATTATTATAGAAAATATAATGCTTCTTTTTAAAAATATTTTTTTAAGATTTTGAGCAGATGAAACAATTTTTTTTTTTTTTTTTTTGAAAAAGGGCATAGATGAAACAATTTCGCATGTAACAAAAAGGAAATTTGTTTATGACTTGTATACCTTTTTATTGTTATAATAACAGGGAGGATGGATGTGACGTCAGAGGATATTACGCATGGTCTTTACTTGATAATTTTGAGTGGGAGCATGGATATTCTACTAGGTTCGGTCTGTATTATGTTGACTATGACAACAATCTCGAGCGGTATCCCAAAGATTCCGTTAATTGGTTCAAACAATTTCTCAGTAGAGTTGGCATAAAGAATGGTCAAGAAAAAGAGGAAGAACAAGTATGGGATGTATCACGTGAGAGGTCAAGTCAGGACAAGAATAATAAGACTCTTGACGATCCAGAAGGTTTCGAGGCGTCCGTTAGCACGATTATATATCTCATGACGAACACATCGAGGAGAAGAGAAGAAGAGAGAGATCGTTGCACTTTTGATATTCCTTATACTCGGTTGGGTTTGTTGTTGGGTCTCGATACTTCTTTTGGACCCTAGAAAAGCATTTTGTGGATTAAACCCAAATCAGATTTTTTTAAGTATTCAGTGAAAATTGCCTATGTAGAAAGAATTTGTTTTTTTTTCTTTTTTACTCAAAGAAATTTGTTTTTTCTTTGGACCAAAGAAAGAAAATTGTTTTTTTTAGCACGAAGAAAGAAAATTGTTGAATGGAAATAACAACAATTAATGATACGTACGTAAAATGATCTTGAAATACTTGTTTGTTTTATCCTGAAAATAATGAGCAATGGTTTTTTTCTTTTTTTTGCTAAATTAATGAGCAATGGTTTATGGCTTTATGCGTACGTAAAGCTCGTACGCACTCATACTTTTTTCTTTTGATGAATACCTTACAAAACAATTATGTCGATAGCACTCGTCCCAAAACATCAGTCGCCTAGATGATTTTCCGCTAGTTTAATATTTTTATCCAAAAATCAAAGCCGCGCTTAGAAAACTTGGATCAAAATCTACTTGTTATGTTAAATAAGAATGATATCTTGCTTACTAATTGAGAAAATGCAACTTCTTATTATTTTGGGTATTTGATATCAAAGATTCGTGGTTTTTTTAAAGCGAGAAGAGATGAGATTTGTAGTCGTTACAAACAATGCGCTTCTCTACGTGTATATATAGAGCTGTCTCGTGACGTTGATCTACGTGGAAGTGTACTCCTGTTCATGATTTCTATAGGAGTCCCAAATAATTGATATGTTGTTTTGAATTTCAGTAAGTAAACTTTTAATACCGCATACTAAAATATAAAAATATATTTTCTACAACATATATTTATATGTTATTAAATATTCAACTCAAGGTAGTTGGTTTGTAGTGGATGTTACATCAATGGCCATGATTTCATTGAAATACGCAATAGGGAAATCGTCAGCTTTTTTGGAGTGAAAGTTGTAAGCGTTCTAGAGAGTTTTTACATGCAAGTTTTTGACGCTAAAGATATATACTTCCACGTAGATCAACGTCACAAGACAGCTCTATATATACACGCAGAAGCGCATTGTTTGTAACGACTACAAACATCATCTCTTCTCACTTTGAATTTTTTTTTTAAGATAACACGAATAGATATCAAACACCCAAAATAATAATGAAGTTGCACTGTCTCCTACTCCTTTTGATTACGACGTGGTTTACAAAAAATGTTACTTCTCTTTCTATGGAATCTCGACCACTTGATAGAAGTGATTTTCCAGATGATTTCATTTTTGGAACTGCAACGTCGGCCTTTCAGGTAATTTGAGAGTGTAACATGTTCATTAGAGAAAAAGAGAGATTGTAACATGCATTTAAAAAGAAGATAATGCATGATATAGCTAGTCAGGTTATATATCAATTATTTTGATGTGTTGCTCAACTTATGATGATATATGGTTGCTTTTTGTGGGTATCTGATACAATTGGCTCGTAATGCATGCTAGCCTACTTATCATATCATCAACGTCATAGAACTTATTGACTTCTTATAAAACTTTACCAAAAATAGAAAAATATAACATCATAAATCTTGCAGACAAATTGATGTAAACCCGAAACCAGTGATATTCTCAGGTAACAAGTTGAATAAAGAGAAAAGTTTAAGAACCATCATTTTTGTTAAAGGGCATAAAAAACAATTCTGAGCTTTTTTTTTAAATAGTCTCCTTTAAAAAAAATCTTGTTAAAGGGCATCATCTAGTTGATGCGCTTTAGGGGCAGTAGGACTCGGGACCGGCACTGAGTACGGCACTGAGTACGGTATACGATACGATTCCAAGAAAAAACTCATGGCCTTTGGTCAAATTTATATAAAACCTTAGCTCATGTTATGTTAACTATTATGGGCCTCTCCTAAACTATAGTTAATGGGCTTTAGTTTCTATATTAAATGTTTTTCTGTTTCTTCAAATTAAGCCTGGTAATTTTTATCCACTATTGTGTAGACCGAAGGTGCAACTAGTGAAGGTGGAAAATCGCCAACGATTTGGGATTACTTCAGCCACACTTTTCCAGGTGTCTATTATTTATTGATAACTCCTAAAATTACTCTCAAAGGGTTACTTCAAATTCATATATATTATAGTTGTATCAATGATTTGTAAAATTTGCAATTCCAGAGAGAACCAATATGCAGAATGCAGATGTAGCAGTCGATTTTTATCATCGTTATAAGGTATTATAATCTTGGTCTTTGGATGTGAAACTATTTTTTTCTAAAGCACGATACAGAATATTTCATATTGTGAATCCTTTTAATTTATGTTCCTAATTACTTAAGAGCTAAAAAAAATTCTGAAACCAGGATGACATCAAGTTGCTGAAAGAGCTAAATATGGACTCTTTCAGATTTTCAATTTCATGGGCTAGGTTAATACCCAGTAAGTAATTTACGTTATTTTTTACTCAGAATTTCTTAATGAACTACTAGAGACTAATCTTTAATTTATAGGTGGAAAGGTGAAGGATGGAGTAAATAAAGAAGGTTTACAATTCTATCGCGCTCTCATCGACGAACTTCTTGCTAATGGTATATTATTAAACTTAGTCAAAATTAAATAAATTAGAGGTATAGATCTCATATTATATGATTTGGTGAGCAAAATATGTAGGGATTCAACCTTCGGTGACTCTCTATCACTGGGACCATCCTCAAGCTCTTGAGGACGAGTATGGTGGTTTTTTAAGCCCTCAAATAATGTAAGCAAGCTAAACCAAATGTTGCAAAACATACAAAATCAACTAATTTAATTGTTTATCATGTCATTTACATAAACATATAAGAAACTATAGCTAATATGTTTATAAAATTCGATAAATCAGAGAAGATTTTCGAAATTTTGCAAGAGTTTGTTTTGAAAACTTCGGGGACAAAGTTAAGATGTGGACAACTATAAATGAACCATCTGTTATAAGTATTGCGGGGTACGATGCGGGAAACAAAGCGGCCGGAAGGTGCTCGAAATGGGTGAATAGTAAGTGTCAAGCCGGTGACTCGGCCACGGAGCCTTACGTTGTATCACATCATCTTCTTCTTTCTCATGCAGCGGCAGTACAAGAGTTCCGAAAGTGTAACAAGGTGTGTATACATAGAAGTTAATTAAAAATCTAAATATTTTATATAGAAATAACTTAGAATACCATCTAAGCAACTTTTAATTTCAAAATAGTACGGAAGGGAGAAATTCGTAAAATAGCATTAGTTAAAAAAGATCAAAAATTATATTTGATTTTAGGGTCTTTATAAAGCAGTATGAATATGCTATTTAAAATTACTATAAAAGTTAGTATATAATATATAATATATTTATTTATAATCAATATATTTATTTATTTATAATCAATATATTTCTAATATATATATAAACAAAAGATATATAATTAATTATTTTATTTATTAATTTCAAATTTATGTTTATATATAATTAAATTATATTTTAAATGTGAAAAATTATTTTCAAAAAATATTTATAGTGTAAATTTATTTTAGAAATTAAAATTTCATTTTTGGGATATAAAAATAATTTTATGATATTATCAAATAAAATAAATGAACTAATTATATATTTTTCTTAAATTTATAAATTATAAATACAAATGCTCTTCCAAATGTTTCATATGAGAGCATTTGTCAGATATCATTAACATTTAGTAAATATTTTTTAAATATTTTACTAATAAATGTTGATTGGATAATGTAGAGCATAATATTAATGCTAATGTTCTACCAATCAAGACCATAAGTTTATATTGGTCAAAAAAGAATAAAGACCATAGGTTTATTTTTTTTTGTCAACTTTCGGGCCACAACGGGCCGGTCCGATAGTCCAAGCCCCATAGTAGGGGAAGCCTCACATTAGGAGGCAGAGATGAGGGTTGAACCCTGATGCCAAGGTCCCAAAGAGACTGTCAATAGCCACTAGGCTATGAGCTACTCGGCAGGCCATAGGTTTATTGATTAGAGTATATGATTTTGTATATATTCAAGGATGGAGTTAGGATGAAGTTTTTGGATTCAGAGTAGTTTAGTCATTTATCATCTAATTAATGCTATTTTAGTTTTTTTTCCTTTGTCATTTTATTTTTTTGTGCTCTGACTTGCTCTATTTTATATTTTCATTATCTAATCTATCAAAACTGAAGTACAAATTGTACTTAACCCTTAGTTTTGCACAAAAATTACCAACCTATACCACTCATCAAAACACTGTAGTTTTGCTATCACATTAATTAATTGAATTAATTTATTAACCCAATAAAATTGTACTCACGTTTCTTAAACCATTCCGTCCGGTAACAACTCTAATTAATTATGTTCAACCATCACATACCTTATATAATTCAAAACCAATAATGAACCTTAACCATATATATATCGTTACTCTCTTTGCTAAACCATTCCCTCTGGTACAGAATCAAAATAATTATGTGGAACCTATAACCAAACGATTGATCATGATTAAGCTTCAGTTCATGTTTCTTCATAGCAAAACAAATCTGATTACCGATTTTATTATATACCATTCAGACTTATGGATATCATTATAATTCTTTCTTTGTACTATATCAAAACTAAATATTATATTTACTAGGGCTGGGCAAAAAACCTAGATCCAAAAAACTGAACCGAATCCGACCCGAAAAAGTAATACCGAACCCGAACTAAAATTTATTAAATATCCGAACGGATTCAAAATTTGGTTATTTATAGAACTGAAACCAAATCCGACCTGAACCGAAATATTTTGGGTACCCGAATGTATCTGAAATAGATATATATACCTAAATGTATTAATTATTTTTAGATTTAATGTATATTAAAATATCCAAAATATATAAGATACTTTTTTAGTTTTCCAAAATACTTGAAAATATATACAAATAGTCAAAAAGTAAATGTCCAAAATAGCCAAACTATACTCAAAACGCCAAAAATTCTTAAACAATCTATTGATTCTCTATCCAAATGTTCAAACCAAACTAATTTATATGTTAAGTTTAGGTATTTTGACATTTGTTATTCAAATTTATTTATAATATATTATGTTATTTATAGGTTTTGAGAAATTTAAAGTATATAATGAGTTTTCAATTTTTTAAAATAAATTAAATGAGTTATCCAAACCCGAACCGAACCCGCAAAGATCCGAACCGAATCCGAAACGAAATTTATAGATACTCGAATGGGACTGAAATTTTTGACCCCCAAAACCCGAAACCCGAATAGGTCAGAACTGAATCCGAATGGATACCCGAATGCGCACCCCTATTATTTACCTTCCAAAACTCGATATTGTTAACTAATGATTTCTAATTCTACGCAAACAACATTAAATGTAGGAAATTATAACACAATATTCTTCAATTCAAAAACAAAACAACATCCAAAGATTTTTTTTCCTATTTCTACTCTGTCAAAATACTCGAAACATGTATCTATTAATTAACACAATCAACATATTCTTTAAATAAAACACGTATTCCTTATCTACAGTGTGTATATTTGAATTTTAATTATTGTATAATTAAAAGGAATGTGCATATTCTGTTTTGATTTTGCGTAACAATCAAAACTACCAAAAGATTGCGATTTATCCCATTAAACCTATCATTCACATTGCCATATACATATATATATATATATCATCTATCTTACAGAAAAAAGTTAAATTTAACTTAAGTTGACACAGATTTTGTTATTCGAATCTCTGGTTTTACATTGTATTCTATAGCTATTTCTCCTTTTTTGTTTACTAATTACATTTTTTCATTTGGTTTTTCGTGATTTGTTTTTTTTTTTGGTTTACAAAAATATCATTAAAACTTTTGCGTTTATAAAATGATTTTAAACTTAACAATGATTCTTACATTCTGTTAAAACATTTAATTAATTCACTATATTAATATATATTTTGTTACTGTAAAATTAGTAAATCTTTTGCATAGTATTATTTGGTATGTAATAAACATTTCAATATAACTTATAAACTATGAAGAACATATGATATAGTGCGCCTATTATGAACATTTCAATATAACTTATAGACTATGAAGAACATTAAAAATAATAATATGATACATTGTGCATATTATAAACACAAAATAATATGATCATCATATAAACTGAAAAATGTGTTTTGTACATATTATAATATGGAACTCATATTATGTTCAAACATGTGAAATTGTATAACACTTGGATGACAAATAAATAGAAAGATTCAGAAAAATATATCAACCGTGCAGGCGCGCGGATCAAAAACTAGTTTGTATTAAGAAAATAAATGTCTTATGAGTTATATGACAGACTTCAAAAGATGGCAAGATTGGGATTGTGGTATCGCCTCCGTGGTTTGAACCTAACGACTTTACATCTTCTGCTGACAAACATGCTGTTGAACGATGCCTTGCCGTAGAAATAGATTGGTACGTTATACTTTACAAACACATGAATCTGTTTTACATATATTATACCTTGAATCATAAATTAACTTATCTTTACATATATTAGGCATTTAGATCCGGTGGTTTATGGAGACTATCCCAAAATAATGAAAGAATATGTTGGTAGTAGATTGCCTTCTTTCACAACAGAACAATCAAAAATGTTGAGAAATTCCTCGGACTTCATTGGAATAAACTATTATACTGCACGCTTCGTCGCTCATCATCCTCACATTGAACCTGGGCGACCCCGATTCAGGACTGACTATCAATTTGAGAAGAAAGGTAAAAATGCTAATTGAAAAGAAAAAAAATTGTATTGAGTATATACATATGTTCAAGCGGAACTCGTAATCTAATCTTAATTTTTTATAATTACTTGTGAGCAGAAAGAAACCAAAGTAACCACCTAATCGGACCAGGGGTATGACACTTTTGAGTTGAATATTCTTATAACAAATAGAATAGTTCACAAAATTCTTAGGATATTCATTCTTTTCAACATAGGAAGGTCGAGGCGTACTCTATTACTCGTACCCAGAAGGTTTTCGAAGACTTCTAAACTACGTCAAAGATAAATACAATAATCCTATCGTCTATGTAAAAGAGAACGGTGAGAAAAACAACTGTTATCTATCAACGACGTAATTACGTTTTTAGCTATTAATCGTTAGATCGAATAATTGTTTTTTTGTTATTGCCAAAGAAAATATGTTTGATTTTTTTTTCTATTAACGTAAATTGTTTTTATAGGAATCAATGACTACGATGATGGTACAAAATCACGAGATGAGATTCTCAAGGATACATTTAGGATAAGTTATCTTACGGACCACCTTCAGCAACTCCATAAAGCTATAATGTAAACTCCGGTTCTCAGGTTTTATATATTGATGTATTAGACGCAAATATATAGGCATGTTGTTCTAAAAGAAAAGAAATATACATATATAGGTATGTTTTTCACTAGTTCAAATATGTGATGATTTTAATATATTATGTGTGTGTATATGGTCAAAATGTTGGATAAGCTTCAGCGCAGACGGATTTATTGTTTTGTGAAAATGTAAACGCAAACGGACTTAGTTTTGTTTTCGTTTTGCAATTTCCAAATTATATCCGGATCTAACAAATCTGAATCTAAATCTGCATAATTTAATTTTTTAGATATCCGGGTGTATTTCATCCCTACTATATGAACTACCGGGTCATCTACCAATTGGTCAAACATTGTTCTTTTATGAGTTAATATATTTTAACTGTTATAACAGAGATGATGGGTGTGACGTCAGAGGATATTACACGTGGTCGTTACTAGACAACTTTGAGTGGGAGCATGGATACTCTACTAGATTCGGTCTTTACTACGTTGACCGCGAAAACGATCTCAAACGGTATCCTAAAGATTCCGTCCACTGGTTCAAACAGTTTCTCAATAGACCGGCCCTAAAAACTGAACAAACAGAGAATGAAGAAGATTGGAAGGACGAAGACTATAACAAGACTTTGAATGATTCAGAAGGTTTTGAGACATCAATGGATTCTATTATAAGTCTCATGACAAACACATCGAGAATGGAAGAAGAGGGGAAAGATATCTGCTCTTTTGGGAATCCTAATGATCAGTTCGGTTTCTTGTTGGAGCCGCAAAGTTCTTTGGAACTCTAGAGAACCTTTTGTGAACGAGACTCTTATACTTGCAACCTGTGATGTTTTGGCTACTCTATGCCTGTTACCAATAAGCGGAATATCCAGCCGACATGCATGTATTCGTGATTATAGACTGTAATCACATTTAAGTGCATATTTTCTTTTGTTTGTGTTTGTAATTTGGAAGTGAATCCTATGAGATTTTCGAACAAAGAGAAGCTAATCACAAATAAGGACCAAAACAAAACAGAGACTTTTTGTTTTGAACTTAACAAAACAGACTTGTTAGAATTAAAGTAGATGTTAATCGCTATCCAACACGTACACTTAGTTGGATAATCTTACAACATAAAGCGTTTGTCAATAGCTTAGGAGAGGGTCAACAATAAAATATGTAATTGATGGGATTCCAAACCCTAACCTAAACCAACATGAAATCCAACATCACTAGATCAATAATCTTTCGTTAAAAATGTATATTTTTTTGGTAAAAATGTAAAGTAAAAATGTATAATTTTTAACCCTTTTGTTTGACTAAAGATCTCTATTCACATACAACTTACCATTTTGCAATAAAAACTACTGCATCGAAAGATTTAAAATAATTGATTTTTTTTGAAACTGAAAAAAAAGAAAGTAAAAGTACTTCAAAAAGTTATTGTTTTGAGAAAGAACAAAAAGTTGTAACAAATAAAAACAAAGTTGAACTTACCTATACGACTCAAAGACTAATTGGTAAATAATCAATCACACCATTAATAAAGATATCATGTTACTCGGTCTTTTCATCTACAGATAAACAGTCATATTAATGGGATATCTTGCATGGTCAATGGGATACTGCATGATCGCTGTCAGATAATTATTTGGAAAAATCAGAATCATGAATCTAATACTACTTTGTTTATTGTTTTGTTTTGTCTTATTTTTGTTTTGTTTTTCTTGACAAAGGGCTTTATTGTTTTGTTTTGAACATTACATCTAAATCTTTCTATGGTAAATTACAAAATTCGAATAAGATATGTTTATCACACTATAGCTTTTTTTTTGAGAAATTGTCAAAAATACCACTTTTATGATACCACTTTTCAATTATACACTAACCAACTATACCACCAGATTTTTAATGATCAAAATACCATTATACCCTTAAATAATTAAATCTAACAAAATTTGACGAAGACTAAGACTTCATCTTCTTCCTTGCAAACTCTTCCATTGATACAATCACCGAGCTTCATCTGCGACCATGGCCGTTATACATATCTGAGTTCGGGTCGTGTCCTCTGTTCATCCGCCGTAACCACCGCGCCATCTCCTCAGTCCAAGCCGCGTCGTCGTTCCGAGAGATCACATCGAGCAGTACAGATTCGTCAAGTGAACGGTTCAGAAGGCTCGGGTTGAAAGGTTGATGATTGGTGGCCGAGAGCATCAGATTGAGAGGCTCAGGCTTTTTTTCTCGATCGATCTGAGCTCGTCGTGTCGTGAACTGGAGGGCCGGTGTCATGGGCAACGGATCGAGCAGTCTGGATTCTCCAAGTGGTCACTTTGCTCAGTTCAGTCTAGAACAGAAGGCTATGACGTCGAGGTGAATGGATCGAGAAGTCTTTAATTTTAACTTGATTTTTCATAATCAATTTGATTCTGGAAAGAGAGATGAAGTTTTTTGATGAAATTTTGCATTCTCAAATTTATAAGATCTTATAAATATTTATCCATGAAAAATGTTGTGTTTATGCTTGACGTTTTAATATTTGTTTACCCAACATGTGTGGTTGTTTTGGTCTTATTGGAATGTTCAAAGAGGATCTAAGAGTTTCTGACTAAGCAGTGAGGAATGGATTGAATATCGAAAAGAGCTCATACATTGTGTTTCTGATGGTAACAAAGAAACACCATATATTCTTATAAATGATTTATAGACCATTATAAAAAGTTTCTATATATTCATAAACACCAACATTTTGATACACAATATTGAAATCATAAAACTAAAGAACACGTACAGGCTTTGTAAAGAGATGATGATACGTGGCAGATTCTGAAGCACATGCAGACAGCAAGCAAAGCTCCACCGCTTCAGAAATTTTATATACCCTTTTAAATTATTTTATAATCCTTTATAGTTATGTATAAACTTTATAAATTTTTTTTATAAAACCTTATAAATTATTTACATACCTTAAAAACCCTTATAAATTATTATACAAACCATTATAAATTGTTTTATAAGACTTTCTAAATGGTTATAGACTTTTTTAGTTGATTTAAAAACCTATACAAATCTTAAAATATTTCTTATAAATTGAATTTAAGCTTTCATAAATTAAAATACTTCTTATAAACCCTTATTAATATTATTCATACCCCTTATAAATTAGTTATAAACTTTCATAACTTTTTTATAAACATTTATAAATGGTTTATGGATTTTATAACTTGTTTTATATGCCTTTATTAATGATTTATATACTTTTACAAATAATTTTACAAACCTTTATAAGTTTTTGTAAAGAGATAATGATACGTGGCAGATTTTGAGGCACATGTGGATAGCAAGCAAGGTTCCACTGCTTCAGAAATTTTACATACCCTTATAAAATTTATAAATGGTTTTATAAGCCTTTACAAAAAGTTATATAAATATTTATATATATATATATATATATATATATATATATATATATATATATATATATATATATATATATTTATAAACTATGGATAAAAGTTTATAAATGATTCTAAATCTTCATAAATGGTTTATAAACATTTATAAATTATTTATAATCCTTATAAAGCCTTATAGGCTGATTTTATAAATCTTATAAATGAACTATACTTTAATAATATATTTAGAAAGCCTTGTACACTTATTTTATAAAGTCTTATTAATTCTTTTCTAAACCTTATAAATGATTTATAAATTCTTAGACTGCAAAGAGGAAGTATATATTCTATATAATCGGATGTATGTGATTTTGAAGTCTAACACAAGAGGTCAAATATGAGACAACTCAAAAGCTTTTGCACGCTCAAGTAAACATGGCAGATCCACCTGGTCAATACACACAAGAAAGGAAGAACAAGGATGAAAATATACAGGAAAACTCTATCTTGGATAGGCTTAAAAAACTATTCACTGTTGTCTACTTATAGAAGATCAAACAAATGGGCAGTAGATAGATGTAACCTGCGCAAGTCATAACAACTTTGTGACCCTTTCAAGTGGAAAAAAGTGAGATGTTTAACAAACTAAACTGCAGTCAACTCCATAGACACAAAATCTGAAATGCAAATGAGGATGACTTTCTACAGCGTCTGAAATAATTAATATGCATCTTCCAGGTTTTACATTTCCTGCTCCCTACATACACTTAATTTTTTTTTAGAAAAATACTTGAAACTCTCATTTAGGCTTATACAATCCATGCTCTCTATAATACATCGTTATTAAAAACACAGAGCACAAGAAAATATTCTATACTTCATTTTGCTAACCAAGGTTGGTAATTTGATACACGAGCCTCTGCTGCCTAATATCAAGCGAACTCAATATCCCCACGGACCTCTGCTGGCTCATCTCGCTGCTCTCCACCACATGAGGAGGAATCGATGATCTCTTCCTCTAAACCGGGATTCCGCACTCCATCGACTCTTCGATAGCGTGAATCGCGGATTCCACCGTCTCCGTCCCCATCCCGTAGAACTCGACCATCTCTGGCTTCCCCACCGTCAGATCTCCCACCACGTGATACAGGAACACCGACGTTATTTCAAGATGAGAGATGTGAAGATCCGTTCGCTTTTGAAATTATAAGAGGGAGTGAAGAAAGTCGAGATGAAAACGACGATGAAACTATGAAATCTCGACGGCGAAGGCTCAACGGAGACATTAGGTTGAAGATGAGTTAAGGTTAATTTAGTCTTTTTCACATTAATGAAAAATGTATTTGTAAAAATGTCCCTTTATTGGTGGTATTGTTGAATTGTGGTACTACACAAAGTGTAGTTATGAAATTTCCCTTTTTTTTTGCAACTGAGCTTTCATCAACCGAGAAGAGGTTGCAGGGTTTGATTCGCGTAGAGAGAGGATCCGGTCTTTGATCTGGCGATCAAGCTTTCGGATGATCGAGTCATAGGAGCAGAAGATTTATCACACTATAGATACCTTGTAATTTGTGTAGAATTTCACAAGAACAACAATAAGTGGATACCATATATATATGAATGCTCTGCGTATAGAGAGTTTAGTTATTTAATTTACTCTATCACTGACAAAATTCCTCTGAAAATATATCAATATATATTACCATTAACGTGAGCGTTAAAAAAATTATATAAAGTGAGGGGGGGGGGGAGGATTTTAAACATTATAACAAGTAGATAACTGAAGTTTTCAAAAATTATACATCTGCTCCTGCAACAGTTCCTTATCCAACAAGGAGACGAGAGAGTGTGTCGATTTTCACTGATGCAGCATGGCGGCCAACTGACGGAGCAACAGGATGTGGATGGATACTTCAAGATGCAACTCTCTCTGTTATTTAGCATGGGTCTAAATGCTTCGACTACACGCCTTCAGCTCTGGTGGGAGAAGGTCTAGCTGTCTGGCTGGCTCTCTCTCAAGCTTTGTCCTCTGGTTTCACTAAAGTCTGTGTTTTCTCAGACTGTCAGGTGCTCGTTAGAACAATCTCGTCGAAGTCACCACCGCTAGAACTCTACGGAATTGTCCGGGACATCGATATTCTATCCTCGTTTTTTGAAGCTTTTTCTTTATCATTTATTGCTAGATCTTTGAACTCTGAGGCTGACCTTCTCGCCAAGGCTGCCTTGTGTAATGTTGGGCCTTCTACAGACTAACTACTCTTGTTTTTATTTTAAACTAAGTATTTCGTGTTAAAAAAAAACCATTTCATGTAGTACTAGGATAAGATCCGCGCTTTGCGCGGGATGAAATTGTTATTTTTATTATGTTTTGGAGAATGAAACAATAGTTCGGTTTTATTTAGATTAGGAGTGTTCAATCCGGATATTGGGTTGGTTTCGGTTATGTTCGGTTTTTACTGTATTTCAGTTAGTAAAATATAACTACTAATCTAAATCCATATTTACTTTGGTTCGATTTGGCTTATATACCGTCGGTTTTCAGTTTATTCGGTTTTATAACAAAAAATAATTATTTAGTTTGAGATCATATTATATATTATACGAATTTTAGAGTCATGTTGTCAAAAAGTCATTTATTAAAAAATATTATATATTTAAATAAAATAATAAAAAACAAAAAATGCTTCTATCATCTAATAAAATAATCAAATCTAGAATTAATATCAAAGTTCTAAATTTTGAAAAAAAAAAAGACAAAACTGAAGCACGAAATAAAAGCTTTTATATTCTTCCATATTTAGTGTTCATCAAATTAATATGTTTTCGATTGAACACAGTTCTGTTTGTTTAAAGATAAAAAAAAGTTGTAAAGAATTTCAACTAATTATTGATCAAATTTATAATCTTTACTTCAATTTAGTTATTGTTAAAATAAAGCAAAAATATCAAAAAAAAGACTAAGAAAATAAGAAGCTTCAGTTGCAGTAAATTGTTACTTAATTATAATTCAAGTGATTCAAGTGATTTACAAATTATAATTATGGTTCAACTCATATAACAAATAGATATTCATGCGTCGCTATAAATATATACATATTTACATGTTTCAGTTTAATCGGTTATAAATCAAACCATATACAAATCCTACGGTTTTTATAAAATTACATCCATTTGGTTACGACGGTATGTACCAAAACAAACCATATTATTTATTTCTGTTCGGTTCGATACTCTTCGGTTTAGCATATTGAACAGCCCTAATTTGAATATTAGTTGATTTTGGATTGTTTTTTATCATATTAATATCCTATCGTAGAATTGGATTTTAAATTCATATTTTTTGGAACCTTACATGTGAATTTTATATTAAAATAAAACATAAAATACATAGTTTGAACACATTTATGTAGAGTGTGAAAAAAATTATTAGAGTGTGAATGTTCATTCTTAAATAATTGTGAGACTGCCACATTCTATTATAGTGTGAATAAATTTCTTAAAATGTTTCTTCTTTAATATATATATACAATGAAACCTCTATAAATTAATAATTTGGGACTACACCAAAATTATAAATTTTTATTAATTTATAGAGATTATTAATTTATCGATATACTAATTGAACCAAAAACTCAATTTGAGATTATAAAATTATATTAATTTATATATATTTTTAGTGTATATTAATTTATTGATTATTAATTTAAAGATGTTATACTGTATATAGGAGATATGTTGGGCTGAACATTTGTAATTGTAATTGTGTACTGAAATCTATTTTGAATTTATGATGAGTCTGATCAATTTGGGCTTAAATTTTTTATCACCATGTTTATATCTATAAAAACTGTAATATGGTCAATAATTCATTTTTATTACAAAAATATGTTTTACAATTTTTTAATATTTAACTTTCACATCATTGAGAACTACTTTAATGATTTTAGAACCATCATCTTATTATTTCCAAAATTGAATTACTTTGACTTTAGTCTTCCATCATCTTATTATAACAAAACAAATTAAGCTATTGATCACAAAATTTTCATAGTGATATATTCAAATTTCTAATAATTTATAAACGTTTTGAAAAATTCAAAAAATAACATATAAGAAAAAATCTAAATGTTTTTATTATATAGTTAATGTGATTTTTAATATCTTTTAATAATATAAAATAAAAAAAACTAAGATACAAAAATTGCTATCAAATATTCACTATTCATAATAATTAATTTTCATATATACGTTAATTATATTAGGTAATTTCATAGCTTTTATTTAAGGAAAGTGCGAGATTGTTTTTGTACATTATTTATCAATTCGATAGTTAGTTTAATAAAAAGTGTAATATAAGTTAAGATGTACCAATTTACTTTTCTAAGAATAATATATTTTATATATTATATTTTATATAGTTATTTATTAAATGAAATTTCACTATCATACGGTTCTATGATCATTTATATCGTTTTATAACAAAATATTTAAATCATTGATAACAAAATTTTCAATGTGAAAAATTTAATAAGTTTATAATTTATAAATGTTCTTGAAAACTCATTGAAAGTTTTGAAATTAAAATATTTATGTAATCTTATATGGTATATAGTTTAATCTATATATTTATTTGTTTTATTATTAAGTGATATTTTTTACTCATATGGTTTTAAAATCATGTGTATCTTTTTATAATAAAAGTGTTAAACCATTGATCATTAATTTTTTAACATAATAGTTTTAGTCATTTATTGTCATTTTTTTTAAATTCGAAATATAACATATACGAAAAATCTAAATTTTAATTTTATAGCTAATTCGATTGTTTAATTTATTTTAATAATATAAAATTAAACAAAAAATGATGGAGGAGATATAAATTGTTATCAAATATATATTATTAGATACATTAATTGTCATATATATATATGAGTCATTTATAGTAATTTCGTAGGTTTTATTTAAGGAAAGAAAAGAAAATAGTAATTATATCTAGCGGAACAATCATAAATGCTTCTATCGTAAATATCATATCATGTCATATAGTTTGACCAAAGAATGTATATATCGACATATAAAAATCGAATGTATCTAGCGACATATAAAAATCGAATGTGTGTTTAAAATCATGTGTATATTTTTATAATAAAAGTGTTAAACCATTGATCATTAATTTTTAACATAATAATTTTAATAGTTTTAGTCATTTATTGTCATTTTTTAAAATTCAAAATATAAGATATACCAAAAAATCTAAATTTTAATTTTATAGCTAATTCGATTATTTAATTTATTTTAATAATATAAAATGAAACAAAAAATGATGGAAGAGATATAAATTGTTATCAAATCTTTATTATTAGAAACATTAATTGTCATATATATATATTAGTCATTATGGTAATTCCGTAGGTTTTATTTAAGGAAATAAAATAAAATAGTAATTATATCTAGCGAAACAATCATAAATGCTTCTATTATAAATATCATATCATATCATCATATCATATAGTTTGACCAACGAATGTATCTAGCAACATATAAAAATCGAATGTGGAACTACTTATTTTTTCAATTGAATGTAATTGACTATATAATTGAGTGACACCTAAGCTTTGGGGTCTTTTTTAATTATTACAAAATTGAGGTTACAATTTTTCAAATATTTCTCAATTAATATATAGGGGATATTGTGACTAGAATATAAGCTGTGGAATAAATCACCACCTTTGAAAACTTGAGAAGAGACTCCAAACCAATATTCCTCATTTTAGTAAAAGGATATCTTTTTAAAAAATTGGATATATTTTTAAGATAATTTCTAATAAAATTGAGTCTTTAAAAAATTATCATTAAACTGAAAAATAGAAAATAGAAGGGAAAACAAAAGAAATTTCTTATTTACGAAAATTTAAGAAACTATAAAGGAAATTTGAGACATACTTGATATCTAAATATTATTATTTTATTTTAGTTGGAAAATTTAGGATGGTTCAAAAACAATATAAACAATCAAATATTAGTTTAAAACTTAAAATTTTCTGGTTGGCTATACTATTTCTATTTTTAAACTTATGCTATTAAAGATATCAGTTTTATTTTGACAATTATAACTATTTTGATAGTCCAAAATCTTATCGTTTAAATAAAATTTTATTTTTATTTTAATAAAATAGATAGTATCTCACAATTCCGAAGGCATGCAGCCATGCACGTTGCTTCTTCGCGTTTACTTTTTCTGACTTGCTTATATTAAAATAATTTATCTGGTTGACCAATTCATTTAATACGACAATTCTAAAATAGATTAACATGTGACGATAATTTTTTTTTTTTTTTTGTTGACATAAGGGCATGTGACGATAAATTGGTTACAAAGAAAAAACATGTGACGATAAACTTGTTATGAAGAAAAAACGTGTGAAGATAATCTTGGGCATTAATTTTTTTCTTATTACTATATTTAGTTTTTGTTCTTGACACTGGCGCAATGTATACTCTCTACCTGCTAGCTTCATACATTGTGCGCTCAACAAACTCCCAAAACTAATCACATGTAAATTCGAAAAGTACAATCACATTAACGTTTGGGGGTTTATCGTTAGGGTATCTTTATCCCACAAATCTAATTAAGAGTTTCTTAAAACAACCTCTTTTTTTTTACTTTTTATATTAAAAAAAATAAAATAATAAAATAAAACACACCAATAGCAAGTCACCCATAGATTATGGAATCTACAAACAGTGCAGAAAACCTACAACAAACGTTTTTATTTTGGCGAACAATAAGTCAATGAAAGCCATCTGGTTCACTCGGTAAAGATTATTCAATTCAGTACGTAGTCTAAACGTCACACTCTTTATAGCCACGTTTTATCCCTAGCTTCCTCTCTCTCTCTCTCTCTCTCTCTCTCTCTATATATATATATATATATAAGCTCTTCTAGGGAGCTTTTCAACTCTCAGACTACGGTTAAGCCCTAATTACTTTCTGAGTATTCATCAGAATTCTTAACTTGGCTAAGAAAATGGCAATTAAGCTTGCCCTTGTAGTCACACTCTTTCTAGTCTCATGTGCTGTTTCAAAGGGAAGATCCCTTAGATTTTCGATCAAGCAACTTGACCGTTATAGTTTTCCTCCTAATTTTAGTTTTGGTGTTGGTTCTTCAGCTTATCAGGTTAGGTCTTTTAATGTAATTGTCGTTGCTTAAGCAATTTTATTACATAGAACAATATGTATTGTATCTACTGCCTAACTATTTTACAAACTAGCTAGTGAAACTAATATTTAATTATACAAAACGTTCATTGATGCAGTATGAAGGTGCAGTCGCGGAAGGAGGGAGGACGCAGAGCATTTGGGACAACTTCACACATGCATATCCAGGTGTACATTTAATCTAATTCCTTTACTTTTTCACCAAAATATCAATCAATATTAACATTCTATGGTTTCCTGGGAGTTTTAATTACAAATATATCTTCGAACATGGTTCTAAACTGTGGAATATTTTTGCTTTTATAAATTGTACGTGACACGGTAAATTAAACTTGCAGAAAGGACAAATATGGACAATGGAGACATAGCCGTTGATTTTTATCATCGATATAAGGTATGGTTTTACGTTTTTTTATTTTTACTTAGTAACTATTATTTTAATATACTTTTTATTTTATTTTAATATAATTGCCCACTACAAAATCATTTGAAACGTTTTTTACGAAAAGAAATTCTTGAAAAAAGTAGGTGGGACTTAAAAAAAAGAAAAAAAAAGTGTATGGGATACAGAAATTAATCCAAACCTTAGTTTAACAACATATTGTCTTCTTTTGTGCGTTTAGCTAATATTTACCTTAAATTCACGTAACAAACGAGCAGGATGACATCAAGTTGATCAAGCAAATGAATATGGATACTTTTAGATTTTCCATCTCTTGGTCAAGAATACTACCAAGTGAGTACTACTTCAAATTTCGAAATGATTGACAAATAACAACTTCATGGTTCAATCTTATATGGATGTATATACTTAACCATTTGTCGATCTTTCAAATTTTGAATATTCAGGTGGGAAACTAAGCGATGGGGTAAACAACGAAGGAATTCAATTCTATAAAAACCTCATTGATGAAATCCTCAAAAACGGTGAGAATCATATGCTCAAACCAGTGTGTATATATAATTATATATATTACTAGCTATTTCTGTTCAAAATTTTCAATGATTTCTGATCATTATATATTCAAACATACACACAGGCATAAAACCTTTTGTAACCATCTACCATTGGGATATCCCTCAAGCTTTGGACGATGAGTACGGTGGATTTTTAAGCCCTCGAATCATGTGAGTAAAAAGATTTATAAAAAATATTCTTCCATTACTTACCATATATAATAAACTCAAACACGTAAGGTTATAATTTTTTTTAAAATTATGTTGATGTTTGCGACAGTGATGATTTCCGGAACTTTGCAAAAGTCTGCTTTCAAGAATTCGGTGACAAGGTCGATATGTGGATAACATTCAACGAGCCTTATATTTATAGTGTTGCGGGTTATGACAAGGGCAACAAAGCAATGGGACGATGCTCAAAATGGGTAAACAGCTTATGCGTGGCTGGTGATTCAAGCACCGAACCTTATATAGTTTCTCATCATCTTCTTCTAGCTCATGCTGCAGCTGTTGAAGAGTTTAGAAATTGTGACAAGGTATATATATTATTGGACTATATTAAAGGGCGGAAAATATGTGTATAGTTAACATTTTGAAATCTGTTTGTGATACTAATAAATTTGGTTTTGCAAAACAGATCTCCCAAGATGGAAAAATAGGCATAGTGTTATCACCATTTTGGGTCGAACCTTATGATGTTAATTCCCATGCTGATAAAGAAGCAGTTGAACGAGCTCTTGACTACTACCTTGGTTGGTAAGTTATATCTCATTTACAAGTTTTATTGATAATTCTAATAAATTAGTGTAAGAATTAATCCGCCTATCTTTGTTTCTTTTTATTTATACAGGCATCTTGATCCTCTAGTCTTCGGGGACTATCCAAAAGCAATTAAAAGAAACGCTGGAAAAAGATTGCCTTCGTTCACCAGAAAACAGACTGAAATGATAAGAAACTCGTTTGATTTTATTGGAATAAACTACTACAGTGCTCGATATGTCACACGCCAACTTCAGAGAGACCCTTCACGACTTCGTTTCACCACCGATCAACACGTGGAGTACAAAGGTAAGAACCTCAAATATTCAAAATAAATAAAAGAAAAGCAGGCTAAGCAGTTTTCTAACTGGTGATGTATAGTATATAGTTTTTTTTTAACACAAAAAAATGAATAGTATATAGTAATTACCCAAAAAATTACTAAAACTGATAATATTTCTTTCTTCTCTTTGTTTTTATTAGTGACAAATCGTGACGGCGACTACATTTCCTCAGAATCGGTATGAATTACAACATCTCTCAAAATATTATTGGCTTATATGTACAAATTTCAGAACAAAGACTAATTTACATTTGTTCTTTGATTTCTTCAATTTCAGGATGAACTCAAATTTATCTATGTATATCCCGAGGGCCTACGAAAGCTTCTAAATCATATTAAAAATAAATACAACAACCCAACTATCTACATAACTGAAAACGGTAACATTCTAAGAATTACTTTCAGCTATTTCACTAATTATTATCTAATCGTTTTTTTTCTTTATTTTATTAGTTTAATAACCACTCAATAAATTACAGGATATGATGACTACGATGTTGGGACAGTTCCACGTGCTCAACTATTAAAGGACACGAAGAGAATACAGTACCACGAGAAACATTTTCAAGAACTACATAAAGCCATCACGTAAGAAAACTTCAGTATCTATAAAAAGTTGAATAAGTATAGTGACAACTAATCTTAAGTGATAGTTATCTAATATTAATAATGTATTGCAGCGAGGATGGGTGTGACGTTAGAGGCTATTCCGCATGGTCGTTGTTGGATAACTTCGAATGGGAACATGGATACACGATGAGATTTGGTCTATACTACGTTGATTATGCAGATGGTCTAAAACGATATGCTAAAGATTCAGCCAAGTGGTTCAAAAAGTTCCTGGAGAGAAAGGAGAAAGTAACATCGTTGGGTCTGTTTAGTAGCATCAAGAAATGGTGGTCTGCGTTGCAGATTGTCTAACTTCTTTGAAGAATGAATCAAAGCATGATAAACAAACAACTAGAGTCCTTGTTCTATAGGAAATTATATATACATGTTTGTAGCGTACACAATCATTCTTTTACAAAGTAAATTGTAAATTTTGCAGAAGTGCTCTAGAAACAGTAAATATTGGATGTACGTATGAATATACTCACACAATCATTCTTTTATTACTATTTTTGTTTATTTTATCTTTTTATTTTTTAAAATTAAATATTAAATATTTTATTTTCTTTAAAAAAATATGTATATAAATGAAACAATATGATTGGAGAAATTCTTGGGTTCACCCCTAGAGTGAACCTTTAGGTTCACCCAACCAATATGATTTTGTTATTTCATATTCAGTATATTTTAAAAAAAAATTAAAAAATTATCAAATTTTATTATATTTTAAAAATAAAAATAAAAATAAATAAAAAATAATAATAATTGCAAACAAAAACACGTTTAAAAATTATATTTTTAATACCTTTAACCAACACTAAACCCTAAATCCTAAATCCTAAACCCTTGGGTAAACCCTAAATTCCAAAACACTTGGATAAATTCTAAATCCTAGAGTTTAGGATTTATTCAAGAGTTTAGGGTTTACCCAAGGGTTTATAGTTTAGTATTTAGGGTTTAGAGTTTAGTGTTTTGATGATTGTGTTAAAAGTATATTTTTTAAAAAATCAAAAGATTTATGATTTATCCAAAGGTTTACCATGGGTTTAGGGTTTAGTATTTTGTTGACGGTATTTTAAATATAATTTTTTTTGCTACTACTATTATTTTCTATTTATTTTTTATTTCAAAAACATAATAAAACTTGACAATATTTTGTTTCTTTTTTTTTAAAGATACTAAATATAAAATAACGAAATCTTATTGGTTGGGTGAACCTAAAAGTTCACTCTAGGGGTGAACCCAAGTATTTCTCATATGATTGGTTGATGAACCTAAATGTTTACCTTAAGATGAATCCAAGAAAAACTCATAAATACCGGACGGTGTTTAACTTCCATAATTTTTTTTTAATTTCCATAATTAGTCTTTTCAGTTTTGATAGTTTAATCTTTTTAATATAGGTTTACTTTATCTAGTCAACTAATGCCATCAGCAGCGACCAAAAACTACTAGAGTCTCTCTAACAAAAAAAATATATTTTATTATTTAATTTATGTTTCCGTTTTGGAAATTAACTTTAACAAGCAGAAAGGAGACACCTGTAGATTTAATGTCAACATCATCTTTTTATAAAGAAGCATACCTTCCATGTCTCTTTAATCATCTCTCTCTTTCCTTAGTATATTTTTACAAATATTTTATTCATGAGAGATTCAAAGAAAAACTTTCACAGGAGATTCCTTAATAGTTAAATAATATAAGTCGTTATTTTAGTAAATATTTCTTTTGTTTCTTTTTATATGATATTTTAGTATAAATACACAAATTAAAAAAATTACTTTTATTAAAGCTTTAACTACAACAGAACAAATAACTAAAAGTAATTAATTATTGATGTTCTAAATAAATAAGACAAAAGACTACACATTAATTTTTAATATTTTTAATTAGTTATTTTGATAGTTTTACGGATTTGTTTTTGTTTTTTTGTTGAATTTTTTTAAGACTCGATATATAATTTGATAAGCCAATGATTTTTTCCGTGTTAACCAATATGATAGAAAATTTCAAAAAATCATACAAATAGAAACTAAATTATTCTTTATAACATCATATATAGAAAAATGAGGGAGTATAATATTTTACAAGATAATTATTTAGATTATCGTGTTCGAGCTCTCACGTTAAAAGTTAGAGTGATTAATTTTGTTTATGTCCTTAATGAATATTATACATAAAAATTTGCCATAAAATAAAACGAATTTAAATTTTGTTTAGGTAGATAAGTGATTAAAATAATTAAAAAGATAATTACTATATTATAATGTTATCTGCAAATAAAAATGAATTGAAAATTTATTTGATTAGGTAAAATATTTTAACTAAAAAGATAATTACTATATATATTATGTTGTTATCTGAACATATGTTTTAATAAAAAAAAAGTTAAAAACAGAAACATTACTAAATGTTAATCAAGTAAAATTCTTAATTTTATATAACTAAAAGAGAATATTGATTGATTTATAATATTTAGTTATTAGTAATAAATATAATTACAAAAAACTCTCAAATATTTATAATACGTAATTTTTTTGAAATAAGAACATAAACAATAAATTATTACTATAATTTTTTAATTAATCATACATGTATTAATAAGTAATTATAAAACACCTAGTTAATAGAATAATAGTAATCAAACAGAAAATTAAGCAAGCAACTATAATTGTTTTTCTCGGTTAAGTCGCACAACTGATGTGTAAGAAATCTATGTTCCATACTAATAAATAAAAAACATAAAAGAATATTAGGTCAGACAAATATTGAAAAGGAAAAAATAAATCAAGCAAAAAATATATATATTTTAAAAGAATAGAACTGTGAGAAATAAAGTTAAATAAAATAAACTGAACCTAAATTTTTAAATGGAAATAGCGTACATGTCATCTACATGGCTTCACCCATAAAATAATAATAGTAATAAAAATTAGTTATTGGTTAATAATAATAATAATAATAATAATAATATAATAATAGTAATAATAATAATAGTAATAATAATAGTAATTGACTTAATTAAATGTTATCTCAAGTGTGAGCTTCAATCAAATGTGGGTTTCTTGATTCCATCCAGGACAGCCCATTTTTATGTCTTGAACCTATTTAGGCCCTGGCCCAGTCGTGTAACACTATTAAACCAGTAATTTCCTAGATTATCTTAAATATCCAAAAACACTACTACAGAGGATCATAGTTTCGTTTTGGCTGGGATGGATTCCGATATCCAGGGAAATTTGGGGTATCCGGATTTAGATTTGGATCTGATCCGTAAATTTAATATTTGGATTCGAAACATCCGGATATCTGTCTATGGGTCCGATTGGTAACAGTTGTAGCTTCGAAATTATTGCTGTAAAAAATAATTTGTAGACTTTTTGCTGTACTTTTAGATTTTGTTACTGTAGAATTTTATGAAAGCACTAAAAATTGTTTTAGATATTTGGCTTTACAGAACACTTCTACAGTTGTAGGTTATTTTAAGAGCTATAGTTTAAAAAAATAAATTAAAGCATGATTGCTTTAATTTTGGTGCTTTAGAAATAAATGTGGCTGTGGAGAGCACTCACAGCCGCTACCAATCACACCATATATTTCATACTATCCGAGGATATTTGGATCCGAATCCAGATTAGTAAAAATAATTAATAAAGTAAAAATAATAATTTTAAAAATATAAAATTTTAAAATAATACATAAATTAAATATTTATACAAGATTTATAAATATGAATATAATATTTAAAAACAAATAAAATATAGTATTATAAAATTAGTTTAGTTTTATGAATAAATATTAATACATCAAATATAATTATTAATAAAATAAAGATTTTTAATATATTTTATAAATAATAGATCAAGATCCAGATATCCAGACCTAAAAATTAAGATATATAGATCCGAATCGATTTTGACAGATCTTTGATTTTACTATCCGGATTCGGATCCGAACATTCTGAATATCTTATTTTCGGAGTGAATCTGGAGGGGATTTCGAATCGAATCCAGATCCCGAATAATAAGTCCCAAACCTAGTTTCGTTTAGACCTAGTTTCGTTTAGTGGACTTAACACTCAAGCCGCTAAATTTTCTTGCGCATATATGAATCTATTATATAATTTTCAAGATTACCAATCACATTTTTGATAAAGAAACTCACAGAACTAGTAGGTCGGTTGATGTAGACTCTTCTGTAAAGATGTTATCTTGAAGAATCAAGAAAATATTTCTAGTGTATATTCCATCTATGACAATTTACTGCCTTAAGTAGAGATTCAGTTTTGACAATTTATGTATTAGATTCTTCATTGGGACATTGATCTAACCGGGTTATATATTTGATTTTTGAGTCTTCGGTTGACGACGACATGGAGATGAATTTATTTAGAGTTGGAGTCCCCACTTTATGTACCAGTGATCAGCCATTATGAATACAACGACAATACAAGAGGGATGAAACTAATCACGTCCCACGATTATTGAGCTGTTTTGTAATTGTCCTTTTCTTAGAAAAATCGCCGGCAAGCTTGACCAGTTTAGAGCCACGTTACTATCAAGACTGCTTCTATTTGTCAAGTTACCAGTGGATGAATATTAAAGATCAACGACAAAGTCTAAGAACATACACCGTTGACTGGTCACACACCACTGTGAAAACTACCAATATGCCCTCTTTTTCTTAGTCTCTCGTGAATGATTCAAAGTCAACGACGATGCTCTTCTCCGCCTATGTCCCAACGATCTCTATCTCGTGTTTGTTCTCTAAACGAGAGAGCATTTTGAGCTTACAATATAATATAAAAACTGAGTGAGAGCATCAACTAGTAGGGGACATACATGAACATGAGCATCAATTCATTACGCACATGCAAAGAAAAAAAGGGTATTGTTTCTAAAGGTAGTTACAAAAAAACACAAAAGCTAGGTAAGAGAAATAAAAAAGAAACAATTTAAATTATGCATGGTTTAAAAGCTTTTGCGTTTTTCCTAACTTTTTTTTTGTAACTGATGCGTTTTTCCTAACTTAAGTGGAAATTTAAGTTAAGAATCCATTCTATCATGGATTACGTGTAGTTGCGTGGGTCCAATTGAACTTATAACCTTCTGCCTTTTACCGTAACATGTGCTTCAAAACTTGTTAATGCGTTCGGAAGAACGCAGCAGGTCGCTAAAATAATTTAATCAAAGATAAAAATGATTAAAATTTCTTCGGACTGAACATCCCTAACCGAAACCATGCTAATTATTAGAATCTAAAACTGGGAATTTTTGGGTTTTACGCAGCCATCTATGACATTGAAGAACTCGATTTTCAATTTAAAAATGGATTAGGGACGAATTACGTGCAACGGAAAGTAGAGCATATCTATATTATTATTTATGAAGTGATTTTGCTTACTTGTCATGTTCTTCATGATTTTAGCTAATTTTATTTATTTGTTATATTTTTATTAAGTTTAAGCTAAATTATCATTAATGTATTATTTGTTTTGAGCTGAATCACTAAATCATTAATTTAAAATAATAGCTTGATGAATATTCTATATAAATAAAACGAATTTTATTTTATTAATATTAAATTTATATGTTATATTAGCTTTTCTTATTTGTCATATTTTTATTAGGTTTTAGACTTTTAGATAGATTATTAATTTATTATTAGTCTCTAACTATTCACTAATTTATTTTAATGATATACAATTTATATGTTATATGCTATATTAAATAATTGATTACAAAATAATATTTTAGAATTATAAAAAAAAAAAATTCTTCTATATTTATTCTTTTTTGTGCCTATCTGAAAACAATATTTTTGTTATAAAAGTTAAAGAAAAATTAAAATACAAAACAATTTATTATTAAATATTAGTCAACCAAAAAATATAAATATATTTTCTAAACTATCTCTAAGATTTGAGTGTTTTAAAAAAACTTAACACAATAATAAGTATATATTTTGATTAAAAGTATTTGACATATATAAATATTTTGATGTTTGATTTAACTATTTAAAAACATAAATAATAATTTATTATGCTGGTTTTAGCTTAATAAGACATAAACTAATAAATATTTATAAGAAATACATGCCTGCATGTGCGGACAAAACACCTAGTTTAAAATAATACGGTCCTTAATCAACTAAATCGGCAAAGGACAATTTTTTTTTCTCTCAAAGAAATATATTAAAAGTTTGCAAGTATTCTGAAAATTGAAGTTGACCGACCTTATTGATATTTTCTAATAGGCAAAACAAGGAACGGTCTGCAATAGGATTCCCCCTTCAATCAATTCGATTTTTAAAATAATAATGCTGCATAAAGAAAAAAATTATAACCCCACTTTGACTTCTCCATTCTATGCATCTCAATCACGCATTTATATATCAAATCACTTTGAAGGCGCTTCTCAAGATCTATAGCAGAGAAGATTATTTCAAGATCTACCTCTTATTATCATTCTATCTTTCTTCTCCAAGATCATCCTTTAGCAAAAACCACACTTTAGTTTCATACAAGACTAAACCCACTAAAGATGACACAGTAAGTGCTCTGTTTCTTTTCTTTCTATGATCTCAATCATTTCAAGATCCATATTTAATGATACAATTTTAATGTCTTGAAAATTAATCTGTAGTCTTCAAAGAACATATCCTACATCGATGTCAAAAGGTAGAGCTAGCTTTCCAAAAGGCTTTCTCTTTGGAACTGCCTCTTCTTCTTACCAGGTAAATAAAATCAAGAAACAGAAAAAAAGCAATAAAAAAAAACATTACAATATTCACTTACTTCAGTTTGTGTTTTTTTTTTGTGTAGTATGAAGGAGCAGTCACAGAAGGTGAGAGAGGTGAAAGCATGTGGGATCATTTTTCCAACAGGTTTCCTCACAGGATCAGTGACCATAGTCATGGAAACGTCGCCGTTGATTTCTTCCATCGTTACAAGGTACTTTCTACGTTTAAGCTTTTCGGTTTTTTTTCTCCTCAAGGTAGTAAGGTACACAATAGTGAAGATCTGTGATCCATTTCTTGTACAGGAAGACATCAAGAGGATGAAAGATATAAACATGGATTCTTTTAGGCTCTCCATTGCTTGGCCAAGAGTTTTACCTTGTAAGTATATTTCTGTTTGTAGAACCTTATGTTTGTCAATATTCATAGCAGTTCCATATCGAAAAATATCTCGAGTTGATTCTGTGAAATTCAAAAAACAGATGGCAAAAGGGAGAGAGGAGTTAGTGAAGAAGGGATTAAGTTTTACAATGATGTTATAGATGAACTCCTAGCCAATGAAATCACTCCTCTTGTTACCATCTTTCATTGGGACACTCCTCAGGATCTTGAAGATGAATATGGTGGTTTTCTAAGCGAGCAGATTATGTAAGATATTTGAATTATATATATATATATATATATATATATATATGTGGTGGGTGTATCTGTTCTAGAGACTCATGTTAGGTTATATGTCAATACAGAGATGACTTTAGAGACTATGCAAGTCTCTGCTTTGAGAGATTTGGGGATAGGGTGAGTCTGTGGTGCACATTGAATGAGCCATGGGTGTACAGTGTTGCGGGTTATGACACAGGGAGAAAAGCGCCAGGACGATGCTCGAAGTATGTAAATGGAGCTAGTGTTGCTGGAATGTCGGGATACGAAGCGTACATCGTGAGCCATAACTTGCTTCTAGCGCACGCAGAAGCAGTGCAAGTGTTTAGAAAATGTGACCATGTAAGTATACTTTCTATAAATAGTAAGATCACAAGTCACTTTCCAGTTTTTTTTTGTTGTAGTTATCTGATTTGAAAACTATGCAGATTAAAAATGGACAAATAGGAATTGCGCATAACCCGCTCTGGTATGAGCCTTATGATCCGAGCGATCCAGATGATGTAGAAGGATGTAACCGAGCTATGGACTTCATGATTGGTTGGTAAGTAATTCAAAACGAGACATGGATTAGTCTTTTTTTTTAGTGTCAAACCGATCTTGAATTTGTCTTTTTGTCGCGGTGTTTCTTGCAGGCATCATCATCCAACAGTGTATGGAGACTATCCAGACACGATGAAGAAATCTGTTGGAGATCGTTTACCAAGTTTCACACCAGAACAATCCAAGAAGCTCATAGGCTCTTGTGATTACGTTGGTATCAACTATTACAGCTCGCTTTTCGTGAAGAGTATCAAATACGTGGATCCTACGCAACCTACTTGGAGAACTGATCAAGGCGTAGATTGGATGAGTATGTCTTTTGATGATAATGGTTATGATTCATGATGATGCTGGTACTAATGTCATCTACTAACACATGATGCAGAAACCAACATAGATGGGAAACAAATAGCGAAACAAGGAGGATCAGAGTGGAGTTTTACATATCCAACAGGACTCAGAAACGTTTTGAAGTATATGAAGAAAAACTATGAAAATCCTCGCATTCTCATTACCGAGAATGGTATAAGCATCTTTTGCATGTGTCCCTTTGTTTCTATATAGATCTCTCATGCAATATTTGTTTATGATAATCTCAGGTTATGGTGAAGTAGCTGAGCAGAGTCAGAGTCTGTTTATGTACAATCCTTCTATCGACACAGAGAGATTGGAGTACATAGAAGGACACATACACGCCATTCATCAAGCTATACAGTAAGCAACACTTATGATTATAACCATTTATAAAGAAAAATAAATAAATTAAATTTTTTTTTTAAAATGAAAATTATACTGTATTGATATTAACAGCGAAGATGGAGTTAGAGTGGAAGGTTATTACGTATGGTCATTGCTTGATAATTTCGAGTGGAACAGTGGATATGGTGTGAGATACGGTTTGTATTACATTGATTACAAAGATGGGCTTAGACGATACCCTAAAATGTCGGCATTGTGGTTGAAAGAGTTCTTGAAGTTTAATCAAGAAGACGAGTCTTCTTCTTCTTCGGAGTCTAAGAAGGAAGAGAAGAAGGAGAGCTATGGCAAACAGCTACTGCATTCTGTTCAAGACAGTGGTGCGTTACCAGCGGTTTTGGGGAGCTTGTTCGTGGTCACTGCAACTGTTGGTACTTCTCTGTTCTTCAAGGGATCCAATAATTGAAACTGAGTGTTGAAAAATCTAAAGACGGTTGCAAATTGTTGAAGATGATGAATATGCTATGATTTGTAAACATTCTTTGTGCTTGTTCAATGTTATATGAACTTGTTTGATCTATAAGGGATTTTATCATTTTTCTAAATAAATACTTTTCTTAAAATGGCCTTACAAAATCAGCCCATTAAGCAATTCTTAAAATTCACCCACTAGTAGTAACTACGATCATGGGCCTCTTATCATCTCTACTAGAAAATGCACCTTTTCCATTTTGGATCTGCAGAGAGATGGAGAAAAATAGCTCATTCTATCAGTAGTTTTATTTGTTTTTATAAAATTAATTTGTTGAACAGGTTTTTAGATTTTATCGTATAAATTATAACCATAGTCGGAATTGGAGTAAAATTATTTATATGTAGGATCAGCGAGCACACCACTGTAAAACCCAAATTTAAAGTCTGTAGATAATTAAAGAGTTCGAGCCCATATGGAGATTAGGCCTAAATTTTTCTTAAGCTCAAAGGCCCACCTAAAGTAAATATTTTTCTAAGCAGCATGGTGTGATGAGGATTAATATTTCTGTTGCCATCCAAATTCGATATTTTAATGTTCTTAGTTCTTATCAAACTAGTTCTTATTGCTGCTATTGAAATTTCAAAATCAAAAAAATATTATAGGAAGTGGTTTGTAGTTTGGGCCTGGGAATTGATTCTTTATCCGCGGGCCCGTTCTATTTAATCTGTTGTAGAGCGGATACAGGTCAACAGATTTGGAAAATATATGAGACGGATGCGGATCGAGTATATTTTATGCGGACCGGTGCAGGTTGATCAAATTTAAATCGCAGATACTTGTCAGCTCACAACTTTTTTTTGTTTTAAATATGACTTTTTAATAAAAATATGACTTTTTAATAAAAATGATAAAATTTATGAATATTTAAAAAATAATTAAAATATTTTATTTATATTATTTTAAAAACAATAAAACAAAATATTAAAAATATTATTTTTAATATTACCCGCTAATTTAAGCGAGTGGAATCTTACTTTTTCTAGTTGCAAGCTAAACGGTTCGGATTTTTGAATTAAAAGAAAAATTTGTTCCGCAGTAAGGTGGGGTGGGTCGACGCGAGGCGAGTCGACCCGCAAACCCAACACTATTTGTATTAATGATGTTGTTTAAATTTCAGTAGCTGAAGTAGCTTTAGGGAAGGAGGTCACTTGACCCCTATAAATTTTTATTACAAACAAATTTACTTTACTTGTATTTTTGGTTTAAAAAACTGGTGAAATGTTGTAAAATTAGTACAATGACCCCTGTAAATTTTGCTCAAAATTAACTTAAGCTTATGCTTCAGTTTTGTTGGCTCCAGTAAGCTTTGTGGCCGGCTCCGCCACTGTTGGGTTCACACTTCACAGTATGGGGAAATGAAATTTTACATTTGTATGTGAGAAACGCTAAATTTCCATGAATATTTAAACTATACGGGGACAAACCAAATCAACAGTAATATGAATACTTTCTTTTAGTCAAGCTAAATAAGGAAATAAAAATGTATATGTATATTTACTCAACATTCACGTTCCACGTTGAATGCTTTCTACTGGTAGGCACTAGGCAGAGTCCAAGTCGATACGTGGAAACTGGCAGCGTACAAAAACACAAAAAAAAAACGTTCCATTTCTTTTAAGATATATTTTATGTATCAACAGAGAAGTACAATTTTGTCTATCATAAAAATGGCATACTAGATTCATTTTATCTCCCGTCTGGATTCAAAAAAAAAGATTCATTTTATCTATTTGATTCCTAACTCTTATTTGAAGGTTTTAATAGATGTGTTTCAAAAAAAAAAAAAAAAGATTCATTTTATCTATTTGATTTTTTAAAAAAAAATTATATAGCATTTCTAAAAAATCTTAATAATTATAAGAATAGTAATAACAAATCAATTTTAACTATAAATTTAAATTATACTTTTATTTATAATTTTTGAGAAAAATATAATTAAATCTTGCAATTTTAAAAATATTTTTACACTAATACATTTATTAGTTTCATAATTGGTACTATAATATTATTATAAATTAATTTTATTATTTTGATTTATTAAAAAAACTTTTCAGAAATTTCAGAAGTTAAATAAAATAATGCATTAATTTAGTATAAAAATATCATGTAGTTTTACATGCTCAAAATAATTGTTTTGCCAAATTTTTGTTGACCAAATAATCAATTTTAAAAATAAATATTTCAAATTCAAATGATAATATTATAAAATTTATAAAAGATAAAATCATTGATTGATAACATATATTTTTAAAAATGCATCACAAGATAGCAAAATCGAAATAGTATAACATTTTGAAAATAAATTAATAAAAATTAAAAACTTAATATCATAGCATCTGAAAATATCATATACCAATAAAATATATTAAATAATATGATGGATACTCAATGTATAAAATCTAATAAAATAATAGGATCAATTACCTAAACTGAACAATTTGTTCACTTGAATTTTTTTGCAATATATTAAAATGATAGATGATAAAATGCCATACGAAAATATAATTATCCTAAAATTCTATGTATAAATAAATAAAATTTAAAATGTATTATGTGCAAATGTAGAAGTTAAAAAGTATTTTGAAAGAGATTTTCTATTGGTTGTTTCATATCATGAAATTATTGTATCTAACTCGAAAATATTTTATTATGTAATAATAATTAATATCAAGTAAAATATTTAAATAAATTATTATATATTAATATTGTTGAATAAGAAATTTAACTAAAATAGTTATAGAGTTACATAACATTAAAATTAAATTATATATTTAAAATATTTTTGATAATATCAAAGTCATATATTTATAAATGATTGGGTACGGATCAAAGTTTTAGTTATATTTAAAAAATGTCATTTGACTGACATCGGAGCAGATGTATTTTGACTATAGACATTAGAACCTCTATGTGTGTAACATGCTCATTCAAGTTAAGCAAGCGCAAAAAAGAAACTTAGAAAAATAGCCTCCTAGAAAATTCATATTCGAACTCGAAAAGCGTGATTACTTGGATAGACATATATATGTATTTAATTTGTAAATAAGTATTTCATTTTCACAGCTGTTGGTCATGCCAGACTTGCCAGTTGCTAGCTTGTATTCAAGTTCTAGCAGTTTGAAGATAAGATAACATAAAATAAAATAAGTTTTCAGTGTATTTTTATATTTAAGTGAGACGGCGTTAAAGATTATTTATCAACGACGTCATTCTATTAAGACTTAAATCTATTTTACGAATCTATTAACCTAGAATGTTTCATAAATTCAGGGTTCATTGTGGAAGCCTCCTTGGTCCAGTGGTTTGATTAAGGGTTCAATTGCTTCTACATTCGGAGGTCTAGGGTTCAAATCCCAGAAAATACCAAATTATGCAGATTATGGAGAAACATGTTACAGGAGATCTTCAGCTTAGTGCATGGCGTACCATCGAACATGGATCTCAAAGGACGGCTCAGAGTGGTGCAGTCAGACGTGTATTCTCATAGGATGGTAGAATTGTCGGCTGTAGAATCGTTTTTATAATATTCTCATCGTTGTAATAGCATAATTTCTCGATTATTCGATTCAGACGTTAAAAAAAAAAATTCAGGGCTCATTTTACTATAGTAGGATTATTTATATAGTTTCGGTCCACTAATCACACGACGGCGTCAACGAATATTAAGACTATAGCCAGAGTGAAAAGTCTACTGCTAGATTCAGTCTTTGGTTTAGTTTCTATTATTAATTATTAGATTCAAGTAACCGGAAAAATGAAAGGAGAACTAGAAAAAGAGATATTTCAACTTTTATTTGATTTAATAGGACTTTTGATAATTTTAGTTAATTTGGACAGGTTTTATCCTTCTGTAATAAGAAAATAATAACTAAAATTTTAAAATATGAAAATATGAAAATCATTAAAAACATAAGTATGACTCTTTATATGTTTAATTTCTTTTTAAATAGTAAAATAATATTTTATTTTATGTATTGGGTGGGATAGAATACACATTCTAGCCATCTACCTAATCTATAAATTGAATACTAAGTATTATATATAGTTCTATCTTCGATATATAAGTTCTATTGGGAAAATCTGAGCTAAAAATATTTCATTTTCCAATTTTCTCAAAAATTAATCGAAGTACTCAATCTAAGATGAAATAATACTAATTTTGGCTTTTAAACAAAGTTGTAATTGTTAACAGCTCGAATATGGGAGACTATAGCCAAAATTAAAAGTGTATCGTGTATCGATATCAAGTCTTTTCTAGTAATCTAAAGTGTAAATTTTATAAATTAGCATTTTATGAATTAACAATTTAATAAACTAATAAATGTTTCTAAGTTATATTTCTTATCCAGTTAATTTGACTAAATAAATATTTTTAGTTAGTAAAATGTTATTATGGTCATGATGCTAATTAATATACTGAAGTTTTCCTGTATCTAAGGTTTAATGTATTTAGTTATAAGTTATTGTAAATATATTAAGAAATAAAACTACCCATCATGAAATTTACATGTATAATCATTTATATTAAAAATATGATTCAGTACTGTTTTTTTTTTGTTCACATAGGATTCAATACTGTTAAAAAAATTATTTTCATCGTAAATAATAAAATAAATATTTTAATTGGTTTAACTTTAAACCAAATTATCTTCTAGTTATGATGTAGTTACCCGAATGTTCTTGAAAACGAAAGTAGTACAAGACAATTCCGAGCATGTGTTTTGAAAAACATAATACTTCCTTAAGCCGAGAGTATTAAAAAGGACTAGGAGTGTAGGACATCAGTGATGTCATTACTATATAGTAATTAAGTACGAACTTTCTTGTGTCCAAGCGAGAAGTGACATGAATAGAACTCTAATTTTTCTTGTAAACAACCGGATTTATCTGATCCAAAAAAATTAATTGGTTGGGTCTCGTTCCACCAGATAACCCAAACCATAAAAAAAGAAGAAGTTTGAACCTTCTTAAACAACAACGTCAGAAAACCGTGACATAATAGTAAACGCTGACGTTGGAAACAAAAAACATTGCACATTTGCACAATAAACATATTTTCTTCCAATTTTTTTCTTTACCTCCGATGTCTATAAATAGCTGCCCGGATCACATCATTTATTCCATCGACAAAAATCTTGAAATTTGGTATCTATATCTTGCTTCAACATGTCTTAGATCCATGTTCATAAGCTGAACAGGACATTACATACCAAGCCAACATTAGTAAATTAGCTGTCACAACGTATTATATATAACATATACACGTATCTGTGCAGTTTAAAGGGCCAGCTTCTCCACATCAAAAAGGCATTAGGTGAAATCATTATCTCTCGAGTGAAATCTTCTGTTGTAAGCAATGAAACAGTAAGTGGATTATGTGATAGAGGACCTATAGTATTAAAATTTGTTTAGATTATAATATATATATATATATATATATATGTCCTTGTTCTGTAACGTATAACATGCATGCAAATTTTATAAATTTTAACAATGTTTAATACAAATTGTTAGCAGGGGAAGGAAGATCTGTGACAAAAAGAAATCATTCGGACGAGCTGATTTCCCTGAAGGTTTCTTGTTTGGAACTGCTTCATCTGCTTACCAAGTAAGTAGTACACATACAAACGTTACACGAATGCAATATTCAAACCTTAGATTTTTGGAGACCGTTGAATGGGTACGCCTACGGTTCACAGGACCAAAACGACCGACTCAGTTTCCAAGTTTTTATTTATATTTTGATATAGTATGAAGGAGCCGTGAAAGAGGGTTCCCGAGGAGAAAGTATGTGGGATACTTTTGCTCGCAAGTACCCAGGTATCATCCACATCCCTTTTACTGAGATTGTTGCGTCAATCTTAAACAATCTGTAATAAAATAATCATATTTGCAAAAATAAAGTTTAAATACTTTTTCAGAAAGAAATTGCCTCTCTAACGCGGACGAGACGGTCGATTTCTATCATCGTTACAAGGTGGGTACATAAGATAGTTCGGTATTCATCAATTTGATGTGTTTAGGTCTATCATCATCTAATTAAGAAAAAAAAAACGAATTATACATATGTGACAGGAGGATATTCAAAGGATGAAGGATATAAACATGGATGCTTTCAGATTCTCCATCTCATGGGTCCGGATATTACCTCGTAAGCTACAAACATAAACAAAAACAAAAATCTTCCAATCTCTTCATTAAATTCTGATCATATTCTAAATTACAAGATGGCAAAGTAAGCAAGGGAGTGAACAAGGAAGGAATTAAATTCTACAATGAGCTCATTGACGAGTTATTAGCCAATGGTAGATCGATATATGATGTGGTTCACTCGTATACTATTGGTAAAATTATAAATCAATTTATCCAGTTCTTATGGCATCTTTAAACATCAACAGGAATTACACCTCTCGCAACTTTATTTCATTGGGATACTCCTCAAGCTCTAGAAGAAGAATATGGAGGTTTTCTAAGCGAAAACATTGTGTAAGTAAACTCCAAACATCTCGATTACATTGCTTTAAGGCTTAAGTTATTTTATGTATGTGGATTTTTGTATTATGCAGAGTGGATTTCCGAGATTTTGCTAGCATATGCTTTGAAGAATTTGGAGACCGAGTGAAGCTATGGTTGACAATAAACGAACCATGGGTCTATAGCGTAGGTGGCTATGATGCAGGAAGAAAAGCTCCAGGACGTGCCTCAAAATACATGAACGATGCAGCCACAGCCGGAAAATCTGGTCACGAGGCTTATATCGTTAGTCACAATCTTCTTCTCGCTCATGCCGAAGCCGTTGAAGCCTTCAGGAGCTGCAGTAATGTATGAACTACTAATCTTGCTTTGTGTCGAAAAGATGGACCAAAGAATTAACTCACACGGTCAAAAAGTTATATGATTAACATATAATATGTAGTGTCGATTAGTTAGTCCTTTATTTCTTCTTTTTTTGGAACGCAGTAATATAGTACTTTGTTATATGTTAACATATCATTATAATTAATAAAGGCATCTTCATGTTCAGTGTAAAGATGGTAACATCGGCATGGCGCATTGTCCTCTGTGGTACGAGCCATTTGATTTAGCTTGTCTCGAAGATAATGAAGCAGCCGAGCGAGCTATGGAGTTTATGTTTGGATGGTACGTTACTACGTTAGAGTACTAATACTTCTTATCATTATCATTATCGAAATGTTTCAATGAGTTTCTTTCTTACATTTATACGTGGATTATTATACTTTGTCTACCGATAATTTTAGGCACATGAACCCAACGGTGTATGGAGATTATCCTGAAGTGATGAAGAAAATAGTAGGAACTAGATTACCGTCTTTCACCGAAAGCCAATCAAGAAAGTTAAAAGGATCTTTTGACTTTATTGGAATTAACTATTACAGCTCTGTTTTTGCTAAAAACGTTATTGACGTGGATCCCGACAAGCCGTTTTGGAGATCAGACCAGCATGTTGAATGGAAAAGTACGTAGTCAATTTAAGAGGACTAGTGAAGTTTTTTTTTTTTTTGACTAATACTAGTGAAGTTATTTATATGTTAATTTTATATTCTTGAGAATTTTCCTCTTATGATTTGATTCGTTTATTTTGACTCGCACACTTTCTTTTTTTGTTATATTTTGAAACAGAACAAAATAAGGCGGGCAAGGCCATCGGTGCACAGGTTGGTTTTTAAATAATAACTTCAAATTTCTATAACTTGTATACTCTTTTTACATACTAATTAGTTTTAATTATTTTTGCCTTTTCAGGGTGGGGTGGAGTGGAACTTGATATACCCACAAGGATTACGAAAAATCCTGAATTACGCCAAGAGTAAATACGGAAACCCTAAATTTATAATCACCGAAAATGGTAAAATATATAACTCTCTCGATACGCTTCAACTTGAACATCAATATGGTAATATCTATATTTTTCACAGTACTAAAATAACTGCAAATTTTATTTGAGCAGGACACTGTGATGCATACGAAAAGAAGAAGCCAAGACTCTCTGAGCTGATGGATATGAAGAGGACTGATTATCACAAGAAACATATTAACAGCCTTCACAAGGCCATATAGTAAGCTCAGTTATTTTCAAAAAAAAAAAATCCTTACACAACATAAAAGTTACTAATCTAGCAAGATTTATACGTGGATCTTGATTGATAAAAAAATGGAATACTTTTGTAGCGATGATGGAGTCCAAGTAGGTGGATATTTTGCATGGTCATTGCTGGATAATTGTGAATGGAATTGCGGATATGAAATACGGTATGGACTATTCTACGTGGACTACGAAAATGGGCTTAAGCGTTATCCGAAAATGTCGGCTATGTGGTTCAAGGAGTTCTTGAAGAAAAGAGATGAAGACATGGTGAAAAAATCACAAGTGAAAAAGGTTAAGGTGTCGGAGTTTTAAAGCTAAGCAAATGTAACGTAATAAGGTTGATATGGCCGTTTGCATACTACGTTAATGTTGATTTCCTTTTAGTTTTGTATAGCAGGTGAAGTGATTAATTTCTCCTGCCTGAAATAAAATGTTTTCAAGATTCGAAAATAAAATTCCAAAAGGTTTCCTAATTTGTATCAATAAATAGCGAAAGATACTCTCAAGTCATGATCATTTCTCTGTTTTATGAGAAAACATTGGCTTGTAAACTAAAATTAGGCCTTGACACAAGTCATGCAAGCATATCCCTATGATATGATTAAGCCTTGAAGCTCATTACGAAGATACCTGTTAAATTCTAAGTCAATTCCCTCATGTATAGCAGGTAAAGAGAAGTCATTAATGTAGCTCGAAGAGCGCCTAGAATTTGTCAGAACATTGATAGTTCAATTTTCAGATATATATATATATATATATGAGAATAAGATATTGCTTGGGGGGGGGGGGGAATTAACATATGAATACTTTGACCGGTCACAACGGTCGTTAGCTTTAAATTAACTTGATCTAGATCAGGATTATCAGCAGCGCTTGCAATAATTATAAACTCTGTAGCAAGATAAGAGGGGAACTGGTATACAATGCAATAAAGAAAGCACATGGGAAGTAAAGAGAAGACAAAGGTCACATGCCATAATTCTAGTGTTTGTTCCCGCTCAGCTAAACCTCCATGCTTCTTGTTCCCTTCTTTCTTTCTCACTCTTCTTCTTATCTTCTTCCGGGTTTTGAACTTTTAATGAAGAAGTTTTAGTTACTAAGAAATCATAGACATTTGTTCATATTCTTGCTTATAATGCATATAAGATATAAATAAACATATCTTATACTCAAGTTGTTTTGTAATACAGTATAACCTCTTTAAATTAATAATCGATAGATTCATATCTTTATAAATTAATATAATTTTATAGTCTCAAATTGAGTTTTTGGTTCAATTAGTATCTCGATAAATTAATAATCTCTATAAATTAATAAAAAAATATAGTTTTGGTGTAGTCCCAATATTATTAATTTATAGAGGTTTCACTGTATATGGTTTGGTGACAAATTCCAGCGTCAAATCACTAATCCAAATTTTCAAAATGCTAATATATATTTTGAGTTTGGATCTTTTTTGCCTCTCGTTATCAAAATTTCCTTAGGAATATACAAATAATAACAAAACTAAACTTAAAACTTAACAACAAAAGGAACCCGTATTAATGCCCCTATAAATTAGGCTGATAAGATAAATAATCTCTAAAATTATCGACATAGCCAGATTCCTAGTCTAGTAATAATGATGGATAAGACATTGTCGTCGGCTTTAAATGGGCCATATGAACCCATATGCGAGACTTTCATGTGAGCCATCAAAATTTTGGGACACCCTTTGTTTTTTCTTTTTCATGTTGTTAATGAATTTGCACTTCTCTACTTTGAATTATTAATTTATCACACACTACTTCCGTTTCAATGTAAGTAATATTTTACAATGATCTTTTGTTTCAAAGTAAATGATAATTTTATTTAAAAATTCGAAATTGTTTATTATTTGTGGCCATTTTTATTATACTTATGATTTTTAATTTTTTGGATCAGCTATAATTAATGTTATTTCATAAAAGAGGAGACAAAATGAAAATTAGTAATTTTTAATCAGTATGTAGAAACTTCAATCATCATTTATTAAAAAATAGAAGAATTATTTATGTAAAGGAGCTAATTGTAAGGGTAAAACCCATGGGGTAAAACTGAAAGAAAAATTGGAAATGGATCGATGATGATGTGACGCCACTAAGTCTGGCCAATCGGCGTCTGTTAATGTCTTTGGTTTCCATATGATTGGCTTATTCTGAATGAGACCAAAAGACCCAAGCTTATATCTGTTTGGTCCATGCTATATAAAACTGGTTCCTAACATTAATTACCTTTGCCCACTTAACAAGGCACCTTGTGGGGATCGTATTGGCAACCGGTCAGTTATTACTCAATCCATGTGTCAAGTATTATCATACAAACGTGATTTAATCGTCTTATCCACATGAACTTTTAGTTATGTAGTCTATAATCATCTTGGTACAGATAATCTACGCAATACTTTGACTTGTTCAACCCGAAAAGAATGGTTAGGTTTTTGTTTGTTAGTCCTACTTAATTTAGATTTTACTCAACCTTTTTAGTAACTACTCTCAATATAGTTTTTGTTTTCAATTTTTTCTGTACATTTCATGATTTAATATCGTGGGTTTTTTTTTTTTATGCCATCTGAAATATTTATTAAACATAAAGAACAGTACACGGCCCAAAAACGGCCCAAACATACACATATTCTAATCTGATAACCCATGACCCAAACAACCAAATCCAAAAATTGAGACCCAAAGCCCCATCACTCTCCACGTCTCATCCCACGTGTGTGGAAACCGCAACACCACGGGACACGTGTTGAAGAATGACGCTTCGTCATCTCTAGCGGTTGGTGGTCGCCGCCGGGACCGAAAGACCGACATCTCGCCGGAACGCAAATCACCCACTTCCTCCCCATGAAGAGGTCGACGCTGTAATCGAAACTGAATCACCCACCGGACACACCGAGACAACAAACTGCGACCACCAGATTTCATCACCAACAACAGTATTGGGGATATAGAAATCGGCGTCAATCACGCCAAGGCCCGACCTTCATAGAGACTCCATCGGATACACCGAGATCTCCTCCGAATTCGGCCATCAAACACCTTTTCAACAGTTCGAAACCTTTCACGAGGACCGAAAGCCGGCAACCGCCACCGGAAAAGAAACGGTACGGCTCCAGATTCAACCGCCGGCGATAAACGATGGCGAATCCACCGTCTTCCGGAACACCAAAACCGAACCACCACCAACGTAGACGGTGGATAGTCGGAATCAAAAAAACATGGTACAAAGATTGAAGAAACCGTGTCGGAAAAACGAAACAGGGAAGAAAAAAAGAGAAAAAAGCTTTGGCCGGACCGGCGGTGGCAAGAAGCCAAACCCGCCGGCCGGAAACGAAGATCAAGTCTGAAAGTTTAGAGAGATGGCAGAGAGAGTTCTAGTTAGGAGGATTAAAACGAAAGGATGGGATGATTTAATATCGTGGGTTAAACTCTGATTCGGTCTTAGTTTATACTTTATACTGCACTAAGATGGATCTACTGCTTTTATTTTCTGTCAGAAGTTAAACTGATGCTAAATTGCTAATCTCAAAAAGAAAAAAAAGTAAACATTTTAAAACCATAATGTTTAACACATAGATCCGCACTTACCATCATGTAGTCTAGGTAAATTAATAGAATGATAAGCTCAGTAAACTACTACTTAAGTGTTTTGCTAAATCCATGATCTTCTTCTCGTCAATGTTATCTTAAAATATACAATATAAAGCATGTTTTCGTGACAAAAAAAAATATAAAGCATGTGAGAGTGATCTCCCAACGATGGTGATAAAAGAAGAGAATGCTCAGTTTTACTCACATGAGGATGGTCCCATTATGTTTGCACATCTTTATAAGAGTCCATCGAAACTTGGACCATCAACGTTTTTTCATAATGATATCTTTATTTTTTCCGATCAAATTGAAACTTGGATTTTGGGTTAGTGGAAAGCCTTATCGTAGTATTTATCTATTTCATTGCAGTAGTGATTCGAAGTGCGCGAACCAAAATAATCATTTTCTAGTTACCTAGTGATCGTGTTGCCTATTCATGAGCTCTTGTTGCTATGAATCAGCTTATGTATCAAACCTTGTATTCCTCAATCAAATTAATATATTATCAGACGGGAAAAAAAATTTAGCTAGTGATCGTGTTTACTTGGTTTTCAAGTTCAAAAGCACCTTTGCACCTTTTTGTAGCTTGTCAAACTTACATACTATATTTTTTTTTTAATTTAACTGTTCAGTCGTCACGTCCAAGAACCTCCGACTTAAGCATGTGTTTTTGTCATCTCCAAAAACTCTGCGAATCTAAACACACCACGTCGCACATTCCCACTGGACAAAGTAAACACGTAACTGCATTAGTGTTTCATACGCAAACAAACATCTCCATTTCTCCATTCTCAGCTATGATTGCAATACTTGACGCCAATAATGCTATTATATACGAAGATTTAAAATTTAAACTCATTATTACTGCATCATCATTGTATTTTATTGTTTTGTAATGTAAGGCAAAATCATGATTATCCCATGATAATATTGGGTTTTGGACATGTATTCACACAAGTGCCGGTTTAGGTCATTTTCAATTTCACTTTATTTTCCACTCTAAAATAGAGTTTAGTGTGAAAATGTTATAATAGTATTCTATTTTTCACTTTTTGATAGAGTAAAAAAATGGATTAGCTCTATATATAGAATAAGTTATTTTTTATGTTCATCATTCTATTTTACTCTAAATTAGAGTATCATTGGAGTATATTACAACTCTATTATAAAGCTACTCTATTTTTAAAAAATAGGATGAACCATTAGAAATAGTCTTAGAGCATGTATTCATAGTGCAAAATAATTCAGTTTTGATGATTTAATTTTACAAAATTAAAGTCATATCTTATTAGAAACAAATAGGCTGAACTAGATTACCTATTTTTGGAATGGAATGATTAGAATTAAAGCATGTATTCATAGTGCAAAATAATTCAGTTTTGATGATTTAATTTTACAAAATCAAGGTCTTGACCATTAGAGATGGTCTTAAAGCATGTATTCATAGTGTAAAATAATTCAGTTTTGATGATTTAATTTTACAAAATTAAGGTCATATCTTATTAGAAACAAATAGGTTGAACTGGATAACCTATTTTTGGAATGAAATGATTAATTCCACTAGTTCCATAAATTTTTTTACAACTAAATGTGAATGAAATGGAATGATCATTCTATCAATTCCAAAAAACATTAAACAAGATATAAAGGAAACCATTCAATAACAATTTTGCCAAAGAATATATAGAATTGATCTATTCCATTTTTTCTACTGCATTCTATTCTTCTTATTCCATTTATTCCTCTTTTTATTCACCAGTTACAGATTTTATTCTAAATCTCAAATTGTGTTAAAAAGTCTTAATCTCGAATTTACAGTAATATAACTCCATTTTGGAGATAAAAAAATAACCTAAGCACAAGACCCATCAGTTATTTGAGCGGGGTCTGATTCACATCAACATCTTTAATATATATCTTCAGTATACTTATACATAAATATATCAAAAACTGAAGCCATGCTTGTATTTTGTATTAGTCAATAACATAATCAACATCAAAGTCTTAATAAAACAGTGACGCAATTCTACGTGAAACCCTCAATATCTTTCGAGATACGTAATATATTGGTATTTCAGTTCTACTTGTTGCAGTAAGTAGAACTTAGCGAATTGGATAAAAAACAACTTATGAAACCACCATCCTTTCTTTATGATTTAATTAAAAATAGAAGATTGATACTCCCTCCGTTTCAATTTATTTGTCGTTCTAGACTTCGGCACACAGATTAATAAAACATTTAATTTTGTATATTTACTAGATAAAAACATCATTACCAATACACCTAATTAGATTTCAACCAATAGAAAAATAGATTAGATTAAAAAGTTAATAAATTTTGCATTGAAATCATAAAACGACACTTATTTTGAAACGAAAATTTTGCTCCAAAACGACATATTATAATAAGAAAGTCTTTAGTTGGGACAGAATAAATTAAAATAAGAAGTCTTAATTAGAGGTTTAGCCCTGGAAATGAAGTCTCAATGGTGGTTCAACTTCTAGTGTCATGACATGTCCCGTCGTAAATGCCTCAACGCAGCAGGCCAATAGAAAATAATAATAATCCTAAGTACACTTAATTTTAGACTAAACCAATTAATTATTTACAAATCAATAATCCCTAACTATAAGTTGATGTACCAACTGCTGAACAATTGCATATTTTCTAAGCAACTTTTACACATTGTATAATCTTAGATTTATTTTCCACCCTAAAGTAAACGATTATTCCAAAATACTTCCTTTTCTATATAAAACAACTATATATAATTGCTGCTAAAAAATAAAATAATATATATATATATATATATATATATATATATATATGTGCGGATTAGATGACTAATTAAATGGCCTTTAACTATTTAAAAAATACCAAATGGCCTATTGTGAAATTTAAATCATTTGCAAAAACTACACCTCACCAAACCAAGAACAATAAATATATAATTATGGATTATAGGAGTTGTTAAGCTAACTTAAGTTGTTACAAATGACGATTATAGAAATGAAAGAAATAGTATGATTAAGATAGCTTCGTCCTTATTGCTGAATAATTATGGTTTCGAGTCATCAGTTCTCTATAGGCAACCAATTAAAACCTTAGGAATTTTCTGTAACCGGTATACCATTTTGTTGTTGGGACAGTGACATCTACTAGCTTCGCTAGTGATCATAGGAGTCCGAAATGGTATGGAGCACGAGTTAGATGAATTTTATTTGTAGTCTAATACAAAAATCCTAGCAAGTTTTTTGGGGAAAAAATGAAGTTTAGTACCCTCGTCAAGATCATCAACAGTCAAAGCATGAATCTGGAGATATTTGAAGTTCTCCAAGACATCTACCTTCTATCTACATCATTTAAGATTATTAAGTTTGCTTTTATTTTTATATCGCTAAATGCCCAAACTGATTTTTTGGCTAAACAGACCCTTTGAACTTTAAACTCTTCTTCTGTCTAATTATTTTAATGAAAAGCTCAGTTTGAACAAAAAAAAAAGTACCCATGCAATTCGACTAGTTCAACTAATTTTAAAGTTTCCAATATATGTTTATGTTTTCGTTGGTGATTCGCGGTCAGTGATCTTTATAACATCAAAAAAAAAATCATACAATTATTTGGCACAATTATGTTTATTAAAATTATACCTAGAACAGTGTTCAAAAATACATATCTATATATAAGTGAAGTGTTACAAAAAAAAAAATATAAGTGAAATAGAATCAAGGACACTGATTGTGGCTATCGAATCTTTGGTTCGCCTTTTATGGGCTTAATGCAATGTATGTTTGATATTCACAAATATTAAAAATGTTGTTTTTTGCGTCGTTCAACACTCTTCAAAAAAAAAAAACAATTTGGATTGTAATCTTTTTTGGTCATATGCGTATGTGTACACACGTATGTATACCATGTCTACCGTACATGTACAATTGACTAGTTAAGCAGGAGGTGATATGGAACTAATGCGCATTAATTACACCTTATGGTTACATTCCAAATGAACTTTATATAACGAGGCATATTATTTTCCTTTTTTTTTTGAAAAGGCTTGCTAATTTTCGTCTATATTGTTACACGTAAGTCCAACTCATCGCCGGCAAAGGAGGATTATTGAACTACTTCTTTACTAAAGAATACATTCATAAATTTTCCAAAAAATAAATTATATGAAATTCAAGAATAGTAGAATCTCAGGAAATATAATTTATGTATGCAACAATTTAAGTAATATATAATTACATAATGGCAGCAAATAAAATTTAGCACGTTAAATTTTTTTTTTTTTTTTTTTTTTGATAACTCTGGTATCTGGGCAGCCACATTCCCAACTATATCCCCAAGAGGGTCCAGCGCCCCAACGGAAGGAATGTTAAATCCGTTGTGGCCAAAGCTCAAACCCAGGTGGCGGGCAGTACAGTTGTACCTTCTTTACCACCAAACTACGAGCACTTGGTTTAAAAACTGTTTAGGGTTAACTTTTTATATTGACTAGCCCCACCGCTTGCGCGGCCCCAAATCCAGGAAATCTCTCTCCTCCGGCTTGGACCTACGGATTAATGTATACTCCGCTTGCCCCTACTCGTATGGGGAAACCCCTCTGGCTTGGACCTACGGTTGGTATACACCGCTTGCCCCTACTCGTATGAAGAAGGATTTATTTGGAGAGACATAGTACCACCCTGCTGTCCCCGAGAATCGAACTGACGACCTCGGGTAGGCATGTGTGAGAAGATTCGTTGGGACCACTAGGCCACCAACACTTCTCAAAACTGTTTAGGGTTAACTTTTTATAGTGACTAGTCCCACCGCTTGCGCGGTCCCAAATCCAGGAAATCTCTCCCCGGCTTGGACCTACGGATTAATGTATATTTCGCTTGCCCCTACTCGTATGGAGAAACCCCTCCGGCTTGGACCTACGGTTGGTATACACCGCTTGCCCCTACTCGTATGAGGAAGGATTTATTTGGAGAGGCATAGTACCACCCTGCTGTCCCCGAGAATCGAACTGACGATCTCGGATAGGCATGTTTGAGAAGATTCGCTGGGACCACTAGGCCACCAACGCTTCTCAAAACTGTTTAGGATTAACTTTTTATAGTGACTAGCTCCACCGCTTGCGCGGCCCCAAATCCAGGAAATCTTTCCCTTCCGGCTTGGACCTACGGATTAATGTATATTCCGCTTGCCCCTACTCGTATGGGGAAACCCCTCCGGCTTAGATCTACGGTTGGTATACACCGCTTGCCCCTACTCGTATGAGGAAGAATTTATTTGGAGAGGCATAGTACCATCCTACTGTCCCCGAGAATCGAACTGACGACCTCGGGTAGGCATGTGTGAGAAGATTCGCTGGGACCACTAGGCCACCAACGCTTCTCAAAAAACTTGTGAAAATATTTCTACAATTGTATAATTTGCATAGTACTGGAATATAATGCAATATTATTACCCTTTATAATTTTCATTATAATGGAATTTAATATAATTCTGATTATAAACATATGTTTAACAACTAACTACAATTCATGAAAATTTACATTTTTAAACATAGTTTCATATGGTCAACACATATTTTTGTGATGCATTTTAAATTTTGTACGTAACATAATTTCATTTAAAGAAAATTGTGTTTTCTTTTAATAGCTGGTTTATTCACTGTCAAACGGAAAAAAAAAATCAACTACTTATGAACAGATAGATCGCTAAATATTTATTCATTTGCTTAATGAACTTCTACTTGCATATTTTAAGCTAAATTGAAAATATACATTCTGCATTTTGTTTAGTATTGTGTATTATTTTTGATAAACATAGTAGTATCATCACTTTGCAGATTAGCAATGAAAATCTACATACAAATACGATAACGGTAAGAGAGGAACATGAGAGGCTAGATCTGATAGGATAATAGCATAGTAGCACATGAAATCGAGATTAAACAAATAATATTAATCATTTAATTAGTATGCTTTATAATCTTACGGTAAGATTCGCATTTTGTTGTATGTTAAGGAAGGTGTGTGTTGCAACGTGATGACATTCTAAAACTCCAATAATTATAAGGTTCCCAAGAATTCCAACGAATATCAAAGATTAACGTACTATTCTTTAAATGCATTTAATTTAAATTTTTCTTATTAACTTCTAATAATTTCATTGGACAAGGACGAAGAAGCATGAACTCATATAAGTCGTCTACCTCTCTCTGATCACAACGTAAACAAAAAAAAACATTGATGCTACAGTTAAGCGATCTATTATTAAACTTGATGTTTATATATGGAATCCTTTATATATACAGGAAGTTTGAACTCCTATATCTTAAAACTCGACTAGATAGAATCTCCAAGATTCTTGATGTCTTCATTTAGATTAAGATTAAAATTCTCCTTGTTTACTTATTAACTATACATATTTTGTATTTTACGAAGCTAATGTTTTTTCGTAAACCTATGAAAGGTAATGTTTTAACTATGTTTGCTTGAATACTGATACTTTATATTCAGATTACTGTATGCAATTTTTTTCTTAAAGGAATGACATATGTTCGTTACCTGTTGTATTCTACTTGAAACTAAACTACCACCAAATACAGTAATTTGTTTCATACCCCTCCATGGCTCCATCCACTAAACTAATATAATTGACAAGCATTTAACTGTTTCATTATTGTTTATGAAAATGAAAATCATTTGAGGTAATACTTAAAATAATCTGCATTAGCTCATTATTAGCTTGGTCAACGTCTCAAACTATATATGGCTTCTATATGCTTAACTAATTCAAGTGGATGTGAAAATATACTTAAATAAATGGATAATCAGAGACTGAGGACAGACATATCTAGCCAGGCCAAACAATAATATATACCCAATATTTTCGTTTTCTAACCAAACCAGAATAATAAAGTTCACAAGAAATATATAAAATAGCATTGTATCTCTGAACTTTACAAACTTCTACATCATATATGATGTTCACAAGTTGCTAACCTAGAATATTTTTTTTAAACTATTGACTCGTTTTCCTCTTCTCAAAACTTTCTTACTTTACGCATAGTGGTGTAAAGAATCATAACAATCGGTACAAACGCAACAACCACGTTTAGTCGTTGTTTAAATTCAGAGTATATATTATATACCCGTGTGGTGGTTAATCATCACTTGTTGTTTCGCAAATTCAACGGAGAAAATACTCGGTCACTTTGTACAAGATTATCTCAGATATGGATTTGTAAATTTCAGTATTTTTAGTACTAGCATATACGGTATCGTCATAATCGAATATTATAAGAATTTGCATCAATCTCTATATGGTTCGTAAGAATATTAGACTGAAAAGTTATACTTTAATCTCAATAACACTGGTCTCGATACATGCCAGTGGTGCAGACGTACACGTGGCAAGCCGTCTAATATATCGGACGTGGCGCGAATACGTCAAGTGGTTCCAGCTGGCATCCACTTAGATGAAAAATGGATATAACTTGCTAAGTAATTCAACAGACAAAATTCCAAAAAAAATAATAAAATGAATTCTAAGAAAATTACCTTAATAACATGTGAGTGTGACATAGTGGTTGGCTTATTAATTTCATAATAAACTTATTTATGTTGTTGTTTTTATTTTCATGTCCCATTTTCAATCTTTATTCTGAAGTTAAAAGCTATAACTCACTTGTAGTTCTCATAATAAAACAAACTGATTGCTAAACTTTTATCATTTTATATTATTAGCAATCATTTTTGCTAGGGCATATTCGAAGAGCCAAAAGAAATGGTTTTTTTTTTCGTTATAGAGAGAAATAAGCAAAATCTTTTTAATAATGATTGTTTAGGTATAGGCTTATTAGGAGAAGTGTATTCACAGGCTGTCGTGTGTGAACTTTATTAATTTTTGTTGTTCTTCGAAATTCGAATGATGCAAGGAAACAGCTGGCCGTATCACAACAAGACACTGTCATCGTTGTTGGTGTACGCGAAGGGATATAGGAGTATATATCTTATCATTTTTGTATTTCTATTTGTAATTATTATTCGTGAAATTTAAATAGGTCTTTTTCAGAATCTTTTCATTATTCATCAGAATGAAAGCTGTTTCTAGGGTTCCCCTTTTCTATGTGCTTCATAAATCGTAATTTAGATATTTCAGTTTATTTGATACTTTTTAAAAAAAAAAAAGTTGCAAAATCACTAATGTTCTTGTTATTTTAGATAAAAATAATATTTTTTTAGATAAAAATAATGTTGTTTCAAATTAGGACAAACTACATCATATTTATTATGCATTTTTGTTGGTTCATAATATGTATTATGTATTTTATTAGTTAAATTATATTATGGAATTAAGATTTAAATATAATCAAGATAAATTGTATAAAAATTTTCACATTTTTAAAAACTTAAACACCAACTAAAATAAAACAGGATTAAATATAATTATTCAATCAAAACAACTAGTTTAATAAGATTTCAAACTTATTGTATTGGGAATTTATAATCTTCGTTTTTAATTTTAAAACAATTACCAAATTATTAAAAACGATTATCAAATTCTTTTAAACATATAGTATAAAACACACGACTATTATTTTATACATTTTTTATTTTCTAAAAATTTTAGTATAATGTTCTAAATGAAAATATATCCAGAATAGCTCAGTATTCATGTGAACCTATACCTCAAAGGACCCACCAGAAACTCCCCAATAACATTATTATTAACTATATATAAAAACGCATTAAAATTCTCGTAATCACACTTTAAGTTACATCTTGTAAAACCACTTGTAATCACTTAAGCTAAAGAAAGAAGTTTAAAGTCAAAAAACAAGAGATTAACTTTAAATTAACTACATTACAGTTTAACAAATTAAATTTAAAAAAAAAAAAACTTCCATGTGGTCTCTTCTTCCTTCCTTCCTTTAAGAACGCGTTACAGACATTGATCAGACTTCGCGCCGCCCACCTCTCTCTCTCTCTCTCTTTTTCTCTCTCACACGTTTTTTTTTTCCATTTTCTCACCATCGCCGGAGACTTTTGACAATCCTCTTTCTTTAAACCTCTCTTTTTCTCCATTACCCAAACCACAAGGAGATCTCTCTTCTTCCTTCTTTTGAACATGGCGTTACCAAAGACCAGTAACACCATCAGCAGCAGCAGCAACAAGAAGAAAGTTTCATACATCTCAGTCCCTTCTCAGATCATAAACTCTCTCTCCTCTTCATCTCTCCAATCCCTTCTCGTCTCCCCCAAGAAGTCATCATCACGATGCACCACCAACAGGCTCAGCTACAGAAACCCAAGAATCTGGTTCTTGACTCTCTTCCTCGTCTCTCTCTTCGGCATGTTCAAACTCGGACTCAACGTTGACCCCATCTCTCTCCCTTTCTCACGTCACCCTTGCTCCACGACTAGCTTCGACGGAGGAGAAGAAGAAGAACACCGCGTCGTTTCTCATCTCGGCCTCTTCTCGGAGAACGACACGCAGTCCAACTCGTCTTCTTCTGTGTACCATCGAAAGAACGAGACTTCGCCTGCGGAAGGCGACTTCTGGAAGCAACCTGATGGGTTAGGGTTTAAGCCGTGTCTTGGATTCACCGGTCAGTATAGAAAAGACAGCAACTCGATCCTCAAGAACAGGTGGAAGTACCTTCTCGTTGTTGTCTCTGGTGGGATGAATCAGCAGAGGAACCAGATTGTTGATGCTGTTATCATCGCTAGGATCCTTGGTGCTTCTCTCGTTGTCCCTGTGCTTCAAGTCAACGTCATCTGGGGTGACGAAAGGTATAATAATTATAATAATAATAATAATAATAATCATAAGCTATGAAAAATATTTCAAATTAATTATAATTTGTATGTTTTGAATTTATAGCGAGTTCGCGGATATATTCGATTTGGAGCATTTCAAGAATGTTTTAGCGGATGATGTTCATATAGTTTCGTCATTACCGTCAACACATGTTATGACAAGACCTGTCGAAGAGAAAAGAACTCCACTTCACGCTTCTCCTCAATGGATTCGTGCTCATTACCTCAAGCGAGTAAGATTCGTTTACAAGAAACTCTGTCTCTTTACTCTGTTTTATTAAGTGCTCTGTTTTATAAGGCTAACTCTGTTTCCCCTGTTTCTGCAGATAAACAGAGAAAGAGTGTTACTTCTCCGTGGCCTAGATTCAAGGCTCTCCAACGACCTTCCTTCTGATCTCCAGAAACTCCGATGCAAGGTAGCTTTCCAAGCGTTGAGATTCTCACCGAGGATTCTAGAACTAGGCAACAAGCTAGCGTCGAGAATGCGTAGCGAAGGACAGTATCTGTCACTTCATCTGAGGATGGAGAAAGACGTTTGGGTTAGAACCGGTTGTCTCCCCGGTTTAACACCCGAGTTCGACGAGATAGTCAACAGCGAGAGAGAACGCCACCCGGAGCTTCTCACCGGTCGTTCAAACATGACTTACAACCAGCGCAAACTCGCTGGCCTATGCCCTTTGACAGCTCTAGAAGTCACGAGGCTGCTTAAAGCCTTAGAAGCACCAAAAGACGCGAGAATCTACTGGGCGGGAGGAGAGCCTCTAGGTGGAAAAGAGGCTTTGGAGCCGTTAACCAAAGAGTTCCCTCACCTCTACAACAAACATGATCTTGCATTGCCCGGTGAGCTCGAACCATTCGCCAAGAAAGCTTCCGTTATGGCTGCGATAGACTACATCGTCTGCGAGAAGAGCGATGTTTTCGTACCGTCGCACGGTGGGAACATGGGACACGCGTTACAAGGGCAAAGAGCTTACGCTGGTCACAAGAAGTACATCACTCCTAACAAGAGACAGATGCTTCCTTACTTCATGAATGCCTCGCTACCTGAATCGGAGTTCAACAGGATTGTGAAGGATCTTCATCGGGAGTCTTTAGGACAGCCTGAGTTGAGAACGAGTAAAGGTGGTAAAGATGTTACTAAACATCCTGTTCCAGAGTGTATGTGTTCAGATAGACAGCAGCAACAACAATAACAACAATAAGTCAGAGAGGCTCAAGGTGGTTGGTTCGTGCAGTATTCTTTTAGTTCTTTTTTTTTTTTTGCCTTGATTTGGAGTATATATTACGAGTTGTGTATTCTTTGAATTGAGGTTTATTTACGTGGGAAGTAGAATAGGAATGAGATATGATATAATTCTTTGATTCGATTTATTTGAACTGTAATTATATATTACAGAGTTTGTATACGATTATACTTGTACCATATATAAATAAAAAGCAACATTTGACAACATCTAAAAGTATGATTTCTTTTTTTGGTTAAAACGATGAGGAAAAAATATTCCTTAAACCTGAGGATGATCTTTTTCTAGTTTGAGCTAACGACGTTTGATACATAAAAAAAATGCGTTAATTTGTAATATATCTGTAACATATTTGGTTGTAACAGCGATTCTTGCAGATGAAGCAGTATCAGCTGATGGGTCTAGTTATGACTGGAGGCAAAAAGGATTCATGAGTTGATGTTGAATAATCTCATTGATGAACATCTTCTAATGTTTGTTTGTTGTTCATACAAGCAAATCTTTGTTTCTTTAGTCTGAAACAATGAATGTCTTAACCCAACAACGAGTTTGATTTCTCTTTTCTAATTGGGCCCTAAGACCAGGCACAGCTAAAAGAGTAGCTTCCAAATAGTGACTTCATTCATGGGTCAAAAAAGAACAATCATGGTCCAAAATGCTAGTCTTTGTTACACTTGTGGTGGTACCATGATGATCGCTGCTTATGCTAACTCCTTGAACCAGGTTTGATCTCTTTCTCTCTTAAGTTTTGACTGTGTTCATGTATAGTTGATCTTGATTTTTAGTGGACCTGTTCTGTTCTCACTAGATCTTTGAGATAAGCAACTATGCTAAGATGAAGAGAACGATGCCAAGGCCGTTGCCTTCAGGACGTATTAGTGACTTAGTGTCCCTCATGCTGTTGCGTGGGCTACTATTGCTGGTGCTTGTTTGTTGGCTACTACGGTGACTCCCTTTTTTTTATTGTTTCAGTGGTGAGAGATGTTTAGGAGTGTTTGGCTGCTGGACTTGCATCTGCTAATCTTGTCCTTTACGCCTTTGTTTACACTCCGTTGAAGCAGCTTCACCCTATAATATTTGTCTTACACTCAGATGGGAGTGTAATTTTTTTTAAAAGTTTATAACAACAAATAGTCAAATATATATACCTAGCTCCAATCGTGTAAAGAACTATTAGAAAAATAAATTTGGGATAACTATATTGATGATTTTATAACAATAATATCATTTGTATTATTATGATTTTATGTTTAGTTATTTTATTTGTTTAGTTTTGTGAACTTCTTACACATGACTATTTTACTTTTTATATTATTTTGCATTACATCAAATTATTTTTACTACATTTGTATTTGCCCATTTTTAAAATAATATAAATTCTTTTGTTAACTTACATAATCAATAATAAATCGCATTTTTTGGAAGAACAAAAATCTAAACTTTTAGGCTTTTTTATTGTAGAATTATCAAAAGATGATTCACTTTTTTTCTTTTGTCAAAGATGATTCACTTCAATAGCAAAAAAAAAAAAAGAAGGAACCAAATAGATTCATATACTCGTACCGGCTTTTGGTTTTGGCAATAAAAATCGTGAGAACCGATGTTAAGCGACTTAAACCGGTTGGTTAAATGTTTCGACGACGGCTACAAATACAATCAAGAGGAGAGGACAGAACACAGAAGGCAGAGGGTGAGAGAAAAAATAACGATGGCGACGAGGCTGAAAGCGATGGGGAGTTTGCCAAAACTGATACAAAGCATGAGAAAAGAAACTCCAAAGCATGTCAATCCAGTTTTGCCGTCTCTGAGACGAGCTTTCTCCCTCTACGACCAGATCAATCTCATTGACAATGTCCCCGAAGACCAGCTCCGCTTCCAAGAGTAATCAAATCAAATCAAATCAATCAATTCGAACATCTACGTTTTGGGTTTTTGGTGTTTGATTTCTCAGTGTTGGTTGGGCTGTGCAGGTTTAACGAGACGAGTTTCACGGTGAATGGAGTCAAATACGAAGGTAGCTTGCTCTGTGTTGGGAACTTGCTTATGTCTTGGACCCCTCGTCAATTCTCTGAGATTACCCCTGATAGGTTGGTGAATCCTCTATTTAGGCCAAAGGTTGAGACTTTGCCTAGTCATTGGTTTAGATTCTAACCAATGTTCTATATGTCACAACCTGATGCTGACTATTTGTGTCTGTTTTGTGTGAAAGTTGATGTTCCTTGTCATCAAGGGTTGATTTTGATGTGTGTTGATCAAACTTTTGGTATATGTCTGTTGCTATTGCTAAAACATTTCTCTTTCCATGGATGCAGTTTGTCTATCTTCCAGACAATTCGTCCCATTCCAGGTAATAATAATATTTGTTTCGTGGTCATTTTAACAACTAGATTTGCATTGCCATTGGTTGATCAAGTAGCAGGTAATAATAATATTTGTTTCTTTCATTTCAGAGCTCCTAATTGTTGGTTGTGGAAGAAACATTCACCCGGTAACTCCCGAGCTCCGTCAGTTTGTCAAGTCCATCGGCATGAAGCTAGAAACAGTCGATTCTGTATGTTTCCTTCTTATCTATCCCTAACAGCTTTCCCTACTCCCACCCACCCCAAAGCTTACTTATACGTTTTATATATTGGATTGTTTGATTCAGAGAAATGCTGCATCAACTTACAACATTCTGAATGAAGAAGGAAGGGTCGTTGCTGCTGCATTGCTTCCGTATGGTTTTACATCTTAAGAAAAAAAACCTAGCAACTCGACCTCGATCTGTATAATTGTTGATGAATGTCATGTCCAGACTTCATCTCTTGTGAACATAAACCGAAACCCCATCGGCTTTTTATCTTTGCTTCTCGAGCTTAATAACAGACGCTGTAGCAAATATGAAACCTTGTCATTACATTTCTCACCTTTCAATATATTATCCATAATTTTAACTTTATTTTAAATTTGATATTATTTTCTTTTCAAATTTACTTTTTAATGATAATCATTTTTATAAACATCTTATTTTTTCCATGAAAAAAATAAAATTAACGTTCATAAAATTATTTATAAATGTTTTAAAATTATTTATAAGAAATTATAAATTCAAGCCCACTCTTTAAATGTTAAACCATAAACAATAATCAATAAACTCTAATCAATATTTAAGCAATTTTTCATATATTGGAAAATATAAATTAAATTTTAATCTTATTAGTTAATAATGGTAAATTATAAACTTTGAAAAAATTAAATGTATTCATTAAATTTCTACTTAATATTTATGAGAAATAGTTAATTAAAAACATATTTATGATTAAAATCTAATGTTTTGTTAATGAACGGAAAATCTAAAACATTCGTCATTTTGAAATGGAGGGAATAAATGATGTTAACATAAGATTCAAACCAATTATCCTTGAGAGCACATTTAGAAATATCTAAAATAATTTTATTATCTAGCCAAGCGAAGTTACAATTTCCACTTTAAAACTATGTTAATGATCACAACCCTATGACTTCTTGTATGATACATAACAAAAGAGAGAAAGATCAAGCAACGGCGGCCAAAACACCAACAAACGGAGCAACTGTGGCGATCACAGGTTCACAGTGCTGGAAATCAGTCCTCTCATCTCCATAATTATCGTTCTCGTCGGGTCCTCCCACAAGTGCTCCGGTTAGTACATTAGGGTTTGGTGCAGGATTGTTATACCAATTGGTAAACCCTGCCGTGCACGTCACAGCGTTGATGCTCTTTTTGATCGACACTATAGAGGCTCCTCTATGGTGTGGTCTCTTAGGATAATTAGTTCCGAATCCAACCATGTAGCTCATGTTCTTCGGGTTTGACCCAAGTATGTACTCTACCTATATAAAACAATATATCATGTGTAAATTGTTAGGCAATGTTGGTCGTTGGGTATAGACAAGTGAAACATTGGTACTATATTGTATAATACGTTTTAGCTACCTGAGAACGGGAGATGCTAAGAAGATCAGAAGCTTGAAGAGTTCCACCGGGACAGTTGATGGATGCATTGGCGGTTTTAAGATACTTAGAATAGGCAGAGAGGACGAAGGAAGCGGTGGTGGTGTATTGGAGGTTGTTCCACGGCAAGAACCAAAGCAAACCTCCCTGAGTTTTCTTAACGTTATTGGAGCCCTTTTGAGCACAGTTGCAAATGAAATTCTCAGCCATACTCTTGTACTCTTCCAACTTATTGTTGCTCTCTCCTTTCCCTTCGAGTACAAGCTGCATTTGCAAAAATTAAAAAGTTAAGTCTTGTTTACTTCTTGTCACACAAGTTAATGGAAATAGACATATAAAACCTACCTTGGCCATCAAGACTTGTGCACCCACGAACTTATCATCCCATGCAAAAACAGTCCTTGTACCTCCGACATTAGATGCTTCATTTAAATAGTTGAGATACATTTTGTTATTAGTGGCACGGTGGAGCCAAGCTGCGGCCCATAATAACTCATCTTCGTATCCACTGCTCGCGTAGAAGCCACCTGCGTTAGATATGGAGCTTTGGTAGACGCCAGGGTAAGCCTTGGCGAATTCAAATAGATCTTTTGCATGACCAATAAGTTTTTCGGCATAGGCTGCATCATATGGCGCAAAGGCTAGTGAAGCCGCAGCCATAGCTGCAGCTGTCTCGCCTGCTAGGTCAGCACCTGGATGCTGAGCATCAATACGGTAAGAAGGACGCGGAGTTGTCATATCCTCTGGTCTCATCCAGCACGCGTGGTCTGAGTAGCCGTCTCCCACTTGTCCGTAAAGAACATTGGGCTCTGGGTGGGCGTTGATGAGATAGTCAGTGGCCCATTTGAGAGCTGCAAGGACGTTTTTATGCTCTTTATGAGCCTTAAGCTGCGATGCCATCTCTACACTGCTCCAAGCTAGCATTGTCGTCGTGAACGCAAACGGGAATCCAAACTTCATGTTATCTCCAGCATCATAGTACCCCCCGGTGAGATCAACCTGTTTTTTTACAATTAGCACATATATAACATGTTGTACTTATTAATATTATATTAGGCCCGTCTCAGTTTATTTCTAGACTGTTTGGAAAAAAATATTAACGCTACACTAAAAAAAATGATGATATATTATAGCCCTAGTCTAAACTTTTAAAAAGATAAATTTTTATTTATTTTAAAATTAGATCATATATATACCATGTTTAATTGCTCAACGTACACATAATAAAAGACGGTTATGACATAGTACTAAATAAGATAATTCTCATGTTGATAAACAAAAGAAAAAAAAAGAGAAGGGTTTTAATTACATGGGCATCAGAACCGTCTCTAAGTGCAGAATCTCCTCTCCAGTTAACTCTTTGGTTAGACGGCAACTTCCCGGAGCGTTGAGCTTCGAAATACAGAAGAGTATTTGTGAGAGCTTCTCCATAACTTCCAGAGATAGCCCCATGAGTCATCGGCATTGACAGTAGCACAATGAACAGAGTACTTGTCCATAAGCATTGTGAAGAGCCATTTCTCAGTTGAGACATCGTTTTTCTAATTAATCTTGTGACCAACTTTTACTTGTGCTTATATGTATCTATGTGTGCAACTATTTGTAGGGAATCTATAAGATGGTATCTATGGCTAATTAAGAATCTTTGACTACAATTTTCTAGTCACAAAGTACATTTAGATATGTGATTATCTGTGAGATTGTATTTTGGTCATGATATGTATATACCCATCCATATACCCATCCATATATATCCATCTTATCTATGAAAGGATAAGTACAATATTTATCTACTATAAAAAATCATATTAGGTCTATTTCATTAACTACATATATTTTATTGTTTATATTAATTTATGATATATATAACATTTTAAAAAACTTTTAAGAATTATAAATATATTAATAATAAATTAATTTTAATTTTAATTATAAATTTAAATTTTACTTTTAGTTATAACAAAATATATTGAGGAAAATCTAACAAAACCTTATTAAAAATTCTAAATATATTTTTAAATTAATGCATTTATTAATTTCGTATTTATTAAAAATTCTCTCATATGTGTCACTATCTCAATAGTTGGTTTTTATTTAAACTTAAACTTTATTTTAAATTACTTAATAACAATAATATAATATGTGTAAATATGTAAGGTAGATACTCTATCACTAAATATGCTCTAAGACCCCACCGAAGCATCTGGGCTTAGGGCATCTCAATCCTCATTCCATATTTTATTTCATTTATAGAGTAAATGGAGTGGTAAATGGAGTAGTAATTAAACAAAAATAAAAGCATTACTCCATTTATAGAGTAATGTTTTTATTTTTTGTTCATTACTCTATTTTTTCACTTCATTTACTCTATAATATAAACTAGATTTTGATCCGCGCTTCGAAAGAGCGGGTATTATTTTTCAATTTTATGAAATATGTTATTTGTTTGTAATTATTGAATTTATTTATTTTAATAAAATTTTCTTTATAATAAATTCGACATATAGAGTGTCTCTGGTAAATTATGTATTTCTCTAATTTTGTTTTATTCGCTCCTCAATCAACATATTTATTTGGCTTGTTGTATATTTTTAAAAAATATGATGATATTTGTTTTTCATGTAATTATTAGGGTTTGGCAAAATGAATCCAAGGAACAGAACTGATACCAATCCGTAAATATAGTACCAAATCTTAACATAAATTGATTAAATATTCAAATTATTCAAAATTTTGTTAGTTAGAGAACCGAATCGGATCCGAACCAAAGCATCCGTGTACCTGAATTTATCTGAAAATAGATTTATATACTTATATATTAATTATTTTTATATTTAACGTATATAAAACATCAAGAATGATACTTTTAAATTGGTTTAAAATACTTGAAAATATATATAGATAGTCAAAAACAAATATCTGAAATAGTTAAAGTATACTCAAATCACCAAAAATACTTAAAATAATTATTGATTTCGTATCCAAAATTTTAAATCAAACCAATTGATATGTTAAGCTTAGGTATTCTGACATATGTTATTTAAATTTATAGGTAATATATTACTTTATTTATAGATTTTGAGAAATTTAAAATATATAGTGATTTAAAACTTTAAAAATAATCTAAATAGGTTATCCAAACCCAAACCAAACCCGCAAAGATCCGAATCAAACTCAAATAAAAATTTAGAAACATCCTAATAGGACTGAAATCTTTGACTTCGAAAATCTGAAACGCAAACCGATCAGAACCAAACCCGTATGGATGTCTGAAAACCCATCCTTAGTCATTATTATATATCGTATAATTTCATCATATAATTAATTGTATTTTATATGTATCATCATATAAGTAATCATATAATTAAAAGTATTTAATACGTATCATCATATAAATAATTACATATATTATATTTTAAAAACTTAATATGAAATATAAAAACTATAATTTGAGTTGGTATTTCAAATTGGGCTTTGTATTATATTTTTCTTATATATATTGACAACATTCTTTTATAATGGATTTAATAACTTAAGTCCATTACTTTTTCTGTTTAATACTACTATCTTTGTTTCCAAACAAATTTTTTTTTGAAAAAAGACTACAATCCATGTTTCCAAACACACCAAATTTTTTTAATACTCTTATCCAAGTATCCAAACACACCGAAATTGTACTTCAGCTTTAATAAGATAGATGGAGTAGAATATGCAGTGAGGATGGAAATGTTCTTAATAGTTCTACACAATTATTATTCGACAGTATTTGCACGTGCCATAATTTGTTTTCTAAAAAAAATAATATTATTCATATTCAGTAACTTATTTGCTTTATCAATATGAACTGTGTCTAGAAATATAAATTAATTTAAAATTTTGATAATCTAAATCAAAGATATAAAGTTTTTTTTTTGAGAAACCGAAGATATAAAGTTTACACCGATAAAGTCATATGGAAGTAACTATTTTCACAATATCAAATCATTTTTTGTATAGCCTTTATTACTCAAAATGTAGTTTCATAAGCATTGTGAATATCTGTTTTTCAGTTGAGACATTGTGTTCTAAACTTCTAGTTAATCTTATACTATTTCAAGACCATATGTACAACATTTACATATGTTGACATCTATGTGTATGTATTCAACTATTTATAGGGAATCGACAAGTTGTAATCTATGACTAATTAAGGATCATTAATTATATTTTTTACTCAAAAAGCACTAGCTAAAAGTTGTAGCCTAAAACGCATGATATTATAGATATCTTCACATTGTCTGAAAAGATCCTGCAATGTATTGGTGATGGGTATATAAAGCAGGTTATGTAGGTAAGGTTATGAAAATATTTAAAAAAAAATATTAACTAAGGGGAGTGTATTCAACTGAGAATTTCAGGTAATTTGTATTAAAAATGACAAATCCACTGTTATTCAAACATGAATTTTAAAAATTCATTTAAAATCCACTGTTATTGAATTTGACATTTCGTAAAGTACTCTGAAATCCACTGTTATTGAAAATATTTTAAGTTGTGGGATTTTAAAGTTTTGAGGTGATTTTAGGGTGTTTGGGTGGAGTTTCTTAGTTAAAAAAAATAAAACTCAAATCTCATTGTTTTAGGTGATATTCTAGAGTAGTTTAACAAAAATCACCTAAATCTCTGCAACTTATTAAAATCATCTAAAACTCCATTAAAAATCAAATCACATCAAATGCTAAATTGAATACATCCCCCTAAATGTCAGTAGATATGTGGATATGTGTGGATTTGTTTTTTGTCAACATATGTATGTTATTTTTAGTTATAGACCCATATATATGCTCAGAGAAAAAAAAGAACAAATTAAGCTATCTTTAAACTATTATTTCTTTTTCTAATTTTCTACTCTCTGTTTTATGATAAATGTCACTTTAAATTTTTAATTTTGTTTCAAAAATATCATTCTACAATCACATTGTAATTTTGTATATTAAATTTAATTTTCACTTTAAATCATTCTCATTTAATTAATTATACATTAAATAATAGTATATTAATCAATTATACAAATTTTTTATTTTTTTGGAAATGTCAAAGTGTCACTTATTTAGAAATGTAGGAAGTATCTTATTATTATCCATATTGTCACTGCAGTGAATCTTACATTTTGTATAAGATTTTAGTTTCGTTTTTTTGTCTCTTTTCTTCTTCATTTAAACCTCAAACTTATTTTTTTATTGCTTCGTTTTCTTTTTTCTTTGTTCATTATAAGTAATTTTCTAATCATTCTTACTTAAAGTTTTTTTTTTTTGGTAAAATTTTAAGATTTATACCAGATTTTCTGTTGTGAGTTACATCATGTGGTGAGACCACTTATTACAACAAGAAAGGAAATAGCAGAAAGGACAACATGAAATAAAGCTAGGGTACATCAAAAATGAAAGATAAATAAAGCTGGAGAAGTGATGGTTGAGACTGTGATGAAGATGGAAAAGAGAGCAGCATGTCTCTAACCATTCGATCAATCTTGGAGAACAGCACCGAAGCAGGGGAAGATGAGGTGGTGAAGATGTGCGCATTTCGTTCTCTCCATAAGCAATAGATGGTAACCTGCAGCTTGAGAACAAAACCAGCTCCAGGAACAGACGTGAACCGGTGATCTCGCAGAAGAGATGCACACTCCAGAATTAAAATCGGAGGAGACAGTAGAAAACTCCCAACACAAAAATGCGACCAGACAGAGGAGGCATATGAGCATCGAAAGAACAAGTGATCATGGGTTTCTTCCCCTGAAATACAGAGCATGCAGTTTGTGGGAACGTTCATCTCCCCAAGAAGACAAACGATCCCTAGTAGGAAGCCGCTGCAACACTGATAACCAAGTTATAAATGAACACCGGGGGATTTCTTCTTTAAACCAGACCAAGTTGACCCAGGAAACTGGCTCAGCAGCCACTCGAATTTGTTCCCAAGTTTTCTTAGTAGAGAATTTTTTATCATAGCTGCTGTAACCACTGCGCCATAGATAGTAGTCTTTACCTCTTGTAGGTGATGGTGGAGGCATTGTTGAGAGTACTATTTGTAGTGTCTCAACTGCATACGATCTAGCTGCTGGAAGTTGCCAATTTCCATCATGCGTTGCCTCTGAAACTGTAGAGGATAAGGAAAGTCGAAGATCTCTTGGACCTGTAGGACTAATTGCAGAGATCAGAGGCCCCATATCAGTCCACCGGTCAAACCAAAAAAACCCAGACCTGCCATCTCCTATAGCACACCTGAGGAAGTACTCTACCGTCTGCTTAATAGAGATCATATTTCGCACTGTTGCAGAGACCCGTGCTGTAGATTCCATTATCCAGTAGGAGTTTCGGTGGAAGACATTATTGGATAGATAGCGACTCCATAGGGACTCAGGAGAGGAAAAATAGTTCCAGACTCTTTTCAACTGAAAAACAGACTGATAGTCTTCAAGCTTCCTGATACCCAGCCCTCTGTCCGTGTAGTTTAATTTAGCCAAATAGGATAACAGTTTTAAGTACCTATATCGCTAGACCTAAAGCTATAAAAGATAATAAACACAAAACCTCTATAAACATATCAGAAAATAAATAGTTGTAGAGGCATGTGTTTAGATGAAATCTTGATTAATAAGCATATTATGGACCTGAAGCTCATATTTCTTAGTTAACAACCAACAATGGAATCAAAGTTTAAAAAGAAAAAACAATGAATGCTGTTTAGCCTGTTCTTGTAGGTTTAAATGTAACCAGTAAGAGAATCTCCAAAAGACACTCTATAACTTCATATTTGAAGTTTTTTGTTCTCTAAAAGAAAACTTCAAAACTTCAAATTTGAAGTTTTTAGTAGTGAAACTTCAAATATAGAGTGTCGCTACTCAAAACTTCAAATTTGAAGTTTCACATTTTTATTTGCATTTTGGTCCTTACAATTATATTATTCCATTTTATGATTCTTATATATTTTGTTGTTTATCATTTTAATCTTTAAAAAAGTTCATATCTTATAATATTTCATATTTGTTTTCATAAATTTTAGTTTTACACATAAAACTAAATATAAACCTTAAAATAAAAAGTTTTTAGGTTTAAAAACATTTTTAGACTTCAAATATGAAGTTTAGAAACATCTTTAAACTTCAAATACGAAGTTTTGCAAGCTTCAAAATATAGTGTCTTTTTCTTGTAGTTTAATATTTAGTTATGTATTTATATTTATAATTTATATATTTACTGAAAGTTTTTATTAATTAATATTAATGTGATATTTTTATATATGTGCTAGTTATTTATAAGTTTTATGGATTTATATTAATTATAACAAATATATGGACCATAGTATAAAATACAAATAACTTTGAAGTTAAGTTTGAAGTTTTTCTTTTGGAGAAGAACACATTAAAACTTCAAATTTAGAGTTTTGCAAACTCTAAAATAGAGTGTTCTTTTTTTTGAGATGCTCTAAGTACGAATTTCATAATTTTGGCACGTACAAAACACTGTCAAAATCCGTGAAGAATAAGTTAACAACATAGCAGTCACAGAAATAGTAATACGTCACGCTGGTGGAACTCACATTTATGGAGTTCATGGGTTTTATTTAATTACCCTAACATTATTTAATACTTAATTAAAAGGTGGTGAGTATGTAAAAAATTAAACTAGTTGGACCAAAATAAAAATATTCTGCATTAATTTACAGTTCATAAACGGTATCTATATACATAGTTCATAGTGATCAAACATAAGTTACTGAAGTCGGAATTTCATGCGCTCGATTGTGTTTTATTTTCTTTTCAGAAAATATTTTTTATCTACTTTGGTTTTTTTCTTTGGAGAAGTAGTTTGCTAGCTATATCAAAATTATACATGTTTTACACAAGAAAAATAAAAAAGAAAAATCAAACCTTGTCTTGTCATAAAAGACAAATTTCCTTGTAAACAACGTTGCTTCCTGCTATTTCGTGTGGAGGCCACTTAGTTAAGCGATGACTAATGTGTGTTATAAATGGATAACTGAAAGAGAGGTTCACAATGAGCTAAGCTCATAAGTCAAAACTACTAAGTTAGAGTAGTTGCCAGGAATTTTCCTACAACTAATTCATAAACCATATACAAGATACAGTCACAAAAAGAAAAAAACTATAAGCAAAGTAACACTTATCTAAAAGCATACAGATTTATATAATCCGTCAAGAACTATGGAGACTCCTGATGTGTGTATATATATATATTACAAAAGTACGAGATTCCTAAATGATTAATTAGAATAGTGTAACGTTTAGTCTTATATAGACGATTATTGTTCACCAAACCATTGTTTGAAAGACTAAAACCACTTGTAGGAGACTTGGACCAACTTTTACCGATGGTGGCTATAGGTACAGTGGGTAAGAAAATTGCAAAGTGGTGAAGAAAAAGAAATATCCGAGGAGGAGTGTACTGTATTTCTCTTACCTTTTTTTTATTACATCATTTCTCTACCTTTTACAACCTTGCTTGAACACAAGTCATTCTCTAACTTTTATTTATTTATATATTTCTTTTTGTAAATTGATTCTCTAACTTTATTCGGTGACGAATTTTGGTGGATGTGGAATAAATCGCATCAGTAAATTAAGTTTCCATACATCAAAGTTGTTTGTCGATAAGAAAAAAACAAACAATATTTTAAACACTGGTTTACGGATCGTTCAGAAAAACATTGGTTTACGGCTAATTAAACAAGGATAAAATAAAAATTATAAACATAGATATTAACTGCTCCAATATTATGTAAAATCTACATTGATTAAATGCTAGTTTTGATATTTTCCTATCACCTAATGTATTTGTACTATTTCAATTCTTTTTCTATTTAAAATGATTTTTAGGATTTTCTTTCTTTTTTCCATTTTATATTATTTTGAAAGGCTGGCATTTATGATGTTTAATTCATCTGGCAGGTTGTTGTTCAAAAAAAAAAGAAAAAAAAATCATTTGGCAGGTTCTACAGTATGTTGTTCTTCAAAGATAAATAAAAGTTAGAAGTTTTGTAGCCAGGAGATATAATTTGTTCAAGTTCTGAATATTTTCGCAAATACATTGATTGGATAACTACTAACAGAAATATTCTTACATAACCATTAAAAAAAATTGTTACAGATATAACCTCTAAAAATTAAAATGACCAAAGTGTTTTAATTAAAATGTAAATATACATTTATATATTTAATTTTAAGTAATCTAAATTTTAAGGTTTATAATTAAGAGATAAAGTTTTGGTTGGGGTTTAAAAAAAATTTTAAAATATTTAAAGTCTTAAAACAAAAAAAAGAAATAGTTTTTAAATGATTTTTAAATTTCAACAAAAAAAAAATCTTTTTGAGAACAAAATAGAAAAAGAGAAAACTAACGAATCAGCTTATTATACCAGTTTATCACACAAATGCATTAGAAAACATCGTGTTATTGTTGCTTCAGTTAAAAGTTTTTTTTAATAATATTTTTGATGTAATATATGATTCGTGTCATATGTTAAATTGATTTGAAATCAATAAAGATCAAATATTATAAAAAAATTGAAAAAGATAAAAAAAAATCAGAAACAACAAATAAAAGTTATAAAAACCGAATTTAAAACCATATAATTTGAAATTATAATTTATTTATTTATATTTATATATCTAATATTTAACAACTTTTTACTTCTTTAATAAAATATATTTTAATCATTTTAAAGGTTTTTTAGTAAAAGTTTTTTAAAAAATGTATCCGAGAGAATTGTGGAGCTGCTGCACAACAAGGTATGTCAACAGCTTATTTGTGTAATATCCAAATAGAAATAGAAAATTAGTTTTCTAAATGTGTAATGTTTTTGGTTGCTTGACAAAAAAATTTTTTGTGGTTATAGAGTGCAAACTTCTGTTTTAAAAAAAAATATTATATATGTATATATATATTATCTACAAGTCTAAGATATTGATAAATTTGAGTTCAAGTCTTTCATTAATTAAAGAACAAATGTAATGAGGACTACAGAGCTAAAAGCCTACGCATCGGAGGCGAAGGCTCCTTTAGTGAATAACTCAATCACGCCGGGAGGAACAATCAACGCAAGCAGAGGATTTCCCTGCGGCACCGACGGGACCTGAGCTCTACACAGAGGACACGTGGACCGTTTCTCCAGCCACGGATCGATGCAACCGGCGTGGAAACAGTGACTGCACGCCGTTAAACGCCTCATCTTCTCTCCCTCCGCCGTATCTTGAAGACAAATAGAACAGTACGGCGACGACGAATCGTCTTCCTCCGCCGTTCTCTTCCCCCATCTCCAGCGGCGGCGAATGGTGAATGTACGGTAGCGACGCCACGGACGGCTGGCGAGGAAACAAGCGAGTCTAAGGAAGAGACGGAGAGAGAAGACGACGACGGTGGAGATAATGACGGACTCTCCGATTAACTGAGAGAACCTAATCACAGATTCAAGAAACATTTTCAGACAAAGTATTCTCAGACGATAAGATGTTCTGAAGAATTTGGCACAACTAACTAAGCTGTGTCTGAAGGTGTATATATAAAGGGTTTATCTTGATGAAGTGAACGGTTGAGATTTAAAAGTACCTGGACTTATCATTAACGGCGGCGATATATAATATTTTTGTAGTTTCGAAGCACGTAGTAAAAATCGTCAATTTTGATCGAATGGTTCGTGAATTTGACTAAGCAATCTTCAATAATTAAAATTATTTCAAAATGGTCAATAGTCATTAGAATTCTCCAGTCTACGTTACGTTTATTATATGATGGCGAGTATTGAGCTTAGCTTTAGATTTAATTAGTTTATCAACTCTAAAAAGCTCGTTTATAGTTTTTAATAATATAAAAATACGGTACAACGAACCCGCTCAAAACATATTTAACGTAGTCCAGTTTCCTACCTCTTGTGTACATAATTCAAACAAAATAACAGAACTAGAGTGTAACTGTCCGCAGAAAGCAAAAAAAAAACGTTTTTCATTTATTTAACGTTGGTCTGGATGTACGATGATGTATACTAGGGTCACACAAGCAGGCCAAGACTATACAAATTATGGCCCAGCCAATAAATACAATACTTATTTTGTCGGCTACTGGATTTAAACAGGTAAATGCTGGCCCAACAAAAATAAATAACAGAAAGATAAGATCTTGGATATTTCTGACAACTAATTTAATATTAGTTTATAACAATCAACACAAAACACAAAAAACAAGCTCTAGTGAGAAACGAAAACTGGCTACCTTGCACTAAATACAGGCTCTGCATCAGGTCTAGACTGTGCTCTGCGTGTGTACTTCAGTAGCAAACCTTCCATAGAAAGTCTAGGAACTTGAAGATCCCTACAATAACACTTAAAACACACAATCAATATACAAAATCCAAACAACAAAAACTCATAATAATCTGATCAAAATCATTACCTTAAGTAAGGTTCCAAGTCTTTCCATTCCCACTTCGGTCTGTGTTTAAACAGCACAGCGAACCGCTCCGCTGGAGTCGACGGCAGAGACCGTACGCTAAATGTGTAAACCCTCGTCTCGATCCCAATCCTCTCACTCAAAACCTCACCTTCGAGCATCTCCAACTTCCCTTCCATCCCTTCCGGTATCTTCTTCCTCCACTCTTCCATAAAACTCTCCACCCTCATCTTCTCCTCTCTCAGCACCTGCCTAGCGAAGTGCAAACACACAAGCCTCGGCTCCAGCTTCCACTTACCAGCTCCCTTCACCTCGGAGCCAAACACGCGCAAACAGTGGCTCGCGAGTTCGCTAGGGAACTCGTCAGCAACCAGCGCGCTGACAACATCCTCCTCGTCTAGATCATCAAAACACCAACCGTTCAGGACACAGTTGTTAAGCAGTATCCTCAAAATCATGTCTAGGTAACTCTCGTCTACAATCCTCCAGTAACCGTCAATCTCGATAGCAGAGAGACTCTCTAACCCCTTGCGTAACTCCTCATCGCTCGCTTGGATTATGTTAACCAAATCACTCCACGTGTACAACAAAGCTAGATTCTTCTCTGTCCCATTATCATCCATCATCATGGCATCATCTACTTCACCAGGACCAAAAGGCCTTTCTAAGAGAAGCTGCTTGAGTTTGTCAAGCTTAGGAGAAACCTCGACGAGCTCCATGTTACCAGGAGCGAGTTTGATGACAGATACTTTATCATCATTTGCATCATCATCTTGGATGAAACAAGGGGAGTTTGATGGAGGAATAAGGAACATGGAGTTAGAGTTACCAACAAACTTGATTGCATAAGTCTTTGACTTGGTGCAGAGCACAGCATCCTCATCAGGTAGTCCTCTCAACGTTACCCTGAAGACAACACTAAGCAGCTTTTAACACGATTCGAACCCGGGGCCCAATCTAAATTAAATTAAACATTAAAAAAAAAAATTAAATTCACTCTTAATTGATTCTACAAACAAGGCCTGAGGTTATCAGATCTTAACCTTCCGTTGAAGATATCTGAGATGAGATTGTTATCGGCTTCTAGAAGAAGAAGATCATCGTGAGGCCCAAAGCATGGGTGATACGAGATCGGCACCGAAGATCCAACACCCAGATTTATCACTGCTTCCGCTCCTCCTCCTCCGTTTCTCCCACTATCTTCCATTGGCTATGTGATTCGAGTAGAGTCGCAGAAATCAAAGCGAAGACGACGATTTCTTTCGTGAGAGATGATGGAGCATTTTCGTCGCTAGGGTTCTCCTTCTCCTTCTCTTCTCTTCTCTTCTCTTCTCCCGCTCAATCCCCAGCTTCGCGCCTTTGTTTCGGGCGCGTACTAGGTTTTGATTCTAATTCCGCTTAACGAATCTTGAGGCCCAATTCTTAAGGCCCAAACCACGAAAAGACTCAGGCTACAGACTTATGTTTTTCATAAGATCTAACTTAGAGCATCCGAATTTTTCAAACAATTTTTTTTTAATGAATAGCTCAATCTTTAAAACAAAAAAAAACTTTCTATTAAAATATTACTATTTTTTATAATAAAACGAAACTTTAGATGAAAATCTATAGATTTTACAATCTCAAGTTTCGTTAAAATTTTACAATATATTAGAATTTTAGAATTATTGCAAGCCTCCAAAATTTTATTATTTTGTATATATAGTAACAGCAGATTTTTAATTAGCAAATTTTATCGTATAGAAAATTAGAGATGAAATGCAAGCCCAATGATACAATTAGAGAATAAAATGTAAACCCAAATAATAAGCACTGTGACAGAAGAGAACAAGGGCTTTAAAAATAAAGTATCCAATACTATGACAGAGAGAGCAAGGCCCGAAGTGGTCCAAAGGAGAAACAGACGAACAAGCGTGTGTGAGTGTGGTATAATATAAAACGACGACGTCTCATATCACTAACACTTGTTGTCGGCTTCCACCCTCCACGAGCCCCAAGCTTTTTGAATTGCCGTCACATGCTCGTCTTTCCCTTTTTATAAGATGTATACACACTGGAATCAATCAATCATTATTTATGCAAATGAATTTTTGTTTCTGTTATTCTCAATCACCACTAAGAATTATTTCATGATTGTTTTTTCTTAAAGTTGACAGAAAGTGGAGTATTTTCAAATGTTTCAATTTGTCTACCACCGTATCTTTGCATTCAGGACCATATAATTTTTATATGGAATAATTATAGAATAGATATTAAAATATCAACGCACAAAAAGACTTGATAATTTCACAATTAGACAGACAATAATAACTATACATGTACAAATAAAAAAACGTGTTTTTGATAAAGAATAAATGGAAGCTTCGTTTTTGTAGTTTTCCATGGAAGTTCCGATGCATTGTTCATATGTCGTTGACATACGAAGTCCCTAAGTATGGTTTTAATGAGTCAAATTAAGAGGACGTTTAGTTTAACATTCTTTATGGTTAAGTTAATAAGGTAATCATTACATATGCCATTTGTGATGAAGTGGTGTGTGTTTTGACAATGATAAGAAAGCAAATGTCAACGACAATAGGAATCATGAAAACTATGAAACGTTCATCTACCCACTACAAGCAACAACAACAAGCACACCCAAAAAAGAAAAAAGAAATGAAAATACTAGTGACATTAATTAATTAAATATGGATGAGATTTATCTTTAACCACAAGTAAGTGTTAATCATCATCAACATTGCAACCAAATGATATTTTGGTTTATATACTTAACCAAACGGTAACGTGTCAAAGCCTTTATTAGCTGAAAATTGTATTTTTCCTGAAAGTTTTTCATTTACTCTCAGCGATTCTCTTCCTTAATAGATCCTCTCTTTCTCTCTCTCTACAAGAGAAGCTTCAGAGACAGAAGAAGAAGACAACTTTCTCGAACTCACCAGATCTTTCTTCTTGTTCTTCTCTGTCGTAAAGTTTCCAACTTTTTTCTCCGATGAGGTGTAAGAGACACACAGTTGATTTCAGTAGCAGTATCGGCGTTTGCGCTTCTTGTCTCCGCGAACGTCTCTTCTCTCTCGCCGCTTCAACCGCCGCGTCTGAAGATAACCGTCACCCTCCTCCTCCTCGTCCTCTGGTTTTCCCTCGCTCTGTTTCTCCTTACGTCTCCGCTAGAAAATCCGACGCCTCCTCAAGAGGAGGAGGAGACAGCTCGTTACCTTCTTCTCGTAACAGATTCTTCCAAACGCCGCAAGTGAGCTCCACTGGCGCCGGAGGAGGAGGAGGAGGACCATCGTCGTCGGAAAAAGTCTTCGACTCCGGCAGATCGTATAAGAAGAAACAGAGCACGCTATCTCGGTTCTCTAGCTTGTTCAGGTCGAGATCCGACGAGTTTCGAGACTCCTTCTCTCCTCCCTCGTCGTCGTCTTCCTCCTCGTGGCTCACGAAAGTTCTCTCCTTTCGATCGAAAAAGCCATCGCCCAACGACACGTGCTACATCGAGGATTTGATCGCGTCCGAGTCAAGAAACCGGCCTAGGCAGAGATACTGCAGAGGAATGTCGCCGGCGACGGTTGATTACGACGTCAAGGAAACTCCCGAGAGAGTGAAAAGAACGCCGGCGGCGGGGATGGGAACTCCGGGAAGAAGAAAGACGGCGATGATCGGCGCGGGGATGGGTTTCTGCTTGAGTCCACTGGTGAGAGCGAAACCTAACTGTTCTTCTAACTGGAAAGGGAAACTCCCGCCGGAATTTGGGTACGCCGGTGGTGAGATGAAGTCTCCGGCGAGGCCTCACATTTCGACGGCGTCTTCTTTTTGCGCGAACCGGTCTAAGAAGCTTGTCGATTTAGGACGGGTTGATCCGCGCCGTTGATTTTCTGTTTTTTCTTTTTTTTTTTTGTGTTTGGTCGTTATCAGACCGTTCTATACGTAATTACATGAATACCCTTCACAAGATTCATATGAATAGTTTTATTATATAGTGGCTTTTACTATGCCAACAGATAAAGAGTGAAATTTTTCTTTTTATATACTTTTAGTGAAATAGTGAGTCTTATTGTGTATTAGAATTTAGAAGAAGAACAAATCTAAATGATAGATTTTAGAAGAAGAAGAGAAGAAGAAATCTATTTCATGTCAGAATTGTGAAATATTGTTTTTTTGAAGTTTTCAAATCAAGAAACAATGTGCTTTGTGAGTAAATAATAAATGTGACACATACCCTTTTGTTTCCCTTAACCTGGAAAAACAAAGTCTGACTTTTTAAAAGAGTTACTCACTTCATAGAAAAGTCAAAGTTAACCATTAAAGAAATCCAATTTACTAGTCTCACTAGTAGACGACATCAAAGATAAAAGAAGAAACCTAGAAGAAAAGGGCATGTAGATCCAATACCATAGGTCTCAATTTCGACTAAAGTTGAAGACTTTTTTGAAGATCCTCATCCCTGTACCCATCTAAGAGAGTTTCAAAGATTATAAAGAGTAAAGTCTATGTATGAGTTTAATAAACAAAATATACGAGGTGGGTCCAAATTCATTTTAAATTCGATGGGTCCAGTCCATAGCCGTAAGAAATGAATAATATTGTAAAGAACTTACACTTGTAGATTTTTCGCCATCTTAAACCATCAACGGTCATAAAAGGGAAGGTTGGCATTTAATGAGTTTTGAGGGGGAGAAAATAGTGTTATATCGTGGCTCTACCATCTCCACTCTCACCTACATCTTCATTGATATCAAGTTACTCATTCTGTTTTTTTTTTTTTTTTGGAGGGGGTCTCTCTTTAATTATGGCCATTATTGCGAATTATGTACATTTGATAGTTGGAAAATTCAAATAGTACACTATTTTGATATTTTCATTTATATACTTTTAGTTATTAGTTGGTATTATATATGGCAATTTGATTGATATACCATTATTAATTGTAAAGTGTGTCATTAGATAAACAAAGCTCAAAAAATTAGTTTTTCAACTACACCAAAAATTAGTTTTTCAATTACTTAAGATAATTAAAAAACACTCAGTTTGTTTAAAAATGATTCATACTTTATATATTTCGCACATATTAATTTTTGATTAGAAACACATTATTTTTTGTTACATATTTCTAATAAGTTTTAACCAATCTAATTTTAATAAACACAATCAATATTTTACCATTATTATTTAACAAAAACTGCAATGAAAATGTAAAAAATGTATTTTTAAAAACTTTTTTTTAAAAATATAGATCAGCCTAAGGTTTGTCGAAAAAAAAGTAGATCAGCCTAAGGTGAATTAATACGTTAATACAGTATTCTTTTGTTTTTCTTCACAATAACTAATAATAACATCAGAAAAACATTGAAATAACATATACTCCTATGCGTTCTATCAAATAGCTTACATCATCTCCAATGTATTACTCCAAATTTTATTCCAAAATGGTGCAACTCCAAAATGAAATGGTATTTTACTCCAATATATTACTCCATTTTTTACTCCAAAAAAATTTAATAATTGTTAATAATATCATATACTTATAAAAGTTTACCAATTAACCCCAACTATTTTATATTTGCAAAAATACTTTAAAATATAATTTATTTAAATTAAACATTTATTATTAAAAGGTACAAGAAATCATAAAAATAGAACAAAGCATAATATATAAATTGATTCAATAATGAACATTAGAATATTTTTTCCACAAATGATCAATTAATGCATTTCGTAATGAAAAATGAATTTTTTTATCTTTGAGATTTCTAAATCGGCAAAAAAATTTTGAAATCGGACATTTTCATTTTTTGCAATTTCGATCTTTGGAGGTAGAGCTTCTCTTGCAACTTCAATTGGTGCATTGAGTTCACGCTTATCCTCAATTATCATGTTGTGTAAAATTATACATGTAGTCATGATTTCATGTAATATTTTTTTTTTCAAAAACGAAAGGTCATTTCACAATACCGAAACGCGAATGTCAGATTATTAAATAATGAAATATCTTGTTTTTTATGTTATTGTATCATTTTGAAATATTATTTAAGTAAGAAAAAAACATCAAAGATTTAAAGGACTATTTCATAAATAAAAAAACTTCAACTCCAAAATGGAGTAATAGCTAGGGTTACTCCATTTAGAGTGGGGTTAGAGAAGATTTTACTCCAAAATGATATTTGGAGTAGAAAATAGAATAGGGTTGGAGATGCCCTTAAACGGTGTAAGTTACACCAGAGATTTTCGCAGAGAAAGCTTATTTTAAAACTATTTTTTTTATTAAGGTTATGGAACAAGGGGAATACCTGGGGAGAGTGAAACTTTGAATTTAACCATCTCATTAAAGCAGTCTGACCAGACGACATGTGTTCCAACTTAATTCTCTGTTTCTTTATGGGTAAAACACAAAAAGACTATTCTATGCTGCTTTGCTTTCTCTATCCACATGTCTTCACATGGAAGGAAGAAACGAGATGAGTGTGCTCACAGTTATATAATTAAAATCATAGACATACAAATCACAGTGCTGAAGCAGAGTATTTGAAACTCCAAAGACAAAGTCACTCTAAAAAAATTCTGATTATAAAGCAGGCAAAAATTTTACAGAGACGGATGATGATAGTGTTTGGGATCATGCGAAGGCTCGAGGAGTTTTGTGTGTGTGTGTGTGTGTGTGTTTTGTTGTTGTTCTAACAAGAGCATCCTCCTGATTGCTGTTGAGCCAAAGATGCATTTGCATTGGAAGATTTGAGATTGACATCAACCATGTCCTCTTGCTTTGTCGAAGACAGTGTTTCCATTCCTGGCAAAGCTGCTGCTATCTTACGGAAAAGCGCCTAGCAAAGAGAGACCATATGAATGAAGAGGATGCATCATTAATCAGTAGATTGGTATTTATGACTAAATTAATTAATGACGGGACTAAACAAGGTTAAGAGTTAAGACTAAAGTGAATCTAGCAGGATTTTTTGTTGTTGTTGTCCAATAAAATCTTAGGGAAGATGTGAAGAGAAGATATTTGTTATTACCTTTATGTTGAAGCCTGCTTTGGCACTGGTTTCGATAAACATTACATTAAGCTCACGAGCCTTAGCTTCTGCTTCCTCTATCGACACTTGCCTGAGAAAACAAACAATTTATTAGCAAGGCCCCAGCGGCAGTAACAAATACGACCAAACACCGTTAGGTGTAAAGGGTGTTGACCACAAAGAAGCCTCTATAGATTAGTATATACAGTTGAGCATCAAATGATTTTTTTTTTTCATTTATTATTTTGTTGGGACGTTTGGGAGCATACTCAATGCCACCCGAAAAATAATAGTACAAAAAGACACTCTAATGGTAGTAAACATACATACCAAATTTGAAGTCTCAATAACTATTTGAACAGTAATTTTGCACATGACCATGGGATAGAAAAAACATGTACAGGAAGAAAGAGATGGCGCTACCTCTAACTCTAATGGTAGAGATCATGATTACCTTTTGTCCACAAGGTCGGTTTTATTTCCCACAAGTACAACAATGACATCACTACCACGCTCGGTCCTAACCTCATCGATCCACTTAGTAGTGTTTAGGAAGGATTGCCTGCCTATATGCCAACGGAAAACAATATAATGATCAACTTTCACAAAGCAAGAACTCTGATGAATCAAAAATGCAGAAGAGATGAAAACGCATTTACTCATAAGATCACTGAATATCATAGCCGCAAGAGAAGTTAAAAAAAGCAGAGAAAAAAAGAGGGAAGGGCACTACTACACATACTTGCAACATCATAGACAATAACAGCAACAGAAGAGTCCCTAATGTAACTCGGAATAAGACTCCTGAACCTCTCTTGCCCAGCTGTATCCCTAATCATATGATTCCATCTCTCAATTGTTAAAGTATCAATCAAACCATCATCATCTCAGTGCTCGAAACATAAAAAGAGGTTCCCAGTTCTCTCACCATAGCTGCAGCCTGACAGTTCGGTCTTCAAGGTACATTGTCTTTGATAGAAAATCAATACCGATCGTGGCCTGAAGATCACCAAACCAACACAAACTACTGAGGAAAAGGTGTATAACGATGATCACTCACTATCAAAATCTTAAACGTTGGTATGATCATATCTACAAATCAAGATCAGATTTGCGTATAATGATGATACATTCACTTAACTATCAAAAGCCTAAACGTAATATGATCATCATATCTACATATCAAAGATCAGAAAATCAGTGTGAGTTAGTCAAAGCTCCTTTTAACAGTTTCTACGATCTTCTACAGTGAAACAAAGCCTAGATCAGTAGCGATGATGAGAGGTTAAAAGGAAGATCGCTACATGATCTACAATCCCCTAGCTTACACAGCGAGATCAGGAAACCGTTATTGAAGCTAGAATAGAATCTAAGTATGGAGATGAGGAGATCGGGATTAAACCTGGTAAGTGTTGTCGAATTTGTCGTACATGAATCGAGTGATGATGCTCGTCTTTCCCACGGATTGATCTCCCAGAAACACCAGCTTATACTTGGCCAGCGCCGACACCGGAGCCATGATTCCTCCGGATTGGATCAAGCTAGCCGGAACGATCTCAGATACGCCGAGAAAGGAGTTTTCAAATTACTGTGCGTAAGCTGGGGTGGGGACCCATACAAAGAAGACGAATGGGTCACTTATGTGAAATTATAAACTTATTGGGGTTAATTTACAAATTGGACGCATTATATTATAACTAAATTGATAACGTTCTGGGCTGTATTAGCAAGGCCCATCAAATTGGACCAGGCTTTTAAAGTAGTGTGCACGTGATAAGAACGTGCAATTAGCTTTCTTTTACTCTTTCGTGTTCGTGTTGTATGTATCTCATCAAATCCCTAAAAAAAGAACTCGAGCTCGACGGAAATGGCACTGAGAAATGCACTTCTTCGCCACCTTAGGGTTCCGGTGACAGTGAGAGGATCGAAACAGTCTCCGATCGGGTTCATCCGTGCTTTCTCTTCGCACGATGATCATCTCAGCAAGCAAGATGTCGTCGACAGAGTCCTCGACGTTGTCAAAAGCTTCCCTAAAGTCGATCCCGCTAAGGTCAGTCAGTTTCTATCTTCGTTAATAATAATTACTCGGATTAGGACAAGACTTTTGCTGTTTATGCGGGATCAAAAATCAAACCGTAGTTCCTGTCTTTTTCTTTTTTGTTATCCACATTTAATTGTAATGTAAATCAGTTATGTCTTAAATGGAGCTTTTGGTTGAGATTCATATTGTTGTTGTTGTTGTTGATGAGTTTTTATAATCACATGTGAATCACATAGGTGACACCTGATGTTCATTTCCAAAAGGATTTGGGATTAGATAGTTTGGACACGGTGGAGATTGTGATGGCTATTGAAGAGGAGTTCAAGCTTGAGATCCCTGACAAGGAAGCTGACAAGATCGATTCCTGCTCTCTTGCCATTGAATACGTTTTCAATCATCCTATGTCTAGCTAAACACACTCTGCTATCACTTATGTTTTTTTTAGTTATAAACTCAGTTCTTTCCTGATCATGTGACTTCCATAATAATTCAGTTCTGGTTTGAGAGGCATGCTTGACTCTTTGAACAGTTTCAATCTCCTTGAGGAACCTTATGTCTTGATTGTTTTGTAATTCGACACTTTTTTGGTGTAATTACAATCTACCTTATTCAACCAAAGGGGTTTTTGTTCTCTTGATTCAAATGATAACTGCATCATTAACTCCAATCAAAATCTAGTCTTTCCACTCCAGATTTTGTAAACATTTATAGAACTAAAATGGAACAATATCAGGTTGCTGTTTTCTTATATATTTTAAAAATTTTAAATAACTTTTATTTTAAACTTGTTCACATACAAATTTTTGAAAGAATATTTTTATTAAAAATATATTTTTTTTAAATATCAATAATTGCTAATATTTTTTTAAGAATATTTTTTTAAATATCAATAATTGCTACTAAAAATAATTGCTAATATTTTTTTTTTAAGTACCGCATATCCAATATTTCCCAGTTACTGATAAGGCCCATTTAATTTATGAAGAAGCCCATGTTAGTCAAAGTAAAAAGCCCATGAAAAAGCTTAAACCCCGTCTGCCTCCTCAGTTAGGTAGTAGTACGCCAGGAGAGATAAGGAAGGAGAAAACAAAAAGGAAGAAGAGGAGAAGAAGTAGAAAATGGCGAATCTCAACTCAGCAATTGACTCAGTGTTCTGGGACCAGAACCTTTCTTCACCTCAAACCCTCCAAGGCACAGCTCGCTCTGTTCCCGGCGAGCCATTTCCCGTCGACGGCGCAAGAGCCAGCCGCTCTCACCGCATTCAACAGCTCTCTCTTCTCCGCGAAGGCTTCCCCCTCGGAGTCATCCCTGCTTTTGGTCCTTCTTCCGACAAGAGACTCGGCTCTTTCTCTCTCAACTCTCTCTTGCTCTCTCCTTCCTCTTCCAACTGGTAAACAACAAATCTTTAACACTTTTGTCTTTGTTGCTTTTGAGTGAGTAAAATGCTTAAAGGTTTAGACTTTGAATACAAAAACAGCAAAAGAGTCTGTCTTTTTTTATTTCTCAGTGTTGTTGATGAGACATAAAAACTAGTTCTGTCTGTTTGTTTTTTCACTTAAATTCTGTAACTTTTAACTACTCTCCTTGCTGTTTTAGTGAGAACAATCAGTTTTGTCTTTAGTGTTTGGAGTGAGTAAAGTTTTTGACTTTGAATACAAAAAAAAAACAGCAAAATAGTCTGTCTTTCTTTCTCAGTGTTTTTGATGAGACATAAGACTAGTTCTGTTTGGTTTTCTTTTCACTTACATTTCTTTATCTTTAACTCCTCTCCTGCTTTTTTAGTCAGAACAAATCAGTTTTGAGTAAGAGCTTAAAGGTTTTTGAATCTGAAAACACAAAAACAGCAGTAGGAGAAGTTGTCTTTGTTTCTCAGTGTTTTCTTGAGACAAGAAATGTGACTTAGTTATGTATGGGATTGTTAAAGGTGGGCAGGATTGGTTGGGCAGTTCAAGCCAAAGAAGCTCTTTGCTGATATCAAAACTAGTATCAGCAAGGCAGAGGAGTGGGATCTACAGCTTTTCAAAAACACAACAAAACACATTGTAGACAAGTCTCTTTACTCGGTTGGTCTATGGACTCAGATTGCACTAGGCTCTTCTTCCTCTCTCTTGCTGAGCGCTGAGCGTCTTGGCGATAAAGACGGGATCAGAAAGAAGCTGATGTTTGTTCATCCGGTAAACGCATCTCTTCTCATCATTTTGATAAATTGGTTCTTTTCTTTGTATGTTTTAAGGCACTTAAATGTTTTTTGTTTTGAGCAGCTTGAGAAACATGATCTCACTGTGGAAGCAGCTTGGCCAGACTTGTTTTTGGACCATAAAGGACGCTTCTGGGATGTTCCTGAGTCGTTAAACTTTGATGTCTCGTCTCTTGCTCCAGAGACGACAGGGCTTCACTACCGTTTTGGTGTACACAAGAGCAAAGGTGATCCTCAGCAAGTGAACGCTGCTGAGAGTAGTGGTGGTGATGCTCCTCCTGCTTCTTTGATGCCTGGTTTATGCGCCAAGGCTGCGGTTTCATACAAAGCTAACAGAGTCCTGTGGAGGCCGAAAGAGAAAGAAGAAGAAGAAGAAGATGATGATGTTGATTCACCTGTTTTTCTTCCTTACGATTTACGCCTCAAAGAGCCTCACGCAGCAGTTTCAGGAATAGTAGGTAGCAGCTTGGCAGCTTGGATTACAGGGCGAGACATCATCATGAAGAGGAGTCCGATAAGCGCAGATGTGTTTGGTTCTGCTTGCTGTACGTTTCAGAAAGGGAGGTTTAGTAAGCTGTATGGTGATCTAACGAGAGTAGATGCTCGTGTGGACGTTTCCTCAGCTTCTGCTCTTGCTAAAAGAATCTTCCACGCAATCAGAAGATCTTCAGGTAGTGAGAAAACAGATGATGACGCAACATCAGCAAGTTCTCCCAGGCTCAACCTTATATTCCAGCAACAGGTATACTAAGCTTCTTCTTCTTCCAAAGATCAAAGCATTTGATGAAAGTAATTAAATTATAACCCATTTTTGTGCAGGTTGCAGGACCAATCGTTTTCAAAGTTGATTCGCAGTTTGAGGTTGGTGCAGGGAAGTTCGGTGCAGAAATGGAAGATCTGGTCTACAGTTTGAACTACTCGTTGAGGCTTCTCGAGTCTGGGAAAGTCGTGGCTTGGTATTCACCAAAGAGGAAAGAAGGCATGGTCGAGCTTCGAGTTTTTGAGTTTTAAATATTTTTTTAGTTTCTTTGTATCATTAAATCAGAAGATGGTAGACATGGCAAAGTCTTATTTAATTGGTTTAACAAGTTCAAGATCTTTTATTTTTGATTGTCTAAAACGATCTCAAATGTTATAAATGATTTGTCACAAAACAAAACAAACTTATATCTTCTCAGAAAAACGTTGGATGTATCCTCTTTTCTTCGGACAAGAACTCTTCACTCCACGAGGGCCAACAAGTCGATCTCTTTACAAAAGCAATGCCTAGCACCAGTTTTTGAGTTTTAAAATCTTTTAGTTTCTTTGTATCAGAAGATGCTAGACATTGGTTTAACAAGTTGAAGATCTTTTGTTTATGATTTGTTTGAAATGATCTCAATTCTCAAATGATAATATAAATGACTGAAAGATTGTCACAAAACAAAGTCTGAAAATTACAGTAAGCAACTTAAAATCTTCAAGGAACACACTGCAAGTAATCATCTCACTCACTCCACGAGGGCCAACAAGTCGCTCTCTTTACAAAAGCAATGCCTAGCACTGGTCCCCAAATCGACCTGAACAATAAATTTATAGACTAACTTCAATTCATTGCAGAGAAGCTAATTTCACTGTGAAGAAGGCAAAACATAACTAACTAACCTCATATGCGCTCACGTCAGAGAACAGAACCTGTGGAAAAAGCAAAGGCGAAACAAGTGAACAAACATTCACAGTAGTTTACAATAATGGTTATGACTTTGAGAGTAAAAAAAAAGAAAGAACCTAACCTTCTTTCCAGGTCCAACTTGTTGTCCAACCTCAGAACCAACAGAGACAACCTATATAATATGATTAAAGTCATATACTTAAAAGACCATGAAGTCACATGTAACATATAACAAGGGAGCAAATGATGCATTACCTCTCCGGTTAGGTACCTCTCAAACTTAACAGCTGCTTTAGGCAACAACACTCCACCTGAGGTTGTCTGCATATAATCCACATTCACATCAAATAAATAATCTAAATAATTGGCAACCAAACAGAGCTAATCTCAGCTACTACACTGTCTTCTTAGTAATCAGACCATAAAGGAGATGAGATAAAGACCTGAGCAAGCTCTTCAAGACGAACAAGAACCCTGTCTGCTTGAGGAACAACCTGTGCAATAATACAACAATCTCCGAATTAGTTAAAAATAATAATGAAAATGAATACACTTTGGGTGAAATAAAACGGGAAAAGACAGAACCTTTGCCGGTTCCCATTTCGTAGAAACAGCTTTGACTCTAAGACAACCTCTTCGGCTTCCTGAAAAGAAGAAACAAACAAATCATTAAAAAGGCTGAAGCTTTTCATAAGTTTTGAACTTTTGTGTCAGTTACCGAGAAGCTTATGGTTAGCTAGAGCAGGAGTGGTGGTTTTAACCGGAATAGCAAAGAAGGGTTTTGGTAGAGAGACAAAAGTGGACGAAGAAGCCATTGCTTAGATAAGGTCTTTTCTTTTCTTTTTCTCTCTCTTTTGCAGAAGTATCAGATCTTCTGATAGTTTGGTTCTTATGTTTTTCAAAATGGGCCAAAATGTTACGGCCCATCAGCTTAGGCCTAACCAATAAGATCCATTTCACAGAGATCAAAGTACATTGGAAAATTCAATACTTTCAAGGACTATGAAACAAAGCAAAATCACAAGTTCATCATGATTGGGGAACAAAAAAAGAAAGTTTACATGTGTTAGTTAGTATACATGAATCTATGGTCATCATGTCAGGATCCTCTTCAGCTGCCAAACCCAAGAGTACATAATACCAACAGCACAGTAGGTTGAGATCAACATCAAAGGCATGAATGCAAATCTGTCACCTAGAAAATAAGGATGCAAGAACTGAGACACTATCTCTACTATAACCAAACCCATCAGATAGCTCTTCTCAATACATCCAATCTCAAACTTGCTCTTCTTGCTTTCACCATCTTCCTTCTTCTCCTTCAACGCATATTGAGCCGAAAAGCCAAGCCACATTACCATGGAGTGGAGCAACAGCAACAGAACCTTGATTGGATACTCCCGGGGCTCGTATAATAGTGGAAAGAGCGAGTAGCAAGACACTGCAGGAAGGAGATTTAAAGAGATCGTCAAGAAACTGCAAATGTCAAGTGCTGGTTACAAAAAATGTTAGTATATAATATACCTATGGAAACCAAAAAGTAGTGTTTAGCATCTTCTAAACTCTGCACTGCAACGATTGCAAGTGGGATAGTGAAGTGAAGCGACGCTTTCTCATGGACATGCCATCCAAACAGAAACCCGCATGTGTATGCATAAGCTATCCACCTAGCGACAAGCCCGGGTTGGGGTTTTCTCCAAGCTTTGATGAGACACGGAGTAAGAGCAAGTAGCACCATTACAAAAGTTGTCAACGGAGTGATCTGCATTAGCAACAGTCCACACAGTTAAGAGTTAGCAGACCATTCGGACTGATAAGTGTGTGATTGTTAGTGAGAGTACCGTACCTGAGGGAGAACTGCGAAAGGTGAAGAGTCGCCAACTAAACCTCCAGTGAAAGAAGCAGAAGGAACCTGAACGTCGACGCCGAGCTTACGCAGCGAAAAGGCAAGACCTTTGTCGAGTATTATATAGAAAACCCAAAAGTTAGGTGCCCAGTAAGCATGGCACAGTCCTCTCCCAAAAGGAAACATTCGACTTATCACTTGCTGTATCTGCAACACAACAACAACACTACATACCATAAGATGATAGTACATAGAGTCACTGATCAAACTAGGACATGTTTTCTATTAACCTTAAAAGCTTTAAAAACAAAAAACTTAACCTGTCCATTGTATATAAACGGTCCAAAGGCTGCAGCAAAAACCGCCACAACCACAGCACCAAGAGTCAAAAGCCTTCTTAAACCGGTAGCTAAACCGGACCAGCAATAATGCCTAAGCAGATAAACGAAGTAAACCGGAGCAGCGACAGCGAACAAATGCTTGAAACACAAAACAACAGCGAACAGAAACCCACCGACCAGATCTCTCCCATCCTGCAGAAACGAAACCGACAGCAACAGCCACCCAAGGAGAAACCCGTTGTACTGAAAATGAACATGATCCACGATCAACAGCCCCGGAGACAAAACCACCAAAACGCAGATCAGGTTCCGACTCAAAGGCTCCGCCTTTCGAGTCAGCCTGAGAACGCCGAGGAGGAGGCAGAGATCCGAGGCCATCGCGGTGATCCGCTGGAAGTAGACGACGGAGTCCGCGGCGTAATTGAGACCCGAGTGGAGATCGGTGATTTTGGGGTCGACGAGAGGGGCGAGGAAGGAGAGGAAGCGCTCGAAGTAGGCGAAGAAGGGAGGGTAGTCGAGCGTCCACTGGCTGGTCTCGTCGAGGTACCATTGGGAGAGAGGGAGAGAGTGCGTGATCGCTAGCCAGTTCCGGTGTACCTCGAAGTCTGTGCTTCTGTACGACGGGATTAGAAGGAGTTTCACGGAGGTTGCTACGGCGAAGAGCCAGAGTAGGAGTCGCCCGTCACCGTTGTTCCGGTGATCCATCTCGGAACCGATAAGAGTGTAGAAACATTACGGACCGGATATTACAAAAAAAAAAGCCTAAAATTGGGCCAGGTAAAAGCCCATAACAGAGTTTTACGTGGAGTTGAAGACGTGGCGATACATAATTGGTGTAACAGATGACATGGCACCACGTACTTACTTATATACGGCGGAGATTATTTACGATAAGAAATCAACAGCTGTATTCAGCAATTTTGTTAGATCACGCCTTTACAAAAATCTAAGGGGCTTTATTGGGCCAAGGAAAAGCCCATGACTAAAGGTGTTGACGGAGTAAAACGTGGAGTTGTACACACGGCACTACATAATTGGTTCGGATATATAACACGACACTGAAATTACGTAGAGGTAGATTAAATCTTAACCGTAGGTTAAACCAACAGAAATTAATTCCCATGCAACCTTAAGGCCTTTAATTAACCGCCACGTAGCACAAACTCCCAGCTTAGCTGGCGCACGAGCGAGATTCACCACACGTGTCAGTGGCAGGTGAGTGTGTGATAGTAAAAAAAAGGAAAAGGCAGAGAAAACGGGGTACAAGTGCAGCTGTCATGGAGCCGAGGGACAGGGACGTTGATTATTGGGCCTGGGGAGAGGTGATGGTGGGTCCCATAAATAATTAAAGGCCTTTTATAAAAAAGGCTGTGTCTAGTCAGCTCTTCGTTTGATATTCCCAAACTATGGTGGGACCAACTTCCCCACTCGAACGCCTTGTTGCAATGACGACAGATGACAAGTTGTGTGGTCCTGGCTACTTTCTCTTTTGGACTTTTATTATAATTCATCACATTATACTGGCCTAAAACAGGTTTGTCGATCGTAACGTGAGTCATTGCTTATTCATAAAACGTTGTGTGCTTGACGTGGTCTTTATTTAAATAGTTGATTAAAACAAAACTAGTAGATTTTGTATGACAGTAGTGTTTTCTTACCGTGTGCTTTTAAAAAGACAAAGTGTGTTCTGTTTTCTTATAAATTTCCACTAAGAAAGATTATATAAAGACAAAGTACTAATTGAAAGTCGGTAGTGATATTTGAATTCCACATATGTGACACGTCTAGTACGCAATAATCTGAACTACGGTGGCTATCAAATCTATTACGCTGTAAATTATAGTATAATGTTTTCTTAATAAGTGGATAAAATACTTTTGACAGAAAAAGTGAATTAAATACTTTGATGGAAAAATATTTAAACTCCTCCAATAGTTTCTTGGAATTTTTTACCTGGAGCGTAACACGTGTAAACTGATGTTTTGTGTCATCACGACATACAAAAGAAACGTTACAGAAGGAATTAATGAAACATTTTTATAAGTACAAAGTTGTACACCAAGTAAACAAGTGAGAGGCGATTATAAATTCACACAAAGTAACGAAACATTGTCCAGGGGAAATGAATCCTAAGAAAGTAGTAAGCAAAGTACACACTATAACAGTTTTTAAAAAAATAGTTAGTACAATAAATCAGTAATATATAAGAAAATGTATAACGAAGCAAATTTCATTTAATGTTAATAAATTTTATATTAAGGAAAAGTCCATCCATCATGCGGTTTGCCATGTTATCGTGGCCAACGAATCTTACAAACGCAAGAAGACTTGTTTTATCAAAAGTTAAGGAAAAAAAAGACTTGTTTTGATTCCCCTCGCGAACAAGATCCACTCCTACTGTAGTAATTTATTGTAATAGACTTTTGTGCCTAAGAGAATAAAAAAAAAAAAACAAAAGTAACTAGGTACGGACAAAGAGTTTGGTTCATTGTATCTTACTATAACTTTATGGATGAATTCTCCCGGTAAAATTAGCAGAAACAGAATCCAGTACTTCTATTTACCAGACAAAAAAAAACAAAAAAAAAATTATTGAAGTTTAACGTATACACCTTTCGAGACAGAACGAACAGTAAAAGATGTATTATTAGACCACAGTAGCTATAGTGGTCCATAACACAGGTGATTAGTACAAGTCAATCAGAAAGTCCTTTATATATGGACATCAAATCACTCAGCTTCCTCCTCCTCCCTCTCTAAGCTGAATCTTGATTCTTGAATCTGCTTCTGCAGTTGATTCTCTTCCTTTATTCCAAAGTCTCGTTATTTTTCAAGAGATTAGTATAAGCAAATGGCTTCATACTACGCTGGGTTTTCAAGTTATGAAGAGCCACACTTTTTGGAATCTTGCTCTCTTTGCCGTAAACACCTTCCTCGTAACTCAGACATCTTCATGTACAGGTACTTACTCCGATCAAAAAGTCATCGCCTTATCATAAACATTTCATTAAATGCTTTTTATTGATATGTTTCTTGATTTTTTTTTTACAGAGGAGACAAGGCGTTTTGTAGCAATGAGTGTAGAGAAGAACAGATCGAGTCTGATGAAGCCAAGGAGAAAAGCTGGAAACTTTCTTCAAGATCTCTCCGTAAAAAATCTTCCGAAGCATCAAAAGATTGCAAAACCGTTCGGACAGGAACCCTCGTGGTGGCTTAGTTAAAAAAGAAAAAAGAAAAGAACTTTTATTACATAAAAGCAAATAGCTTTTTCTATATATATCCTTCGAAAGCCCTTCTTAAGAAACAACCTGAGTAGATTTGCTCTGTGTCTCTCTATGTATCTGGATCGGAGATGATTAGGGTTCTGGGAAAGCTGTAAAGATCTGGTTCTGCCTAAATGAACCAAGAGCTTGGGGAGTGGGAGAAGTGTGGTCTAGGGTTTAATTGGCGGGGTTTAAATTTTGTTCCATGTTACAACAAGAAACAGAGCATACTATGTTCTAATAAATTCAATTTCTTTTTTTTATCTAATGATGATTTTATTAAAACAGAGCCATACTATGGTCTTAATTCAACTTAGTCCTTCTTTATAACTCCATGACTTATGCTCGGACAATTACAGTTTCTATAAGAAAAATAATTTTTTTGATTGTTCATTGCGTAATGCATTCTCCGACGTTAACTAAGAACTCCGGCGGTTTATTTACACGTGGAGAAAAGAAGCAGCTCTTTTGGGCCTGAATTGAGTTATTAAAGTGACCAATTTGGATTCTCTATTGTCTTCAGTAGCATCAAAACAAAAATGGATAGATTCATAATGTCTGGCCATTTAGAGCCCAAATAGTCTGAGCAACATGTAAACAAACTCTTATAACCGTGATCACTAAAGTAATGATAAAAAAAATTAACAAAATAAAATAACTGAAAATGGCCTCATTTGATAAAAAAAAATTATTTTTGTTCTACAATTCTTTAAATTAGAAAACAGCAAAGGGGTAAGAAGTATATCTTATGAATGGTGTAAATTTCATAGTAACTTTTTCTTTGGTCACAACCATTTAGAGTTGTAGTGTTCCCATTGTTAAGTTCTTGCCTCTTAGATTCACGACTTGGGTACTAAGAAATTAGGACTGTCCAATGCTTCATGAAGTATATCGAGGAGACTAAAGTAAACACCAGTTTGTAAGGAAGCGAGACCCATGCCTACCAATGATGAATCTATCAGAATAAACAGAGTTTAATATTGGTGAGACATGTTAGTTGCGTACAACACAAGTAACAAATAAGAACAGGTAAACAACACACAATTAACAGTTAATGCAAAATCAAAACCATATCAGTGAATGATTTAACTTGAATCCCAACAGGTAAATGAATTTCCAGAACCTCTCATGTTTTCGTTTCTCTCCCAAGTCCCAACACAGGCCAAAGACCCTGCTGTCCTACATCAGATCAGTTTCTTCCAAGATTACATACAGAAAGCTCAAAGTTTTTCTCATAAGAGCTCTTCTCATCCTCCAACCACCTTCAAGAAGAAGGGCTCAGCCACCGAGATTGTGTTATAACTCATTGCTTCTTGTGTACCTTAAAACCAAAGATTTTAGGAACATAGCTTTGACTCGGCTTCTGCGGTTTCATGTTCCCATGGGCCATGAGAAACAAATGTGGGAAAGTAGTCCCAAAATAAGCTCCATCAATGTCTGCAAAAATAACCATTAAGGAAAAAAAAATAAACACCAAGACAAAGTAGACAACAAACACACACTTTTAACATCTCCCAAAGCCTTTTTAAACAAAGTGGAAAAAAAGGATACTGCCTTGGTATTTAGATCGAGGGTAGTAAAGATCCTCGCATTTAGGGCAGTATATCTTCACCGTGCTCGACCTAGGGATATCGGATTGTCCAACAGGAAGACAAGACTGACCGCAGCAGAAAACTCTCGGACATCTTCCAAAATCATAGTTCTTGTACTTCTCCAACTAATACAAAACAGATTCATTAAATGTCTTTCAAATAAAAACCAACCAGAAGAAAACAAACCGTAACATAAATAAAGGACTCTTCTTTCATACCATAGCAGTTAGTCCTTTAGTAGTGAGAATGTAACGAACATGAATAAGTCCATATAACATTTCCGCAGCCGATTCCACTAACTCATTCTGTTCTTCAGTAAACATATCACCTAACGTATACAAAAAACATTCAGAACAATAATAACAAACAAAAACCAATGTTCAACAAATCGCTACATTAGACATTTTCATTTTTACATGCTTAACATGTATATTAGACATTTTCATTTTTTTGGTTTGATTATAAAATTATTTTGATGAATTACAAAAACAAGATACATAAAAAAAAAATTGAAATTGCACAAATTTGTGGATTTGGACTAACAGTTTAATTTAAAAGATTTAAATCAATTTAGACCAAATTTAGAAACTGTATAAATTGGATTAACAGTATAAATTGGATTTTAAGAAAATTGTTTCGAGTCAGATGGCCAGACATTTCAAAAAAAAAAAAAAAAACTAATTGATCAAAAGGACATTAAACAAGACTTACTGTTTGAGGATTCAACATCTAAGATGAGATCAAGTGCATAATCATAATAAGGAACTTGACCACTCAACCCACATAGATTGAAATCATCCTGTACATAATCCTCATCCACTTCACAGAAAAACTCATTCCCTCTCAAGTTACAAAACCACGAGATCCACGACGTTTCACCTTCTGACCCACTAACATCCGATCCTTCACTATCCGTTTCAGATTCAACTCCTAACCCAAAAAAAACAAAAAAATAATAATAAAGACAGAACATTTGACTGATAGTTTTAAAAAAACAGAACAAAACCTTCTCCAAGTTGAGATTTAGTAGTTGTTGAGGTCGAAGGGAACGAATCTCTGTCTTTAGAAGTGGAAGGTGAAGACTTTTTGAGATGTTTGTCTAAAGCTTCGTTGATTCGTTTCCGATCAGTAGCTCCGCCGAGAAGCTCCGATCTCGATGATCCGCCACCGCCCATTATTATGCTTCCACTCCGACCCTCCTTGTACATAATAACTCGACTTTTTAAAGTCTTTAAATGTAAGAGGAAGGAGAGATCTGGGGTTTCCTTTTTTTAGTTTGATTTTGTTTGATTGCGGAGAGTAGACGAAAGAGAAGAAGAGGTAAAGAGTGCCTCTGCTTTCTCTCTTCGTCTACTGTTTGTTTTCTTCTCTTTGATTTTTTTTTCCTTCTTAATTTCTGTTATTATTTATGATTGGGCTTCCGTTATTGGGCCTTGTCTTATAACATTGATTTTGTGAGTGAGGAAAAAATAACACAATACATGATGGAAAATAAATATGATTCTATATCATAGCTTAGGAAGAAAGGAATCATGAAGTTTCTTTTCTCTATATATATATAATTTTTTTTGTGCATAAACACGTTAGTAATGATTGGCTTGCCTTTTCTTCTTGTTAATGATGAGTGTGTTTGGTGGTCTATCCATTGTCTAAACCATTTTCTAAAAAAAATATTGAACACTGAAGCAAAATTAGTTTGTCAAAATAACGTTATTTAGCCAATATATCAACATAAATAAAATTTGTGTAAACTAAAGTGATAAAATTGAAAAGTGAAAATAATGATGTGTTTACCAAAATCTTAGTTGCTAAAAAAGTTGGTTTGTTTGATTTATTTTTATGCCAAAGATGTATGGCTATCATTTGTTATAAGAAAAAATCAAATTTAAATATCATATTACATCATCCAATGTTTTTGTTGATAGCTCTAAATAGTGAATAGTCTCTTACCAATTAATTCGTTTATTCCAAAGTGTTTTTCAGTATAAAAAGCTTTTACAAGTTTAATGAACTTTTAACATACTAATTGCATTGTCCTCTCACCAACTCATAAACTACATTTTTTTAACAACCTTCTTTTTTTTGAACAACCCTCATAAAAACTACATTTATTCTATAATAGTTTGCATCTTTTGCTGGAAAATGTTGAGCCTTTGTGGGGGTTTTTTGAACAAATTAATGTGAACATAAGAAATTTTTTTTTTCTTTTATGATAAGAATTAAAGCAAAGTCTATGCATTCAAAATACTTTTGCCTCTCTGACAGCTCAAATTAAAGTTGACTCCTTTGTTTTCCACGCTTTAAAAAAAACTTGCAGCTTTTTCATCTCAAGTCTCAGTTTCCTTCTACACTTAACCAGAAGCACAGAAAGAGAAAGAGAAGCTAGCTCAGAGAGTACTATCCTCAAATCTCAATCAATGTCAGCTTCTGTGGCTGCAGCATCAGTATCAACAACAACAACAGATACAACGTTTATAAAGTGCGTCACTGTTGGGGATGGAGCTGTGGGCAAAACTTGTCTTCTTATCTCCTACACCAGCAACACTTTTCCCACTGTATCCATCTTTCTCTCTTTCTTGAACTGTCTTTTTAATGGCTTTTGGTCATTTTGGTGAATGTGTTGTCCTCGATCGTTATGACAGGATTATGTCCCAACGGTATTTGACAACTTCAGTGCAAATGTTTTAGTCGATGGCAAAACCGTCAATCTTGGTCTTTGGGATACTGCTGGTAAAATAAAGTCATTCACTTTCTTTCAAAGTCTTGTTCTTGTATCAGATTCATAACCTCACCATTCTTGTCAAGTTCTATATTTTAATTTGACCCTTTTAAAAAGATGAATTTTATTTCTCAACACTCTTGAAGTTTCTTGGTAGTTGATAAAGAATGGATCTTTACTTTATTACAGGTCAAGAAGATTACAATAGGCTTAGACCATTGAGTTACAGAGCAGCAGATGTTTTCATTCTCGCCTTTTCTCTTATTAGCAGGCCTAGCTTTGAGAATATTGCTAAAAAGGTTTGAAAGTTTTTTTTTTCTTTCCACTTCAGTTTCACTGCTGCAATGTAACTTTATCACACACACCATCTCATGTGCTTGTGGTTCAATTTTCTTTGGCAGTGGGTCCCGGAGCTGCGACATTATGCCCCTAACGTGCCTATTGTTCTAGTGGGAACTAAATTAGGTTGAAGAAATCACTGTCTTGAGGAATCTAACATTGGTAAAGTGTTAAGGGAGATCTAATGTGTGTTCTTGCAGATCTTAGAGAAGATAAGAAGTTCCCAATGAATTATCCAGGTGCTTGCACAGTCTCTACAGAACAAGTATGTTTTCTTTACCATTCTTCTTCTTTAATTCTATAATCAGGAACGTGTATTAAGAATCAAGCATTGTTTTCTTTCTAGGGTCAAGAGCTGAGAAAGGAGATAGGAGCATTAGCATATATAGAATGTAGCTCCAAAATACAACAGGTACTAAACCATTAACGCTTGACTTATTCCTACACTTGCTCAAATTTAATCTTTTAAAGAAAAGAGTGTTGATGACAATTATGATGATGATTATCTTACAGAACGTGAAAGCGGTGTTTGATGCAGCTATAAAAGTAGTTTTACAGCCTCCTTCGAAAACCAAGAAGCAGAAGAGAAGATTTGGTTTCTGCCATGCTCTTTGATCTCAGGCTTCTCTTGCTTGCTTTAAAAAATATGTTATATGTTTATAGTGTGTTGGTATCTTCTTAAGTGTGATTTTGTTATCTTCTTTATGAGGTGTGTTGTAAGAACAAGCCAAGTCTCTTATATGTAAAAAATAATATGTACATAAACCAATCTTCAAAAAATGCTAATTAGTAATTAGACGCTTTATAGAGAATTATGAACTAAACGGATTATCTGATATTTATATAGGTCTAAGTGTTAGCAAATTATTAATTTAAACATTTTAATATTATATATTTTAGTTTTTAAGTTTATTTATAAAATTAGATATAAAAACTTAAATTAGATAAATTTTTAAATTCATACCAACATTATTAATTAATTTAATATATTTAAATTGATTTATACTGATTTAAATTAATTTAGAATGATTTAAACATATTTGAGTAGATAAATCAGACGAAAGTTATTTTGGTTACAACAGATTTAACTAGACCGACATTGACATAAAAAATGCTTCTCTTTATGTTAGAAGATCAAAACTAAACCGGTCTGAACAGATCAAACCAAAAACCGGAGAACAAGATAGGAAATAAACGGTATTACCGAATAAAAACCGGATTAGGAGGAGGCATCGGTGATATAAAACCAACACGCTCAAAACAAAAAGATCCCTCTGTTTCTCCAATTAGGTCTCTCCTGCGGTAATAAAAAAAAAGAAAAAGAAAAAGGCACAGGGAAAAAGCGATGCCACCGAGGGTTGTGAAGAGAGGAGGAGGCGCCGCGAGAAGAGGCGGGAGGGTCACGAGATCAGCTGTCAAGGCGCAGACTCCCCCGGTCGAATCCGCCGATGACGAATCTGTTAACATCGCGGAGGTATCTGTCTCCGACGCTGTAGAGACGCCCGAGGTGGACGAGGAAGAGAATCGGTTGGATGATGATTCGAAGCGATTGGATGATTCCGAAGCTGCGGCGAATCCGGATAACGTTGTTACGCCTCAAAGTAAGATCCTTTAAAACGTCGTCGTTTTTGATTATAGAATTGTTCAGATTTGATTTGGATTGTGAGATTAGATTCTAGGGCTGACTTTAACATCGTTTTTGACGGTTGTAAGTTTCAATTTAATAAAAAGTTTGGGACTTTGAGTAGAATGATTAGGTTTCAGGGCTAACTATTCTAACTTGTCTGGAAGATAAACGTCTATCTTCTAGGTTTTGTTAACTTTAGGCATAGTGTAGATGTTTTACTCGATTTTACTCGCAGAGGAGACTGTGGATGATTTGGGAAAAGATGAAAGATTGGATTTAGATGACAATGAGCCAGAGTATGATCCTGATGAGTATGGCGGGGAGGAGGAGTTTGAGGAGAGAGAGGATCATCAGTTGGTTAATCAGGAGGAGGAGGAGGAGGAACTGGAGGAGGAGTTTGAGGCCGAGGTAGAAGGTGAGGAGATTGGAGATGGTCTGGAGGAGCCTGAGAGTGAAGGAGGTGGTGATGATGATGAAGAAGTCAAGCTCGGAGAAGCTGTTGATGTGGAAGGGGAAGAGCATCATGACGTTCTGGACGATAGACGTAAGCGTAAGGAGTTTGAGATATTTGTTGGGAGCTTGGACAAAGGTGCTACGGAGGAGGACTTGAAGAAAGTGTTTGGTCACGTGGGGGAGGTGACTGAGGTTAGGATTGTGAAGAATCCACAGACGAAGAAGAGCAAGGGTTTTGCTTTCCTTCGTTTTGCAACTGTGGAACAGGCAAAACGAGCTGTGAAGGAGCTTAAAAACCCAATGGTAATGATCTACACTTTAGTGTTTGATGGAGAGTTTGTGTTGGTTTACATTGTATGTCATTCTCTTGGTCATTGGGACTGCAGATCAATGGTAAAAAGTGCGGTGTAACTGCAAGCCTAGATAATGATACCCTCTTCATTGCTAACATATGCAAGACATGGAACCTAGAAGCTGTAAGTATCCGGGTGTCCATTGATATGTCAATTAAACCCAACTCTACACTACAGTTCGTGGTAATCTTGACCGTTAGGTCTTTCTTGTGTGTTCCAGCTAAGGGAGAAGCTGAAACACTATGGAGTTGAGAATATGGATGAGATAACTTTGGTAGAGGACAGCAACAATGCCAACATGAATCGAGGGTATGCCTTTTTGGAATTCTCATCTCGCTCAGATGCCACGGATGCTCACAAACGCCTCATAAGGAAGGAAGTGGTGTTTGGACTTGAAAAGCCTGCGAAGGTTTCTTTTGCAGATTCCTTCTTAGATCCGGAAGATGAGATAATGGCGCAGGTACTCACATTGCAGGATCATTTATTTGTTGCAACTTTCATCCTACCATGTCTTCTTTAGAGCCTTGGAGCAGTTTATAAGGGCAGGCATGGGTGCCACCTATTAACTTAATAAATTCTTCTTTTATGTCTCTGGATGGTAGCTTAGAATGCTTTCTAACGACATTTTTAGATACTTGATTGTTGGTGAATCTTTCTGGCTATAGTACTTTTAGTTGAATTAATGTTTTGGTGTTGCAGGTTAAGACTATCTTCATTGATGGTCTGTCAACTTCGTGGAGTGAAGAGCATGTTAGAGATCTTTTGAAAAGATATGGTAAACTTGAAAGAATTGAGCTTGCACGCAATATGCCATCAGCCAGAAGGAAAGATTTTGGCTTTGTAACTTTCGATACTCATGAGGCTGCTGTGACTTGTGCCAAAACCATCAACAACTCAGAGCTAGGCGAAGGAGAGGACAAGGTATATGCCTATCTTTTTAGCCTATCCTTAATTACGCAAGTTTATTCTTGCTTTCTAATTCCTTCCTTTTTTTCCAGGCAAAAGTGAGGGCACGCTTATCTAGACCACTTCAGAGAGGAGGCAAAGGTAGACAGCCCAGTCGCTCAGACCACCGGTCTAGGCATGGGAGTAGACGATCTGGAAGGAGTTCACTGGCTCGCCTGCCACCTCGTAGCTCTAGAGCCGTTGGACCTAGGGCCCCACCTCCTAGTGCAAAGAGAGCTAGTGGATCAAGAGGAAGACGTCCACGACCACCTCTACCTCCACCTGCAAGAGCTAGGCCCGCTAGGCCCTTGCCACCACCCGCAAGATCTAGGCCCTTACCACCACCTGCAAGATCTAGGCCCTTGCCACCACCTGCTAGGTCATATGACAGAAGACCTCCAGGTACATACCACTGGACTTGTTGTTTATCCATGTTCAGTTATTTTTTTCTCTCTTGAGCTTTTTCATGTTGATGTATTTGATTATATCTTTGGAATTGTGTGTTTGCAGTTCCTCCGTATCCAAAGGCTAGCATGAAGAGGGACTATGGTCGGCGTGAGGATCTTCTTCCTCCAAGAAGCAGACCAGCTGTGAGCTATAGTAGCTCCAGGCTTTCTCCTGAGAGGCATCTGTCTTACAGAGATGATTATGCATCTCGTGATTCTGGTTATTCAGATATTCCTAGAGGTTCTTCTCGCTTAGAAACGAGGAGGCCGTACGTGGATGACCTTTACGGTCCGAGATATGAAAGACCTCCTCCAAGTTACAGTGAAGGGAGATCTCGTGCTTATGATGAACCTCTTCCTGGCTCAAAGCGACCATATGCTGCATTGGTCTGATTCATTGTTTTCTCTGACCATTTTATTCTCCAAGTTTTTTCTTTTCCAATATGGTTGTTTACTTATAACGTGTGTTTATCATTCAGGATGACATTCCTCCTCGTTATGCTGACGTCGATGCTCGTCATTCAAGAGCTCGTCTGGACTATGATCTTGGCCCATCTCAATATGGGGAATCGTATGGGGACCGGTATGTTCTGATATCTTTGTTATCTCTCTGTGCAATTTCTCTGTGATATGTGTATGTCTTAGTTTCTTACTTCCCATGTTTTATTTTAGGATTCCTAGATCTAGTCTAGGATATGGAAGCAGCCGAAGTGCAATGCCGAGTCATGACTCGCGTGGTCCATATAGCAGCAGTCGTCAGGGAATGGATTATGGAGGAGGTTTGATTGAGAACTTTCTGTTGTGGTTTAACATTTAGCAATACTTCATCGTGTTGTAAACACTTACATAGCTATATGTTGTTTAACTTCAGGTTCGTATAGTAGCAGCGATGTAGGAGGAATGTACTCATCAAGCTATGGTAGTGACATACCACCACCCAGAAGAGATGTAAGTTGTTTCAGAATTGTTCTCTCTCTTTTTTTTTTTTGCAGAAGTTAAGTTTTAGAGATAACTTTTGTATTATTGGAATTACAGGGAGGAGGTAGCTCGTATTCTTCAGTGTACTCAAGTCGTGGATTGGGTGGTAGTAGTTACTCAGGTGGTGGTGGTGGTGGTCCAGGATCATACTACTGAAAGTGAGTTAGTGGTGAGATCTTTTGGTTCCTTCTTTATAACAACTTTTAGGTTGCATTGTTTTGTTGCTTGGATTGCATCCCTCTCTGAATATGTGATTATGGAACAAATGGATCTACATAGTGATTTGATTTGTAAATGGAACAGGTTTCGCCAGGAAGGTGGTTTGGCTCTGCAAAGTTATTCAGAAGATAAGCAATTGGTTGCAAAGTTATAAGCATGGGCGAGAGACTGTTGGAATAGAGAGACAAGTAATAATGGGATATCATGAATTGGTTCTTTGTTTTAAGTGGCTTGCATCTTCAACTGCATTTGTATTTGAATCTGTTTTAGATGGTTTGACAAGCTTCTTTTATTATATAAAAGATGTTTCCTTTATTTTTTTATATAGTATAAAACTCTATTTGATATATTCATATTTTATTATTATGAAGTTTATCTTTCCATCAGTTTCTACTTTCTAATGTTCTTTTCGAAAAGACAAACATTCAGCTTATGAGTGAAAAGTAGGCTTGTATTGAAAGAGAAGTCAATGAAGAAGTTCATACTCCATTAATGTCACATAACAACATTCATGCGGAAACTAAAAGGTGGATGATACTTTACACACTAAGCTCAACAACATACACACACAATTAACATTAATCCATTGAAGATACTCTTCTTGCTTTCTTGTTCCTCATCTCCGACATAGTTTTAGCAAATGTCTCCACAATCCGTTGTTGCGACTCCAAAATCATCTTTGTCCTCTTCATTTCCATCTCCATTCTCATCGCTTCAATCTCTCTCACCATCTCCATCTTCTTCTCCTCAGTCCTCAACATCCCATCTCCGAGTAGCTTGATCGCACTCGCAATTGGATCATCATTACACGACATCATCATCTCACTCCCTCTCTCATCATCTGCTCCGACACGACCAGGTCTCGGATTTGTACTAACACCTGAACTTAGACTCGCCTTGTACTTACCGGACCCCGCAACGCTCACACCCGTCGGTATTCGAATCCTAATCCCGCCTCCACCACCACCATTCCTGTTAAAGCACCTCGGCGTCGGACCTCCTCCGTCGTCGTTCTCCGTGGCTTCCATACGCTTATAATGAACCCAAGAGGAGACGAATCTCGCCACGGGCACGGACCTCGCCCTCTGGATCTCCGCGCGGTACCTCTGCCTTAGCTTCTCCATCTTGTGCCTGCACTGAACCGCCGTTTTCCTCGGCGTCACGCCGGGACACGCGGCGGCCACCGCCTCCGCGACGTCCTCCCAGTGGTCCGCCTTCAGGCTTCCGCGGCCGAGATCGCGCCGTTTGTCGCCGTAGGCGTCGATCAGCGCCGTCGTCTCCTCGAGAGACCAGCACGGCGGAGGCAACCGCCTCGAGCTCTTGGACGTCGCCGGGACGGACTCGGTCTTCGGATCGGCGGTGGAAGGGAGGAGAGCTTGCGGCGGCGAAGAAGAAGATGGATCGTGATTCGACGGAGAATCCGGATCGGACATGATTCAATGGCTTTGACGCGATGGTTTTCTCGCGGCGGCGATTTCACGTTATAATCGAGGAGATAAGGGAGAGAGAGAAGGCGCATGATAATGGTGGTTGGTGTCAGATAGAAGCGCACGTTAGTGGAGTTGGTAAGTGGAGGAGGGTGGTGTGTGCGCCGTCGTGGACGACAATAACGACACGTGGGAATAATTGTAAGCCAACAAGCCACCGTATTCATGGTTGTGGAAATATGGCTAACGTGAGCCGCGTATGGCGGGAACGGTAGGTGGCGTATGGTAGACTTGCCATTTTGGAGTCTATGCTTAATCACTTTTCCTTTAGCAACTCGTTACTATAAATGATGACTCTCATATGATTGTTTTGATTTAAGGCCTTAAAACTAAATTAAAAACCCCAATTGGTAAAGTGGGTTGATGCTAGTGGGCCAGGCCCAGTAATAATATACAACGTTAACCTTCTAGACTGGGAGAATCTATTACAGGCTGTCCAATTCCATCGTTTTATTCAAGCTAGGAAGACACGAATCTCGTAAGGAACATGTGGGAGTTACTTTGTTAATTATCAGTTCGAAATATTGTGAAAGTGGAAGTGTTAACACAAGCTTTTTTACTAGTTTATTATACTTACTTTGTTGATTAGTAAGAAAGAGACCAATAATTAGGCTGATTTTTAAGCTTTAGTCAGTTTGTTCTTATCTTCAAGAATCTCATAACTTAAAAAAATTCAAGAATTAAAACGAGGTAAGGTATTTTATCAGGTAGAACATACTTCATCTTCACGCAGTCTCGCTTCACTTGCTAATATATATACATGTGTACTTGTCTGAATGTAGATAACTTTAAAATTTAAAGATTGGATATACCTTTGGGACCATTGAAGAAATGGACCACAGATTGTTTGATGCAGCTCGTTCGGGAGACATAACAACACTTCAGTTGCTACTTCAAGAAGATCCTCTTCTTCTCGACCGTTTCTCTATGTCTTCTCTAGAGAATCCTCTCCATGTCTCAGCCTTCTCCGGCCAAGCTGCCTTCGCGGAAGAAATCTTGCGTCACAAGCAAGAGTTAGCTCTGGAGCAGAACCAACAAGGTTTTAGTCCTCTTCACATTGCTTCAGCCTCAGGGAAGATAGAGGTCGTGAGAGCTCTCCTAAGTGTCGGTCCGAAACATGTTCTCTGCCGCTTGAAGGACAAAGACGAGTCGATTCCTCTTCACTGCGCGGTGCAGAGAGGAAGAGCCGAGGTGGTTAAAGAGCTGGTTTCGTCTTTCCCTGAATCTCTCCGGGAAGTGAATGCTTCCCTTGAGACACCTCTTCATGTTGCTGTTAAGAACAATCAAGTCGAAACTACAAAGTTGTTGCTAGAAGAGATCAAGAAGCGTGACATGTCACCAGGGATCGTTAACATGGGGAATCGAGAAGGCAATACAGTCTTGCATCTTGCAACACTTGGGAAACAACTTCAGGCTAGTTGTTTCTTCTTCTTCTTCTCTACTACGTAGGTTGGGTCCTAGATTTCGTGAGTTATAGATAATCTAGTAAGACTAACATTTTTTAAAAATACAAATAATACATACACTGCTATTTATTAAATTTTCCGTTTTTAATACTTGACACAATCTATTTCTGTTGTAAATTAGACTACATTTTCAGTTTTTTATATAAAATTATGATATGTAAAAGTTTTTTAGTATTTTGCATATTGTTATATTATTATTAATAATAGTGTTAGTATGTCGTCTAATAAAAACAGGGGGAATATGAGAATGATGTATAAGCTAGTTAATTTAACTTTGGACATGAACATGCATCATGCTACGTATTTCTATAATATTTGTTTTATCTACAGATTGTGGAGATGTTAATTGGTGACGATGCAATACTCCCCGGATCGGTAGATGTAAACAGACAAAACAGAAACTGGTTAACACCGAAGGACATACTCGACGTGGTTATTGAAACCGAAGGAGGAAGTGTTTCCGAAATGTACAGAGTTGTTCAAATCTTTCAGACAGCTTCAGCAAATAACGCGCGTACGGAACGTCAACTGCTTAAACGTAGCCATCCTACTAGAAACCCTATTCGTATGATAAAGAATCATATAAACGACGAGATTAATAACTCCACACTCGAACAGCGAGAAACCTTAATGATTGTTGCAACGCTCATAGCCACACTTACATTCACCGGATGTCTTCAGCCTCCGGGAGCTTTCAAGAGTGATGACGCTAACGGTGGTTCACAGAACAACGCCACAAACACAACAAAGACATCACTAGGCCGAACTTTAGATAACATTTTCGGACAAAGGAACAGTACTGCAGGACAAGCGATCATGGCGGATAGGCGGGTTCACTTCACTCTCTACTCTGCCTTCAACGCGATAGGGTTTTTGGTTTCGGTGGCGATGATCTCTCAGCTTACTAAAGGGTTCCCGCTGAGAAACTGGATGAGACTTTGTATTATCTCAGCTGTGTCTACTTATTGTCTTGCAATCGTCTACATAGCACCAGATGAGGATGTTTTTTGGGTCGTGGTTCTTGCGGCAGCATTGCTCTTGGTTCTTCGTGAGCTTTACTTTTTTGTCAAATCGTTGGTCAATGGCATTAAGGCTGCAACGAGTGAAACTTAACTGATCACATCCTTTTGTTGTTGTATTTTGTCCTTCTCATGTTTGGTTTTATGTGTGTGTTTTTCTTCAGATATTTTTTTTGTAACATCTAAATGTTTATAGATATTAAAACACATTACAATATCCCCAAAAAAATGTAAAACCGACAGAATAAACAGATATCCCCAAAAATCAAGTCGATAGAAAACTTGTTTTCTCCTCAATGACAATTGACACATATTAATTAATATCTATAACAATTATATAGAAATAATATAAATTATTTATGATTTTTAAAATTACCTTTTTATGTTATGTAAAATTTGGTTGCGCAAATTAGAAGTAATAGAAATATTTATAAATAAGCTATTCAATATACTTTTTTGGTAGTGCTTAGAAGAACTATAACTAAAAAAGAATGAGATAGATAAATATCTAAACAAATAGTATTTGCTCTGCTTAATGTGTTCTTTTCTCATGTTTGCTTTTATGTATGTGTGTTTTTCTTTATATAATGTTATTTATTTAACATTGTAAAACCAATCTTCAAAATGGGTTTTCTTCTCTGATCTTTTTCGTGTGAATTTGACTTTTTGAGATTAATAAATACAATATCTCGAAAGATGAGTGGAATTTTGAAATGTTCTGTTTCTCCTAATACTCTGACTTGATAAAGTTGATTTTTTTCTTTTTTGACAAAGTTGAAATATTAATCTGTTTAATGTTGAATTCTTGCAATGAGATTTCTCTTTTGACCTAGCACAAGAGAAGAGAAGACAGAGAGAGAGAGATGGAGAAAAATCCTATAATGGAGGCTGCTCGGAAAGGAGACGTCGAGTTCTTACTCCGATCAACGGAATCAGATCCCACTCTTCTTGAAGTTCTCGTCATCAACGGCCAAGAAACTCCGTTACACGTTGCCTCCATGTACGGACACTTGAGTTTCGTCAAAGAAATGTTAAACCTAAGAGAGGATCTCGGAAGAGAGCTGAACAAAGACGGACTAACGCCTCTGCATATAGCAGCATCAATGGGTCACGTTGAAATCGTTAAGGAGCTTCTGGAGAAGCTAAGTGGTGAGATATGTTTGATCAAAGGTAAAGAGAGAAAGATTCCTCTTCATTACGCTGCGATGAGAGGAAAAGTTTGTGTTCTTGATGCATTAGTGTCTGCGAATCCTGAATCTCTTGAAGTAGTCACGACTCGTGGAGAGACAGTGCTTCATCTTGCGGTTAGGTTCTGTCAGTTTGATGGGTTCGTTGCTTTGTTGGAATGTCTTAAAGAGTTTGATAAGCTTTGCGTGTTGAATAAGCAAGATCATGGTGGAAACACCGTTTTGCACTTGGCTGTTCAAAAGCGACAGTTCGAGGTATTGACTCATCTATCTTTTGGCCGGTCTTGGCCGGTCCTTAAACTTGGGAGATAAATAATTTAGTAAGAATTTACATAAGTTTTTATATAAATTTGAAAACCTATTCACATATATCTTTTTTATTTTTTTCTAAATTTTTATAGAACATAGGCTAATGCTTCACTAGCATATGCTCATGACCGGTTATGATCTCATTTGATTCGGTTTTGTTTATTTAAAGTGTGTATCCCATTGATGTGATATTGCAGGTGGTTGACTTGTTGCTTGGCTCTAGAGGTTCTAGTAACAATACACTCCCAAGAGATTTCATTGAAGTAAACTCTTTGAACTCGAATGGCTTCACACCTCTTGATGTGTTACTTAAGCTTGGAGGTGAACCAGACGACCCAGAGATTCATCAGCTCCTTCTCCAAGCAGGAGCTGTGAGATCTATAGATCACAACACAAGACAACCACCATCAGAAGAACCTCTGTTGACACACAAGCAATGGCTTGATTACTTCAAGCACAAGAAAGACAAAATCTCACCTAACGAAATCCGCAGTGTCTTACTAGTTATCGCGATTCTGATAACCACAACGACTTATCAAGCCGCACTAAGTCCCCCAGGAGGAATCTGGCAAGAAGATTATTACTGCATCGGTAGATATTGTCAAGAGAGTGAGACAAAAGGAAGCAAAACCAAACCATTGTTTTACGCAGGAACAACTATAATGGGATCAAAGAGTTGGATCTCTTATGGCATTTTCATCTTCTTGAACTCGGTTGGTTTTTTCACATCTATTGAACTAATCTCATTACTCACAAAAGGTCTCCCTTTCTACCTTGAGCTACAAGTTTCACTGACTGCTCTTGCCTTAACCTATGGATTTGCAATGGCTGCACTTTCTCCTAACTTTGGATTAGGCTTGTTCTTCATGGTTATCTCTGTGGTATTACCCTTAGCGGTAGCAAAACTCCCGAGTCTAATCCGTAAACTTGCCAAGAAAACAAGAATCTCTCCTCTCAGGCATACAACTACAACAACCATCACCTAAGATTCCAATTCCCATGTGTGTTTTACTTGTTTTGTCGTGTATTTGAAGAGGTTAAGAGTCAAAAGGTAAACAATTTTTTTTCCTTTTGAGGTAGTTTTTGTCAGTATCCATTATATGTATAAGGTCTCACAAGTCACAGTCACTAAGCCTCATTCAAATTTATTAATTTAAGTGTGATTTCTGTATTGTTACACTGTCTTTGTTCTGCATGTTCTTTTGTGCCCTATATTTAGAACTAGAAACAACAAATCTTTTTTTGGTCGAAGAAACAACAAATCTTATTCACAGATCCCTATCATTGTACCTTATAGCTAATATTACTTTACTTATTAGTACTAAAGTTATTATAACCCATGTTCCTGATCTTACATGGGTAACATTATAAACTTGTGGTTATTCAACACCAAACAAAGATATAGTATATAGTTATTTAAGTTTAGGGTTTATTAGTAATAATAGTGACATTTTACAATTCTTTAGCCAAGCCAGTCTGTAATGATGCATTATCATATTGAACTTACTGGCTTGATTGATTAAGACACGTTCCTGCCGACAAATCTCTACACTACAGCTACACAAATTCATTAAAAAGAGAAGAATAATCTTGTGAAAATCAAACAGCGAGTTGTTGTTGTTTCTGATGAGAAGCTTCTTCGTCACTGAAGGTAATGACAGGTCTTGGTGGACCAAGAAGGAGAGAGTGAGGTTGAAGAAGAGTCATTTCCTTTTGAAGATAAGAGAAGTAAGAGTGGAATGTGTTTGGCGTCACGTTCAAATCAAAACCTAACCCGAATAAGAAATCAAGCTCCAGAAGATTCATCTCTTTCGTGCTTATCCCTCCCACTTTCGCGTAATACGCATTGTTGTAGTACCTGTTCAGAAAATCAAATCATTTATATCAAATTCAAAACTTTATTAGTATATAACATGAGGTCCAAAGATCCATTTCAGAGGAAAAACAGAGCAGCCATCTTGAGATTAAGACAAAAACAGAGAGAAACAGAGCAGCCAACTTGAGACTAAGACTAAAACAGAGAGAAACAGAGCAGCCATCTTGAGATTCATACAAAAACAGAGAGAAACAGAGCATTTCAGAAACAGGGGAATTGACTGATCATCATTCATTATCTGTGAGACTGTGATATTGAATCCTGAGCTCGACCCTCCACTCAAAACATTCGATTTCAATTATAAAAAAACGAAGAAACTTACCGATCATCGAGGAATTTAGCAGCGACCAAGACGCTTGTAATGAGGAGACGATGAACGTTAAGGGAATTGATGGGAAGGGAAGGTTGACTGTGAGTGAAGCGGTCAAGATAAACGTAAGCCACAACGAAGCAGGAACGGCTACAATGAGCGTATTTGAAAATCCTCTCCAGGTAGCTCTGAATCGTAATGGAAGGTAGACTCAAACCGTGGAACACGGAAACCCTCTGTGACTGAGTAGCGACTTGGCGTTGAAGATCGTTGGACTCCGCAACTCGTTCTAGCAATGAGGATAAGAAGGCTATTAGCTTCGGCATTACTCCTGGATTCTCAAGCTCGGCCATTTTTGGGTTGAGAGAGGAAAAGAGAGTTATTTTTTTCTTCCTCTTCTTCTTCTTCTTCTTCTTCTGTGCTCTGCTCTGTTGTTAAGGGCGTGTCTTAAAGTTATATTGGGTAGTTAATTTCAATTTTTATTTATGTAACAGGTAAGTATTTTTCTGATTTTATTTTATTTTATCAGTAAATACCATCTTTTTATCTATTTTATTAAAACATGATATATTAATATAAGTGTGATCTAATTATTTTAATAGAATATATTAGAATTTCTTATTAATCATTAAAAAAACACTATACAAAAAAATATAAATGAGATAAAAAAACATAAATATAAAAACGAAATTTCTAAAAAAAAATAAAACAAAAATATATTCACCCGTCATTTTTTTAGGGTAGATCATAATCTAGTTATCTGATTAAAAGTTTAGGAATGTGTCCCTTTTTGGATTTTCAATTGTGTTGTTCATTAACTCTTTGTTCTACCACCGTCGGTGGATCCGAGAAGAAATATGTAAATAATCAACTGATCATTTGGATGGGTTAATGGTTTTTTTGGAAACTAGGGTTAATGATTGTTATTGAATTTAAAAACTTAAGTTGTGACAAGAGTGAAACACATTAACTAATGCATTAAACATGATATATAAAATCCAAGAAAATAAATGTAATATCGTATCTCTTGATATGTACGCAATTATGAAAATATTTGATGTGAATTGAGAAAATTGTATGTAAAAATATAGTAGTACTTATTCATGTGACAGGAAAATGTATCCTACTGATTAAAAAGGAAAAAAAAATGTATCCGACAAACAATAAGGAAAACTGTATTGATTGTTTTTTTGTAAAAAAAACTGTATTAATTATTATGTGTGATTTAATTTTTGGTTTGTAATGTGGAGATGTGATCCCATTTATATCATGTTACATGACATGTGATGAGGAAATTTAAAGTCACGACGATGGTGATCTTACGAAGTGCATGTGTTGCTAATAATGCGAATCAATTTCCCATCTGTTAACCTTTCTTTATAGCCCAAAATAATTAGGATTGCTATATATATAAAATAAATTACAAAATTACAGATCAATCTATGAATAGTTCACTTTTTCGTTGAAAGAAAAGATTTGAACTTTACAGGAGGACAAGTCAAGTTGTGTGACCAACCTTTACATTTTACCGAAAAAAAAAAAACTTGTGTGACCATCGTCTTTCGGAACGTTTCGAGTAATACCTCTGAATTACTAGCTAGCTACGTACAAACTGTTGCATAAAGTTATAGTAAAGTTTTTTGTAAACTAAGTTATAGTAAAGTTCCTAGCTACATTCATGAACCACAAACTGAAGTTGGCAAAATTTGATTAACTAGTGTAGACTTGGCTTATGCGTATATTATGTGGCCATTGATTGTTAAATGTGTTTTTGACAAAAAAACAAACAAAGCTTTAACCACTGGACCAATGAGAAATATTTTTGATTGTTTAATGTTATATTTAGTTTTTCTCTTATGATTCGAGTACTGATCGTATACTTGATTAATGCCTAAATAGGTGTCAAGAAAAACAATTGATTAAACATGACAGCCAGGTTAGATTTTAACTGATTGGGATATAGAGTGATGGAAGAGTAAAGCATGTCTCGTGAGAGAAGTAAAGATATATGCTTGTACATACGATATCGATAATATTTAAATTTTAATAATAATAGTATATAGTTTTCTGGAGCATTTGGGGATCACCACTAACTGCGTAACGTGTCTCTCGCTTCTCGTATCTTTTTCGTAACTAATTTCCATGTGACCCTCCCCATCCAGTTCAAATACTACATTTTCTCAAGTTTAACTCATATTAGTGGTATATATATAAAAAATAAAATAAGTATATAACTCTCAATATTGTGCGTTTTAGAGAACATTTAATATGTGATGTATGTAGTATAGGTCTAGTCTAGTTGATACATAATGTGTTAGCATTATATGAAGATCGGTGGACCATCCACATTAGTTGGTAGCTTTTACAATTTTCCAAATTTCTGAATGCGTTTGTAAAACTAAATTGTATTTCCAGTGAAATAAATTATGGGCTTATCATTGGACGTTTATGGAAACGCTCTCTACCTTATCAAAAGCCCAATTAAAATTATAAATCGTAATGTTGAGCCCAGAAAAGAAATATTAACAATGTATAAATAACGTTGAAATGAAGATAAACACAAACAAATCTAGACATATATATTTTACTTTCCAATAAATCTAGTTGTAGAGAAGAATCTCGTAATGTTGATCTCAGAGGAAAAATATGTCCTTACAATAATAATGTTGAAATGAAGATAAACCAAAACAAATCTAGACATCAGATCATAAATCTTTCTTTTTGTCCCTCTAGGTTCTATGCATGATGACACGATGTTGCTATTGGTAGAGGGAATCAATGCCCTATGATATATTTTTTCTTAAAATCCTAAAGAAAAAATGTTTATATTTTCTCTATCGTTACTTTAAAAAGTTTATTATTCCATCTAAGAAAACTGTCATAATGTTTTTGTCAAAAAAAAAAAAAAAACTATGTCATAATGAAATGAGAAGTGTTAACAAATCGTGTAATAAGAGGTGGACCAATAAATGTAAAAGTAACGGATGTGTCAGGGCACAAAATGGGTGGCTTACTCAGTTTTTCACACTCCGCTTGTGTCAGGCACACATTATAAGCAGTGAGTCACATGTCCTGACTCAGTTCTAATGAGTTCGTCGTTCGCCATAGCTTTTTACATCTATAAATATATTAAGTAACCACCTCAATGTTTATATCAAACCTAGTTTTCTTTCAAGAGGCTTCTTTTCAACTAGTTTGCACTTAGTAGAGAGTGAAAAAAGAGTCAGGATGTATGCATTTGTAGAATTTGACTTCGTTCTTCATTACAATGGTCACAGTGCATTTGCAATATCTTTCAAGAACGAAGGTGATGATGACGATGATGTAGTGTATGATTACGCTCCGGCTGCATGAGTAATTCAGCTATAGTTATAACATCTTCATCATTAGGATGAGAGAAGCTTTTCTAGCTAGCTAGATACAACCCTAATTAGCAATATATCCAGTATGTAATATATAGTCATAAATAGACCATGAGCTAGTTTGTAGCTAGGTTGGCCTGAGTGTTATTGTTATACTACTTATAACATTGTAATAAAGTAACGAACTCTTTTTTATATATTATACGCCTCATCTTTAAAACCCGTATTACCAGTTCCATAATGTTTAATAGTGGATAATAATCTCTCGCTGACGTTTGTGAAAATCTTACGCTACGTCACATGTCTTACACTAAACTATTTCAGATATGTATTTGTTTGTTTGTTTATAATATTTATCTCTAAGTTCTTTGACAGTGTGCTGTACTCGTTTGTTGTAAAGCAAGATGAATAACAAAATTGTACACTATTGAGTTCGATTATAGTGGATATCTCGCAACTACTAAACTGATCATAACTTTATATCTAATAGTGTCCTGTTGAACCAATTTAAATAGTGTGTGATAATTTTATTTTCTAAGGGTCCAATTTGGGAACATAAATATACAAGAGATCGATTATGTTGGTGTATTTCATTTTTCTTATAAAGAAAAAGACCTTCCACCTATATTTTTAATATGTTCTTCATCCGGTAAAATAAGTATTTTGCTTCAAAATCACTTTACTTAATGATTGTATTCGGCGTCACCTTATCAACCTCAAACTACCACTATTAAGAGTATATATATAATTATATGTATATTACAAACGTAAAGTCAAGAATAAATATAAAACGTCTGATGATATACTATTAAAAAACACATGCATTTTTACCCCAAAAGTATACATGCAATATATCACACATCTATGTGTGCATTATATGTTTGCAGGAAGAGAGAGAGATAAGGATGGAGATTAGAAGGAAGAGAGACAATCATGATCAGGAGAAAAGGAGTCATCAGGGGGAATGTGGCTGTGACGACCTTCGTAAGTTGTAATCACCATTCTACAATCTTCCGACAGCCGCTCCACTCTCTTCTTCACCCTACAGTTGTTGTGCGTGCATCTGTAATAACTTCTGTATATACATATTATTCTTTTATTATTAAACATCAGTAGAAACAATTTAAGATTCAGTCAACCATCCGAAAATAATAAAACAAGAATATCACGAGCCTTATAGTGTATAAACACAATAGACGGAAATATGTAAATATATATATTTTTTTTGGTAAAAATGTTACGTATGTAGATATATATATTGCAAAATAAAATATTGTTTATATTCTTAATGATGACAGCCTTCGAGGGGACGTACGATAAATACTAGAAATGCAACATACGTACAAAAATTACTCTAAACGTATAAGATGTATAAGGATGTATAAGCAGTCATCTCTAGTAGCTGAGGTTCGGCAACAGTCTAAAGAGAGAATATCATGGATACCCAGCTTTTACGAAACTATCGATCACCAACCAATGTGATTATACGAGAACCGTTAAGCACATGTTATTGGAAGACTATTGGGAATGTTAGTTTAAATTACCTGGGGTGAAGGCTGTTCTTGACGATTTTCTGACCATATTTACGCCATTTGTAGCCATCGTCGAGAACGTCAACATCGCTTTTTGTCTGGAAACAGAATCTTGGTTCTCTTAGTTTCCTTCTTATCTTCACTTTGTTCTTCGACTCTCCACTCCCACTACTTGATCGCCACCTGCAAATGCAACCACTATAATGTATTAGAAACATTATTTGTACCTTCAGGTTTAATCTTATGTATAAATAAATGTTTTGTATTTAGTCTAACGTCTATGGATCTCGTATATTTTCAAGGGAAACCTACAAAATTAACAACTGAGTGATGTTGAGGACACCATGGAGAGGAAACGAACTAGAACTAATTTCTTGAAGAATTTATGGCAATAATAATTATAACTTGTGTTAATTAGCTCTATTAGTTGATTATAAAAGAAGAAGAAAGGAGAGAATTCATCTTCAAACTCAAATGAGCTAAATTACCAAGAATTTGAATGTGCGTCATTGTTAATTCCACCTCTAGTATTATCCTGATCATCATTAAGCACCTTTGATCCCAAGGGTCCTTCACCCTACATAACAACCCTCCAAATTAGGATCAGTCAATACTTGAACCATGAAAACAACTAGATCATATGTTTTAGCCAAAAAGGAAAAAAACTTTTAATCATTTATAAACAGATATGTATATGTGTAGAAAGAGATATTATAGCTATACCTGAAGATTATTAGGAAACCCTAGAGGTGCATGAGTAGTATTAGTGGTAGAAGAAGAGTTGTGGATGGGGAAAGAAGGAGATGAGAGAGAAGATGAAGAAGAAGAAGAAAAAAAGGTTAAGACATTGGTTTCTTCAAATGGAATGAGGAAGTTCATATTCTCTTGGATCGTCACTTGTTGTAGATCGTAATTACTAACTACTACTCTCCTTCCTCCTCCTTCCATTTGATGTAATCCCAGTCTCCCTTTTGTTGACTATTGTGTATCAGTTTTTGAATAGTGTATCACACTAATTTTGTCTATATTTAATCTTATAAATTACGTTATAAATGTTTTTTAGACGGTTTATCTTCTCTTGCTTACATATAGAGAGGTAGGGTTTCGTGTGTACGTCCCACACGTGTGAAAAAACCTGTAAACGTATCATCTAATACCTTTCGTGTCTCTGGCAGTCAACTTCATGTGAAGTCTTTATATATAGTCTATAATCATAAGGCGAACAAAACAAGAAATTATTCTGCTATATAGCAGATCATATATGCACTAATTTCTCAATTTATCTTGGTGAAATAGTAATGTTTTGTGTAGTTTTCATCACGTTTCACCGACAGATTTTTGTTTGAGCCGGTTGTACAATAAGTTGATAATGAATGGTGTGGAATTTCATTCCTATCAACTTTAATTAGACAATTCACGACTTTACTTTCATTTATTTAAGCAAGTAACCTACATCATCAATAAACATTCCATAATGAGACCAAACAAGGGTTTGGAGTTTGGACTGATTATTGTTTATCAGCTTTCTGAAGCAACCCTAGGAATAACAATTTTAAGATATTTATTAAAGTAAGACTTATCTTAATTAATTTAGAACTTTGAATATTTTCCTTTCACATGACAAGGTAGAGACTAGAGAGGGAGAGAACTTTCAAGAAGGTAATTGAGTGTGGGGGAGGTACATCAAAGCTTCCATCCATCTCAAGATGTGTCCTAAAGCTGATGATGGAAACGACACCCAGAAAAGTTACCTCTTCTCAAATCATATCGAATCCACCTTCATAAGTTTTGTTTGTAAAATATTCCATTAATTGATTTATTTTTCTTACGGTTCCTTTGGTATTTGTTCCATTTATTGGCATATATTCTAAAAAATGTTAGATGTAAACCAGGTGATAAAAATAAGCACCGTCAAACCTCTCGTATAGTAAAACACAAGTGTTTAGCTTCTATTTTTTTTATATAGCATCGCGAATTTGATAACTACACATAACACAAATACACCTCAGGAAAAGAACAGGCCAACTTCCTTTTACAAATAGCATTACAAAGCAACAATGACTAGTAAAAAGCATATAATATAAACATATTTAATCTTCTTCATCACAATATATAATATAAACATATTAAATCTTCTTTATGACAATATCATAAAACATGATTAAGGTGGATTAAACTAAGTTTCAAATTTACTTTACCGATTGAGTCAACTCCGTAATTAACTATCTACTTAATGAAGAACAGTTACTTAATTAGCCATTAAAGGAACTATAGTACAATTAGTCAGTTTGTTCATTTTATTATCTCACCGACACCAAACCAACCATTAACATGGCCAAGTTAAGTTTCAATACCTAAGGAATTCATATATTTTTTAAAAAATACTTATAGCATTAGTATATAAACAAATTCTTGTATTAATTTAGATTAAACATATTTTTTGTAAGATGTAGTATATGCAAATACAAACACATTTGTAAGAAACAAACGATGCCAATGAAAGGAGAAATTAAGATGAAAGAATGACATTAATTAACTGTAAGGTCATAGGTTGAGAAAAGAGACAAAGAGGGGAATAATAAAAGTTATATAATAGGGGATGAATTCCATGCAACAATGATTACATGTTTCAATCAAATCCCTAAGGAAAATTTTCAAATTTTAATGATGGTGAGAGATTTCTAAGGCATCTTTCTCTCTTATAGGTGCCCACTTTGTCTCCTCCTTTCAATTTCAGTCTTTCTTTTTCTCTTCTTTGTTTCCTCTTTTCTACTTCTTTGAAATTCAAATGAGATGGAAAGCCAATCTTTTTCACTTGGGCCTATAGGATTAATGAACCATAACCCACTTAAACTTCAGGCCCAATAGAGGGGCCAACCAAGTCATATTAGGGTAGAACAGAAAAGACATCTTATTATAGCTTTTTACCAAACATCAGCTAGTGTTACTTTCATGTACTAAAGATTAAACATCAGGTCTGAAACAGAGTAAAGACAAAGAACACAGAGAGTTTCACTTAGGTTCTTCGGTCCATCGTCTCTTGACTTCAGATTTGGATCTAACTTCTTTAAGATTTCCATCTAAACCATAATCTCTCTCCATCACAAGATTGATCCCTTCATCAGAGTACCATCCTATTCCAACGCATAACACTCCATCTTTCTTCACATCCACGTAAGCAGTCACACCACCTGGTAGCCACATCACAGACACATCCTGCATATCTACCATCTCCTCGTCTCCAAACGAACCCGAGCTTTCTGGTAAGTCCCTTCTCTTCAAAGCCTCTGTGCAAAAGTAAACATATGGAGTGGTCTGGCCGCTTTGATCTAGGTCTTCTTCTCCGTAGATTGGAGTTGCACTCACTTCAAACACTTTCCATGATCCTGTTAGCTCTGATGGTTGAATACGTTTCCTCTGTGAGAAGGGTTTTAACTCCAGTGGTGCGTCGTTGTTACTAAGACATACATAACTCGGCTATAGTCAGAGAAAACTGAACATAACAGTCAAAAACACAAACCAGTGTTACCTTTGGTCTTCATAGTTTGAAGGACAAACCCACTGTTCTTCATACACACCAACTCTCATTATCTGTATATCCGCACCACCATTGGCGAACTCAATGGTGTGCACCACTCTCAGTCTCTTATGACAACCCTTCACCAAACACTAGCCACAAAGAGAATATAGCAATGAGCACACTACCATACTAACATACATCCAAGAGTAGACATCACATATACCTGCTCAAACTTGAAAGTAGGTGTGAGGTAATAGTTAGACTCACTCATCTCCCCAACAGGGATTGAAACTGGACCTCTAGAATAGGATCCATCCTACACCAAACGAACGAAACAATTAAAAAAAAAAAAAAGTCTAGTACATGTTGTAAGAAAGACGATCAAACCAAACCAAACCTCAAAGTAAACAAGACCAGGCTCATCTCCCATTGAATCCTCTTCCATGACATCGCTTGCTTTCAAGTTAAAAGACTCAAACTTTGGCAAACCAGTCTGGTCAACCAACACCTCATCGTTCTGGAAAAACTCTCCGTGAGGATTCAGAGTAACCCAATTGATCTTCCTCTGTATCTGAGTCTCAGATGAAGACGGAGATGGCAAGGCTTCGATCCGTGAGAGAGTATAGCAATCGTAAAGACTCTCGTTCTTCTTACCAATCTCAAGAGGCTCCATCTCTGCTGTTATGGGAGAGAACACAGCTCCCACGCCTTTCCATATCCCACTCACACTGCTCGCAAACGTTCTCCAAATTGGCTTTATCACAGGTTCCTTTATTTAAAAATAAAAAGAAAGAAACGATTTTTATAATTAAAAATCATTACTTTAACAGATGGGTTCGTACTGAAGAAGAAATAAAAGATTGAAACCTCTATCTGAAGAAGAGTTTCTGTCTCAATCAGCATGGTTCCTGAAACCAAGACTCTGCCTTTCCTTCCTCCTCCTCCGCCTAATCTCTTCCCTCTCTTCCTCCCCTTTGGCTTCCTCTTACGCTTCTCGTTCTCAGCCATCTCGTTATCCACGCTCCACGTGTTCTCTTTGTTACCCTTTAGAGTCATTTTCCCTTTGTTTCCCGGACCCTCGTTTGGTCTGTAGCTCTGCTTCTGCGCGAAGATCTTTCCCCCATTGTTTCCGTTCAGTCTCCGCGAATTGGGAATCTCGAAGCCTAGATTGTTGTTTCCACATGGAAGTGGAGAAGAAGAAGTGAAGCTTTTGCAGAGATGGAGAAATGGCGTTTGCATCTTTTGCCAATTTTGTTTTTTTTTTTTGTTCGTTCTTCACAGAGTTAATCGCGATGTTAACATTAGATGATAGATAAATGGGCCATCGTTAACAAGTCTAGGCCCATAGTATTTTATATTTTAGCCCAAATAAGTCCAAAGTGTTTTTAGTCTGGGCCCATAATGGAAACTTTCAAATGCTGTGTGTTTGTGTTCGCCACATCTTTTCTTGGATATAGGTTAATGTTGTGACTTAAATATTAAAAAAAAAATCCGATTTAGTGGCAGGGCCGCAGGGCTCCACCTAAAATGCAATGCCAGCATGTTTTATATTCAAAGCCATTTTGAATTTTTCAAAATAATATATGTTATACAATTATACTATACGTTATATTTATCTCTAGAGTCAATAATCAGTATGTATCTGGAGTTTTAATTTAAAGCTGCAGCTAATTTGATACCAACTACGCCAGGTTGCATTTCTTAATCATATATAGAATTAACATTGCTTTGCTGGCAATCATTTCCCTTTAGGAATTGATAATTTCTCGTCAATTGAGCTATAACGTGTGTATCATGATTGATAACATAATATTAAAGTCAACTAATTTAGTTTACATGATAGTCATGTAGAATACGTGAAAACGGTGGAGAAGAGCTGTACATGTGACTCCAAAAGCAATAAGATGATTTATATATATGCACGACTGATGTAGTGGTTCCACACGATTGAAAAAGGAAATGGGAAATGAATTATAACTTTATTACAATAACAAAAAAAAGTGAATGTGATAACGATAATGATAATCAAATGGCTAAATAATAAGAGCTGCTGACGTGACACACAAGTTTACAACCAAAACCAAGTAGATCAAAACCAAAGCACTGACTCATCCCTGGCAATTACATCCACAAAGCATAACCCAAAACGATCGAGGCTCCGACCAAAACGTAACTCATCACTCCCTTAGAGGCACCACTCGGTGGAGGAGGAGGTGTGGGTGTGGCGGGAGGAGTTCCGGCAGCCGGAGGTGAGTCTGGTGTGGAAGGAGGAGTTCCGGCAGCCGGCGGTGAGCCTGGTGTGGTAGGAGGAGTTCCGGGAGTTGAAGATGGTGGCGTAGGAGCGGCTGGTGTTCCGGAAACGACCGTAACTGCTAGCTTCATGCCATTGAGACAGTGACCAGGTGTAGGGCAGATGTAATAGTTGGCTCCTGCTGTTTTGAGTTCGATTTTGGTGTCTCCGTCATTGTGATTCACTGTGGATAGTGAAGTGTCGCAGTTATCATATCCGGCTTTGGTAGTCACATCCACCGAGTGTGAAGAACCATACTTGAACTCTGTTATGAAAAGAAATGAAAACTTTACTGAAGAATTTCTTGTGGAACAAGCTATGTCTAAATCCATTATCTCATAAATAACCTTTTTCAAAAATAAGTCTAATGTGGATATAAACCGAACCCAAACAAACAAATATGAAATATGTATTGAAGAAACAAATCAATAGTTCTTTTTTTTCATTATAACTTTTATATTCAAGAAACTGAACCAAATATCATACATATCATATTTTTTTGTCTTGCTACTAAAGCAAAACCAATACGTTCTCAAACTAGATGTTAATTCAGTTTAATTTTCCATTTCAGAAGCATAGCTTGAAGCTATAAGTTATAACTTTACAAATGTGGCTCGGATGATGGTTTACCTAGAATATCACCAACCCTGAAAGTCTTTCCTTTAACCCATTCTGTGTAGTCCACACCACTGGACCAATCTTGAGTGTCTCCTACCGTGTATGTCACAGCGATCGCGGCTGGGACGATGGCCAGGACTAAGAGAAGAGCAGTTGCAGCCATCTTGGACAAACCATTCATTGCCATTTTTTGCTTAGAAGAAAATAATATAATTGTACTAAAGATGTGAAGAGAAGATAGAGGTTGTGAAAAGAGGAAATGGCGATGGTGTTTACTTTATAACAAGGAGATGTGAGAACGACTATGATAAATTAAGTAAATAGAATGTATGAAAAAGTCGCCGCCTAGCCAACTCATTCAACAACTTCATCCTCTCTTTTTCATTTTTAAAAATACATGTCTTTGTTTTCTAAGACATTGTCATGATACGGACCAATTCTTTGTTCTTATACATTCAAAGGAAAGGATAATTAATCGAACTGCTCTATGGTTCTTTTGATGTAAATTATACGAGCCCACCCTAATGAATGCTTCCAATTTGTTTTTTTTTAATGTTTTTCTACCTAAAAGTATAGCTGAGAAGTGAGAACATGGGTTTGTTAGTATCCATATATGTATAAGGCAAATAATTTATTTCATAACAATGTATATATCAGTTTTTTTCCAAAGAACTATGTATATATCAAAAAAGGCAATTGTATTTATAACTCAATAACATGTTAGAGAGTCTTCAGATTCCGAGATTCTCCTTATTAAATCTGAGCAAATATCAGCTAAAGAGAATTTCATAAAGACACATATACATTTGCAACCCTAGTATTTTCGGCTAGGTTTTCCTCTGTAGAATTCCATAAAGAAACATTTACATTTCATGCAGCTGTATTCGTCTATTTTATACAATTTCCCTTGTTATAGTACATTTGAATTTCCATTGTGGTATATTTTATTTTATGTCTAAGTGGGATATGTTTAAGATATTTTCTAGTTGATTAGTTTTTTTTGCGTTGATCGAGTTAGAACATTTGAACTAGACTTTATCAATACGACATGTACTTAAACTTATATGGTTAATGAAAACGATATGAAAGATTTTGTGTAACAAATCTCATTATTGTATAAATGGAAGGTTTATTCGAAACTTAGAAGCAATTTGTAATTTATTGACCATTTACTAAATTCATTGTTTCTTGCTTTTTTAACTTCTTTATCAGATTCGGTAAGAAGTTCTACAGAAGAAAAGATGGACAATATTCGAAATGACATCCTAACTGTTCTAGAAATAAAATAGGAGTAGGATTTGAGATGCCCTTAGGACATCCTTACACTTTCCAATGCTATTTTCATATAGTTGTCATTTGTTAATACAGTGACAAAAAATATATTTGTTAGTAATCAAAGATGGGTATGGTTTTAGGTGAAACAAATTTTTGTAGTATTCGAATTTTTCTTTTTCTATGAAAAGATGAATACATACAACCGAAACAACTTTGAAAGCAACTATTAAAAGGGAAATGGTCAACGATAGAACATAAACCAAATAGTATAATGGATCACTATGTCTTGTTACCTGTCGTTTCTCTGACCAAAGCAAATGTTAGGAGATGGAGAAAAGAAAAACAGAATATAAGTGATTGATCATAAAATGTCAAAGATAGGAGTGATTATAAAAATATATTTGAGTTAGAGAGAGCTTCTAGGGCCGTCCAGAGCGTGCAATGGTGGGATTTGATGGTCATCCACAGGACCACAGCTCCAAGTTCAAAAGGAAAGGAGAAGCTACAAAAAAGAACAAAATGTGTCACAACTACTATGAAATAAATAAAAAAGTACTACTTTTATTTTCATGATGAAATTCATTTTCCTGCTTATTTTAGTTATAAAATGATAACCTAGTGAAAATGAAAACTTGCATGCCATTACTAAGCTCAAACTTCCAATTTCTGTTTTCATATATTTAAGCCCACTAACTCTGCGGTACATAGAATCATTAATGGGTTTACAAGCAGCCCAAAATGGCACAAAGTAGGCTTGTCTATAACGGCATAGCTACATAAAAGCGGGCTTGCAAATAGTCCATAAATGTAGAAAATGTGCTCAAGAGCGGCCTATAAGGTATATAATTAGGCTACTCAGCCAGCCCTTAACGGCACAAAACTGGGCTTCTCTAACCGACGTAAGGAAAAACCAATTCGTAGATCTTTTTTTTTTTTTTCCAATTCGTAGATCTTGAACAGATACATTTCGACATGCCATGTATTGTTAAAAGAAAAAGTATTGTTTCCAATTCCCAATGCACCTATAGTTATATGCTATATATTAGTATCAAATAATACTATACATCATCTTTATTTAGTGCTGGTCCATGTATCTCGACTGATATAATGATATTCAACCTCACAACTGACGTAGCACGCACACACACAAAAAGATTGTTTCCTTTTTTCCATTAAAATGGAAACCAAATATCTTAAACCTTTGTGAATGGCGGTACATCCAGAGAAACGTGCCACATGAGGAAAAGACGAGTTTACCCCTCAAACGAATTACGTTTTCTGGGATAAAATATGAATGAATTGTAAAAGCGAATAAAGAATTGTTAAGTTGGTCAGTAGTCGCAAGTGCAAAGAAAAACAGGCGGTCTTATACTCTTATTCAGATAGTATCCGCCACTAGCGCCAGTTGATATGTTGTACTCTTATTTTTTTATATAACCTTTTATAATGCTATCTATCTAACTAAAATTGTCGCATATGATTTTTTTTTATAGTACCCCTATATACAACTAAAATTGTCGCATAGATGCCTAAACGACGGGTTCTTTGCATATGCTTCGTACTGGGGCCTCTGATTCATATCACGTGACCTAAATCTATAAACCAGGTCGAGTGCAACTTAAGTCATATCTCTATGGATACACAGTACTTCATGTAGAAGACGCGTCAATTCACTTTAAAATTCAGATGCAATTAACTTTGATATATCACTTCATTTAATGTAAAAGATGATCACATAAGCAGCAGGTGGGTTTCCAATACCGTAAGCAAACGAGGAAAAAAGAAGGAAGAAAAGACTTCAAATGGAAACTAATTAAAATTATCTTCTAGAAGACTTCATAATATATGTACAAATACACGTTATGCATGTTGCATACTCTTTAGTAAGCAGCAAATATCAGAAACGGAAGCAAACAGAAAATGGAGGAAACAAAAAAGAGCTTGCTTGATGATTCCTTTACAAGTGCAATGACACTTACCAATTCAGGTGTGCCTCAAGTGCCTGATCGTTACGTTCTTCCACCATCGCAAAGGCCAGCTCTTGGTTCAAGCATAGGAACCAGAGATGATACAACACTTCCTGTCATTGATCTCTCTCTTTTACAGCAACCTTTGCTTCGGTCACGTGCAATCCACGATATTAACAAGGCCTGCAAGGAGTTTGGTTTCTTTCAGGTAATATATAGTTACATGTAATAAGTCATGCATTCTCACAAATCCGAGCAATTTTGGTGTTTTTACATGTTATATGTAATGCAAGTCATGTCTCGCGCGTTCATAACAAAAACCTTTAGTGAATTTATCGCATCTACCAATCACACTTGCGGATATGACTTATTAGAAAGACGGCTACTGTCTTTTGTATTTATCTCATAAGGAGTAAAAGTACATAATCACAAAAGAAAAAGAAAAGAAAAGAAAGGACAAAATCATCAATCTAAGTCTTAAACTATAATACAAACTGCATGCATGCATGGTTTTCTCTACTTATATAAGCCCTAACTTTTACTTCCCTACAGGTTGTAAACCATGGGATACCATTACCAGTGGTTAAAGATGCCTTAGATGCAGCAACACAGTTCTTTGACTTACCTGTGGAGGAGAAGATGCTTATGGTGTCATCAAACGTTCACCAGCCAGTAAGATATGGAACAAGCATCAACCATTCAACAGATAAAGTTCACTACTGGAGAGATTTCATTAAGCATTACTCTTATCCTCTATCAAAATGGATCGATATGTGGCCATCAAATCCTACATGCTACAAGTTAGTAAAAAAAAACTATCTATAATCTTTTGAATGAAAACTGATGTGTATTATCTTTGCCTTTAGGGATAAGGTGGGTAAGTATTCAGAAGCAACTCACTTGCTACACAAGCAACTACTAGAAGCAATCTCAGAAAGCCTAGGACTGGAGAAACATTACTTACAAGAACAAACTGAAGAAGGCTCACAAGTCATGGCAGTGAACTGTTATCCACCATGTCCTGAACCTGAAGTTACCTTGGGAATGCCACCACACTCGGACTACGGCTCGCTGACCATCTTACTTCAAAGTAGCGAGGGACTCAAGATAATGGATGCCAACAAGAACTGGGTATGTATTCCCTATATCGAAGGAGCTTTAATTGATAGTTCAGTTGGGAGATCAAGTTGAAGTGATGAGCAACGGAATATACAAGAGTGTGATTCATCGTGCAACGGTGAACAAAGATGTCAAGAGGCTATCTTTTGCAAGTATCCACAGTCTACCTTTGCACAAGAAGATAAGTCCAGCACCTGAGCTACTCGATGGAAACAATACAGCAGCCTACGGGGAATTTAGTTTCAACGATTTTCTTAACTACATCTCGGGCAACGATTTTTTACAGGAAAGGTTCATCGATACACTTAAGAAGAGCAGCTCCTGAAGAGATTATGGCAAAGAATTCAACATGCAAAGCTTCATGGCTCGTCTTTTTGATCAAACTTACGATATATAGTTCACATGAGTTTTATAGTCCATAGATTGTATCTACTCTACGCAAACCACAACCGAGTATAGTTTTTCTGCACACAAACAGATACAGTCTGTTGTTTATTATATCACATAAAATCATAATGAAATGTCATAGTATATGATTTCTTCTATTCTGAAATAAAATGGTGCATGTTTCTAAAACACTGTTTCATATCAAAGCACTCATAAAGGCTAAATTAAATAACTATTAATTTCTAATGATTCAGTTAGTTTATCTAGATGTATATGTTCGGTCTTAGACTCTTAGATCGTTTGAAAGAATGAATAAACATCTATGTGGTAAGAGTCTCTCTGTTTCTTGTTTCTTGGTGACCATATATTAGTATGTAGTAACAAAAGAGAGAGTTTGTGATTCATATAAAGATCAAAAACACAATTATTCGTAAGTATTTGAGCGAAATATTAGAATCAAAGGCTTAATTCCAAAACACAGAGCAAACAAATCTACGATCGTTTCACCAGCGGATCAAAATTGTTCTCACAAACAATGTATCCGTGCAAGGCCTAAGGAATCCTATTGGCTATAACAAGCAAAGTGTATCAAATTTTTCGATATGGGAGAAAAGCAGATCGCAGAATATAATAATACTCATCGCATATATATACTTACAGAAGATCAACAAAGATGGTACAGTTTCCTCCGGAAAAGAGCTAAGGCGTCGCGTAAATTTTCCACTAAATCTCTCTAACTACGGCCTCCGCCTCCGGCGACAATTTCTGGATCTTTTTGTTATTCTTTTTTTTTTTTTTTTTTGGTAAAATGTTAAATTTATTTTTTTTTTGGTCTAAAAATGTTAAATTTATTATACCAAGCTTTTAGGTTTTTGACAGAAAATACAAAGAGAACAAGCCGTTTGTATATATTTTTTTTTTTTCAAGATTATCTTGATCAGCGTCGTCTTTCATTTTTGTTTTCACCCTGACTATTTTATCTTTCTTACCACAGCTAATTTACTTCTATTTTTAATTTTACTATTTAGACGAAAATACCAATTGTTGTCGTAACCAACGGTACAACTTACAAGCCCCACATATATAAAAGCCAAACATTTTTTTTTGTTTACCTCTTGCAATTAGTTAAGAAAATTATGCGCAATATTATAAAAAGAAAAAATCATCTCTTCCAAGATGGAATCGTAAGCAACAAATTAACTCATTCAGCTACCCATGGATGATATATAGTGGTAAGACAGATTTCGATGAGATAATCGACCCGGATTCGAAGCAGCCCACAATACTAAACATACGTGGTCATACAGATATAAGACTATAGTTTACACTTCAAATGAATACCCAAACAAAAAAAGATTATCCGTAGATTACACTTTTTTTAAGATTAGTCTGGGTACCGAAATATCCCATGTTAATCAAAAAGAAAAATTAATTCATTCAAATTTTTGTTTGAAAATACTTCTTATGTTTTTAATGTATGAAATTTTGGATTAAAACACAAAAATTAATGTTTAATATCAACACATTTTACATTTTGAAATAACAAAAACTTTTAAAACATTATATATTATGAATCAGAAAGATCATATTTCCAGCTTTTTGAAAAATCTGTAAGATAATATAAGATAGATGGAAATGAGTTTTAATAAGAGACATTGACTTATACAAATATTTCTTAATATATTTTGATGTTAACATTTTCATGTAGGTGATATTTATTTATTTTATTTATTCTGCTTTACAAATATAGTGACAAACTGTATAAACTACAAATAGGAAACTGATGCATATATTAAAGCTTTAAGAAAAATATGGCAAATATTCACAAACTAATAATAGATTTATTTAACACAATTACACAGATAATTGATAATGACGTTGTATTGGTCTAAATGATAAATGACAGTTTAATTATATTTTATTATTTTAAGTTTAAGTTGAGCATGATAGATACTAATGTGAAAATGATAATTACACAAAAATATAGAAAAAGCTTCACACATTCTTATTCATCTACAAAATATTCATCTATATGTATCACAACGACGACGAAGGTTTTCAGACTCGTATATGCCGTTTCCATGCAAGCGAGTTCATGCAAAATATAGAGCTTTTACAAAAAAAAAAATTAAAAATTAATTCTTAAATATTTATTGATTAATATTGTCGTGGAAATATAATTTAAATGAAATATACTTTAAATGAATATAACATGAAGTATTATTTTAACTTTTAAATGTCTTAATATTGTCGTGGAAATATACTTTAAATGCCCTTTCAAAAAATACTTTAATTTCTCAAAAAAAAAAAAACTTTAAATGAAATATAACATGAAAATCATATTATTTACAAATTTAAGTAAATAATTATGTTTTATATAATTTATTAATTTTCTAAATTATCAAATGATAAAACTACTGCTATATTTTATCGAATGCTAAATTTATTTAGAGTAAAACATTATTATTCAATATTCATGAATAATATTCTACACATTAACTGATTTATTAAAATAATCAAGAACTGATATATTAACCGACTACCTCTGGTAAAATTATATATAATTGGGTTTAGTAGACCATTACATTCTTCATTCTCCGATGATGAAAAATGAAATATGTATATATCTCAGCTAAAAACAACCCCAAAATATTAAATTTCTACTACATACAATAACATATAGAAATTTAATATTTCTCCTGCAAAAAAATAAGAATATTTTTTTTTGCTAAAATAATAAGAATATTTTTAAAAGCAAAAAGTATTAATATTATGTTTTTAAGAAGTTAAAACTAACTTTCTACGAATTCCAAAATACAGATATTAATTTTTTGACAAAAACAAAATGGCACAAATTGCAAATTCCAATACCCTATTTTTTTTTTTTTGAAGTATATTATAATATATATTTTTTTTAATATCATCACAGCTCATAAACGTGTGTGTGTGTATAAACCGGACCAAACAGAAGAAGAATCGAATTATAAATAGCATAGAATTTTATACATGATTTTTAAACCGATAACTGGTTAGAAGAATGATACAATGTAATGAACCGAATACTTGTCTGCAGCTGCCTTACCGCTCCCCCCTTTACCAAAAAGAAAACGCCTTACCCTTTTTACAATTTGCTCTGATCACTTGGTCTTGCAAGTTTATTAACCCACACGCTTCAATATTATGCTCAATATTAGATGTTAAAGTCAATTAATTAATGAACTTAACCATGGAGGATGACGAGAAACAAAAAAAAATTCAGTTCCATATTATGCAAAATGGATTGAAATCCTTCTTAAAAAACTTGCATTTTAATTTTACACTCCATCTTTTAAGAAGAAAAACGCAAAACTTAATAATTTTTCACTCCGCAACCATGTATAAAAGTTTCAAAAAAAAAACCATGTATAAACCATAGATAGAACAGAAAATCATATAAACGAAACAAGATCGGATAAAGAAACTCAAAAAATAAATTAAGTTTGTTGAAGCTAAAATGCGAAATAGCTTGAACTCACCAGCTTGGACTTGAATCTACATATGCATCTGCGCACCAGCAATGTCTAAGTACGTACCTACATGCATAAATATATACAGTCTTGAATCCTTTTAAAGATATATAAAATGTAAGGAAAACAGCAGGCGTGCATGAATCTATCTCTGTTTCAACGGGGCAAATTGTACAAGTTGATCGAAATCTGTTTGTATTATATAATTAAAATCAGATATATTAAAATAATTCACAAATAGGTTTTGGGCCCTTGTATTTGAGTCATTCAACCAATAGGGTTGATAGCATAAAGGTCAAAGAAAATATTTGATTTTCTATACGTATGGTTTCATCATTAATAGCTAGCCTATTTGACCACAGGCGATCAATTGCCTACATGCATGGTATATATTTTGTGATATCAGTGTACACAGAACCAGCTAAAGGATTTTTATCTTTCGATTTTATTTGTTTATTTTATAGTACCTTTTGTATAAAATTTCTGACAAAAAGGAAAAAAAAGAAAAAAAAAAGAAAAAAAGAACTATATTTTTTTTTGGCAACCCATTTGTATTTATATTAAAACCAAGTTATTACATAGTTTTGATTATTACATCTAGCTTTCTTAGCAAGTTCATCTACTAAACTTAATCTATTTCTAGTTATAAACGAGAAAGTAAAATCAGCATCTTTAGCTGCTTTTGCAATGTCCTGTATCATGGAGATGCTCTTCGTGTTACGGCCTTTCTTAGTAGTTGCTCTTGTGATATACTGAGCCAACTCATCCAATATAGCCTTACAGTCACTCAGGAAATGTACTTTATCAAATGCTAGCGCTCTCATTTGAGTGACTGCCATGCGCAGTGCTTCAGCTTCCGCTTCTTTTGGAGTATTTGTTGCTTGTATGGAAGTGGATCCTTGAAGCAATTGATTGCCTTGCATGCTATGTAAGGACCAACCAATACATGCCACTTCCATATCATTTCTCCATGAAGCATCAACCTGACAATAATATTTAGCACCCGACGGTATAGTCTGCTGTAAATGTACCGGTTTCTCCTTTGATCTTTCATTGTTTGTACTCCTTTGATTCAAGCAGCTATTCGCCTCCTCCCATTGATTTAAATCTCGTATTGCATCATGAATTACTTTGACTATGTGCTCCTTTTCTGATGGAAAACAATATTATTTCTCTTTTTCCATACTCTCCATCCAATGTAGAAATTGAGGAGCTCTCTCTTATCTTTTTTAGCCAAAGTAATTAACTTATCTATTCTGTGTTGTGTGTCTTCCATGAATTCTGCTTCCCAAGTAACACTTGTAGGCGCCAGAGACCAAATCTCTCTTGTAACTCTGCATTGAAAAAGCAAATGGGATTGTGTTTCAGGATAATCTCCACACATGAGACATGTACCATCAGTCTTTATGTTTCTTCTTTTTAGATTTTCCTGCACAGGTAGTCCATTATGCATTATTCTCCACCAAAAGGTTTTAACTTTCGGTGGTAAATCCAACGCCCATATACCTGAGCAGCTTCTCTTCATTTCCTCTGTTAAACACCGATTTCCTTGTTCCTCCTCCTTCAGATGATTACATAGCTGATTGCTTAGATGGTAACTTGATCTTACAGTGTATTCCCCTGTCTTTGTGAAACTCCATATAGGAGTATCCTGATACATAGCAAAGCCAATCCTTATATTGAGTATATATTGAGCATCGTCTCTGTTTATTATGCTGTTAATAAACTGTTCATTCCAACTTTTGGTTCCTTGAATCATCAGATCTCTAACTCTTAACAGTGGGTAAGCTTCTTTACCTATCCCTGAAGCTGGTTTGGCTGGTTGTTTATGAATCCAATTATCCTCCCATACCCTTATTTTGCTTCCATCTCCCACAATCCATTTTGTTCCTTCCTGTATTAATCTCCTCGCTTGTAATATGCTGCGCCAAGCATAGCTGGAATTTTTGTAAGTGGGAGCCTGCAAAAAATCTGTATGCCTAAAGTATTTAGCTTTCATTACTCTAGCCATCAGAGAAGATGGATTTCTAATAATTCTCCAGCCTTGTTTAGCTACCAGTGCTAAATTAAACATCTCCATATCTCTTATTCCTAGCCCTCCCTCTCTTTTTGAAGCAGTAACCTTTTTCCAACTTATCCATGGAATCTTTTGCTTATCCTTTTGTCCTGACCACCAAAAATTTCGCATACTAGTGGTGATTTCATTAATTAGTTTTTTTGGAAGCAGGAAACAAGACATAGCATATGTTGGTAGAGCTGTAATTACTGCTTTCAATAACACTTCTCTTCCCGCTGGACTTAGAAATATGTTGTACCAACTATCTAATTTATTTATTATTCTTTGTTTAATATACTCAAAAGTATCCTTTCTTCTACGTCCTATTTTCTCCGGGAGTCCTAAATACTTCCCAAATCCTCCTATTTTTGTAATTCCAGTCATTTTCATCAGATTTTCTTGAGTTGTTTGGGAAATACCTTTAGTGAATGTAATTGCTGACTTGGTAAAATTAACAGCTTGCCCTGATGCTTCTTGGTACTCTTTAAGTGTCTGCATTAATGTCCTGCATTCATCTTCCGTAGCTCTGCAAAACACTAATGAGTCATCAGCAAAAAATAAATGGGAGATAGTTGGTCCACCTCGTGATGCTTTATATCCATGGAGATGTTGAAGCCTGATATTATTTTTGATCAAGGCAGACAAACTTCGAATGTATGTAGCTTTTGTTAATATAGTAAAAATGTAATTTGTTTAAATCAAATGTAAAAAATATAAACATAGAATTTTATTATTATTTAGTAAATTGGACCGAATTTGTTTCTGGGAACACAATATAATTTTATTAATCTTCTATTTGTTCGAGTACAATAGTATAGAATTATTCATCTTATTTGATTAAAACTATAAACTACAATAACAATAAAATAAAATGAATATTTTTAGATAAAATGACGCTAAGACAAATTTTTAATACATTGACATTTAAAAAACTCTCAATTGTTTCTTCTGGATCCGCAAATTAAACCTCTACATAAAAAACATTGTAAAAACTGAATTATATATCGGAGACAAATTCTAGAAAATCTCCTTTCGTAGAAATATATTGTTTTGGATTTTTCTATACACGTACACCAAAAAGTACATACAATTACAAAAGTATCTGAACTGCCACTCTTATGATATTTTCTGCTCAAATGATACTGGCGACATTAATTTGAATAAATGATTTTGAATGACATTAATATCATTTGCATTTATTTCTCAAAAAAAATATCAATTGCATTTTCTTTTGCTTAATATTATTTGTATTTTAACAAATCATTTTAATCTCTAAGATCATACTCTAACCCAAACCATTTAACTCTACAAACAGTATATATCTAAGTTTCATAAAAAAACAGTATATATCTAAATTTCAAAAAAAAAAAAACAGCACATATCTAGTGAATGATGAGACTAGTCACGTTGAGATCTCATAGCTTTTTTTTTGACGGCTTGAGATCTCATAGCTATATTAGTTATTTCGTACTTGCGCATATTATTATATCGTCAGTGTGACTGTGTGATATACAAAGAACCAAGCAAATACGGTTCGAGGGGGGAGGTAAGAGTCAGCGCAAGCTTTGTCTGTTTTTGGTAAGAAAATACTATATAAATACAACATCTGTCGTTTTGTAGACTGAACTTTTTTTTTTTTGATCAAGTAGACTGAACTTCAACATGCAAAAAGTAAGTATTAATGCTTTGACGCCATACATATTGATATAGTATTATTCTACTTTTTGCTTTGTTTGAGAATCTTTCCAAAACAAGAACAGTCTACGATAGTTTGAGAAAACCACTGTCCACGTCATATAATACTAATATATAATTTATTTCGTATAGTATAATATACATAAATGTTTTTTTATTCGTAACACATATACACATAAATGTTTGCGAGTGGCAAATATAGTTTATCGACAGAGATAATACGCAGAGTGCTTTTTGGAAAAAAAAATTACTCAGAGTGCTATCAAATTCTGAACGATGCGTAAACCTTATCCGGTTTCGGTTCACGACGAAAAGCGTTAGATACAAGTTGATTTATTTTAATCGGAGAGTTGAGAAGGAAATTTATATTAATCTTTCAAACTTATGAAAACACTAAATTAACCCTAATTTGAGAAAATATCCACGAAAATAAAAATAATCACTTTTTACATTTTAGAAATATTTCTAGTCCAAACTTCGGCCAGAAATCTATAGTTTTCAGATACTAGTTAATAATGGTTCATGCATGGTATATAATCGTATTCGTGAATCTAGTGGGGTGGCATGCATTCAACGAATCCACCGCTCGCTTTATATTTTTTTTTCACTTTTATCCACCGCTTTTTATAGTTTAAGGTTCCAAATGTTGAAGATTTATATTTTAAAAACAAAATTCAGAAACTATATACTCCCTCCGTTTCAAATTATATGTCGTTTTAGAGGAAATTTTTTGTTTCAAAATAAGTGTCGTTTTCGGTTTTCAATGCAAAATTTATTGAAAATATTCTCTTTTCTATTTTTCTATTGGTTGATACATGGTTAGGTGTATTGGTAATAGTGTTTTTATTTTGAAAATATGTAAAATTAAATGTTTTCTTAATCTGTGTGCATAAGGTTAGAACGACATATAATATGAAACGGAGGGAGTATATTATAAACAAAATAGCCAGCTTTAGTCAAAAAAAAAAACAAAATAGCCAGCTGCTATAATTTATGAGCTATGATAGTTACGATGTCGATGGCCAATAGTTTCTGATAGGACTATAAAAATCATATTCAGTTGAGTTGGGCTTAAGTTAGAATGAATATGAATATACCAGCATAAATGTTTAAATAGGCTTTACTAAAATATAGGAGCCCAAAATCTTGACCAACTTTCGTTTCGGAATGATTCCTCACTGGTAAATACCCAAGACGTTTGTCTTACTGTGCCAGTCGTAGTCTTTTTTTTTTTTTTGGGCAAACAGATGATTAATATAGAATCAAAGATGTTCATTACACGGTAGAAAACAAGAGAGCGAGAGCCGCTTTTGCAATGGAGTCTGCAGTATCATTGTTCTAACGACCAACAAAAGAGAAAAAGTGAAAAGTGAAAAACGATGATAGTAACTCGATATCCATAGAACTCCGAAAAGCTCCACGGGATATGTCTTCGAGTTGATAGCTCTAGTGAGCTCCTGAGAGTCGGTTCGAAACCAGACGTTGGTGTAGTCTTTGCGCTTTGCATCATGCAGTGCTTTCCTCATAGCCAGCGCTTCCGCCATGAAGGGGGAGGAGACATGCTCTGTCGATTTGGAGCCCTCTGCTGTCGGGCCGGCGTTCGGATCCTCAAAGAACCATCCTAGTTCCGCTCTGCGTGATACAATCCAAGCGGCGTTGGTATTGCACTTGACTACATCTCTGTTCGTCGGAAGCAGAGGTTGCGGCTGGGGTGAGTTCTGTCGTAGTCTAATCTCAGCCTTTTGCTGATTTTGGTGATATATGTTTATATATTTGTAGATTATATGATAAAACTAATGCAATAAACAGTTGCTTTATTAGAATGTGTGATCCCTCCCCCCTCAAATGTTTAAATCTATGATAAGAAAAGAAAGACAAATATGATAGGATAGTCACAAAATTATTATTTTTATCACAAATACATCACACAAATGTCAAAATGAACAAAACAGATTTCACTAAAAAGATAAAAAAAAGTACTCATATCTCTAGGATTAACTGATTTATATATGTAAAGTTTAGAATTGGGGTGGAGTTTGGAAGGGGGATGGGGTTTAGGATTTTAAAAATATATAACTAAGATTTAAATTTTAATATAGTGAATTTAAAATAATTTCAAAAAGAATTTTGTATTTTAAAAGAGCATTTAAAAACTGAAAATTTGATAAAAGAAAATTTCGAAAAAGTATCCAGTTTTCTTCAGAAATAAATTTATTAGTATTATTTATTTAAATATTTATTTAAATTTTATATATATATATCTATAAAGTAAATGTATTATTGTCATTTTTTCTTAATGAAAGATCATTTTATATTTTTTGTCAGACGACATTTTTAAGTCTTTTTGGGAAATCTGCCAAAAAGGAAAACATATTAATTAAGAAAAAAATAAAATATATTTCTATATGTATATATATCTTTATAATAAATAATATAAATTATCGATCTCATAATTTATTTTTTTCTTGGATCCACTACCGAAATGTTGATTATGAAAAGTTGATTATATTTCTTTTCAAGAGTTAGAACATCTCTAGTTTTTATTTTATTTTCTACTATAAAATAGAATTTAGAGTAAAATATTCTAATGATTTCTATTTTACTTTCTAATAATAGAGTAAAAATAAATTTATTAATTATATAGCAATATATTTATTTTTTGTTTATCACTTTATTGTTATTATAAAATAAAATAGTACTAAAAAATTTCAATTCTATTATAAAGTTATTATGTTTTGAAATAAAAATAGTGAGAACCATAAAACTTAAAAGCAAGTCAATGGATCCTGTTGACAAACAATAAAAAGATATTCGTGGTTTCAAATTTATATAAGCATGTCTTTTCTTGCTAATTTCATAACTGTTAATCACTAATCAAATTCAAAATAATGCGAAACCGATGATCTCAAACTTTTTTGCTTAGATTTTTATTGAGTTACGAGTCATGTTATGACTGGATGTATTGGACGGTGGTATCATTATATAGAACAATATAGCTTTTATGATAATGAAAGTAAGATTTGAAGGTAATTGAGATTATAAATAACGGCTGGACTTGGACCAGCTCTAAGAACTGATATGAGTTCATATAATTGAAACTTTCACTTTATATATTTATATAGTAGATAGAATATTAAAATGTGGGACTCTTACGGATCCGTAGAAAGTTGTACACTTGGACCAGCCCTTATGTTTGACATCTAAGGTTAAATAGTATTGTTTCTTTTTCTAGGAATATAAATATCATCTATAAAATGAAAATTGAGATTTACAAGATGTAGTTAACAAATTATATTTTATTTGAGCTAATGGAGAAAAAGATGTAAAAATCTGAGAAGAGATCAAATCGAGTTAGGCGAGAACAAAAGATCTAAAGACAAGATAACTAGCATCGGTAGAAGCTGATTAATCAGGCTACTTTAACAATTTAACATTCTTCAGCAGAGCAAAACAACACCCGCTTAATAACTACCCTCAAATGAATATTAAATATTTTCTCCCTTTAATAAATAAAGAGTGCCATTTTGTATTTTCAATGCAAAATTTTAAATAAAAAAATTGTTTTATCCCTATTATTGTAATGCAATAATTAAAAAGGAAAATTTATTAATGTGTGAGCAACAGTTCAAAATAGAATTTTTAAATATTTTTTTAATATGTGTACAACACTTTCAGGTGAAACTTATGAAACAGAAAAGAAAAAAGTAATATTTATAATACATTTTTGAATATAATCTACCACTCTAACGCCATCATCAAATAATGTTATCTAGCAGTTTCTTTAGCATTTTAAAGGGTGGGTTGTTTTCAGTATTTATTATGTTAGGATGTTAATAGCTTTTTACAGATTTTAGACTCATAATCTTTCGCAAATCCAAAAATATTTTTAAAAACTTTTGATTTATAAAATAATTGTATTTTAAATAAAAAACTATTTGTTGATATTTTCATCTATTTATAGTGCCACTAAGTCACCAACATTTCGGTAAGTATTAATAACCTTCTACCGATTAAAAACTAAAGTCTTTCAATACATTACCCACTGAAACTAAACTGCATATATTCCTTACATTAAAATTTTCCCATTATATATATATATAAAGATTATGGTCTGCTTTCTCCAAGAAATTATTATGGTCTACTAAACTAGTAATAACGTTTTGAAGAATGTGAGCATATTTAAGATTATAAACATGGATATATATTTGCACTAAAAATTAATTGAATTGATAATTACGACAAAAAAATGGATTGATAATTTTGATTGTGTTTCAACAAGTTGTACCTTCTATTTTCTGGGAGATATTGCATCTCTTCTAATCTCCTACTCCTATTAAGATAGATATTATCATTATATACTAGAAGTACACATATAGAAAAATATTTAGAGTTCTCTTTTATTTAAAACGAAAATCACAAAAAAAATTATTAGTTTCACATTAGAAATTAATGTCTCTTACACCTATTCATTATTTCCTAAACTAATCGCAAACAAACTAAAATAAATGAAACTAATTAAAAACATAGACAAATAACAATACATTTAAATTCACAACCAACAAAAAAATCTAGCAAATTTGTAAACTTTTCTAGTTATTTGATAGAAATATAGCCCAACTTAAATACATTATCTAAGTTGGGTTTATCATTTTTAAAAAAGTTTAGCTCATATATATTCATGAATTAACTCAATTTTGTTGTTCATAGTATGATCAGATGCACGTTTACTTTTTTAAGAAAAAACTAATGACTATAGAGAAAATTATGTTACAGTAATATTTGTATTATGTGAATTTTTTTTGTCAGAATTTATACTATAATTTTTATAGAGTATATAATAGTGTAAACAACATTTAATTACGTTACGTAAACAAAAAAACACCTGCCCAATCCGGCAGGTCCAATCTAATTTATTACTTAGAACTATATTTTCACATTTAATATAGTTCACAATTAATTGGCCTGGAAAAAGAAGAGAAGAGGAATTAACTCTTCAAGTATTCATTTGGAAGTAAAGGGGGAAAGGATCAAATGCAATAATTTAAGTGGTTGGTGAAAGGATATAGAAAAAGAAAATAGTCAACATGAAGGAAAAAATGAGGAAAATGGACCCCTTTAATTTTCAGCAATTCACCTTTGTTGCTTGTCTACATGGGTAAAACTCTATTGAGAATTAAGTCATCCAAGAAAAGAATGAAACTAATTTTTCATGATGACGATTATCTTTAGACATTTGGTTCAAACATTTTCTACAATTATGGAATTTCGAGTAAATATCTTGGCATTGTTAGCTTTTAATGTAAATGCATTTTTATTTCATTGAAAAGTACTGATCATTGAAAAAAAAGAAAACTGCTAATAATGATTAAGAATCTCAATATTATATTTTTAATTATAAAATAAACATAACTTAATGTGTATGCAAATGTGTATTATAATATATAGCTAGCTCAAAAGAAGTCTAAAATTTTAATTTCTCTTAGATCTTGATAAAACCGTTCGTTTTAGTTGAAAGATGCAGAAAATAAATTAATCCTCTAAAATATTTTATACGTAGAATCATTTGTCAATATGAGTATCACGAAGATAATTATATCTTAAAAACATGATTCAAAACATTATTTATCAATATTGCATATGTTGAAGAAAATTAATCATCATATGTAACATTTTAGAAATTAGGAGTATATGATAATATATTTGCAATTTGACCGGTGTTTAAAACAAAGTCCAAAATGATACGTTAATAAAATACTCCCTGATTCATTTTTTTCTTCCAATCAACCATTTTAGGTTGTTGCAAACTTAAAGCTATGTCTTACTAACCCCTGTAAATTTAGATAACTTTTTAAAACATTGATGTTATTTATTTGTAAAGTAGAAGGCCAAACAAATAATTTACAATGAGTTTTTCGAAAATTTGAAAAGAAAGTGAGTAGAAAAGAACAATTGTGGGCTACTGGGACATGGGAGAAGAAACTTCTTTATTACCAAACTAGGTAAAATATCTCCAACAATTCCATTTTTCATGTAAGCTTATTGTCACTATTCACAAAATTAATTTCAAAATTTTCAATTTCTGTTATGATGATCATTTGATATTCGACTCCTCCATAGATATCGTCTTAAAGATCATCGTCTTCTTGCATTAAGTAATCTTATGTAAATATCTCTCGAATCATTTGGAAAGTAAACAATCTTAAAGTGTTTTGTTGAGAGAAACAGCAAATATCAAAGTACGTGTAAACATATCAAGCATACATTATATGTACTTGTAGATTTTCACCTGTACAAATTATATAATATTTATTTTATTCTCTTCTTTTTAAATCAACTGAATTTTTGGAGAAAGATTATTTTTTCTAAGAAAGAAATCTACTGACTTCACTTACCTTTTTTTGTTTTGTAACTTACTGACTTCACTTACTTAAATTCGTAAATTATCACGATAGAAGCTAATGTTCAGGATTAGCCAGAAAAAAGAAAAGAAAGATAATGTTCAGGACCTGAATTCAAACACCAGCTTATTTAATCAAGTTAACATCTTAAGGAAATAACTATTGATAAGAATTTGCCAAACAAACAAAACGTATTGCTCAACATCTCAAAATTGCAGTTACAAAAAAAAACATCTAAAAATTGGAAGAAAAAATATACTTATCTAATCATATTAGTCACTCACACACATCTATATATATACACACACACAAAACCACGTTACTGAGAAATGCATATGGTGGTGTTATACTGTTGTGTAGACTTTTGTGTGTGTGCAAAGTGCGAACTGTATAGACCGATATCTAAAAAAGTAGATTCTTCTTACTATCATAAGGTTTGGCTATGGCTTGTTCGAGCCGCGTCTGTATACTTTCAGCTGCCTTTTCACTATTTCTTTTTTCTTTTTTTTTTGCTAAAAATAGCTCTTTTCACTATTTTTGATGTTTTTGTCAAAAATATAAATAAAATTGTTGTCGTGTTCCAAAAAAGATAATAATAATAAAATCGTTGTAAATACCATGCAGAATTTGTATCTGTATATAAAAACTAAATAGCAATGTGTGCATACAAGGCTATCCGACCCCAAAAATCTTTCAACGCAGTTACGCATCTAAAATCATGTTGGAGACTAAGCGCAACCTCAATGAAAATATATAATACAGTTTCTACTTATTAAAAACTGAAAAATATTGATAAAAATGGAGTTAGATAACCAAATGGTTCCGCTGCCTTTGACAAAAACATTTGGTTCAAAAATACAACCCAAGACACACATTTACAATGTGGATAACTCACCTAAAGTGTCTTTTAACAAAGTCTTGTTTAGAAAGTTTGGGTCGTGCACTTTGATAGTAAATGCTGGTTTGTAACACATAAAAGAAATTAGAGGTCACTTATTTTGCGATGTGAAGTTAATGACGAAAGATTTAGGGTGTGGTGAATAAAAGGCCGGGATTCCGTACTTTCTCTTTTCATAAGTGGATAGGTTTTTATGGACTGGGATGAAAGATTCGTCATTTCCAAAGATACTGTACAAGTTAGTTATTTTTCCTGTAAACTAAAAAAAATAAATTTAAGTCTATCAAAGATACATACCTAACTTTTTGATAGGTTGCATTTCTACGGATAGACACTTTTCCAGATATTCAAATAAATCGCAAGCAATAGAACCATATTTATGTGGAGCTAATAACTTTGCACAAAACGAAAGTCGATATATGACTTGGATCAACCGAGTAATTTCTCCTATAGTGGAAACCACTAGACCACGTGGTTATATAGTTCTTCTAACAACGATTTACATGATCTGCAAAGAAAGAAACAATAGGTTGCACAACCACATCTTATCAACACATCCGGCAATTTTCATTGAAAGGCTCATCCGAGATGCAATTTCGGCCAAAAGAAATTGATAACATTTTAGTAGCGTGATGGAAAGTTGGCTCACGTATAAATAACACAATCCCCCTCCCCAACCCAACCAAGTTTAGAGGTTCTTCCCTGTTTTTGTTCTCCAAGGAATAACCTGCTGGTTGTTGATATTTTAACTTTTACAAACAACATCATTTTTCTAATTAAATTCAAAGGTTTGTCAAAAAAGAAAAACGTGAAACCCATAATAATATCTGATCCTATGAGTTGACTTGATGAAAAATACCATATTGGTAGAAAGATTGGTTATACACGAAGAAACAAATTACCTTCTTATTGACTTGGAAGACGTCACGTTTTTTTTTTTGTTTGATGAAAATACTGAATAGGATACTTATTAGGGGCAATTTGTGAGATATACATAAGGGACATAAAAATAAAAAATATATTCATTCTACAGTATAAACTCATTGATGTGAAAGATTTTTCAAAAAAAACCACTATTATCTTTCAGAAAGCGCGTGAACATGTGTAAGGGAAAATAAATAAAAGATGTACTATACAATATTCACTATAGTCTCGACATATTTGTAACAAAACAACACATACCCACAAAGCGAAATTAGACTATATTATATGCATTATAGTATGGACAAAGCTCCAGGAAAAATAGACATTCACTTGAAACAACATATCATATACCCAAACCATATATTCTAAACCCTAAACACTAAACCCTAAACCCTAAACCCTAAACCATATATCCAAACTATATACCTTAAACTCTAAACCCTAAACCCAAACCATATACCTTAAACCCTAAACCCAAACCCTAAACCATAAACCCAAACTCTGAACCCAAACCCTAAACCCAAACCCTAATCCTAAACCATAAACCCAAACTTTTATCCATTACGTGACTATACTATACATATTATGGTATGGAATATTCGACACACCCACAAACTTTGTATATATGAAATTCTTTAAAATTTCCTTAGAGAGAAAGATGATGAGTGGTGATGGTATTGAAGAACAAAGCAGTGTAACTGATCAAGTAGTAACTAAGAAGAATCAGAAGACAAAGAAGGAGATACAAATTGCAAAATAGGAGAAAAAGAAATGTATCATACTATACTGTAATTTAAAATAGTATGGAACATATGACGCATGATATTGTTCATCTTCTTCCCCAATTCAATCTAACCCAGAACTCTAAACCCAAACTATATACGCTAAACTCAAACCCTAAACCCTAAACCCAAACCATATACGCTAAACCCAAATCATAAACCCAAACCATATATCCTAAACCCAAAACCTAAACCATAAACTCTAAACCCAAACTCTGAACTCTAAACCCAAACCATATACCCTAAACCCAAACCGTATACCCAAACCATATACCCTAAACCCAAACTCTAATCCTAAACCCTGAACCCTAAACCCAAATCTTTGTCCATTACGTGACTATGCTATACATATTATGGTATGGAATACTCGACACACCCACAAACTTTGTATATATGAAATTCTTTAAAATTTTCTTAGAGAAAAAGATGATGAGTGGCGACGGTGTTGGAGAACAAAACAGTGTAATTGATCAAGTAGTGAATAAGAAGAATCAAGAGGCATATAAGGAGATACAAATGCAAAAGAAGAGAAAAAGAAATATATCATACTATACTGTAATTTTAAATAGTATGGAACATATGACACATGATACTATTCATCTTCTTCCCCAATTCAATTGATCGTTCTTTTCACCTAGATCTTCTGTGAAAACAATTTCCAGTTTCCAAATTAAAAAATGATATCCTACGTATGCCGCACAGCCGAGCCATTTATATTTGATTTAACTTCTTTGTTCTCAAACTCAGATTTCCACAAACCTTCTTCTTACAATCTCTTTTTTGCTGTCTGTAATATATTGTAATAGAAACAAATTTTTCATTTTTAGGATAAAGAGACCAAACACTCGTTGGTGTTTACACGCGCTTAGAAAGGATATTTTTGGCACTTTACACAACAATATATAACATATCATAGCCAAAATAGTGTTATAGGTATAATTTTTTTTTCCATTTTTTATGTATATGGACTCCAATTTCCCTACTTATTATTCACCGCGTAAGCAAAACTTTCTTTCTGCCGATCTCTCAATCTTAACTTGGTCGGTTCATCACTTTACACATCGGTAAATTAAAAGGGTTGGTTTGGAAGAATCAACATCGATAGAAACATATATTACCGCTTTCACTCGGAGATCGATCGGTTTACTTTAATTTTTTGGTATATGAAAAAAGCCCTTTAATTTTTGCCATGATAACGTGGAAAAATGGTCCCGAAAGAAGAAAATGTCCAATGTAAAGGACATTGAAATGGGGCCATGGGGAAAAAAATAGCGTGTGAACTTTGTGGTGTATAGATGTGGTGCTGTGTCCACAAATATATTAATGGTCACGTTGGTTTGATATATCCAAAACGATTTTAAATCAGGGCATGCAAGTACGTGTTATAACCAAAAAAACTAAAGTGGTACATGCAATTTTTGTTTATTACAGAATAGGAAATTAGTTCCCGATTGGTTGGAACACCAAATCATTTTAACTGCTTAATCACTTTGATCGTATCCCTAACGAAGATATTTTCCATGCATCCCATGTGTATCTTTTCCTCTTTATTTATGGCTTATCGTATACGATGAAACTCTTTCTCCAAGTTAGTTTCTGACTTTTATAGTCTATATACTGCAAATAATGTATTTTCTGTGAGAACAATGAGAAGCTGAAGCTTTTTATTACTAGCGATCGAGTCACAACTCCCACGTGAGTAACATTTGAAACGATGTAGTAATGTGAAATGCTTAGAAGTATATAGAGTTATAACATTCTTTCAGAAACCACGACGGTTATAAATACAATTTAAAGAAAACAATCGATACTGTAAAACAGCTAAGAGACTTTATTAATAGCACGAACTATAATATAAATAAAATATGCATGTGCTGTGAAATTTAAATAGTAAGTTCTCACGTTGCCCTTCTTTTATTCCTCCTTCTGTCCGAACAACACATCACATATAAGTCCTAAGTTTAATTGGACTTGTTTTGTGACCCGCGATATGTACAAAACGTTAAAATTTCATGCGAAAGTTTGCATATCGATTAATTCGTAAATTTTTAACAATAGCACATGTGCTCGATTTGACACATAGTGTTGTGTGTAATCCCAAAACAAACAAAAATGTACAACCAAATCAGTGGTTACGCAACTTGGTCCTAGTAATGTTACAAAAAAATGAAGATGGACTTAGTCGATCTTATATAAATTTATATGTTAAAACTACAAATATTTGAATTCACGATATGCATTTTTCATATTCAAAACAATGTGATATGTGTGTTTATAATGGACAATCGTATCAATCGAATTTTTATATAGAAAAGTTTAGACCAATACTATCTATTACGTAACTAGTGTCCAACTTTGATTAATATGAGATTAATTGGAAAGAAGCTTAATTTTTTTGCATATTAAACCCAAAATATACACCATTATACTAATTGATAGAGGTAGAATTGGATACATACTTGTAAAAGTACAACAATTGATATCAGAACCAAAATCACAAAATCTTACAAGAAAACCAAAATATCTTTCAAATTCAAAGAGTTTAACATCAATGGAAAAAGAAGTATATGGTAAAGGCAATCAGAGATCCTGAATATTCAGTTGTGGAAAAATCACTTTCAAATTGACCTTGCAATTAAAGGACATATCAAAAATCTCCTTATAACGTTGATTTACAAACATTAGGTGAATAATCCCCTAGTCTATATTTGATAAGTGATTTGCCACATGTCTTCTCTACAATCGTTTTCACAAAAAAAATTGTGATGTGGCTATTAAGATTGATGACATGTCATATGGTTAAATATGACATGGACAATTACATTTAATGCTAATATATATTTCTGGAAATCTTTTTAGAATATGGCAATAACTCATATATTACATTTAATATTGATTTATATTTTGGTAAACTTTGTAGAATATGGTAATAACTCATAAATCATCACCAAATAAATATATTCAAATATGATATTTTGAATTTCGAAATATTATATAATTTTACTTTTATAATAATAAAATTTTTATTATCTAAATTTTTTAAAATTTTCTGAATTAAAAAAAAAATAAATCGTAATATCATTAGTTTCTTTTAGATATCTACAAATTATATAAATATTATTTAGTTTTAAATTTTGATAACTATACAATTTTATATGATTTTTAGTAATTTTGTACAAGTTGATATAATAATTTAACCAAATGAAATAAATAATTTTTGTTTATCTAAGATTTTAACTTTATATATATACATATATATTCTTAAATATAATTTAAAATAAAAAAAAAATATTTTCTCTTAATTTTATGCTTAATTAATGATATTTATATTAATTATTAGTCAAAATAATAAAATATATAATATTAATAAATTACATTTTAAAATATAAAATGTAACTTTAAAAAAATTCATCACTACATATGGTGCATGAAAACACCTAGATTAATAATTGTGACATAGCTACTAAAATTGATGACATGTCTTATAGATTAATATGACATGGACAATTATATATAATGTTAATTTATATTTTTGATAAAAAATTTAAAATATGGTAATAACTCATATATTATATTTATTATCGATTTATATTTTTGGACTTTTTAAAAATATGGAAATAACGCATAAATCATCATTAAAATAAATATATTCAATTATGGCATTTCAAATTTTGAAATATCTTTAAATTAAAAATATTTCAAAAATATATACATATTTTTAGAAAATTATAAAATTAAATCATAAAATCAAATTAAATCGTAAAATCATTAGTTTCTTATATATATTTACAGATTTTATAAATATTGTTTAATTTTAATTTTTGATAATTCTGAAATTTTACATATTTATTTAATATATTTAATTAAAATAAATAGATAGAAAAATCTACCTAAGATTATAATTTTAAATATATACATGCACATTCTTAAATATAATTCAAAATAAACAAAATTGATTTTATCTTAATTTTAATGTTCAGTTAAATCAAATTTATATTAAAATATTGATAAGAAAAAAGAAAATTTATAATATTAATAAAAAATAAATATAATTTATATTTATCTTTTAAAAAATATTTTAAAATTCTTTTACTGCACATGGTGCAGGAAAACACCTAGTTTATAATTATATAAAAAATGTTAGAAGAAACGTTTCATTAGTGAGTTCGCCAGTACAATGTGTGCCATGTTTCATTGAAGGTTCGAGATCAAGAATTTGTGTGATACTTTGTTTGAGATATTAATAAAATCTCACATTATAACTTCAGATAAATAATACTTTTTCCTTGTTTCATAGTATAAATAGCTTTACAAATATTTTTTTGTTTTAAACTGGAGATAGTTTTTAACATTTGAATGCAATTTTTGTACTTTTTTAATATTGTATGACCAATTAAACTATGTAAGCATTTTATAATTAGTTTAAGTTTATATATTAAATTAATATTCTTTTAAAAGAAACAACTTTTTTAATATGGTGCTACTAACGGAATGAAAAGTACTTAATATTTTGAAAAAGATGAAATATGTAGTATATAAGTAATATTTAACCCTGATAAGTATGAATCATTTTAGGAACAGAGTAAAAACAATGCATAAAATATGGAGAATTAATATTTTAGCATCACCAAAGAAAAATGATCGATATAAGCAAAAAATGTAGGTTATTAACACTTGGATCATCTGGATCCACTTTTGTAGGGATCATGATATCCATGTATAATTAAAAAAATAACAATCTAGAATTTGTATCATGAGCTCATACATAATTTTATACTAATGAATATAGTTAGACATAATCTAGAAAATAATCCAACAATTTATGTGAATAAATGCGAATCAAAATAAGAAAAAAAACAACCGAAAAACATAAAAGGAAAATTTTGATTGGAACAAATACCCATCTAAATTTTATACAATGATTATATGAATAAATCACTTTTAACTTTTTAGATCCGTATTTCTAGCTTAAAACTTAATATTTTATTATCTTATAAAAACTTCCTTATGTACTATAATGTTTTTAATTCTAAAAATATATGCCATACCAATGTTCAAAAAAAAAAAAAAAAAAATATATGCCATACCAATAAACGTATTCTTTTTTACCTATAAATATGTATTTTTGCCGATGTACCGAGAATTATAATTTCCATAGTCAACATGTTTATTATCGACAGCGATATATGTGTTTTGATGAAAAAGACTGTATTTTTGGTAAATTTGAACAAAAAGGTGCTCTCGTCTCCGAGTGTATTGGCAAGAACTCTATGTGTGTTGATGAAAAAAGAGTGTCTTTTGGTTCCTATGAACAAAAAAGGCACTCTCATCTCCGAATGTGTTCGCAAGAACTCTATCTTTGACGTTTACCTTGTTATTTGCATGATTTTCACACCCACCCTTAAACCTAAGTGGGATATGAGCTCTTTCAAAAGGCAAGAGAAGAGTAGTGGAGTCGTTGGGGGTGCATACGTGCGTGCGTACTTTCTTTCAGCATTCATCTAGAGAGTAATTTGGCGGCGAATGGCTAAAGCCGATAGTACCACAACCAGCCAATATGAGCCGAGTCGGTGATGGTTCCTCGCCTGTCAAAGCCTTTTTGAGCCATATCCGTGGAAACCCCACACGTGTCCATTCCAATCAAATCATGGTAGGAAGCGACGGTCAGATATTTATCTCGATCCACACATCTTTCTCTCCTCATCTCAGCCGTCCACTACTCTCGTATGTTGTATCTCGCTATCATACATACTTTTTTTCAACCAAATACCCGTTAAATTCATGTGAAGATTATGATATCCTGCATTTAAAATTGAATATGTGGGTAACGACAACCCTCGTTAAAAAGTAATAACGTAGAGCTATTGTTAATCATCTTTTTTTTTATCTCAAACACTTTGATTTCACATTCTTTTTTTAGGTGTATGTTGTTAAGTGAAAGACATAGCTTACGTGTACCACATTATTGTGAAAGATTGTTCTCATTCTTCATTAAATATACATAACTCAGCTATCGTTTCTATTGTGGTGTATTTATTGCTTTTACATACACAATACTACTTAATAAAGACCAATGTGTATGTCTCCATTTCATATAAAATTATATTACATTGTGAAACTAATAAATTTTATACTTATATAAGCACAGTCCACAAATTTCATGAGTCAGGTCCTTTCGTTTTCAAAGATCCCTCTAACTCCACTATAAATCCCAAGTTCTCTCACTTCTTTAATCTCCACTATAAAAGGAACTAACTTCATCTCTCTCTCTTCCATCACACCTTCCCTCTTCTTCACTTCATCTTCTTTTTTTTGCTTTAATTCACTTCATCTTCTTACAAAAAAAAAGAATATTATCTTCAAGTACCAGACAGAATCGTCTATTTTAGTTAGAACTCTTATTAATAAAATTTTCATAATTATATTTAAAGCACACACTCTTTTCTCAATAATGAGATTCTCTCTTTCTCCTGCACGTCCGTACAGTGTAGTACCTTCACTACCAAACTACGACGTTGTTTCACACGTAAATGTTAACATGTCGTGGAGCCGTAAATGTAGATGCGTACTTACTCTTCCTTCTCCTACAATATCTACTTCCCGGTCACCGGTTATACCCAAACCAGAAATGTGGGAGGGTTTGCTGCTAAACCAAGATCATAAATCCGGTGAACTGACGTCCTCTGGTTCGAACAGCCCGGTTAAGCTAAACCGTAAATGGAAGGAGTACCAGGGGCTTCAGAATTGGGAAGGTCTTTTAGACCCATTGGACGATAATCTCCGAGGGGAGATTCTCCGGTACGGTCAGTTCGTGGAATCGGCTTACCAGTCCTTCGATTTCGATCCTTCTTCTCCAACCTATGCCACGTGCCAATTTCCGAGGAACACGCTGTTAGACCAATCCGGTTTACCTAACTCCGGTTATCGAGTGACGAAGAACCTCCGTGCCACGTCAGGTATTAACTTACCACGTTGGATTGAGAAAGCGCCTAGCTGGATGGCTACACAGTCCAGCTGGATTGGTTACGTGGCGGTATGTCAAGACAAAGACGAGATCTCACGGCTCGGACGTAGAGACGTCGTCATCTCATTCCGCGGAACCGCCACGTGTCTTGAGTGGTTAGAGAATCTCCGAGCCACGCTGACGCATCTCCCTGATGGGCCGAGTGGACCTAATCTTAACGGGTCTAACTCTGGGCCCATGGTCGAGAGTGGGTTCTTAAGCTTATACACATCAGGGGCCCACAGTTTGAGAGACATGGTAAGAGAGGAGATCTCGAGGCTGCTTCAGTCTTACGGCGACGAGCCGCTGAGTTTAACGATAACGGGACACAGCCTCGGAGCGGCCATCGCGACGTTAGCGGCGTACGATATCAAAACGACGTTTAAACGTGCGCCGATGGTAACCGTCATGTCTTTCGGAGGTCCACGCGTCGGAAACAGATGCTTCAGGAAACTACTTGAGAAGCAAGGCACGAAGGTGTTGAGGATCGTCAACTCCGACGACGTCATCACCAAAGTTCCAGGTGTCGTTTTAGATAACAGAGAGCAAGATAACGTGAAGATGACGGCGTCGATGCCGAGCTGGATACAGAAACGAGTGGAGGAGACGCCGTGGGTTTACGCGGAGGTCGGGAAAGAGCTTCGGCTGAGCAGCCGTGACTCTCCGTACCTGAACGGCATCAATGTTGCCACGTGTCACGAGCTGAAGACGTACCTACATTTGGTAGATGGGTTTGTGAGCTCCACGTGTCCATTCAGAGAAACGGCTCAAAGAGTCCTCCATAGGTGAAGATTCATTAGATATACGTAACTTTGTGCATTAAAAAGCATTAAACCGAGAAAGAAAGTCCCGGTTTAGCTCCGGTTAACAGATTAGTATCGTTACATTACATGCATCTCTAACTCAGTGGTAGAATTAGAAAGTATAGCTATAAAAGAGGAAAAGTGTAAAGAAGTCGTAATCTCAAATAATGTATATATATGAATTTTTTCTTTTTTTATTATCTTATTAAATAGTGGTTATTAGTCATAAACTTTTAGACGCATGTGTGTCTAAAATCTGAACTCTTAAAGTCGAAAATTGTCTGAACTTGACCGAAAGGAAAGTTAAAAGACATATATAACCCTACTCCGTCCAAATTTGAGAAATTATCTGAGGTGCCAAGCCACGTAAGCACCGACCGGCTGAAGAAGTTGACTGAAAATGTACTTTGCAAAATCTAAGAAGGAATCAGTTGCTTGTGAGATCAAAATCCAAAAGCCAAATAAGATCACGCATCATGCGCCGTCCAATACCTTATATACTTATTTTCCTCGTTACTATTAAAACACCCTTACGCGTTATACATTACAACAACATCATTTTGGCTATGCAAAAGCAAACTTTATAAGTTAAATATACAACATTATCGAATAATTGATCCAGTAATCACCCCACCAGTACTGCTTTTACATTACAGTTTAATGCTGCACATTACATATTCTCACAGGTTATAGCAAAAAATATGGTATCATTTTCTCGTCCCATATTTCATGGTTAAAAACCACTTGTGATAGTATAATGACTACTTCTAATGACATCTTTTATAAAACTGTTTTTTTTTTGCATTAGGGTAATCTGTTTAAGTAAACTTTTTTGTTGCTCTCTTCGGTTTTGGTACTCCAAAGTTTTAAATAGTTTTAAATCACAACAGAAATCAGCCATATATCCAAAACTGAAGAGACTTGAAATTCACAAACAAATTAATCTTATCTATTTTACCAAAATACAATAATGAAACTATCCTATAGTAAAAGAATTAATTACACTAGGTAAAGAAATGGTAGTCCTGTCGATCAAAACATCATACAATGAATGTAAGAGAAGATACTTAACGGATAGGTAACATACTTGGTAATATAATACACATTAAATACACGTACGTGTTCGTGAATTTCTAAATATGGTGGTTAATTAATTACTAAAGTAATAGCAAAAGAGCTTACAGAGGGTAAGTGACGTGACGGTGGCGGAGGGGAGGATACGAATGTCAACATTGAATTTTTTTGTTAACTATTTCGTTCGAAGAATTTCTCCTACGAAAATTTCTCAATGTTCAATTTCTCAAAATATAATATTAAAGTACCTTAATATTTACTTGTGAACATTTTAAAATTTAAGAAAATAAAACATAATTTTAAGAGAATTTGATATGAATTTCTCAAAATTTTGAAAAGTTTATTAATAAATTTATAAAAAATGATATTTTTTGGTTTACTATTATGATAAGTACTCAATATGTGATAGTCATATTAATCATGATATGAGTCCAAATGAACTGTTTTCTCGTATGTTTTAATTATTTTAGTTTCATTTAATCAAATGACAAACGTTCTATGTACGTACACGATATTCATTACATTAAACTTAACATCGTTCAATGTTGATTTCACATTTCAGTATTGTAATTCACTAAGTTACTAAGTGAAAATATTTTTTTTGAACCGATTTTTATATTAAAATGCGAAAAAGAAGTGTAAGAGATACAAGTCTTATGGCCTAAGTTTAAGCCCAACTCATTACAAAAAGAGACCCAAATCAGAAACCATTAGGTAACCAGCCCAATGCAAAAAACCCAAAAGATGAAAAGATATAGAAGAACGGTGGCTTTGTGATTAACGACAGTTACGGGAGCCATTGTTGCATCATGATCGAAGAGACAGAAGGATTAGATGATCTGAAGCTTAGAATACGATCTCTGATCTGCCTGTCCACCAATCGCGAGATGATGTCCGGTGACCTGAAGATGTTTCTATGAAGCCTTGCGTTACGTTCACTCCAGACCCAATAGATCGTTCCTTGCCAGCAGAGGAGAGTAAGCATACCAATAGGAGATCGCCTGTTGATTGCTTGCAGTTGTAACAAGACAGAGCTCCAGGTTCTTCCCGTAGTGAAGCCACAGCGAGCAGCGAGAGAACTCCAGATTCCCCAAGCGAAGGGGCAATCGAAGAACAAGTGGTCCCGGCTTTCAGACGCAACGTTACACAGCAGACAGAGAGGCGAAGTTTGCAACCCCCATCCCAGGATCCTGTCTCTAGTTGGGCACCTATTCAGAACAAACAACCAGGAAAGAAAGCTATGGCGCGGGACTCCTCCCTTGTTCCAAACCGTTCGAAACCAGGGAACCGCTGCGCCTTGCACTCTAAGGTTATGATACACAGATCCAATTGAATATTTTTCCTCCAGTCTACCATCAACTATCCATTCATAGTAGTCCTCCTCATCATTAAGATTGATAGTTGATAAGTATGCATGTAATTGAACCTGTGTTTCAGAACGAGCCGGTGGGAGCCTCCAGGAGTTGTTGGAGAATAGAGAAGCGAGAGTTGCTGAAGCCGGAATCCCCAAAGATGATCGCGCCGGAAGTTGGAGAAACGCTCTCATGCTGCCAAACAAGGACCAATTGTCTGTCCAAAACCGACAGGTGAGACCGTTGGAAACTCTTAGATGGATCCAGTTGTAGAGTAGAGGACTGAGTTTGAGTAGTTTATTCACTTGCCAAGAGAACCGTCGGTTAGGGAGAGTTGTCCATAAGTTACTTAAGTCACCTTGTAGAACTTCCTCCTTGAACCAAGCCACCCACACTGACCCTGCTTGAAAGAACAGAAGCCATATGAGTTTTAAGCAGCACGCTTTATTCCACAAGAGTAGATCATTTATTCCTAGGCCCCCTTCCTTCTTAGGAGTAGTTACAACATTCCAAGAAACTCTTGCAGTGTGATGGTCCTCAATATTCCCCTTCCAAAGGAACACTCCGCAAAGAGAATTAATCCTCTTCACACAAGCCTTAGGTAGAATAAAAGTAGAGCACCAAAATGTTGTGATCCCTGTTATGACAGTTTTTATGAGAAGTAGTCTGCCCGCAAAGGATAAAGCCCTAGAACTCCAGGAAGAGAACTTGCATTTTATCTGTTGCAGAAGGCCCTCACAGTTTAATAAAGTCAACTTTTTTGTGCAGAGGGGGACTCCTAGGTAACGGACTGGAAGAGTTCCCATCGGCATGCCCGTAGAGACTTGGATGAGATCAGTTTCTGCAGCCGATAAACCAGAAGCGAAGAAGGATGTCTTGTGGACACTTACTGCTAAACCCGAGCGCTTTTCAAACTCGTTCAACACTTGAAGTACTGCCTGCAACGAGTCCCAGGAGCCATCCATAAAGATCAGAAGGTCGTCAGCGAAGCACAAGTGGGTTAATCTCGAAGAGGAGCAGTTATTGTGATAGTTGAAGCGCATATCTGCCGCCGCCTTGTTGAGCATTAGGGAGAGATTGTTCAGTGCAATGACGAATAGGTACGGTGACAGAGGATCACCTTGACGCAGACCACGAGAGCCATTGAAATACCCATTCACCATTCCATTGTACCCCACTGTAAAGGTAGCAGTACATACACAAGCTCTGATCCAAGCAATGTACTCCCGAGGCAAGTTTAACCCTTCCAAGCAAGAGAACAAAAAGTCCCATGATAAGGTATCGAAAGCCTTTGCTATGTCTACTTTTAGTGTAATCCTTTTCGGTCCATTGGCTTTGTGATAACCATTTATGAGTTCTCCTGCCAGAGATGTATTTTCCACTAACAATCTACCCTTGACAAATGCTGTTTGATTAGGTGCAATGAGGGAAGGCAGAATGGGCTTAAGTCGCTTGACTAGGAGCCTAGAAACAACCTTGTAGAGGGTATTAAGACATGCAATCGGTCTGAAGTCAGTTATCTGCGAAGCACCCGTATGCTTTGGAACCAACGTCAGAATAGTGCTGTTTGTAGTAGGTGGCATGTAAGCAGAGCGAAAGAAGTGCTGAATAGCCTGCAATACTTCCGTGCCCACAATTGTCCAAGATGCCTTATAGAAGCCAGAAGTGAGACCATCAGGACCGGGGGCCTTGTTGGGGTTAAGCTTGAACAGTACGGTGGTGATCTCCTCACAAGATGGCAGGGTTATCATTTCAGCAGCAGACCTCTGATCACAGCGGAATGGAGTCAGAGAGTGAAACCATCCAGTTGAGGATATCACTGTGGGGCGAGGAGCAGGCGAAGGTCCAAGGATGCTTGTGAAGTGCTTGACTGCATGAGCGCTCATCTCCAGAGGGTCTACTATCATAACGCCAGAGGGAAGCACAAAGGACCTGATGGTGTTGTAGCTCAGATGCGTCTGCAAGACTCGAAAGAAGTATGTTGTGTTCTGATCACCCTCCTTTAGCCAGTTGATCCGTGACCTTTGTTTGAAGTAGCATTCTTCTATTAATCTGAGAAACAACCAGCGCTCATTTGCTTCCCTTTCAAGTTCAAACATCTGTGGTGTTGGATCCTGCAAAACCTGTACCTGCAAATCTTGTAAAACACGGTTAGCCTCACACACTCTCTGTTGGATCTGAGAGAAGTTATTTTTATTTAGAATTTTTAAAGCACTCTTTATCTGTTTTTGTTTCCAGAACAGAGCAGTGAGGGTCCAGGCAGTGCCTCCGGCTTGTGTCCAAGCTTCAAGTACCACTTGGTGAAACCACGGGTGTTTGGATAAGTAGTTAAAGAACTTAAAGGGACGGGTTCCGGAGGTAGGCATTTTGTAGGCTAGGTCAAGGAGGCAGGGGGAGTGATCTGACATTAGGGGAGGAAGGAAGAAGGCTGTGCAGCTAGGGAATATGTCTAGGATATGGTTATTTATAAGCAAGCGATCAAGTTTGGTAGCTATGGGTTCCTCTGGTCGTTTGTTTGTCCAAGTAAACACAGAGCCCTGGTATCTTAGATCAAATAACCCCATTTGGATTAAACAATCTTTAAATTCCACCATTGCAGGAGATAGGGAGTTGACTTCCATACTGGAGTGCTCAGCAGGGTGCAATATCTGATTAAAATCGCCTCCTATCATCCAAGGGGAGGAAGCCAGGGAGAGAGTTTGTTGAATGCTCAGCAGCTCCACCCATAGGTCAGTGCGATCCGAGCTTTCATTTGATGCATAGACAGCCGTATAAGTAAAAACTGAGGCGCCAGGTAGCTTTATTTCACAGGTAAGAGCTTGCCTCGATTGCTGGAGAACACGCACAGAAACACTGTCCTTCCATATGACTATGATTCTACCGTCCTCATCAGAGAGATGATTTGAGGTATAGTTCCAGCCCCGACAGACTTTTCCCATAAGTTGGTTAAGGTTATGGGTTTTGATATGGGTCTCTAGTATAGTTCCGAAAGAGGGTTGGTGGCTTAAGAGCCAATTACAAAAGGGCGAATGCTTAATGGGGTCATTTAATCCCCTAACATTCCAAAAAAAGAACTTCGTATACATGGGGGATTAGTCAATGGCCTCTTCATGGTGAAGAGGACCATCAGGAGCCGAAAGAGTAAAAGGGTTTGAGGAAGGGTTAGCCAAAAAAGAGGAAACAGGAGAGGAAGGAGTGATAGGGATCGGATTACAAGAAGGGGAGGTAAAGAAATTTAGTTGGGCAGTAAAGGAAGAAAAAGATTGGGAAGAGGGGCTAGAGCGAGGTCTTTTTAGAGGAGGTCTAGTAAAAGAGACAGGGCTAGGAGGGGAGGAGTTTAGGGAAACAGGGACCAATTGGTTGGAGGGAGGGTGATGGGAGGAAGGAGGTAGCATTTTCTGTGGGGTAAAGGAGGAGGAAGGAATTTTAACAGTTGGGATGGGTGATTTTGCAGGGACAGGGGGAGCAGAAGGTTGAGGAGGTGGAGCAAGGGAGGAGGGGGTAACTGGAACTGACTCTGAGGAAGAGCAAGTAGGATCCGGAGCAGGAGCAGGCGAATGCTGAACTTCAGGCTCATGGTTAGTTTGCTTTTTTCCAACATTAGAAGACCTTGCGTTCTGTTCTGACTGCTGTTTTTTACCATTTGCTTTTGAGGAAGAAGCAGGTGGCTTTGGAGGCAGAGGGACCAGGAGGCAATTTCTCATAATATGCCCAAGCTCTTTGCAGTGTGAGCAAGTTGGGGGGACCCAAGGGTAGGCAACTGAAACCTCAACAACTTCTCCTGATTCGCGATTGAATTCCACAACGCTAGGCAGCGGTTTCGTCAGGTCCACAGCAACTTTAACGTGAGATAAAGTCAAGCTCACAAGGTTGAGGGTAAAGTCATCGGTCTCCTTTGGCTCACCAACCAATCCAGCAACAAGACTTAGACCTTGCTGATGCCTCAAGTCAAGAGGTATGCCGGTCAAGTGCGCCCAAATTTGAATTGAATCCAACGGTGGAGAGGTTTGGGAAGCAGAAGAGGTCCATTGTACCGCTTGGAACATGGAATCTCCCACATACCACACTCTTTTCTCTAGGATTTTCTGCCGCAGGTAGTCTGAAGGGATTCTAACCAGCATGGAGCGCGAGAGGGGGTTAGTGTGTATCTCAACACGTTTGCCTTTCCCCCAAAGGTGATTGAGTACAGTTTGAATGTGATTGAAGGGTGGAGGGCGCCCATTAAAATAACAGATAATGAAGTCTTTATGGAGCTCAGCTCCTTTCAAGAACACACTATCTGGAATGAGCACACGAGGTCTACCCGATTCAGAGAAAGAAGCAGGGGCTAGCCTACTCAGTGATTTATCTTGGGATTTTCGCAACCTTTCCACAAGAGGAGGAGCAATGTGGACAGGAGGAGGTTGAAAAACAGGATCTACAGGGTGGGGGGGAATAACAGGGGAGGTTTGGGCATTAGTAGAGGGACCAGAGGCTAAAGGAGGCAGGGGAGGCTGTGGAGTCGAAGTAGAAGTTTGGGGAACGGTTTGGGGAGTAACAGTAGGAATTGGATTAAGGGGAGGGGGAGTAGAGAAGGACCTAGAGGCTTGGTTAGTAACTAGAAACCAGGAATCGATTTTATTTTTGCTTCCGATTTTATATATGTCACTACAAATTACACGTCGCTCAATCAGAATTTCTTTGGTCATGACCAAAACAAAAATGATTTAACTGGCAAGTGCATGCATGACAACGTGCGGTCAACGTCCTGGTTACATAGAGGGGGAATATATGGCATGCATGATCCAAGCCGTATACGAACATATATAGACACATCCTAGTCTCAAATATTTATGTACAAATCGTATTACCGACCCATACCTAAAATGCTGGGTTTTTACAGCGCTGAAATATCGAAGATATATCTCTGGATAAATCATTGTAGAAAGTGATCATCACTTGTTACTATCTCTCTCTCTATACGAGCATCATTATTGGTAGATATCTTCCAATGAATATCTACTATGTATAATAATAATATTATTTACATAATTAAAATTTAAAATAAAAGAAAAGCAAAGCAATAGAAGGAAGACATCTTGCATTTGAGTTTCTTGATTGCCAGAATAAGTTATATGCAGAGATACTTACGATACTAATTCTTATTTTCTATATTAATATGAAGGTGAGAAACTATGCTGGAACTCATCAATAATCATGTTCTAACTTATACTTTGTTAGAACTCTAACCACATCACTCTTCTGTCAAAATCAAACAAAAATGAAAAATATTGGAATGGAAAACCTCCCTATCATAGTTTTTTCGCGGACAGTAAACTGTTCACGAATTTTTGTAATAATTAGAGTTAGATTAGATTAAGCAAGTCAATAAAATATGGATAGCGCGTTTCCCATTTTCCTCGTTATTGTAGAAACTTTAATTTTTATAAGAATCTCCGACCAGTTTTTAATTTAGTCCTCCACACAAAATTATTTTTGTTCATTTGTGACTTTTCTTTGTTTGCGCTTCTGCATTTTTTCTCTGCAGTTGTCTTAAAATTTTCCCTAGACAGGATTTGTAAGAAATCAAAGAAAATTATATTATTGACATGTATTGATATAGAAGGAGAAACAGGACCGTGCTAAACTTATTGTTCATATAAAATTATAAGTACACTTGTTTATGACATTTAAGTTTAAGTAAACATATCACAGTTTCTTGAACAAACAAATTGAAGTTGTTGGTTTTTTTTTTAAACCACCAATTCTAGTTGTTGGTAGAAAAAAAAATTTACTTGCTGTGTAGATTCAAAAAGTTAAAATAATTGTATTACATAAGCAGTATATCCCCTAATTTCACATTGTGCGTGGATCATGTGATAGTCATAGAACCAATCTTTTTTTTTCAATATGACATCACGAAGCTTTCGGCCTAACCTTTTATGACTCCTTGGAGCTTTCAGCCGATTTGTGAACAAGGACCAACAAAACAATAGTCTAGATATACGCTCAGCGGAGACCACTGAAAAGTCTACAACAGTGATATATTATTATACAACTATATTTTTTTTTTTTTTTTTTTTGAAACTGAACAACTATATTTCTAATCTCACTGGTATACAAAAATAATACTACAATACTTCTTCTGTTTCATTTTAATTGTCGTTGTAAAATAAAAATTTATTTCAAAATAAATATTTTTCCAAATTTTAATATACAGTTAATTAATTTTATAAATTAAATATTTGTCATTTAGATGAAAATTTGTTAAATGTATAAATAAAATATATACAATTAAATATTTTATTAATATATGTATTTAAACTTAAAACGATAATTAAAATAAAATAGAATGAAAATATAGTTTTCAATATAAAACAGAAAATATAAGTCGTTGAACAAAATTTATATATACATAAATGAAAGAAAATGTATTTTCAAAAGAGGGTGTGTGTATACCTTTATGCCTCCTACATCTCAACATTATGCAAAATTGCGGCTGTCCAACAACCACCCAAACGAATTAGTCAAAATCATCGAAATCAATAGATGTCGCAATCTCGCTCACCCAACTCTCACCTTCATTTGAACACCCGTGCACTTTAACCAATCAATTAAGTTTTAGTTATTTAACTGTATTATTTTACAAGTATTTTGACCGTACTTTTGTAAATTTAACAGAAAAGGGTGTCTTGCATATTGATTTCGATATAATCAGTGTGTTTTGAGGAATCTAACATTGATTTTAGTCTTGGGAGCACAGTATATCTGTTCCAGGTGCTTGTTATGTATAAACTGAACCGAATTCATTAATTGAAAATTTGTTATTTTGGTAAGGATATGTTTTCTTTCAGTTTAAAGTTACAATGAGACGAACCAGAAGATAATATTATTACAAAGTTAAATGTTTTCATAGTTATAACCAATTTAAATAAGAAACACCCAGCAAATATATCTAAAACCAAAACTAAAATTAGATAAAATTATAAAATTATGGTATATTAATTGGTTCTTTGAAAAGCGGATCATATATTGGGACTGTGGATAGGTATATGTCAAATTGCTGACAACACTTATTTTAAAGCTATTTTCTTGAGAACCAGAAAATAGTTTTAAAATAATTAATATCGATATCGAAATAGACTAACAATCATTCCAATAATGATTTTCTGTTATTATGGTCAATAATTAGTAGTTGTGGAATTCCTCGAGTAAGGCGAAGATGGTCCTAAAGGAAAGTGACTTTAAAAGTAGTAGAACTTAAAAATCACTAAGAAGTACGCAGTTCTACGTTCACATTTCATGGTGTTACTGAAGACATTCACTGGTCAATGGTCATAAACTAAATCGAGTAACTAGCCATCAATGGGTTCCTTCTCTCCAATGTACTTTTTTCTATATAGAGATTGTTGCTCTTCGACCGGTTTGATATCTATGTGCCACACAAATAATTTGGACCTAACATGCTTTTTTCTATAAGAAAAAAAAATGTCGAGTTACAAACGCGTGTGAACCGGCAAATTTTGTCTAACAAAACATGTACAAGTAACAACAGTGTAGCCGAATATATATACTTTTTTTATTTATACGGTTGAAGACTATGACTGGTTACAAAGAATAAACGAGAAAGAAGCACAAGTCTTTTAAAAGCCTTTTCAAGTTTGGTCTTCAAATTTTGGTTCGAAGTCTGACAAAGCGTGACGCACCCACACGTATATATTAATTTCCTTTCTCGGTCTTATATAAACAAATTATATATTTAGGGCTAGACAAAAATCCGAACCGAATCCAAAAATCCGAACCGAATCTGATCCGACAAAAATAAATTTGAACCGATCCGAAAAACACAAATACCAAATGGATCTTGTTTTATGGTATTTCGAGTTATGAGTATTATCTGAACCGAATCCGAACATAAATAAATATCCGATAGAACCTGAAACATTCAAAATCTTAAAAAAAAAGATAACTTGTACCAAACATGATTTCAATTCTTAATATGTATCCAAAATACACTAATATATTATTACATAAAAGTTAATGGTTGAAAATGACGGCTGAGATTTGAACCTTTTATATTTTGATTTTGTTTTCATTTAATAATGTTTTTCATTTTATGAGAATTTGGTTTTTGTTTTATGTTTCATTTATTTGGTTTTCTATCAATAATTATGTTTATCTTTCTTTTGATTTTGAATGATCACGTTTAATGTTTCTTTCTTATTTTTAAATTGATTTTACTTATCATAAAATAGTTACAAATCAAGTACTTTAAAACCAAAGAACAGATTTTATTTATGTTTTGATTACAAAATAAGTATAAATCATGTATTTTTAAACCAAATAACCGATTGGAACTCGAACCCGAAAGTATACCGGGTTGTACCGGTTTTTTGAAGATTTACTAACCCGGCCCGAATACGATAGAATCTGAATCGATACTGAACCGAACTTTCGTATAATCCAAATGAAACTGATTCATCAAAATTTGAAAAACCGAAACCCGATTAGACAAACCGAGATCCGATTGAGACCCGAATACCCATATCCGACTCATATTGTACGAAGATGACATGATAACTCCCCAGTTTCCGAACCATGCAATATGTCTAAGTGACAAGCCCATCAACAAAGAGCTCCGAAGCCCATCCACGACTCAGCCAACTTCAAACCAGCTTCTACAACAAGGATAAGGTACTCTCGTTTAACAGATTCAGTCCTCTGAGAGACCCCTCTCCTATATACACGTACACGTGCTCATGATGAAGCTTATCTATCTTATTAAAATAGAAGTACTTTTTAATTTTGTTTGGCAACATAAATTATAGAGTTAAAAAAAATTAAAATATAGTTTGGACACAAAGATAACATTTATTTTGAGCTTATGTTTTAAAAAAACTTTTACTATAGAATTATGCCACATTATTTAATTTGCTACTAAAATCCATTTTGATAACTAAATTATTTATTGGGACATTGTAATCTATCTTATTAAAATAGAAGTACTTTTTAATTTTGTTTGGCAACATGAATTGTAGAGTTAAAAAAAATTAAAATGTAGTTTGGACACAAAGATAACATCTATTTTGGGCTTATGTTTTAAAAAAACTTTTACTATAGAATTATGCCACATTATTTAATTTGCTACTAAAAATCCATTTTGATAACTAAGTTATTTATTGGGACATTGTAATTATTGGTTGTTTATTATAGTTATTGATATTTATAGTTTATATATAATATGTAGGTAAAAATATATTTCTCTCAAACAAGATTTTTTGTCTATTAATACGATAGATACGTCACTATTAATTTAAAAATTACATTGTTCTATAGTATGGTTACAATATCAAATAAAAATGCAAAATATATATATACTAACTAGGTGTTTTCCTGCACCATGTGCAGTGATTAATTATTTAAAAGTTAAATTTTAAATTTAAAAATGCAATTTATTAATATTATATATTTTATTATTTTTACCAATAATTAATATAAATATAACTTAATTAAGCATAAAATTATGAGAAAATAACTTTGTTTATTTTAAATTATATTTAAGAATATATATATAATTAGAATCTTAGATAATTTTTTTTTGTTTTGGTTAAATGTATTAAATCGATTTGTAAAAAAATTACTAAAATAATATAAAATTGTATAGTTATCAAAAATTAATACTAAACAATATTTATAGACTTGGTAGATATATAAAAGAAACTAATGATATTACGACTACAATTTATATTTTTTTTAAATGCAGAAAATTTAGAAAATTTTATATAATAAAAATTATATAATTATAATTAAATAATATTTCGAAATTCAAAATGTCATAATTGAATATATTTATTTTAGTGATGATTTATGAGTTATTACCATATGCTAAAAAGTTTACCAAAAATATAAATCAACATTAAATGTGATATATGAGTTATTGCTAATTCTAAAAAGTTTTCCAAAAATATATATCAGCATTAAATGTAATTGTCCATATGACATGTAATCAATCTTAATAGCCATGTCACAATTTTTTTTCTAAAAACGATTGTAGAGAAAACATATGGCAAATCACTTCGCAAATAATGTATAAAAATAAATATAATTTAACTAAACATAAAATTAAGAGAAAATATTTTTGTTTTAATTTTAAATCATATTTAAGAATATATGTATATATATATAAAATTAGAATCTTAGATAAAAAAAACTATTTATTTATTTTGGTTAAATGTATTAAAATAAATTGTACAAAATTACTAAAAATCATGTAAAATTGTATAGTTATCAAAAATTAAAACCAAAAAATATTTATATAATTTATAGATATCTGAAAGAAACTAATGATATTACAATAAAAATTATAATTTTTTAAATGCAGAAAATTTAGAAAACTTTAGATAATAAAATTGTATAATTATAAAATTAAAATTAAATAATATTTCGAAATTTAAAATGCTATATTTGAATATATTTATTTTGGTGATGATTTATGAATTATTACCATATTCCAAAAAAATTACCAAAAATATAAATCAACATTAAATGTAATATATGAGTTATTACCATGTTTTAAGAAGTTTTCCAAAAATATATGTCAGTATTAAATGTAATTGTCCATGTCATATTTAACTATATGACATGTCATCAATCTTAATAGGCATGTCACAATTTTTTTTGTAAAAACAATTGTAGAGAAGACATGTGGCAGATCACTTCGCAAATAATGTCTAGGGGATGTATTAGTATTTTTCGTATTACAAATACATTAAACACAATAACAATTATATGATAACCAAGAACGTGGACCATATTTTATAAAATCCAATATTTTTCAATTTGGTATAAATTGATAAAAAAATTACAAGTTAAAATAAACACCCGCCCAGTCGGGCGGGTCAAAATCTAGTTTTTATTAAAAAAATATCTCTATCCAAATAAAATCAGCAAATCCATTTAAACTTCCTACATTTTAGGAAATCACTAATTGATCATATATGTTTTTGTGATACACAATATTTTTCTCCTAGATTTTTAAATTAAATAAATATCATTCGATTATTATAAATGTTGTAGGAGGTTCAAGTTGGATCATTTTCGGTCCGGGCTGGTTTGTAGCAACCTAAAAATATATCAATAAACTTTCATTTTAAATATGGCAGTAATAAATAATTTATATACAAAAATACAAATTAGTGCATGCGTGCGTGTCAAAATGTAAACTGAATTAATATATAAATATGTTATATTGCTATGTAAATAATTGTTTATAGATTCTTTAGTTGACTAATTTTTGATATAGCTTATATTGAAAGAAATTTATTTAAAAAAATTATAAGAACTGAAAAAAAAATAAGTATTGTACATTTGAATTCAAAATCATTTCTTTTAACAACAAACTAGACAAATATGTTGATTTGTATAAAAATTACAATGTAAATATTTAATTAATATAGAAATATGTCATATTGTTTAAACAAAATATCACTGTAAAATATTATACATTTATGTTCTAAAATCATTTATTTTAACAACAAGCCAAATAAATATATTGATTGAAAAGGGAATAAAATAAAATCAGAAAAACACATTGTTTACCAGAGACACTCTAATATATCGAATTTATTATAAAGAAAGTTATACTAAGATAAATACATTCAATAATTACAAACAAATAATATTTTTTATAAAAGTGAAAAATAATATCTGCGCTTTCGAAGCGCGGATCGAAATCTAGTGGTTCTTTAAAAAGTAAAATTAAAATTGCGTCTCTGTTGGGCCTCTCTTTAAATTTGTAAGCCCGGTACCGTTTGTATCGATGCCCACGAGGCAGATATCAATTAAATTATGTTGACTAAAAAAAGGATTTGGATTCGGTAAACCCTAAAAAAAAACAATCCGAGACTTTGCGCCTCTCTGTTCCAAAGCAAAGCAAGCTTCTCCGACCAATCGAAGATTCGTGTCTGAAAACTCAGATTTCTCCAAATAAACGGTAAAATATTTCGTTGTTAAATTCTTCCGCATCGAGGTTCGTTTAGTATAGGAAAGAAACAGAGAAGCTCAAAAGTCTCTTTGTCTTTTTGTCTGTTTCAGAACCAAAAAAAGAAAACATGTCTAATCGGAAGCCAATGGTGAAGAAAAAACAAGGCGTGGATCATGAAGTTGATCCCAATATGAGATTTAGCAAGATTATGGAAGATGTTCAGCAATTTGGTAAACAATTTGGATCCCATTATGTTTATTTTTTGTCTTGCGAGTTTAGCACTCAAACATGGATGGGTGGTTTTAGGTTCTCTGCTTAACTGATTATTTAAAAATGTTTTTTGAAAAAGCTACAAAACATATGACATGGAAGGATAAGAAAGCTTTGGAGAATCAGAAAGTCACTCAACTTGGTGGAAAGGTCTGATTTGTTTTTTTTTAATTCTCTGTTTCGAGGTCATGAGTGATGACTTGGTTCTTCTCAAAGTTTCAGTTTTTACGAGATGTGTAAAGTAAATTTATTTTTTTTTTGGTTGCAGGCTCAAAAGAAACAGAGGCTACCACTCAGTGTAGCGAGAGTTCAGATGAAGAAACAGAAAGAAAGAGATGAAAAGATGTTGGAACAGGTCTGATCTTTTTTTTTTTAAATAACCTCAGTCCTATGGCCTCATTAGGAAACTAAGTCTCACTCTCTCACCCTGCTATTACAGAATAGGATATTTGGTAGATTTGGAGGACAGTTTGGTGGTGGGATTACGAAGAAACCCGCAGAGAAGAAGAAGCGTACGCCCGAGGAGAGAGTCTTGAAATCAACTTTCGGGAATTTCAGGGGTGGTGTTCTCGATGTTAAGGATTTACTACGTTCTGGTTCTTCTTCTTCAAGAAGTAATGCCGGAGATTACAGTTACGGTAAGAAGTCCAGAGGCATGGGAGGAGAGCTAGGAGGAGGTGGAGGTGGAGGTGGAGGAGGAGGAGACATGAAGAAGAAGGGAAAGAAGAAAGGGAAGAAAGGCAAGAAAGGAGGTGGTAAGAGGAAAGGCAAGTAGTTATCTCTGTTAGCTGTGTAATCTGTAAACCCAATTTTTTTCTGTTAAACGGTTAGAGAGGAAAACTATATCGGCACAATGATATTCATCTAATAGCTGAGTTACGCATTAAGAAAAGTATGATGTCCTTATGTGGTGTCCTTAGTTTCATATGTAATCTCTTTTCAATACATCTTTTTGAATCCTAATTGTATTCATCTTTCCAAATTTCAAACCTTATCATG